>JAYESA010000004.1:323628040-324330540 GCA_036927795.1 Iris macrosiphon
TCTTGTATCTTGCAGTCATCACTATCTTGCTCTGATATTCATGCATCTTTACCTTTATGCACCAGTGACATATATATATTTCTTGTTTATACTATATTTCCTTCACCTTGCTACTTGCTACAACTGTTTTATAGTTTTTATCATTTAACTGGAACTGCTGTTAGAGATGTACTTGCTCCAGTCCTGACTGGACATATTTTTCCAGAGTATCCGGAGGATTGGTGTCCAATATTTTATGGACCTGAGCCTATCGATGGTGCAGACAGGGACCCTCTAGTTTAGGAGTAATTTTCGGGTTGGTAGCCGGGATCACTAAGACCTTGTTGTTGTTTTTATTAGCTTTTAGCACCGGATTTGTCTCCGGTTTTGGATTTGAGACCTTGTATTGTATATGATTTTGGATGTTGTATTATTATTATTGATGTTGTGGTTGTTGTAGTAGTTGTTGTTGGTTAGACTTTATAGTTGTTAGACTTCTGTGTTATCTTATCGTGCTTAGATTCGTGATTGAGTACTTGAGCTTATCATTATGTCACGCCCCAGTCCCAAAATACGTAGGACTAGGAATACGTAACACGCCAGCCGTATATATACGAACTCCAATATATGGAAACCATATACACACGTACGCTGTACATGAATATCCAATCCACTGTGGTAATATATGTCACAACAAGTCACACGCAGTTCTATATCTCATCCACAGCACAAATAATAGAATAATGGAAATCAATAACTGAATATCAAAGAAGCAGTCTCAAAATAGAAATCTCAAAGTGTGATAGTCGGGTGGAAACAAATCCACTGCAATTCGACTATAATAAACTACTAAAGAGAGAAGAGAATAAACTCTAATATAAGAATAAATGTCTCGAAAAGAATAGCAACTAAAATCTCTAAACAGCTGCAATAAATCACATATAATCAGAAGGTAAGATCGTCTCAGACTGATAGGTAGCGTCAGGTCCAGGTCCATACTCCTGCGGGTACTCCTGCTCATCTATATCTGGAAAGGGACCAGGTCCTCAGAGGAACGTAACAAGATACAAAAAGCACATGCCAATAAAGTACTGAAAATAAACATCCATTGAGGTCGCCTAACCGTCTAAGTGAATGCAGTTAAGAACAACTTTCCCCACAAGTGAGCTTTCTGGCTGAAAACTGGGATTTGGCATGGTTCTCTTTTGGAGATCCAGGGGTCCAAAGGCACGTCGTCTTTTGAACGGCGGAGGCCCGCCAATGTACATAATATATATATGGGTCATCACCGCCCGTATCTCCAGTGGAGAATCCGGGTGCACAAGAGAAAAGTGCAAAGGAGCTCAAATGCGGTACTTGTTGTTCTCCCCACCCAATGCTCTAAGCATGTCATGTCCATGATACGATAACCTCTAATAACTGTCAGGTCTACTAGCATGCAAAGTTTCTATTAGCAGTTATCCCTATCCGTCGTACGACCTATACGTACCAGTGGCCAGCCGAGTACGCAAGTCCGTGTCCTACATGTGACTCATACTCATGTAAGAATAGTGTCATGGCCAATGAAACATAAATGCCTCATGAAGATGGGGTAGTCTCATAAAGTAGGTCTAATGCATATACATAAATAAAAATATAGTACGACGACACCGTCGTTGCACCCTAGTTTCCTTGGACGCGCAGTTTATATTGCAGTTAAAATAAATGAACTAAATAAACAGAAAATAAACATGCATGTCTCATATGGGATGTAAATACAATACAATGGCAAGGTATACTTGCCTGGCAAGAAATCTGTAAAGTGCACGCGCCCAAATGTCAAGGACACGGAACCTGGAACTAAGGACTCTAAACAAACGTCTCCGGATGCTGAAATAAACATCACCAACGTTTCCGAAATAAGCAAAATAGCTAAAAAATATATCCCTTTTGTCCAATTTGGACACAGGGGCAAAACGGTAATTTCAGGCAAAAGTGGAGTCCACGTGTGGCCCACTTTGCACCGAAAAGCGTGCCAAAGGTAGTAGTCTCTAAATGGGACAAACTATAGGTCAAACAACTCTAAATGTCAATATGAATCCAACGGTATGTCTAAATGTGGATTCCGATGAGCCGAACACAATTTTGTCCAAAAAGTCAACTATGGGGCCCGCCAATTGGCGATTTGGTCAACCGTCTCAGAATTGCGTGAAAATTGGGTCACAGGACCAGCGCGTTACCACGAGTCTAGTGGCGCAAGTTTCGTCAAAATCTGACAAGCGTGCACAAAATACGCACGAGTCCACAAAAGTTGCGATACGGGGTGTGTCCGCGGATACGGCCTGATTCCGGCGCGCACACGCGTCCGAATCAGTTTCCACAAATTTTTACGTGTCCGGTTACGCTGCGTGCACCATTTGGTACACTTGGTACACGGCGGGGCGGTCCCGTTTGGTGGGGCGCGCTCTGTTTTCCAACTTTTAGAAATCTGGAAAAAGTGGGTTCGCGTAGTTTTGTAACGAATTTAATTCTGTCCACTGCAGCTAATAATATAGGATTATTTAACAGAAAATAAACTTGGTCAAGTGTTCTACACATATCAAAAAGAATCACCAAATTTGGATCTCTGTGGTGGGAGATACGAACTCGGCAATATGGGTGGTCACCGCAGTTTTCTGCGATCCCAGAATTGGTCTGCTCGCGCCAGCTTGGACGCTATTTTTCGCCTAGGGATACACGTTTTTCGAGGTTGGCTATTATACAAATATGGAAGAGGGTTAAGGGGTGAGCATACCGGTGAAGACGGAACGACGTTTGGTTGAGCGAGTCGACGGAAAACAATTCCGGAGCGAAGGTGCCTCGTGTGGGAATCTGCAGTGCGCGAGGTCGGAGTCGTCGGGATGGTTTGGACGGCCTGACGGGGTTCTCTGGCTGCGGTGGCGGCTCTAGATGAGAAGAGGGGGTCTGAAGTTTTTAGGTTAGGGTTTTATGAAATAATATATATATATATATATATATATATATATATATATATATATATATATATATATATATATATATATATATAAGATAGGAAGAGAGAAAAGAATAGGAGGCGGGATGGTTTGCGGCCAATGGGGGGTCGGGTCTGTGGAGTTAGCAAGTTGCTAAAGGGGGGCGGGTCCTTAGCAAGTTACTAAAGTTGCTGAAGGGGGCGGTCCCTGGGAGCAAGTTGCTAAAGTTGCAAGAAGGATGGTGGGAGATAGTAGTGTTATTATTATTATTATTATTATTAGTAAATTCTTATTTAATAATTCTTTTTCTTTCTTTTCTTTTTCTTTCTAAATATATATATACATATATATATTTTTGTATACATATATATTATATATATACTCATAAGAAAATTCATGGATTAGAATAATGCACACCATTTGGCTAGCAACTGCTTAAGGGGGTCTCCTACATGGAATAAATTTTGAAAAATTCCTGATGGTCCCATAAATCCTCTAAGTGTCCGAACACCTAAAATAAAAATTATTAAAAATATATTTCTTCTATTTAGCCCTAATTACTACAATTTAATTAATAATTAATGAACAAAAAAAAAGGTATATACGATTTTCTAGGAAGGGGGTTTTACACATTATGATATTGCTCCTCCGTTTGGAGTTGAGATCTTGACAGGTTTATATATTGATTGCGTGAGATTGTTAGCTAGATAGTTGACTTAGACAGCGTTCTATCGCCGATGCTGCGGCGTAGGCTGGACGTACCCACGACTCATGCCCAATTTTTCGGGTGTGGGTCGTGACAGGATAGATGGATAAATTTTAAGTCGGTAGATTGTGAACCCCTCACCCAAAATTAGACCTACTTAGCTTAGATAGTGAGCCTAAGGCTAGATTGAATCCAGTTAGAAATAGAACACGGTATTTTGATTTAATTTTGCAATATTGTATCACTTAGCGCACCTTACCGTGCTCCGATAATTGGAACACTACACTAGCCATTGCCTTCCTACAAATTCACACCCTTATCATAGACGTGCCCATCATCCCATTCTCATCTTTGTGCAATTTTCCAATTATTGGGCACCTTTATGCAAAAGAGTATTTAGGTGTCCACTTTATTGGACATGACACATGAAGAAACCTATTTTTCGCTCATGTGAATTTTTCCTTGATTTTTGGGATGTGCAACGCACAACATCGCCCACCCCTTTAAACTTAGCCTTGCATTTTAAACAATGCAAATCTTATACCACCCTTGACTTTCTACCACGGCTTAGTTTTAATTTCGATGACGAAATTTTTATAAGTTGGGTAGAATGTAAAACCCCTAATCCTAAAAATCGTATTAAGCTATTTTTTATTAATTATTAATTGAATTGTAGTAATTAGTGGCTAATTAGGAGAAATAGTTTTTTATTCATTTTTATTTTAGGTGTTGGTGCACTTAGAGGGTTTATGGGACCATTAGAAATTTTTTCGAAATTTATTTCTTGTAGGAGACCCCTTGAGCAGTTGCTAGCTTAACGGTGTGCATTAATATAATCTAGAATTTTTCCTATAAGTATATACGTATATATAAATATATATATATATATATATATATATATATATATATATATATATATATATATATATATATATATATATATATTAAAGAAATATAAAAAGGGAAAGGAAAAGAAAAGAAAAGACAAAAAAGTATAAACTAATAATAAATTATTACTTATAACCAACCCAGCAAAGCATTCCAACAACCCTTTAGCAAATTCCAAGCCACCCCCCTCCCTTTAGCAAATTGCAAGCAGCCGCTGGCCCAATCCAACCATGCAGCAAGCCAAGCGGCCGCGAGCAACAAACCCGCATCTTCCTCTCTACTCTTTTATATATATATATATATATATATATATATATATATATATATATATATATATATATAATTCTATTTTAACTAAAACCCTAACCCTAAATCATCAAATCCCTTTCTCTTCCCATCTAGACCTAGAGAGCGCCGCCACCGCAGCCGGAGAACCCCGCCAGGCCGTCCAAACCAATCTCGACGACCGCGACCCCACGCACTGCAGATTTCCACAGCGAGATACCTGTGTTCCGGAGTTGTTTTCCGTCGACTTGCTCAACCAAACGCCACCCCGTCTTCACCGGTATGCTCACCCCTTAACTCACTTCCATATCTGTGTGTTAGTAGATCTCGAACAATGCGTAACCCTAGGCGAAAATAGCGCCAAAGTTGGCAGAAACAGACCAAATTCTGGGATCGCAGCAGCAGTAGCTAGCAGCGTTCGCAGTAGCAGCGTGGTCGCAGGTAGTAGAGGGAGAGATAGATACTAGTTAGATAAATAGATAAATAGATAGTTAGATTGATAGGTTGATATATAAGTAGATAGATTGATAGATGGATTGATAGATAGCCAGATAATAAATAGGTAGATTAATACATAGATAGATAGTTAGATAGATAGATAGATAGATAGATACTAGATAGTTAGATAGACAGTTAGATAGATAGTTACTAGATAGTTAGATAGATAGTTGGATAGATAGATACTAGATATAGATGTAAATATATATATATATGTATAGGTATGTGTAGGTATATATGTATGTGTGTATGTGTGATGTATATATGTAGATATCTATGGGTATATGCATATATGTGTTGTATATATGTATTCTAGCCTAGATAATTACCTAGGTGTATATCTATATGCTTAATAGTTTAGCTAGAGGGGTGGTTAGTGAGGGTTTAGAGAGGTATCTCAATACCTTGAGATATCCAAGGTATTGAGTTTCGAGCGGAGTTTTTGAGCAATTGCCTAGGTTTGAGTTTAGAGATAGGTTTTTATGTATATGTGTATATATTTACGCGTGCTAGCATAGGTTTTAGCAGGTTTAGGTGGGGTGCGTAGCCTAGGTTGAGGTATCGGATACCGAGGGTATCTCGGTATCTCAAGGAGGCGAGTTTGAGGGTTTATTAGCTTAATGACCTAGTTTTGACCTAGAATTTCAAGGGCACCCTAGTTTAACCTAGAGTTGACCGTAGTTGACTCGGTTGACCGCCAAAGTCAACTTTTGACCTATATTTGACCTAGAGTTGACTTTTTGGACCAATAGTTGACTTTTTGACCTAGATTTCACCGGTTTGACCCGTTTGACCTAGAACGACCTTAGAAGCCTGTTTTTAGTTATTTTATATCTGTTTAACTCTTTAGAACCATGTTTAACCTTGCTTTTCGTAATAGGTCCTTACGATACCAGTTCGGATCGCTAGTTGCTCAGGACATCAGGCGAGTACATTCTTTGATAGTTTTTATTATCTGATGATTATTATGATTCAACTTCTAGTATAGTATCATCTGATTTTTCTGGCACAACACGGGACACGGACTGATATTTCTGGATTTATTTACTTGCGATACGTATTTATTTCATGTTTCTGGCCACTATTCTGGAATCACCTACTGGCATCACCTACAGGCATCACTACTGGCATCACTCATGTTTCAGGCTAGACTCATCTTGATTTACGTGTCGGGTCTTGGATTCACTTGTACTAGTCGGGGCAGAAAAAATACTCAAGTAGACATGTAAACATTCCCATCTGGAATAATCAGGAATCACCCCCTCTGGTCTAATCTAGAATGATAGCAGCCGCGCACCCAGTGCGCGGTGAGCCGTACTTACCCCTAGCCGTTTACATGTCGAAACAGGTATTTCAAAGACACCGAGTTCATTCTTTATAGTCTGGACTCACTTGCATTTCTTGCTGGTCTCACTTACATGTTTCTGGACTTGACTCACTACATGTATTTCATGCTGGACTCACTACACGTTCTTGTGCACAGACTTGATCTTAGTTTAGATTTCTTGTATCTTGCAGTCATCACGATCTTGCTCTGATATTCATGCATCTTTACCTTTATGCACCAGTGACATATATATATTTCTTGTTTATACTATATTTCTTGTTTATACTATATTTCTTTCACCTTGCTACTTGCTACAACTGTTTTATAGTTTTATTATTTAACTGGAACTGCTGTTAGAGATGTACTTGCTCCAGTCCTGACTGGACATATTTTTCCAGAGTATCCGGAGGATTGGTGTCCAACGTTTTATGGACCTGAGCCTATCGATGGTGCAGACAGGGACCCTCTAGTTTATGAGCGATTTCCGGGTTGGTAGCCGGGATCACTAAGACCTTGTTGTTGTTTTTATTAGCTTTTAGCACCGGATTTGTCTCCGATTTTGGATTTGAGACCTTGTATTGTATATGATTTTGGATGTTGTATTATTATTATTGATGTTGTGGTTGTTGTAGTAGTTGTTGTTGGTTAGACTTTATAGTTGTTAGACTTCTGTGTTATCTTATCGTGCTTAGATTCGTGATTGAGTACTTGAGCTTATCATTATGTCACGCCCCAGTCCTAAAATACGTAGGACTAGGAATACGTAACACGCCAGCCGTATATATACGAACTCCAATATATGGAAACCATATACACACGTACGCTGTACATGAATATCCAATCCACTGTGGTAATATATGTCACAACAAGTCACACGCAGTTCTATATCTCATCCACAGCACAAATAATAGAATAATGGAAATCAATAACTGAATATCAAAGAAGCAGTCTCAAAATAAAAATCTCAAAGTGTGATAGTCGGGTGGAAACAAATCCACTGCAATTCGACTATAATAAACTACTAAAGAGAGAAGAGAATAAACTCTAATATAAGAATAAATGTCTCGAAAAGAATAGCAACTAAAATCTCTAAACAGCTGCAATAAATCACATATAATCAGAAGGTAAGATCGTCTCAGACTGATAGGTAGCGTCAGGTCCAGGTCCATACTCCTGCGGGTACTCCTGCTCATCTATATCTGGAAAGGGACCAGGTCCTCAGAGGGACGTAACAAGATACAAAAAGCATATGCCAATAAAGTACTAAAAATAAATATTCATTGGGGTCGCCTAACCATCTAAGTGAATGCAGTTAAGAACACTTTTCCCACAAGTGAGCTATCTGGCTGAAAACTGGGATTTGGCATGGTTCTCTTCTGGAGATCCAGGGGCCCAAAGGTACGTCGTCTTTTGAACGGCGGAGGCCCGCCAATGTACATAATATATATATATGGGTCATCACCGCCCGTATCTCCAGTGGAGAATCCGGGTGCACAGAAGAAAAGTGCAAAGGAGCTCAAATGCGGTACTTGTTGTTCTCCCCACATAATGCTCTAAGCATGTCATGTCCATGACACGATATCCTCTAATAACTGCCAGGTCTACTAGCATGCAAAGTTTCTATTAGCAGTTATCCCTATCCGTCGCACGACCTATACGTACAAGTGGCCAGCCGAGTACGCAAGTTCGTGTCCTACATGTGACTCACACTCGTGTAAGAATAGTGTCATGGCCATTGAAACATAAATGCCTCATGAAGATGGGGTAGTCTCATAAAGTAGGTCTAATGCATATACATAAATAAAAATATAGTACGACGACACCGTCGTTGCACCCAAGTTTTCTTGGACGCGCAGTTTATATAGCAGTTAAAATAAATAAACTAAATAAACAGAAAATAAACATGCATGCCTCATATGGGATATAAATACAGTACAATGGTAAGGTATACTTGCCTGGCAAGAAATCTGTAAAGTGCACGCGCCAAAATATCAAGGACACGGAACCTGGAACTAAGGACTCCGAACAAACGTCTCCGGATGCTGAAATAAACATCACCAACATTTCCAGAATGAGCAAAATAGCTAAAAAGCACATCACTTTCGTCCAATTTGAACACAGGGGCAAAACGGTAATTTCGGGCAAAAGTGGAGTCCACGTGTGGCCCACTTTGCACCGAAAAGTGTGCCAAAGGTAGTAGTCTCTAAATGGAACAAACTATAGGTCAAACAACTCTAAATGTCAATACGAACCCAACGGTATGTCCAAATATGGATTCCGATGAGCCGAACACAATTTTGTCCAAAAAGTCAACTGTGGGGCCCGCCAATTGGCGATTTGGTCAACCATCTCAGAATTGCGTAAAAATTGGGTCACGGGACTAGCACGTTACCACGAGTCCAGTGGCGTAAGTTTCGTCAAAATCTGACAAGCGTGCACAAAATACGCGGGAGTTCCACAAAAGTTGCGACACGGGGTGTGTCCACGGATACGGCCTGATTCCGGCGCGCACACGCGTCCGAATCAGTTTCCACAAATTTTTACGTGTCCGATTATGCTGCATGCACCATTCGGTACACTTGGTACACGGTGGAGCGGTCCCGTTTGGTAGGCCGCGCTCTGTTTTCCAACTTTTGAAAATCTGGAAAAAGTGGGTTCGCGTAGTTTTGTGACGAATTTATTTCTGTCAACAGCAGCTAATAATATAGGGTTATTTAACAAAAAATAAACTAGGTCAAGTGTTCTACACATATCAAAAAGAATCACCGAATTTGGATCTCTGTGGTGGGAGATACGAACTCGGCAATATGGGTGGTCACCGCAGTTTTCTGCGATCCCAGAATTGGTCTGCTCGCGCCAGCTTGGTCGCTGTTTTTTGCCTAGGGGTACACGTTTTTCGAGGTCGGCTATTATACAAATATGGAAGAGGGTTAAGGGGTGAGCATACCGATGAAGACGGGACGGCGTTTGGTTGAGCGAGTCGACGAAAAACAACTCCGGAGCGAAGGTGCCTCGTGTGGGAATCTGCAGTGCGCGAGGTCGGAGTCGTCGGGATAGTTTGGACGGCCTGACGGGGTTCTCTGGCTGCGGTGGCGGCTCTAGATGAGAAGAGGGGGTCTGGAGTTTTTAGGTTAGGGTTTTATGAAATAATATACACACACACACACACACACACACACACACACACACACACACATATATATATATATATATATATATATTTATATATAAGATAGGAAGAGAGAAAAGAATAGGAGGCGGGATGGTTTGCGGCCAATGGGGGTCGGGTCTGTGGAGTTAGCAAGTTGCTAAAGGGGGGCGGGTCCTTAGCAAGTTACTAAAGTTGGTGAAGGGGGCGGTCTCTGGGAGCAAGTTGCTAAAGTTGCAAGAAGGATGGTGGGAGATAGTAGTGTTATTATTATTATTATTATTAGTAAATTCTTATTTAATAATTCTTTTTATTTCTAAATATATATATACATATATATATTTGTGTATACATATATATTATATATATACTCATAAGAAAAATTATGGATTAGAATAATGCACACCATTTGGCTAGCAACTGCTTAAGGGGGTCTCCTACATGGAATAAATTCCAAAAAATTCCTGATGGTCCCATAAATCCTCTAAGTGTCCGAACACCTAAAATAAAAATTATTAAAAATCTAATTCTCCTATTTAGCCCTAATTACTATAATTTAATTAATAATTAATGAATAAAAAAAAGGTATATACGATTTTCTAGGAAGGGGGTTTTACATTCTACCCAACTTGTAAAAAATTTGTCCTCAAAATTAAAATTAAGCCACGATAGAATGCAAGGATGGTATAAGATATAAATTAACAATGTAAATTCATACCTTGGTCTGCGAATAGGTTCGAAAAATGCTTGCGCATGTCGTCCTCGCGCTCCCAAGTTGATTCTCCTGGCGCACCATGCCTCCATGCTACGCGAACCAAGGGAATAGACTGGTTCCTCAACACTTTCTCTCGATGATCAAGGATTCCCACGGGTTGCTCTTGGAAAGACAAGCTCGGCCCAATGGTGATCTCCGAATGGTCGAGAACATGACTGTTGTCTGCCACATATCGCCTGAGCTGCGACACATGGAATACGTCATGTACTCCCTCCAGTGAAGGTGGTAGCACAAGTCGATATGCCACCTCTCCAACTCTCTCGAGCACGTCAAATGGTCCAATATACCTTGGACTCAACTTGTCGCGCCCTCCGAATCGGATGGTGCCTCTGGTCGGTGATATCCTCAAGAAGACGTGATCGCCCTCTTTGAACTCCAAGGGACGACGATGAAGGTCTGTCCACTGCTTCTGCCTGTCTTGCGCTGCTCGCAAGTGTCCCTGAATCTTTTTGACTATCTCTATGGTGTTGACCACCAACTCGGGTCCCAAAATCTGACGTTCTTCCACGTCACTCCAACACACAGGAGACCTACATTTTCTTCCATACAATACTTCAAACGGAGCCATCTGAATACTCGCTTGATAGCTATTGTTGTAAGAAAACTCTATAAGATGTATGTGGTTCTCCCATGATCCTCCGAAGTCTAACATGCAAGCCCTCAACATATCTTCCAAGGTCTGAATAGTACGCTCCGACTGCCCATCTGTCTGCGGGTGGTAAGATGTACTGAACTTCAGACGAGTACCAAGACTCTCTTGCATGCTCCTCCAAAAGTGCGATGTGAAGCGCGAATCTCTGTCCGATACAATGCTGACTGGTATGCCGTGCAATCTCACGATCTGCCTCATATATAAGTCAGCTAAAGCTTCTGTAGACTGACCCACTCTAAAAGGTATAAAATGGACTGACTTGGTGAGTCGGTCCACTATTACCCACACTGCATCTCTCCCACTTGGACTCTTGGGAAAACCCGTGACGAAGTCCATAGTGATGTGCTCCCATTTCCACTCTGGAATCGAAAGTGGTTGCAATAATTCTGCTGTCCTCTGGTGCTCCGCCTTCACTTGTTGACATAACAGACATTTAGCTACAAAGCGAGCTATCTCTCTCTTCATTCCATGCCACCAAAAGTGTTGTCGTAAGTCACGATACATCTTGGTGCCTCCAGGATGAATAGAATAAATCGAACTATGAGCCTCTGCCATCAGCTCCTTTCGAATCTCTCCATTTGGAACATAAAGACGATCACCATATCGTAATGTCCCATCCTCATGAATGCGCAATCCGGTCTGCTCTCCAGCCTCTGTCCTTTTCTTTAGTCTCCTGAATCTGGCATCTGTAGGCAAAGATGCCTTAATCCTCTCTACCAATGATGATTGAACTTGCAAGTTGGCTAGTGTCCCATCTGCTCCGGATAATATCACTTCAATGCCAAGCTCTTGCAAGTCCTCCAATAGTTCCCTCTGTGATGTCAAGAAGTAAACTGCTGGCTTCCGGCATAACGCGTCTGCTACCACGTTAGCCTTGCCTAGATGATAATGCAGCTCTATCTCAAAATCTTTTATCAACTCGAGCCATCGACGTTGTCTCATATTTAACTCCTTCTGCGTGAAGACGTACTTGAGGCTTTTGTGGTCTGTATAGATCTCCATTCGTTTTCCATATAAGTAATATCTCCATAGCTTCAGAGCAAATACAACGGCTGCAAGTTCCAAGTCATGAGTCGGATAATTCTTCTCATGTACTCGTAACTGCCTAGATGCATATGCAATCACCTTGCCATGCTGCATCAATACGCATCCTAAGCCATTTCCTGATGCGTCACTGTAGATCATATAACCTCCTGATCCTGACGGAATCGTCAATACTGGTGCTGTAGTCAGTCGCTTCTTCAACTCTTCGAAGGCTGCTTGACACTCGTCAGTCCATATAAATTCTTGGTCCTTACAAGTCAAACGAGTCATAGGTGCCGCTATTCTTGAGAAGTTTTCCACGAACCGTCGGTAATATCCCGCAAGTCCAAGGAAACTCCTCACCTCTGCTGCTGATTTAGGAACAGGCCATGTCTCAACTGCTGAGATCTTCTCTGGATCAACAGAAATACCATCTCCTGTAACAACATGTCCAAGAAATAAAACTTTGTCCAAGAAGAACTCACATTTGCTGAGTTTAGCATATAACTGCTCTCTCCTCAAAGTCTCTAGAACAATCCGCAGGTGCTCCTCGTGCTCCTCGTGGCTCTTCGAATAGACAAGTATATCATCTATGAAGACGACCACGAACTGGTCCAAGTACTGGTGGAAGACTCGATTCATCAAGTCCATGAAGATCGCTGGAGCATTGGTCAATCCAAATGGCATGACCAAAAACTCGTAGTGCCCATATCTTGTTCTGAATGCGGTCTTCGGAATGTCCTGCTTCCGTACCTTCACTTGGTGATATCCCGATCTAAAATTTATCTTCGAGAATACCTTAGCTCCACTGAGTTGATCAAACAGGTCATCAATGCATGGCAATAGATATTTGTTCTTCACTGTCACTGCATTCAAGGCTCTGTAGTCAATGCACATACGTACTGACCCATCCTTCTTGGGTACAAACAACACTGATGCTCCCCAGGGTGATGCACTCGGTCAGATGAAACCTTTCTCCTCTAGCTCTTTTAACTGTGCCTTTAGCTCGTCCATCTCCTTCTTCGCCAGTCTGTAAACATGCGATGCTATAGGTGCTGCTCCGGGTGCTAGTTCAATTGAAAACTCTACGTCTCTGTCTGGGGGTAGTCCTGGCAATTCCTCTGGGAAGACGTCTAGAAATTATGAAATAATAGGGTGATAGACAACATCGTCCATTGCGAGCTGCATACCATCAAGAATTTATGTGGATCCTCGGGCAAACTCAAGTTCAGGCTGGCCTGGTACCTTAAAAAGAATGCTTCCTCCAAAGAAATCAAAGAAAGCATTGTACTTGCTTAGCCAGTCCATTCCAAGCACAATATCAAAAGACGGCATAGGAAGGACTAAGAGTTGGGCATTCATCTCTCTGCCACGTATCACTATAGGGCCCGATCTACAAACTCGACTAACTGGTACAACTCCTCCTCCGGTAAGAATTCTAACACAACTAGATAATGGTGTAGAAGCAATATTGTATTTGGCAATAAAACTAGATGATATGAATGAGTGGGTGGCTCCCATATCAAATAATATCACAGCAGGAAAAGTAAAAGCAAGGGTAATACCTGCTATGACATCCACCTCATGATCCATGTCATCTACCTCCAATGCAAAAGCTCGCCCGTTCCTCTGCGGCTGTCCATGTCCGGTCCTCATATACTGCTCCTCCTGAGTGGGTAGCGATGGTCCTCTCTGAAATCCTCCTGCTGCTGGGGGTCGAGGTGCTCCCGGTCCAGTCATCTGCTGAGCTGGCTTTGGTGCTGGAAGCGCTAATCTCTGAACTGGCGGTGGAAGTGTCTGCTGCATGTGGCAGTCTTTCGCCATGTGCTGTCCAGAGCCACATCTCCTACACTGACCGAAGCGGGTCCGACAATCTCTCGAAACATGTCCGATCCTCCCACAATAATTACATTAGGGTTTCTCCGGAATCTGGTACGGTCCGGCTCTGTGTTGCTGATGCTGTTGTGCCAAGAGACGTCTGATAGGCCCCCCCTGTTGTATCCTGGCTGGTCCCTGCTGTATCCTTGCTGATCCTTGTTGTGTCCTCAGCTGACCTCCCTTTCCTCTGCTAATGGTTTCCTGAAATATGGCCTCTGTCAGTAGTTCAGCGTAAGAGACTCGGGACTGCGAGCTTGTATAATGTTGTAGCTCTTGGGCCAGTCCTCGATGAAATCTCTTAACCTTAGCCAAGTCATTTGGTATCAAAGCAGCGCCATATTTGCTGAGTCGACTAAACTCGGCATCATACTCGTCCACGGTTCGGTTCCCTTGCTCTAAGTGAAGAAACTGATCATACAAGGTATCCCTGACAGTGTCCGGGAAGTACTTTCCCTCAAAGTATTCCAAGAACTGCTCCCAAGTCTGGTAAGTACCCAACTAGCGCTCCATGGATTCCCACCAGTGATGAGCATTACCATCTAGAAGCGTCCGTACACCCGTCATCCAGGTCCGTAGGTAACTGCGATGCCTCCAGTAGCTTCTGCGTGTGAGTGATCCAGTTGGTAGTCTCCTCCGGGCTCTCAGTGCCCTTGTACTGCCTTGGACCCATCTGAAAAAAATCCTTTACTGATCCAACCCTAGCTCGAGGTACTGGAGCTAGTGCTTGGGCTGGTACAGTAGCCTGTGCAGCCATCCTCTCCAGGGCTGCTAAAAATTCTTGCCTCTGCTCGGCTGCCTGCTGCCTCTGTTCCTGTATCATCATTTGAAAGAATTGGAACATCTGCGCTTGGCCATCTTGCGGTACTGGGACAGGTGGAAGGTTCCCAATAGGTGAAGCGGGAAGATCATATGGAACTAGGGTATGAGTCTGTCCATCTGGCCCTGAAAGCCTAGGAATCGTTGGGGTCCCTCCTTGAGTCTGACCATTGACTCCAGAAGTTGTGTCGCCATCGGCGGCAGTACATCCATTTTGCAAATCTATCTCTCTGTAGGTGATGTACGAAACGATTAGAAAAAGTACAGGAATCAAACAGGATGCAAGTATTAAATAGGAAGGATGAATTTCAGTCAAGCGTGGATGAGATCCTTATACTCTATTCCTATACGCAGGCTTGTTCGGTATAGTTACGTAACCGAGACAATATATTCTCGACCTGCATGGGCCACCACAAAAATATGTCACGCCCCAGTCCCAAAATACGTAGGACTAGGAATACGTAACACGCCAGCCGTATGTATACGAACTCCAATATATGGAAACCATATACACACGTACGCTGTACATGAATATCCAATCCACTATGGTAATATATGTCACAACAAGTCACACGCAGTTCTATATCTCATCCACAGCACAAATAATAGAATAATGGAAATCAATAACTGAATATCAAAGAAGCAGTCTCAAAATAGAAATCTCAAAGTGTGATAGTCGGGTGGAAACAAATCCACTGCAATTCGACTATAATAAACTACTAAAGAGAGAAGAGAATAAACTCTAATATAAGAATAAATGTCTCGAAAAAAATAGCAACTAAAATCTCTAAACAGCTGCAATGAATCACATATAATCAGAAGGTAAGATCGTCTCAGACTGATAGGTAGTGTCAGGTCCAGGTCCATACTCCTGCGGGTACTCATGCTCATCTATATCTGGAAAGGGACCAGGTCCTCAGAGAGACGTAACAAGATACAAAAAGCATATGCCAATAAAGTACTGAAAATAAACATCCATTGGGGTCGCCTAACCGTCTAAGTGAAAGCAGTTAAGAACACTTTACCCACAAGTGAGCTATCTGGCTGAAAACTGGGATTTGTCATGGTTCTCTTTTGGAGATCCAGGGGCCTAAAGGCACGTCATCTTTTGAACGGCGGAGGCCCGCCAATGTACATAATATATATATATGGGTCATCACCGCCCGTATCTCCAGTCGAGAATCCGGGTGCACAGGAGAAAAGTGCAAAGGAGCTCAAATGCGGTACTTGTTGTTCTCCCCACCCAATGCTCTAAGCATGTCATGTCCATGACACAATAACCTCTAATAACTGCCAGGTCTAGTTGCATGCAAAAATTTTATTAGCAGTTATCCCTATCCGTCGTACGACCTATACGTACCAGTGGCCAGCCGAGTACGCAAGTCCGTGTCCTACATGTGACTCACACTCGTGTAAGAATAGTGTCATGGTCAATGAAACATAAATGCCTCATCAAGATGGGGTAGTCTCATAAAGTAGGTCTAATGCATATACATAAATAAAAATATAGTACGACGACACCGTCGTTGCACCCAAGTTTCCTTGGACGTGCAGTTTATATAGCAGTTAAAATAAATGAACTAAATAAACAGAAAATAAATATGCATGCCTCATATGGGATATAAATACAGTACAATGGCAAGGTATACTTGCCTGGCAAGAAATCTGTAAAGTGCACGCGCCCAAATATCAAGGACACGGAACCTGGAACCTGGAACTAAGGACTCCGAACAAACGTCTTCGGATGCTGAAATAAACATCACCAACATTTCCGGAATGAGCAAAATAGCTAAAAAGCACATCCTTTTCGTCCAATTTGGACACAGGAGCAAAACGGTAATTTCGGGCAAAAGTGGAGTCCACGTGTGGCCCACTTTGCACCGAAAAGCGTGCCGAAGGTAGTAGTCTCTAAATGGGACAAACAATAGGTCAAACAACTCTAAATGTCAATACGAACCCAACGATATGTCCAAATATGGATTCCGATGAGCCGAACATAATTTTGTCCAAAAAGTCAACTGTGGGACCCGCCAATTGGCGATTTGGTCAACCGTCTCAGAAATGCGTAAAAATTGGATCATAGGACCAGCGCGTTACCACGAGTCCAGTGGCGCAAGTTTCGTCGAAATCTGACAAGCGTGCACAAAATACGTGCGAGTTCCACAAAAGTTGCGACACGGGGTGTGTCCGCGGATACGGCCTGATTCCGGCTCGCACACGCGTCCGAATCAGTTTTCACAAATTTTTACGTGTCCGGTTACGCTGCGTGCACCATTCGGTACACTTGGTACACGGCGGGGCGGTCCCGTTTGGTGGGCCGCGCTCTGTTTTCCAACTTTTGGAAATCTGAAAAAAGTGGGTTCGCGTAGTTTTGTGACGAATTTAATTCTGTCCACAGCAGCTAATAATATAGGGTTATTTAACAAAAAATAAACTAGGTCAAGTGTTCTACACATATCAAAAAGAATCACCGAATTTGGATCTCTGTGGTGGGAGATAAGAACTCGGCAATATGGGTGGTCACCGCAGTTTTCTGCGATCCCAGAATTGGTCTGCTCGCGCCAGCTTGTACGCTATTTTTCGCCTAGGGGTACACGTTTTTAGAGGTCGGTTATTATACAAATATGGAAGAGGGTTAAGGGGTGAGCATACCGGTGAAGACGGAACGGCGTTTGGTTGAGCGAGTCGACGGGAAACAACTCCGGAGCGAAGGTGCCTCGTGTGGGAATCTGCAGTGCGCGAGGTCGGAGTCGTCGGGATGGTTTGGACGGCCTGACGGGGTTCTCTGGCTGCGGTGTCGGCTCTAGATGAGAAGAGGAGGTCTGGAGTTTTTAGGTTAGGGTTTTATGAAATTATATATATATATATATATATATATATATAAGATAGGAAGAGAGAAAAGAATAGGAGGCGGGATGGTTTGCGGCCAATGGGGGGTCGGGTCTGTGGAGTTAGCAAGTTGCTAAAGGGGGGCGGGTCCTTAGCAAGTTACTAAAGTTGCTGAAGGGGGCGGTCCCTGGGAGCAAGTTGCTAAAGTTGCAAGAAGGATGGTGGGAGATAGTAGTGTTATTATTATTATTATTATTAGTAAATTTTTATTTAATAATTCTTTTTCTTTCTTTTCTTTTTCTTTCTAAATATATATATACATATATATATATATATTTGTGTATACATATATATTATATATATACTCATAAGAAAATTCATGGATTAGAATAATGCACACCATTTGGCTAGCAACTGCTTAAGGGGGTCTCCTACATGGAATAAATTTCGAAAAAAAATTGATGGTCCCATAAATCCTCTAAGTGCCCGAACACCTAAAATAAAAATTATTAAAAATCTATTTCTCCTATTTAGCCCTAGTTACTATAATTTAATTAATAATTAATGAATAAAAAAAAAGGTATATACGATTTTCTAGGAAGGGGGTTTTACACATTATGATATTGCTCCTCCGTTTGGAGTTGAGATCTTGACAGGTTTATATATTGATTGCGTGAGATTGTTAGCTAGATAGTTGACTTAGACAGCGTTCTACCGCCGATGCTGCGACGTAGGCTGGACGTACCCACGACTCATGCCCGATTTTTCGGGTGCGGGTCGTGACAGGATAGATAGATAAATTTTAAGTCGGTAGATTGTGAACCCCTCACCCAAAATTAGACCTACTTGGCTTAGATAGTGAGCCTAAGGCTAGATTGAATCCAGTTAGAAATAGAACACGGTATTTTGATTTAATTTTGCAATATTGTATCACTTAGTGCACCTTACCGTGCTCCGATAATTGGAACACTACACTAGCCATTGCCTTCCTACAAATTCCACACCCTTATCCTAGACGTGCCCATCATCCAATTCTCATCTTTGTGCAATTTTCTAATTATTGGGCACATTTATGCAAAAAAGTATTTAGGTGTCCACATCATTGGACATGACACATGAAGAAACCTATTTTTCACTCATGTGAATTTTTCCTTGATTTTTGGGATGTGCAACGCGCAACATCGCCCACCCCTTTAAACTTAGCCTTGTATTTTAAACAATGCAAATCTTATACCACCCTTGACTTTCTACCACGGCTTAATTTTAATTTCGAGGACAAAATTTTTATAAGTTGGGTAGAATGTAAAACCCCTAATCCTACAAATCGTATTAAGCTATTTTTTATTAATTATTAATTGAATTGTAGTAATTAGTGGCTAATTAGAAAAAATAGTTTTTTATTAATTTTTATTTTAGGTGTTGGTGCACTTAGAGGGTTTATGGGACCATTAGAAATTTTTTCGAAATTTATTTCTTGTAGGAAACCCCTTGAGCAGTTGCTAGCTTAACGGTGTGCATTAATATAATCTAGAATTTTTCCTATAAGTATATACGTGTATATATATATATATATATATATATATATATATATATATATATATATATATATATATATATATATATATATATATTTTAAAGAAATATAAAAAGGGAAAAGAAAAGAAAAGAAAAGAAAAGAAAAGACAAAAAAAAGTATAAACTAATAATAAATTATTACTTATAACCAAGCCAACAAAGCATTCCAACAACCCTTTAGCAAATTCCAAGCCACCCCCCCTTTAGCAAATTGCAAGCAGCCGCTGGCCCAATCCAACCATGCAGCAAGCCAAGCGGCCGCGAGCAACAAACCCGCATCTTCCTCTCTACTCTTTTATATATATATATATATATATATATATATATATATATATATATATATATATATATATATATAATTCTATTTTAACTAAAACCCTAACCCTAAATCATCAAATCCCTTCCTCTTCCCATCTAGACCTAGAGAGCGCCGCCACCGCAGCCGGAGAACCCCGCCAGGCCGTCCAAACCAATCTCGACGACCGCGACCCCGCGCACTGCAGATTCCCACAGCGAGGTACTTGTGTTCCGGAGTTGTTTCCCGTCGACTTGCTCAACCAAACGCCACCCCGTCTTCACCGGTATGCTCATCCTTTAATCCTCTTTCATATCTGTGTGTTAGTAGATCTCGAACAACGCGTAACCCTAGGCGAAAATAGCGCCAAAGTTGGCGGAAACAGACCGAATTCTGGGATCGCAGAAAACTGCGGTGACCACCCATGTTTCGGAGTTCGTATCTCCCACCACAGAGATCTGAATTCGATGATTCATTTTGGTATGCGTAGACCACTTGACCTAGTTTAATTTTTGTTAAATAATCCTAAATTATTAATTGTTGTAGACAGAATTAAATTCGTTGGAAAACTCCGCGAATCCACTTTTTCCAGATTTCCAAAAGTTGTGAAACGGAGCGCGCCCCGCCAAACGGGACCGTCCCGTCCGAATCAGTTTCGGACGCGTGTGCGCGCCGGAATCAGCCCGTATCCGCGGACACACCCCGTGTCGCAACTTTTGTGGAAGTCGCGCGCATTTTGTGCACGCTCGTCAGATTGCGACAAAACTTGCGCCATTTGACTCGTGGTAACACGCTGGTCCTGTGACCCAATTTTTACCTAATTCTGAGATAGTTGACCAAGTTGCAAATTGGTGGGCCCCACAGTTGACTTTTTGGACAAAATTGTGTCCGGCTCATCGGAGTCCACATTTGGACATACCGTGGGGTTCATATTGACATCTAGAGTTTGTTTGACCTATAATTTGTCCCATTTAGATACTGGTACCCTTGGCACGTTTTTCGGTGCAAAGTGGGCCACACGTGGACCCCACTTTTACCCGAAATTACCATTTTGTCCTTGTGTCCAAATTGGACGAAAGGGAAGTGCTTTTTAGCTATTTTGCAGGAGCGCAGATTTGGATGGTTACATATGTTTCGAGGATGTCTTCTCTTCGAGTCCCGTGGTTGTTAGCTGGTATTCTTAAATTGTGTTTATTGTGTTGTACTTTTCCATTCGAGTTGGTAGTGAATTTGTTTCCATCCAACCATCATCCTTAGATACTTATATTGAGATCTAGCTTCATAGATACTGGTTATTTATTTATATTTGATTTCGTGGATAAGATTTAGTACTTGTGACACATGTTTATACCACTTGTGGATTGATATTCATATTACAGCGTACGTGTGGATTTTGGTTTCCATATATTGGAGTGCCATATCCATGCGGCTGGCATGGTTACGTGTCCTAGTCCTACGTATTTTTGGGACTGGGACGTGACAACGTTAATATATATTAATTTTAATTTTAATTTTAATTTTAATTTTAATTTTAATTTAATATTAATATTAATTTTATTTTTAATGTTAAATTTTATAATGTCAGCAGTTATGTCATACGTCATATAATGAGAGATGACATTACCGATTTTTTTTTGGAGACAAATAGTATTTTTTGTTAATTATAACAGTTGGATACCAATCAACAGTCATATATGTTTGGGGGATTATGGGCTTATAAAAAGGGAGGATGTGTTGGAAAAGATAAGAGGTAAAAAAAAAAAAAAATTTAACAGCAACAACATTATTGTTTATTCGTGAAAAAAAAATCACCAAAAAATGTCTAACTGTAGGACTTTTTGTGTAAAAAACAGCCTAGGGCATTTTTTTTTTTTTTTAAATCTTCCATTTTTATATGTTCGTTTTTCTGTTAATTTAAGCACCTCAAAAGAAACGTCGATCCTTTGAACGTTCGTTTGGAAAACGAATTTCCATTGGAAGTTTTAGTTCTCATGTGCTTTTAGCACAATTTCTCCTAATTTAAAGTTTTGTATAAAAAATTTTGTAAATAGATACCCAAAAAAATGACAAACAAAAATATTATTCATCATTTAAAATTTTGGATGATATCATCACCCATAACGCTACGCTGATGTTTCGATGTTTTGAGTGTTACATATAATATATATTTTCAAATTTTTCATTTTTAATATTCTAAATTATTGAATTCTATCATGAAACTTCTCAATTGTATTCGATCATGAAAATTTTCATTTGTGATCGATTATTCAACACTAAAATGCTGTGTTGACATAACAACGATTTTAGTCTTACAGATAATATATTTTTCTAAAAAATATTTTTAATATTCTAATTTATTTTTGAATTCATTCATGAAATTTTTCATTTGTGATTCGAGATTTTCTGACAGTAAAATCGTCGTCACCTCAACGCTATGTCATTATCAAGTCATGGGTGATGGAATCTTCCAAAAAATTTAATGATGAATAACATTTTTGCATCAATTCTGCTATTTTCATCAAAAAAATTTGGATGATGTCATCTTCCATTATGTTGCAACTGACATGGCTAATTTTAATCCAAAAAATTAATCGCCCATTTTTTTAATGTTAAATTAAATTAAATTTAATATTAATATTTATTTATTTTTGCGATGCTTTTAATGTTAATGTTAATTTTAATGTTAAAATTTGTTATGTCAACTGTCATGACACCTGCTATGTCATATACCACATAATGAAAATATGATATCGTCTTAGATTTTTTGGGTGACAAATAGTATTTTTATTTTTGTATAACAAAATCAAACCCACCAGGACGAAGCAAGAGAGGGTAGGGTGGCGCTGAGCAAAACTCTTAACGAAAAATTAGAAGAAAATATATAGAAAAACATTGAGTACGTGAGAGAAATAAAGGTTATTTAAAGGGTTATTTTAGCAAATGTTTCTACCCAAAATATTAAAACTAATCTATACTCCCACTTAAAAAAAAAAGCAAATGTTTACATTATGTGTAAAAAATCAAAAATTCAGTTAAAAAAATGGAGACATTTCTTAAATTTTAATTGTTCCGTACCAAGAATGGAAACATTTGCTATTTTTTTTTTCAAATAAAGATATATACTAGTTTCAACATTTTGTTTAGAGACATTTGCTAAAATATCATTTATTTAAATCCATCGCTTAGTAGTACAGTTATTGGATATGAACTATGGAAATGAATCACTACAATCTCCGAAACATTTAATATAAGATTGATTTTATGTATAGTTTTTGGTTATATATTTCTTAACTTTTCCATATATTGCTAAGCGTCGTGAACATTTCCAAGGTGCTCAGTGAGACTGCGGATTTTGTTGTAGCATTTTGATGTTTTAAGTGACACAATTTGGAGATTTTTGTGTCAATTTTGGCGTTCTCTCTTTAAGGGAGTATTTTTGTTGATGGGTGTATTATAAGACTTGTATTCTACTTTCTTTATCATCTCATTAATGAAAGACCATGGCCATCTGTGTAAAACAAATTGATATACAGTTAATAGTGTCGTGTCTGACACTTATTGATCGCAATACATACTAAATTATATACATCTGGACACACAATATTGTCGTGTCCGTGTCATTTGATTCATATTGTATCTATCATATAGTATTTTTGTCAGTACAACAACATAGTTTACAACTCTTTTACTCTCCGCTTCCCAAGTCTTAATTCAACGCTGCTATGTTGTCTGTGGGTTTGGCATGTCTGCCACGTGTCGTCGTCCCATTGTCTCGTCAACCGGTGACGGATCCAAGCAAATAGGGAGGTCAATGAAATTCGATCACCTGGTTGGGCACATAAAGGCTGAACCGAACCCGATCTGGATCGGTCTGACCGGTTCGATCCATTGTCAACATACACATTATACAAAACTCGTCAAACATACGTCCCCACATTATAATAAAAAAATGTTATTTAGTTTTAGGACCTTATATAATATTAAAAATTTACGTTAAGGTTTATATATTGTTCAGAATTTTTTTTGTCTCGTCCTAACGGTTGATTTGGGTTGACCGTCCAAAATAGAAACCTAGATGCAAATTTTGAGTATTATATGGCCCTAAAACTAAACGAAAATATGTGAGGGTTGTGTGACTGAAGTTATTTAATCCTGCATGTTGAGAGTTGTGTGACATGGATTATTTAGTTTTTTTTTTCATTACTAATTGAAAGTAAGATTTTTGATATTATAGTTTGTTTCTAACTTTCTATCTTTATCTCAACAACCACACAACTCTTTGGGAATTTTGAGCTGTAATTATTTAACAATATGACCGAACAATAGACATTTGATGATACACGATGCACATAAAATCGTTTTAATTGAAACAAATAAGAATTCTTTTAAATCTATTGTCTTATGTAGTCTGTATAAAACATTGGCTACCTGGATTTGTCTCAATAATTCTAAAACCATACTCTTCAAGTCTACTATATGCATCAATATAACTAACATTTATTTCGGACAGAACAAGTTTCCTAGCTTTCCAAGCTTTACAATATTTAATATATATTCCGTGTTCTCTAAATATATCATTTACAACATGCGATGGACTATACGACTGATTATCTCGAATTCTATCAATAATCTTATTTTTAACCAATACAGTAGTAGCTAATGGATGAGAACCTGTTATAAGCCCCCCCTAAACAAGAATGTACGTTTTCTAGCGTTGTTATAATATAGCTTTCACATTTACCACTTGCTTTAGCATATACTCTCCAATTATAACTTGAATCGTTACATTTATATATAATACCACTAGCATTGTTTAAAATAGCATGACAAGTAAAATTATGTGCAATTGCTATATTACTAATAAAACATCTAAATTCAGAACGATTATCAAATTTTCTTCCAATGATTAATCCTGAAATACTAACACTATCAACATTGTCATCAAATTCATCATCTAAATTATCACTGTTTTCATCGTCGTTATTACCATCATCTACTATATGTTCTTGTTCAGTAAATGAAATAACTTGATGAGAAGAACTAGGAGCAATATTAACTTCATTAGAAGCACGTATACTACTTACAATATTATTTCTAGGTAGTGGTGAACTTACATAAATATTAATATACGTTGTTTGTACATTAACTTCTAGAATAAATTTTCATGCTTGTTCACTAACTAACTTTATACAATTAGTTAAATAAACATGAACCAATATAAATTCATAACAAATAGAACATTGCTCAGCAATATGATTACGTAAACTATCAAACGAAATATTTCGATCAATTAAAAAAAAAAATCAGTTAAACCTCCTTCATAAACTAACCCATTAAGCACACCTCCAACCGAACATAATATTGTTAAACTTTGATCCATCACATGAGAATGGGCTTCTAAATACAGAGTGATTGAGTTTTTGTTTGAAAGTAGAATAAGTGGATTGAGTGATAAATGAATAACAGAAAGAATTTATAGAAATGAAAAAAAATTAACCGTTGTAAAAATTTGTACGTTAAAATATGAACATTAAAATATGAACGTTACTATGACAGAGTTACTATTAACATACATGTACCTATGACAGAGTTAATATAAAATAAACCAAACAAAAAAATCACAAAGAAAAAATAACAAAAAAAAAATCCAAACCAAATAAACCCCTAAAAAAACCAAATAAAAAAAATTAAACGAAAACCAAAAAAAAATTAACAACCCAATTTTCGCCAACTGAGTTGGCAACTCTGTCGTCGAAAATATGATTTTTTTTAATACACGTCGGATTTTGGTTGGATTTTCGCCAACTAAGTTGGCGAAAATCAAGTTATCCAAATTTTCGCCAACCCAACTGGCGATTCCTATCGTAATTTCTAAATTTATCAAACTTCTATCGCTATATTTAATTAATATAAATTTATTATCGGTACAGTAAATTTTTTGAACTTTCTATACTTATCTCAACAACCACACAACTCTTTGGGACTCCTGAGCTGTAAGTATTCAACAATATGACCGCAACGATAGACATTTGATGATACACGATGCACATGAAATCGTTTTAATTGAAACTGTTGCCAGAAGGATTGTGTGGCTGTTGGATAGAAGCAAACAACATTTTCATAAATCACATTCTCGATTGCTCATGACAAAACTAAATAACGAAAGTCATACAGTCCCACCATATAAAACTAAATAATCCAAGTCACACAATCCACATGTCACGCCCCAGTCCCAAAAATATACGGAACTAGGCCACGTGTCACTGGCCAGCTGACACGTCACTAAGGGATTACCCAATTTAATGGACCCAAAGTGATGTGCTACGCTGTCCTAAAATACTACAAGTCTAAATACAGGTAAATCTATCTCATCCACAAGAATAACAGGGAAAGTGCTGAATATATATATAGATGCTAAATCTGAAATGTCATATACAACCCAGATAAAGTCAGGTGGGAACAATCCCACTACAAAGTAAGCAGAAGTGAAATAAGATAAACTAGTGCAACATCCTCAAAATATGTAGCTCCAACTCCAGGTGTACTCAGGTAGACTCTGACGGCATCTCCTCTAACTCCATCTCAAGGGCATGTCCAGACTCCAGTCCAGGTCCAGGTACTGTGGGGTGGAATGTCTCAACTAAACCTGGTCAGGGAACCAGGTCCTCAGAGGGACGTAACAAGATACAAGAAAATAACATGCCAAGTATGTAAATACTGAATAGAAATTACTGAATAAAATAAATACAGGGTGCTAACCATCTATGTGAAATGCAATTTGAGACAACCTAATACGTATGGGAAATGTGTGGCTAGACATATGCTGACGTAATTCACCAATCTGTAGTGACAGGCTAGTATATGCCACATATGCCCCCGTTCAAGGGCACTATACAATTTTCCATCTACGATGAGAATGGTCACATGAATACATATCTATATCATCCGTATCACTCCGTCGAGTGCGGCACATGGTAAAGAGGTGGGTGTCCCATACGTATTTTAGTTGTTCTCCCCTCCCAATGTAACTAAATGTCAAGTCGTATATTTTCTGCATTATTCTAATCCGTGATGCGGGTCACACGTATTGGTAGCAAATCAAATACGTAGCTCGCATCCCAATATGCATTGCAACCATGTTGCGTGTTTCCGTGATAGGGTCTAGGAGAATATTAGAATATTCTCATAATTGTTGGTGAGTCTGTAATATGATTTTAAATGTCAACATATCAACTGACTGTACCCAAGGCAGTCTCAGGTAATCATGGTATATGAAATACAGAAATAAGAGCGTATACAATATTGAAAATTTAAACAGTACTTGGCAAGGTATACTTGCCTACTCCCTGATAGTGTTTTTGATAACCTGATCTCGCAGTCAGGTTTGAAGGTGCTGGTGACAGGAGGTCACTGGCTGTGTTGGAACTATTTCCTGTTAAAGATACAGGGTTCGTGAATATCGTGGTATAAAAAGTATACACATCTATATATATATATAGTATATATATATACACATAGATATAGCATATAATATATATAATATAGATATATATATATAGTATGTATATATATAGATATAATATATGTATAGTAGTATAGCATATAAAGAACAGAAAAAAATGCAGGTATATAGTAGCAGGGTATATCCACTGATATAGATATATAATACTATAATATTTAGCAGGGTTTATCCACTGTTAATATAATAATAATAAAATGAAATGACAGAACAGAATTTAAATATATATATAAATGCTGTACTATTCAGCAATATAAATAATATCAGGGTCTATATGTGTGACCACTGTCATATATAATAATATATATAGTGAATTTAAAGACAGTGCAAGAATTAGAAATATATAAATATAAGCTGTATTATCCAGCAATATTATCAGGGTCTATAGGTGACCACAGTTATATATAGTAGTATATATACCAGTGTATATATAACACTGATATTTATATACATATAAAATAAAAGGAATACACTGCATATAAATAATAAAAATAAAATGCACATTATATATATATATATACTGTGTATATTCACAGTAATATAATAATTATAATATAGTGTATACGATATACATATATCTGATATATATATACATAGTATAAATACATAGATATAATAATTATTACATAACATATATATAGTTATATATATATATATATACCTATATATATACATAGTTGTACATATATGAGTATATATGTAGATATATATATATACATATACATATTAAATACATATATTAAAATGAACAAAATATATATATATATATAAGTAAATATATATACTGTTTTTAGTAAATACAGTAATAATAATAATAATAATAATAATATATATATATATGATAACATATTGATATATATATATATATACATATATATATATTTAGAAATTAATATACATATATATATAATTATACATATATACATATAAATATACATATATGTATATACATATATATATATATACATATATAGAAAAATAGATATATATACATATATTTGGTAAATATATATAATACTATAATATACAGTATAATACACTGTATAAATAACAGTATATATGTAATATATATTAATAGTATAATACCTATATATATAATTAAACATATAAATATACATATATATATACATATATATATATACATATATATATATATATATACATATAGGGTTATATATGTAAATACATAATTATTAGGGTTTAGGATTTTACCTACTGACAGGTGGGGTCCACTGGTCGTCGACGGCGGGTGGACGGCGGCGGAGTCGACGGCGGCCGGCCGGGGGAGCAACGGCAGTAGCAGTAGCTGTTGGCAGCAGTAGCAGCAGCAGCAGCCTGCGGGGCTTGCCGGCGGCGGAGCAGCGGCGGAGACGGCCGGCAAGGCGGAGGGATCGAAGGAGGGGAGGGTGGCGGAGAGATTGGTGGTGGTGGCGGAGGTCGGGGGTGGCCGGAGTGGCGATGGGGAGCGTCGGGGAGGTGGGGGAGGAGGATGACAGGGAAAGGCAGTGGTGGCTTGCGGGGGAGTTGCCGGCGGCGGAGGCCGTCGTGGAGCGGTGGGGGAAGGTCAGGTCGGTGGAGGAGGAGGTGGCGAGGTGTTTGGTGGTGGTGGCGGTGGTCCACGGTGGTCGGGGTGGCCGTGAGGGGCGTCGGGGAGAGGAGGAGTTGCTGTCGGGCAGGGAGGGGAGGGGTGCTGCGGTGGCTTGCCACGGCGGAGGCGGTGGCCGGAGAGGGTGGCGATGGACGGGGAGGTAGCCGGGGGAGGGGCGAAGGGGTTGGCGGTGGTCCGGCGGTAGGCGGTCGCCGGAGCTGGCCGAGGGGAGTCGGGAATGAGAGAGAGGGGGGGTGTTTAGGGTTTATATAGGATTTATGCCTAATGGCATTTTCGTAAATAAGTAGAACTTTTGGGTATTTTAGTAATTTGTAATTTAGGATATTTTCTAATAGATTTTTCTGGATAATAATGCCACATGTAGGTGTTAGGTTGTCTAGCCAATGAGGTTAGGCCACCTCACATACATTTTTGCATAAAACCCTAATCTTTTCACAATTTGCATAAAAGTCCAAAAATTGGGAAATTGCGCAATTATGCAATTTGTCTGGAAAATCACCTGGTTCTAAAAATTACTAAAATTCACAGAATTGAGGGAAAATGCTGGAGAATTGTCCTGGGCTGTGGGGATGAGCCTGGGCAGGGTCAGGGTCTGATTCTGCAGGTGATACGGGTCACCGTATTTATTATTTAATAAATACTGCGCACGGTGTTCACTAATTATTTAGGGACAGTTAGGGTCATAATTTTTCTACGGTGTCAATACGATAATTGTAATACAATTAGTGTAGAATATTATCGTATTTTTGGTTGGGCAAAACAGGTGCCTACTGGTCCTCAAATCTCTAGGGTACAAAGGTTGGTAAAGAGCAGAAAATTAAATAGGAATTAAATACGTACGTTTGTAACGATATTTGTGCGACTAAAACGAAGCACAAAACGAGGCTTCTGGGAGTTGCTAAAAATACAGAAAATGTAGTCTAGCAAGTGTAGGGCAGGGATGTGAAATTAGTTTAGGGTTAACAGCTAGTGTGGTGCCCTAATTTATTGTGTAACAAACAGGTGCACAATCAATAGAATATATTAATAAATAAATTTTTAAAAAGTTACACTAATTCTAATTAACTAGAAATAATATTAAAATACTAAAATCTGGTCGAGGGAGTTTACAATCTACCCTCCTTAGAATATTTCGTCCTCGAAATAAAAACACACATATAATGAGAACGAAAGATTGATATAAAGATTAAGAAAGATTAAGTTTGAAATATTGGACATACCCTGATCTGGAAATAGATGGGGGAAACATTATCGGATATCCTCTACACGTTTCCAGGTTGATTTACCTGGTGCATGATGTTTTCATGCAATATGAACTAGAGGAACGTAATACAACGTAAGGTAGGTAACGAAAGTCATTCTAAGAAAATAAGAACAGTTTAAACTGTAATCTAATCTACTAATAGGGTTTGGTAATTCTCCAAGAAACTATATAAATGGCTATGGAAACAATACACTTCATATTTATACTATATACGAGGTTTCTTCTTTCCGAAATAAGGAAAGACGGAAAACAGTAATCAAGAGTTCAAGGGGGTAATGGATTAGAAGTATGGAGATTCAAGGCGTTTAAGAATTCAATAGGAATTGTCAAGGCAGTTGTGGATGGAAATGCTATTCTGGTACTCCCTATTCACATATTCGTATTAGCACAGTTATGTAGCTGATATGATATGCGCAGAGGGTAAGTACACCTGTCTACCAAACATTATATCTCAATCCACTTAAAGTAGTTATGCGAAGGTGAATCAAGTGCATTATGGTTGATCAGACCGTCATACACTGATTCTGAAATGTATTAGTGTAGTACTCCAATAATACATAATTAATGAACAAGCTTGATAAGGAATAAGCTTGCAAAACTAGGCTATAATAGCAGAGTATAATTTAAGGTAGTATAACAAATATAAGTACGCTAGATTATGATGTGAGAAGTACAAAACAATTCAAATTCACAATTAGACAAGATTCTATAATCTCTAGCTTCTAGTCTAGGTTGGTAGTTGACCCAAAAGAGGTGTGGTTTCTAAGTTCTACAACCTTAATATACACTATAGGTTGTCTGCATTTAAGCACATGACTTGTATCCAGAGCGTACCTCTTTAATTGGAATATGTGGAAGACGTCATGTACTTCTTCCAATGTCTGAGGTAATGCTATCTTGTAAACTTCTTTGATGCGTTCCAACACATCGAAGAGTCTGATGTACCTCGAGCTTAGTTTTTCCTCTTCTTCCAAGTCTGATAGTTTCTCGGGTAGGTGAAAACACAAGATTAGAAGTTACTGACTATCCTAATAAGTCATGTATATCAAAACTAATTTGGAAACTACCTGTAGTATTCAGCTATTACTACATTCACATGTTTTGAGCCTAACAATCAACGTCTAGCAATCTACCTAGATGTGTTTGCTTAGTCCTGATATTCGAATGGGTAACTTGGTGGTCTAAGGATGACGCTTCTCTTCCTATAGTCTAGGATAGCATTTGTACTGGCTTAGTCAGTCCATGTCTAAGACAACATCGAAGTTTGGTATTGAAAGTACCGGGAATCGCGTCCTCATTACGCTACTATACATGACTACTAGCATGCTTTAGTAATGTTGGTAACTGGAACAATGCCTCTTCCGGTAAACCTGACTATTTGCATGGGTACGAAACTACTAGATGTGAAAGACAGTGTAGCTCTAGAATCAAATAATGCGGTTTGCTGGTAATAATGCGACTATAATGGTACCTGAGATGGTTTCACCTTCCGGTTCTTCTGCAACTGCAGCTAGTGCAAAGGCCTGCTCGTGCCTTCGTCTAATGGTTTGTTGTCTGGCTAGGTAGTACTGCATGTCTTGGGTGGCTAAGGGTGGTCCCCTCTGAAATCTTCCAGATGCTGGGGAATGCTGACCTCTAGTAGGAGGTTGCATTCCCTGGGCTGGTGCTGCTGGTCCTTGCCCAGTCCGAAGTGTTGCTTCTCTGTGTTGTGGGCAGTCTCTGGCCCTATGTTGATTATCTCCACAAATCAAGCATAGTCTATACTTCCTTCGACAGTTTTTGGCATAATGTCCCTTCCTGCCACAATAGTGACAAGTCGGAAGTTCCTTGTATTGATATGGCCCTGTCTTGTGTTGTGCCTGATTTCTCAGGTGATGGATTGGTCCTCCTGCTCCTGTCTGGTCTATGGCAGATATGGTTGGATTTGAACATCTTGCTTCTCGACCAATGGCTTCTTGTATCCTTGCCTCTGAAAGAACTTCTTCGTAAGAAATTCTTGACTGTGTGGTAGTATGCCCCTGGAGTTCGGAGGTAAGGCCGTGATGGAACTTCATAGCCTTCTTCAGCTCATTAGGTATTAAGATGGCACCGAATTGACTTAGTCGACTGAATTCTGTATCATAAGCGTCGACGGTCATAATTCCTTGTTCCAAATGCAGGAACTGGGAGTACAGATCATCTCTGACTGTGGCTGGGAAATATTTTGCATTAAAATATTCCAGAAATTCCTTCCAAGTATGGTTCTTGCCCGTGCTGCGCTCGATAGATTCCCACCAGTGATGGGCGTTACCGAGGAGTAGGGTCCTTACTGCGGTCATCCATAGGTCAGGGTGAAGTTGTGAACCTTCTAGCAGTATTTCCGTGTTGGAGATCCAGTCTGAGATCTCTTCCGGAGTTTCATTGCCCTTAAAGGTTCTTGGGCTCATCCGGCTAAAGCCTCGAACAGTGCTAGCTGGTTGGACAGGGGCTGGTGCTAGAGCAGTTGTCCTCTCTAGAATCGTCATTAGGCATTGTCTCAGGACTTCAGTCTGTTGCCACTGAGCCTGCAATATGTCTTGGAACATCTGAGTTTGTCCCTCAAATTGTGGCATCAGGGCTGCAAGAACTGGAGGTGGAGGCAAAGGTATCTCCGCCTGCAGTGTTGGAGCCTGAGAAGGTTGCCCTTCTTGCTGGACTGGTGTTGCTTCCTGGGTCGGATCTTGGTGAAGGTACGAGGTTGTTGGATTGACCAGCATCCTTCTCGGAGATTGGTCTCTCGGGATTGGTGTCCCTTGGACATCTGGCGAGAAGTCTGTTGCTTGGTCAGTTCCATCAATCGCAGTTTCCCCGGGTATGTCCATATTTCTGAAAAGAATTGAAAAATTTAGAAAAGTACGAAGGACTTAATAGATGACAATCAAGCAGGATACAAAATTTATGGATGGAGTCAGTGTGGATGAGACCTAGTATTCCTCTCCTATTGCAGGTTTGCTGAACATGATATCATGTTATTAGCAATTAACTCGACCTGCATGGGCCACCACTAAAACCGTGTCACGCCCCAGTCCCAAAAATATACGGAACTAGGCCACGTGTCACTGGCCAGCTGACACGTCACTAAGGGATTACCCAATTTAATGGACCCAAAGTGATGTGCTACGCTGTCCTAAAATACTACAAGTCTAAATACAGGTAAATCTATCTCATCCACAAGAATAACAGGGAAAGTGCTGAATATATATATAGATGCTAAATCTGAAATGTCATATACAACCCAGATAAAGTCAGGTGGGAACAATCCCACTACAAAGTAAGCAGAAGTGAAATAAGATAAACTAGTGCAACATCCTCAAAATATGTAGCTCCAACTCCAGGTGTACTCAGGTAGACTCTGACGGCATCTCCTCTAACTCCATCTCAAGGGCATGTCCAGACTCCAGTCCAGGTCCAGGTACTGTGGGGTGGAATGTCTCAACTAAACCTGGTCAGGGAACCAGGTCCTCAGAGGGACGTAACAAGATACAAGAAAATAACATGCCAAGTATGTAAATACTGAATAGAAATTACTGAATAAAATAAATACAGGGTGCTAACCATCTATGTGAAATGCAATTTGAGACAACCTAATACGTATGGGAAATGTGTGGCTAGACATATGCTGACGTAATTCACCAATCTGTAGTGACAGGCTAGTATATGCCACATATGCCCCCGTTCAAGGGCACTATACAATTTTCCATCTACGATGAGAATGGTCACATGAATACATATCTATATCATCCGTATCACTCCGTCGAGTGCGGCACATGGTAAAGAGGTGGGTGTCCCATACGTATTTTAGTTGTTCTCCCCTCCCAATGTAACTAAATGTCAAGTCGTATATTTTTTGCATTATTCTAATCCGTGATGCGGGTCACACGTATTGGTAGCAAATCAAATACGTAGCTCGCATCCCAATATGCATTGCAACCATGTTGCGTGTTTCCGTGATAGGGTCTAGGAGAATATTAGAATATTCTCATAATTGTTGGTGAGTCTGTAATATGATTTTAAATGTCAACATATCAACTGACTGTACCCAAGGCAGTCTCAGGTAATCATGGTATATGAAATACAGAAATAAGAGCGTATACAATATTGAAAATTTAAACAGTACTTGGCAAGGTATACTTGCCTACTCCCTGATAGTGTTTTTGATAACCTGATCTCGCAGTCAGGTTTGAAGGTGCTGGTGACAGGAGGTCACTGGCTGTGTTGGAACTATTTCCTGTTAAAGATACAGGGTTCGTGAATATCGTGGTATAAAAAGTATACACATCTATATATATATATAGTATATATATATACACATAGATATAGCATATAATATATATAATATAGATATATATATATAGTATGTATATATATAGATATAATATATGTATAGTAGTATAGCATATAAAGAACAGAAAAAAATGCAGGTATATAGTAGCAGGGTATATCCACTGATATAGATATATAATACTATAATATTTAGCAGGGTTTATCCACTGTTAATATAATAATAATAAAATGAAATGACAGAACAGAATTTAAATATATATATAAATGCTGTACTATTCAGCAATATAAATAATATCAGGGTCTATATGTGTGACCACTGTCATATATAATAATATATATAGTGAATTTAAAGACAGTGCAAGAATTAGAAATATATAAATATAAGCTGTATTATCCAGCAATATTATCAGGGTCTATAGGTGACCACAGTTATATATAGTAGTATATATACCAGTGTATATATAACACTGATATTTATATACATATAAAATAAAAGGAATACACTGCATATAAATAATAAAAATAAAATGCACATTATGTATATATATATACTGTGTATATTCACAGTAATATAATAATTATAATATAGTGTATACGATATACATATATCTGATATATATATACATAGTATAAATACATAGATATAATAATTATTACATAACATATATATAGTTATATATATATATATACCTATATATATACATAGTTGTACATATATGAGTATATATGTAGATATATATATATACATATACATATTAAATACATATATTAAAATGAACAAAATATATATATATATATAAGTAAATATATATACTGTTTTTAGTAAATACAGTAATAATAATAATAATAATAATAATATATATATATATGATAACATATTGATATATATATATATATACATATATATATATTTAGAAATTAATATACATATATATATAATTATACATATATACATATAAATATACATATATGTATATACATATATATATATATACATATATAGAAAAATAGATATATATACATATATTTGGTAAATATATATAATACTATAATATACAGTATAATACACTGTATAAATAACAGTATATATGTAATATATATTAATAGTATAATACCTATATATATAACTAAACATATAAATATACATATATATATACATATATATATATACATATATATATATATATACATATAGGGTTATATATGTAAATACATAATTATTAGGGTTTAGGATTTTACCTACTGACAGGTGGGGTCCACTGGTCGTCGACGGCGGGTGGACGGCGGCGGAGTCGACGGCGGCCGGCCGGGGGAGCAACGGCAGTAGCAGTAGCTGTTGGCAGCAGTAGCAGCAGCAGCAGCCTGCGGGGCTTGCCGGCGGCGGAGCAGCGGCGGAGACGGCCGGCAAGGCGGAGGGATCGAAGGAGGGGAGGGTGGCGGAGAGATTGGTGGTGGTGGCGGAGGTCGGGGGTGGCCGGAGTGGCGATGGGGAGCGTCGGGGAGGTGGGGGAGGAGGATGACAGGGAAAGGCAGTGGTGGCTTGCGGGGGAGTTGCCGGCGGCGGAGGCCGTCGTGGAGCGGTGGGGGAAGGTCAGGTCGGTGGAGGAGGAGGTGGCGAGGTGTTTGGTGGTGGTGGCGGTGGTCCACGGTGGTCGGGGTGGCCGTGAGGGGCGTCGGGGAGAGGAGGAGTTGCTGTCGGGCAGGGAGGGGAGGGGTGCTGCGGTGGCTTGCCACGGCGGAGGCGGTGGCCGGAGAGGGTGGCGATGGACGGGGAGGTAGCCGGGGGAGGGGCGAAGGGGTTGGCGGTGGTCCGGCGGTAGGCGGTCGCCGGAGCTGGCCGAGGGGAGTCGGGAATGAGAGAGAGGGGGGGTGTTTAGGGTTTATATAGGATTTATGCCTAATGGCATTTTCGTAAATAAGTAGAACTTTTGGGTATTTTAGTAATTTGTAATTTAGGATATTTTCTAATAGATTTTTCTGGATAATAATGCCACATGTAGGTGTTAGGTTGTCTAGCCAATGAGGTTAGGCCACCTCACATACATTTTTGCATAAAACCCTAATCTTTTCACAATTTGCATAAAAGTCCAAAAATTGGGAAATTGCGCAATTATGCAATTTGTCTGGAAAATCACCTGGTTCTAAAAATTACTAAAATTCACAGAATTGAGGAAAAATGCTGGAGAATTGTCCTGGGCTGTGGGGATGAGCCTGGGCAGGGTCAGGGTCTGATTCTGCAGGTGATACGGGTCACCGTATTTATTATTTAATAAATACTGCGCACGGTGTTCACTAATTATTTAGGGACAGTTAGGGTCATAATTTTTCTACGGTGTCAATACGATAATTGTAATACAATTAGTGTAGAATATTATCGTATTTTTGGTTGGGCAAAACAGGTGCCTACTGGTCCTCAAATCTCTAGGGTACAAAGGTTGGTAAAGAGCAGAAAATTAAATAGGAATTAAATACGTACGTTTGTAACGATATTTGTGCGACTAAAACGAAGCACAAAACGAGGCTTCTGGGAGTTGCTAAAAATACAGAAAATGTAGTCTAGCAAGTGTAGGGCAGGGATGTGAAATTAGTTTAGGGTTAACAGCTAGTGTGGTGCCCTAATTTATTGTGTAACAAACAGGTGCACAATCAATAGAATATATTAATAAATAAATTTTTAAAAAGTTACACTAATTCTAATTAACTAGAAATAATATTAAAATACTAAAATCTGGTCGAGGGAGTTTACACCACATATATTTTTATTTAATTGTAGGATCTTGTATAATATTTAAATTTTATATTTTGAACGATCAGCAAAAAATTAATAGTTACGACGAAATCTAAATCCTCATTTGGATGATAGAAAAATTAAATTATAAATTATTTAATATTATATGAGAGCCTAAAACTAAATAACACTACAAACAAAGCGTAGTCTCTCTAATGTTCACCATTTATCCCGTTTAGTGAAAAGAGATCCTCAATTGCTACCCCTTCAACGTTTGCCTATGTAAGCTGTTGCACCCACCGATGTTTGTACCAAAGTGAGTATTGATTGTACAATAAAGTCTAACATTAGAGATATAGTATTCTTGAACCAAAAAGTCATTTCCAATCAATTCTGTTATGCTCTCTCTAGGTAAGGCTTGCGGTTTGGCATTGTTCAATGTTTTTTCCCTTCTAAAAATAGAAACAGAAACTAACTTTAAAAGTAGCTGGACTATCAAACAACTTTATCCAAGCAGTATCAAATCGAGTCTTAGAGCATTCAAAGTAGTAGAGATTTCAATTACTATGTAGCACTTAAAAAGCTACAGTGGATATTTGTACATACTTAAAAACTGTTAGAAAGATACAAAACATTTTAGATGTGGAGCGTGGTCTAACTGATCTATATTAATTGTTAGGTCCACCAAAAGTAACTAAATATAAAAGAAAATAAAAGAAAAAAAAAGAGAAAATTTTACCAAATAGAAAAGAAAAATAAAGAGTAAAAAGATGGAGAAAAAAATATGAGATTTATTTAGAGTGTATCATTGTTTGTCAATATCATGGAGACACTCCAAAAATAGTAATTTACACAATTTTTAATAATTTGAAATATGTGTTTGGAGTGTCACCACTGTGGATGCTCTTACGCCAAGGATAGAAAAGTAGAAGAAGAATTTTTTTTTTTTTTGTATTTAGCCTCGTTAGTATTTTCCAATTTTGTTTTTCTTCTATTTCTAATTTTATTAATATTACTAAAATCTAACTATTGAGAAATGGAAGACGGCATTAATAAAAAAAAAAATAGAATGGAGGATTAGTAATGGAAAGTAATTACAAATAACTCAAAAAAAAAATTACATTTTTCATGGAAAGTAAATATCTTTTTTTTTTTCCCCTTTGTAATTGATACGAGAGATGAAAAATACAAAAAAAAAAAAAAAATTCTTATATGAAAAGAAAATTTAAAATATAAACTTTTTTCAACTAAAAATATTTATTTACTATTTGACTTCGTTGAATAAATTTTAAATAATATATTTTCCATAAATTAGAATTTTAATTTTTTTTTTCTATATAAAACCAAAAAATAGGTATTATTTTCCACAATTTTCTTCTTTTTTTTCTCCAACCCAAAAGTACCCTTAGCTACCTTTGACATGGGCCAATGTGTTGACCAGCTAAGCCATCAATTCATTCAACATCTTATATATGATAGTGTGACCTTATTAGTCATGTAGCATACCCAACCTCTTAAATGGCATGCCAAGCCCCCATCAAAACAATGGGCATCACACCCACTCCATTCCTGCACCATAAGTCGTAGTTGGCGCGCGGGAGTCAGCCTAGCATTGATCACCCCCACACAACCCTTTAATTAGTCATGGATGGAACAAACGAATTTTGGGGGTACAACAACATGCCTTGGTTACTTCGTACTTAAAATAAATTCTTTTATAGTATTATTGTAAATTAATTTAAAGATTTAAATATATTTTAATTATAATTTGTTACAGATCGATATATTTCGACTATTTATAGAATATTTTAAAAAATACTAGCCGTCTAAGTTGTACGTATATCCTCACGTAATTAACAATTAAAAAATATATAACATAATATCTCTTCTAGTTTATGTGGTTAAGGTGAGAGACATTTTTCTTGGTTGGCCAAGTTCAATTCTTAGAATTGTTTATAACAATTTAACATTTTTTTACATAATATTAATTTTTTAAATAAATTGTGGAGTATTTACAAATAGTTTAGACGACTCACTTTTGAATCGTTTTTTAAACCACTTTATAAGAGTAGAGATTTAATTTATATAGGTTAGGTCTCAATACTAAACAATATTTTTCAGATGACGATCAAATTCTAATTTGTTTTCTTTTTCGATCGATTGCAATACATATTTATTGAAAACCTATTAATTAACCAGAAATGCAAGTAAAAAGAGGGGCACTAAGGCAATCTACAATAGGAATTTCTAAATTCTAGTTTTTATTGTATTTTAAGAAATTTTGCATAATTTGTAAATAGAAATTATACTCAAAAAAAAAAAAAAAATACTTTCAATGATTACTCGATTTCTATCCTTACGTGGTGGAAAATAAAAATGTTAATTTATTAATGTTTTAGTTTTTAAAGAATGTCAATTTATTAATGTTTTAGTTTTTAAAGTAGGATCCACAATGAGATATGAAGAATTTTTATGAGAATTTCTACGCGTAAAAATCCTCATAAAAATTATTTATCTTACAATAATGTCACGTAGGATAAAAATTGGAATAGAAATCACGGTAAGAAGATGTTTTTTTTTTAAATTTACCATAGAAATAGTAAATGTAGAAATCTCCCATTGGAGATAGCCTAATGAACATGGGTCTCCTCTAACCGACAGCTCAAAGGTATTAACACTATTTCCGAAAGCGGAGTACAAAAGAGGAAGAAAAAAGTTATAGATAAAACTCATTTAAGATATGTAAAATATTTAGCAAAGATGAGTTCCGAATTCAAACTCTCTCATTTAAAAGGCTAAAACATAGCGCTAAAGCTAACTTACTATTTGTACAATATTAGGAGGCCAAACTAACATATATTGTAAAAGTGCAAATTTTTTTTGTATAGTAATCGATATTTTTAAAAATATTGGGAGGCCTTGGCCGCCCATTGGGCCCTTATTAAATCCATCCTTGGATATTTTGGACCAAATTATGAGTTACATAATTGCAACTCTTAAATACATAATGAATTTTTAAGGCCAATATTAAGAGCATTGCATAAAGTGTTAGTGGCTGTCACCATTTCTGCAGGCAGTCATGTACATATTCAAAATTGTCAAAATTTTGATAGTATTTGACAGCCAGGACTTCAGAAACCATGTCGTGTCTACACACATGGATACTAGCGGGATATTAGTCTATTTGGTGGGTAGGATTGTAAAACGATTAAAACGACTCGTGTTTGGCTCACATTTGGTTCGGTCAAAGTTCGGTTCGAAGCTCGTTCGTGGACTGGTCGGTACCGAGCTCGATCGATTTTTTCTGTTCGAATTGATGTTCGAACCGAGTTCGACCATAGGTCTTGTTCGCAAACGAGCTCGAACTCGACTTGATTTCTCGTATTAGGATTTTTCTTAGTCTATGTTATATTATTTTACGGATGTGTATAAATGTTGTCTTAAAACTTTTTACTCTTTTCTTGTTCTTTATATGATGGTAAATTAATTTATGATGTAAAAAGCATAAGTAATTCAACAAAAAAGTCTTTAAGACTTGAGAATAACAATGTGATAATTTATACAACAAGTTTCATGAGACTTTCGTTCGGTTTCTGTTCGTCCGAGTTTGTGAGCTAAATCGAGTCGAACTGATCATTTCGAGTCTGTAATCGAACTGAACTCAAACACCATTTTTGAGCTCAACCGTAGGCTCGACTCGAATCAAACTCATTTGATAGTTTAGTCGGACGGAGTTGGAATAGACTTTGTTAGAGTTAGCTTGTCCCATTTTCAGCCCTATTGGTGGGAGCTCGATTTAGGTCATTGACCCAAAAAGAAAAAAAAATCCGCATATTTGTTGACCCAACCCAAAAGAGTAAGTGTTCCGGTATCTTCGTTAACCGTCCATCCACATGCAAGCATTCAATGCGAGATTTATGAACCCCATCCCTCTCACTGCCACTGGAGGACATATGATAAAGTCTGCATTAATCCATTCCTCTCAGTCTCTCAGCTTATTTACACGATCCCGCCTCCCCCCCACTCCTCACTCCATAGCTGCTAAGCTAAGCAAGCAAGTGCGTTCGTTCAATTGAATTTAGTGTGACAATGTCGAGCAAGTATGGTTGCTACATTATTCACTTGGTCGCCAACATTGCCGTGCCATTCCTCCTCCCCGTAGTGGTGCTCCTCGTCTCCCACCACACCGGCGGCTTCGGCCTGCTCTACTGCTCGCTCCTGGTGAGCTCTGTCGCCTCCGCGTACCTCCTGGTCGTGGGCCGCCGGCCCAGCCCCGTGTACCTGGTGAACTTCTCCTGCTACAGGCCCGACGAGGCGTTCAAGTACTCCCACGAGGACTTCGTCGAGCGGAGCATCGAGCTCGGGACCTTCACCAGGGAGAACGTGGAGTTCCAGAGGAAGATCCTGGAGAGGTCCGGGGTGGGGAACTCGACCTACTTCCCCGTCGCGGTCGCGTGCAGCCCTCCCGACCAGCTCCTCATCAGCGAGGCGAGGAAGGAGGGGGAGATGGTGATGTTCGGGGCGATCGACGAGCTGCTCGCCAACGCCCGGACGGTCAAGGCCGCGGACATCGACGTGCTCATCGTTAACTGCAGCCTCTTCAGCCCGACCCCGTCGCTCGCGGAGATGGTCGTCAACCGCTACAAGCTCCGGGAGGATGTCGCTGTGTACAACCTCAGCGGCATGGGCTGCAGTGCTGGTATCATATCCACTGATCTTGCTCGCCAACTCCTCAAGGTACGTGCGACAAAACAGTTTATCCTATGTGATTTGGACCATTTGATTCTTGGTTTTGTTTTTAAAGACCTTATAGTTGTACAATTAAATCAAATCAAACCAATAAGTAAATGTGGATACGTTACATGCATGCATCAACTTATTTGGTTGGTTCTGGTAAAGGGCCTATTTGGATTCCGGTCCGATTTCTAAAACATTGATTTAAATTAGTAATGAAGTAGAGAGAGAGAGTGTGTGTGTTTAACATTACATGTTGAATGTAGGTGCACTCCAACTCGTACGCGTTGATAGTGAGCACCGAGAACATCACGCTGAACGGCTACTACGGCAACGAGCGGTCGATGCTCGTGACCAACTGCCTCTTCCGCATGGGCGGGGCGGCGATCCTCCTCTCGAACCGGCGGTCCGACCGCAGCCGGTCCAAGTACGCGCTGTCGGACCTGATCCGCACCCACAAGGGGGCGAGCGACCCCTCCTACAGCTGCGTCACCCAGGAGGAGGACGGCGCGGGGAACGTCGGCGTCTCCCTCTCGAAGGACCTCATGACGGTGGCGGGGGAGGCGCTCAGGGCCAACATCACCACGCTGGGGCCCAGGGTCCTGCCTCTCTCCGAGCAGCTCCGCTTCCTCTTCGCGGTGTTCGCGCGGAAGATGTTGGGAGCGAAGGCCAAGCGCTACGTGCCCGACTTCAAGAAAGCGTTCAACCACTTCTGCATCCACGCGGGGGGGAGGGCGATCCTGGACGAGCTGGAGAAGAGCCTGGGGCTGGCCGACTGGCACATGGAGCCGTCGAGGATGACGCTGTACCGCTTCGGGAACACCTCGAGCAGCTCGCTGTGGTACGAGCTGGCCTACTCGGAGGCGAAGGGGAGGATCGGGAAGGGGGACAGAGTGTGGCAGATCGCGTTCGGCTCGGGGTTCAAGTGCAACAGTCTCGTCTGGAGGGCTCTCAAGGACATCAGGCACAAGGAGAGGTACCCATGGCTGGACGCCATTGACGAATTCCCGGTTGACGTGCCCAAAGTAGCAAAAATTGCTGCGTGATCGATCGATCCAATCTACGTACGCGCGCCAAATTTGATCGGACTTAATTGGAAGCTATTCGATCGTTTCTGGAGATGTTGCGTTCTAAATTAATAGTCGTCGTGGACCTATATATGGAATCTATACTAGTACTGCCTCTATTGAATCCCTCTCCTATTTTCTGCTACATTTTGATGAGCTCAAATAATAAGTAAATTCCAAGAAAATCAATTCATTGGCGCGTTCGCAAACCTGCAGTAATTAATTTATCAGTACTCCTTTGGATGCTTCAGGTAAGAAATTACCAAGTATTTCTATATTGCCCATGTTGGATGCAGACCTGGTGTGGAACAGTATCATCGATATATTTTTACTTTTACTTTTCCATTTCAATCAGATTCAAGTGAATTAGCTGCGGCAAATATTTAGTCGCGCGTAGTTAAGGGATATTTAGATGGAGACCTAATATTCCTTTAGAAATGGGGTTGCTTTTGACACGAGGACGCCGTCTCTCTTGCTTGGCTAGTAGGGTCTTGCCTAAGATATCGAAGTCCATACGCAACTGAACTACTGAAGCGAATCCAACTTTTGACTATCAATTCTGCTATTTGTCTTCCAAAATTTTTAGATGACGCCATCTTTTATTATATGATATTTGACATGACAAATTATAACCTAAAAAATTAATCATCCAATTTTTTTAATATTAATATTAATATTGATGTTAATATTAATGCTAAAGTTAAAGTTAAAGTTATTTTTATTATTAATATTAATTTTAATGTTAATATTAATTTTATTGTTAAATTTTGTCATGTCAATAGTCATGTTATATGTCACATAATGGAAGATGACATCAGTCAAATTTTCGGAAGACAAATAGCATTTTTGTTGACATATTGTTCTTCCTCAAGATACTTGATGTGGTTACTATCTTTGATAAGTTTCCTTTCATCCACAGTTTGAGATGAATAAGTATTTGGTGCGTTACTTGGTTTGGAATGGGCTAAAGTCCATGCAATCTAGAAGTGTGTGCAACTTAACGTGTATTATTGACATATATATTAGTCGTGTACTTAACACTTAGCAGGTCAGAAATAAAATAATTTTTTTTTATCTTATTTTATATTTTATGTTTACTGTTTTGAGTTGCGGTTACTCATTTTTTGTTGCCACAGATCTTATGTAATTCTGTTTCGGATTTAGTGGCACATCAATTCTCGACCCGTTCCAGAGGATCAGATTTAAACATATTTTTCTTTGATCATCTTCGATCTTGGGGAAAAAAAATATTGAGAAAGAACCAAAAACCTACCAAAACCAAAATATTCCTCTCCTTCGTCCATCCTTTTTCTTCCTTCGGACAAGACATGATGGTCGGTCGCCGGATTCACCACTTGGTGCATGGTGTTGCGGGACGTTGGATCGGTAGTCCTTGATGGCACGGTTTCTTGGAGGTAAAATATTATAAGGACATCATTCGTTCGGTAACCAGTCTCAAATCCGTTACTCATTGTTCTTTAATTCTAGTTTCTGAAATTTACTCTTTGCATTCTTTGGGTAAAATTCCAACAATAACTTAGTTTCTGTGGACTAGAAGGAGCTTACAATACCTATTTGCACAGAAAAGACAAAATGGTATTTGTATCCATATTTTATATATATTGTACAAATAACTACTATTATAACTATTTGAAAAATGTTTGTATCACTGTTAGTACTCTGCACAACATAAGGTGGGTATCTGGACTCCAGGACACGAGAAAGATTTTTTTAGCTACATTAAATAGGCTCCTAAGTAACATAATTACCACAGAAGGTCGGTAAAACCACAAGCCATATGAGAGAGCAGGGGCCAAGGCGAACCCTCATGTAGTTGAGGGGATTAGCTCACCCCTCTCCCATTTGATTTTCAATTAGGACCGATTTCCAACTTAAATCTATATTTTTTTAATAGAATAAAAGCTGCAACCAAATTAGAAAATAATAAATTTTTTCTCATTAATGATGTCAAATAGTTTCATATAATCCTTTCTTATTAATGATGTCAAATATTTTCATATAAGTAATCTTTAACATGTTCATATATACAGAAATTTTTCTATAAAGAAATATATTTTAACAAAATTAATGGTAGAGAATAAAGTTTATGGTAATTTGAAGTAGAGAACAAAAACGCATATGTTAAGTGCGTTCTCGATAAAAAAATACATAAATAACGAGAACGCATATAACAAATACATTTTTAAATAAAAATTTAATTTTTAACTGTAGCCGCACCTACTAAATATGTTTTCATGTTTTATATTTTTTTTTTTACAAAAGAAAAAATACAGTTAAAAAATAAAACAAAAAAATATCAAATCTGAAAACACACCTAATACGTGCGGTTTCAAATATATATATTTTTTAAATATGAAGACCTCTGGAAAAAAGAAAAAAAAAAAAGGTGAAAACGCACCTAGTAGGTGCGATTTGTTTTAAAAGCGGGAATTTTTATTTTTTTTTGTTCCGGTTGTTTTTTTTTTTTTTCAATGTCTTCTCTTCCGGCAATCTTGCTTCCAAAGAGACTTAGAAGTGATTCCTCACTGACAACTTTTGTCACTGTAGTTTTCGGTTTATACATTTACAACGGCTATATTACTTTTACAACAGCTATATTACTTATACATCGGCTAATTCCTTCTCTTTAGTTTTATAAATAAGGATACCATCTCATATCCACAACATCAACAAATAAAATTCTCTACTCTTCTCTTTCTGCTCTTTCTTCTTTTTATTTTCAGATTCTTCAACAGCAGCAGATATAAATTTTATCTCAAATCCACCTACAGCAGCAGTTTACGTACACAACAACTCTCCACAAACTGCAACAACTATCTCGACAAACTGCAACAGCTCTCTACAAGTTTTTTTCTTTCCATTATTTTCCATTACTTATGGATCAAACCATAAATATGATATGCTATCACGGAGGTACACTAAATAATTTATCTTATGAAGGAGGTAGAAGTGAATTTTTTTTAGCGTATAAAAATATTACATTAGAAAATTTACGCAATCTTATTGTTCAAAATTATTTTATCACATATGATTTTATAATAAACTGGATATTTTTCGATACTTGTTTCAAAATAAATTCTGAAAATGCATGAAATTATGTTGTTCAAAGTATTTTTGGTTCATCGTGTATACAAATTTATATTACTCCATCAGTAGCAAATTTTGATAGCAATATCATTTCAAGTGCTCAACCATTTTGTAATCAAGTAGTCAATCATATAGGTGCTAGTTCTTCAAACCAAATTGAAGCATGATGATGAAAATAGTGATAATTTAATTGAAGATTTAGATTATTATTTAGATGCCAATGACAATAGTAGTTTAGATGCTAATAACATTCCCGAATTATCTTAGAAGAACTTTTGATTCTCGTTTTGAATTTAGAAATTTTATAAGTAATATTGCAATTGCACATAATTTTACTTATTCAAGTAATGCGAACAATGCTAAACGAATTGTGTATACTTGTGACTCTCCAAATTGTGGTTGGAGGGTATATGCTACAACTGTTGACCCGGACGAGTCATTTACTATTTCAACATTAGAAAGTGGACATTCATGTTTAGGTGGAGTTACAGGAAGTCATCCATTAGCTACAACTGCATGGGTTAAAAATCAGATAATTTGAATAATTCGAGATAACAACTCTTATAGCCTAGCACACATTGTAAATGATATATATAGAGATCATCAAGTACGTATTACATATTCTAAATCATTGAAAGCACGAGAAATTGCGTTATCTAAAATTTTTTGTACGTATGTTGATGCATATGGTAATCTCGAAAAATATTGTTATACAATTATCGAAACAAATCCTGGGAGCAAATGTTACTTAAAGACGGTAGAAATAATATATTTCAAAGAATATTTATTTGTTTCAAGGCGTGTATGGATGGTTTTTTGAGTGGTTGTTTACCTGTAATTAGTATAGATGTTATTTTTCTTACATCTAGATATCAAGGTAATTTATATGTTGCTTGTGCTCATGATCCCAACTATCAATTATATCCAATTGCTTATGCTGTTGTTGAAAGTGAAAGTATTGATTCTTGGACATGGTTTTTACATTGTTTGAAAATTTCTTTTGAAGGTTGGTTTGATCAATAGAATAAAATTTTATTTATATCAGATAAGCAGAAATAATTAATTCTTGGAATGCGTGACACCTTTCCAGAATCTCCACATTTTTTGAGTATTCAACATTTCAAACAAAATATGAAAAAACATGCATCCGACACCGACCAATATCAAAAATGGTTAGATCAGCTTGCTAGATCTTATAATGAGGTGGATGCGAATATTTTGTTTGGAAAAATAAAATCATCGGATATTAATGTTTTCAATTTGATTGTTGGTAGAAATGATAAAAATCATATATTTGAACACTGGATAACAGCTTATGCTCCGTGTCCAAGATTAGATATTAACACTTCAAATATTGCTGAAAGTTTTAATAATTGGATTAAAACTTTACGTGATAAACCAATAATGACACTTCTTGATGGTATTAGAGCAAAGATTATAACACTTTATGATAAAAATCGACGAAATGCTGAAAATTTGTCAACACAATATTATTGTCCATGAATGCTACAAACTATGGCCTACATCAAAAGAGAGTCACACAAATTTTAAATATTAAAAGTTATAAGCCGTGCATTTGAAATAAGAGATCATAAAACTAGTTGAACGTACATGGTTCATTTAGATCGTAAATATTGTACATGTGGTAGGTGGCAACATACTTTACTGCCATGTGTACATGCTTGTTTTGCTTGTGAGTCTTCTGATGTTACAATTGAAAGTTTGTATCCAGATGAGTTTTCTGCTGAAGCACTGAGAAAAGTATATGCGCCTCAAATGGAACCAATTTCAGATCCTTACAATCCATAAGGTGAATTGGTTAGATGCCAAATTGGAGTACCCAATGTAAGGCGCAAAGCTGGGAGACCAAAAAAGAACCGCATCAAAACGAAAGATTTATTGACAAGAGATCTCCATTGCAGTATTTATGGTAGACTGGGACACAATCAAAGAAAATGTACAAACCAACCAATGGAGTAAAAACATAATTGCTATTAGAGTTCTAGTCTTTGTACATTACTTATGCATAATAAAAGTTTCCTACATTACTTCTACGTAATAAAAGTACAAATAATGATATGTCTTACTCTCCCCTGTCAAGGCATCTATATTGGCTATAGTATGACTAGAAGGAAAAGGCTCATCGGGTATTATCTGCTTCAACCCCAACTGTCGCATAACACGATCAGCTGGATGAAACATAACGTCGTCACTGTATATGATATAATATTTATGGAGACTCTCCTGACGTGACATGATCGATATCTCAATTGGGACACTACAGGGCATCCAGACTACCTATTTATTGTAGTTCAAATAATAAATAATTATTTATCACGTCGAATATCCATTTAGTTAAAGAAATAAATAATTCATTAAGAAAAAATTAACTAAATTTACCTCATAATGATTTATTGTGTCAAATGTGCTTCGGTAAATCGATTCTACCTTGTGTTGACTGTGATATTGATCTGTATTCTCAGTCATCCACCGTCAAGCAGAAGAAAATACTTTCTCATGGATAGCATATCGACATACTGGCCTTTCAATACTGAAATGTTCGTATGACCATATCTACACAAATAATATGACGTCAATCTAATAAGTCAACTTTGCATGATAAATAATATAGTGTAAATAAATGTGCACATTTTATACCTGAATAAGTGTTACGCAACCACATACGTTTGTTGGAAATCTTCCAGCTGGCTTAAGTTTCACAAAATTTGTCATAGACCGATATAAGAAGGCCAACGTAGCTGCACCCCATGCATGACGTGTACGTGCACCCAAATCACCTAGAAACGGTAATAAATGCACATTTACCATATTTTTCGTTGAATCGAAAAACAGAAATGAACTACATAGGCAAAGTAAGTATGCCCTAGTGCAACACATTACCTGAAATTAAGCATTAAGATTATATTATCAGCTAAATTTGTAACCCCCTGATTTTTCAGAAATTTTTAATTTGGATTTTTCACAATTTTCTGTAATTTTCTAGAATTTTCAAGAATTTATTTTAGATTCAAATATAATTAAAAATATCCCAAACTTTTATTTTATGTTCTAAATAATAAAATATATTTTCTAGAAGTTTTTGGGAATTTTCTGAGTATTTTTAGTATTTATTGGGAGTTATTTAGGCTAATAACTAATTTTTAGGACTTGTAGAATTTATGGTGCAAGCTCAGGGATATAAAATGGACCCATGTTATTTTCTAAGGTTTATAATATTATTATATATTTTCTGGAATTAATTCAAAATTTGTGGAATAATGTTAGTATTTATTTTTAGTTTTATGGCAAAACTAATTTTTAGAGCTTCTCCTAATTATAGTAGGAAATCTATGAATATAGAATTATCCCAAATATTTTTCTAAGGTTTTTTGGTTCAAAATATATTTTTTGTAATTTTTCCAGATTTTTATGATTATTTTTAATGTTTATTTTGAGTTATTTAGATTTAAAATGACTTAAATAATATTTTGATAAAGGCAAATCAAAAATAAATAATATAAATAAAACCATTCAATCAGATTCTGACACATGTCAGCCTATAGATATCCATTCAGCCGCAGGTACATCTATATATATATATATATATAATATAATAACCCTAATTATCTCATTATTTTAGAGAGAGAGAGAGATTTGGGAGAATTGTCATCTAGGGTTTCTTCATCTTCCAGAAGCCATTGCGCATAGCTCCGGACTCCAAACGAGGCCTAGTTTCTTGTGTTAGAACGATATTGAGGTTAGATTTCTAATTATATAATTTGTTTTACAAAATTATTAGTATTAAATTCTGGAAAATTCGTAGAGCACAGCATATCCGAAAATAGACGTGTTTCGATGTTTTCGCAATTTCGGGAGAACCCGGAATCAGAATCACGAACCGTTTAAAGTTTCGGAAATCTAATGTCGAGATCATCGACATATATTTTTTTCAGAATTTAATTTGAAGTATTTACATACTGTTAATTCTGTAGAACTTCTAGGTTAGAATTTAACCATCGGTGCACAATACAAAATTTGTATGTGCCATAATTCCCAAACGAATTTGAATTCGGATGAGCCGTAAGTTCTAGTATATTTTTGATGCTGAAATCTACAGGAAATCATGCATGAAAGTCGATTTTGTGTCGGTTGACTTTTTGGTCAACAGATCGCCTCGATTTGCGTGCCATGAGTCTCGAGTTGATAAAATTCAGTTTCTTTGGACAAAATTTAGGAATTAACATAAAATCAGAATAATAAGATTAAAATAGGATTTTAGAGTAATTATTCCAGAATTAAATAAATTAAAATAAATTATCTTTTGACGTGATAAATTTGTAATACATAGGCTATTTGGACTGTGACTTGGACTCTGATTCATACCAGCAACAGGACCCCAGGCAAGTGTACCTTGCCAAACTCTGCAGTATTGTTATATATTTTCCTTGCTTTATTATATTGCTGTGCATGCTTAACCTAGGGCCGTGTGACGTACTTAGCGTCCGATTATAGTCGGGTGCCAACACCGTACGCGGAGTTGTGTATTGTCATCTAGACATGGATATTTGTGACCCTCTTTATTCTCGTATTTGTCCTATCAAGTACACTATAACCCAGGACACTTGACACTATTCATGAGACAAAATCTTCCTGAGATATTCATGGTGATTCTGTGTAGGATACATGTTTTATGACATAGACATCATATTCATAGATATTAGATGACTTGCTGCATTAGATATGATCGTGCGTGACATGGACATGGTGCATCATGGACATGAGACGTATGATTACATTGGGTGGGGAGAGACACACAGGCTACAGGCTGAGTTTATATATATATATAAAATATAGTAAACACATAGTAAACACATAGTAAAATACATAGTAAACACTGCTATCGGCTCCAAGACACAGAGCTTGTAGTGGTCTCAGCCTGAGTTTAGTGATGCTCTCAAATTGCATTTTCACATAGATGGTTATATAGTTTACCCTATTTATTTTATTTACTATTACACTGCATTTTGGCATGTCGATTTATGTACCTTGTTATGTCCCCTGAGGACCTGGATACCGGACTTTGTCCCCAGGACTAGCAGACGAGATCGACCCCGAGTTACACGGGACAGGAGCATTAGCAGAAGATGGAGCAGGAGCAGACACTGGAGCAGTACCAGATCCAGTAGACGATTGATCCCCGAGGGTATCATCTGGGTATAGGCTTTCCCCATACTCGGTATTTGCTGTGGTTATCTTTATTCTTGTATCTTGATAGATGTATCAGACTCATTATCGGGTTATTTTCCCGAGTTTATATCATATTGAGATTGATCTTGCTTTATGATTCTGATATTGTTGTATTCATTTCTGTGGATGAGATTAGTATATCTAGACCATTATTATTGTATTACAGCTTAAGTACGCCCCGATGGATCCATTAAATTGGGTTTGTCCATCGGTGTGTGCTGCTGGCCATTGTCACGTGTCTAGTCCCTCGATATTTTGGGACTGGGGCGTGACATGGTTTTTGTGGTGGCCCATGCAGGTCGACGACTAAATTGTTCGATTTTAACTTAGGAACCGAGCAAGCCTGCAATAAGGATAGGATAAGTTTTTGGATCTCATCCACTTGCTTGAATCGTTCTTGACATCTATATCGGATTCGAATTAATTTCTTGAATTGCATCCTGCCTTGATTTTCGTGCGCCTCTTATTGTTTATTTTGGTTGTTACTCTAAACTTTTTATTATGTGATTGGTAATTAGAACTTGACAGTTTGAGTTAATCTTATAGATGGTGACCTAATGATTACCCCTTAGCTTTGAACCGCGTAATTAGTACCCCACCTCGATACAAGTTATCTTTCCTTTCCCTTGAGACTAGTAACCTGTCCATTCTCACTATTGACACATGACCTATGAGCACTATGATTAAGACTTAAGATGACCATTACTTACGTAATACCATAGGAGACCCTAATAAGAGTTCTGTTTTATTTAGATGTGCAAGGTTATTTTGCAGGATCCTCTTAAGACTGTCACAGTATTAGTTTAATTCTTATAAGTTGGGTAGTTTGCCTCACAACATAGTACCACCTAGCCCTATTGATGAAGTGACTTAGGATGACACAACTTTAGACTTGCATAAGACGACAGTATTTATTCAGACGATAGAATTTAGAGGTCCTTGCCCCCATTTGGTCGACTAGCGACATAGACAAGGAGTTGTATGATAACTGTAGAGATTGTAGAGTCTTTTATTATTGTTGCTTATTTTGTTTTTGTTTGTGAACTCGAATTGATTTGTACCTCCTTTCATCATCATCTAGTGTACTTATAATTTTTGTACTACCTTGACTTATGCTGCTATATTATAGCCTAGTTTTTGCAAGCTTATTCTTTATCAAGCTTGTTCATGACATATGTGTTATTGGGGCCTGATCAACCCCACTAATACAATTGTCTATTCAGAATCAATGTATTATGGTCTGATCAACCTTAGTGCATTTTGGTTCGCTCTTCACACGACTACTTTACGTGGATTGAGATATATAGTTGACTAGTAGACGCCTGTACTTACCCTCTAGATATGTCTGAGCAGATCGTATCGGTTACATAACTGTACTAATACGAGCATGCAAACAAAGGATTACCAAAATAGGATTTCAATCCACAACTGCTTTGACAATTCCCAATTGAATTTTTTAAACGCCTTGATCCCAATACTTCTATTCTATTATGCTGCCCTTGAACTCTTTATTATTGGTCTCCGTCTTCCCTTATTTCGGAAAGACGAAACATCGTGCTTGGTATAAATTAATACACAGAGAATACTAGATATACCCCATAAGCCGATCACATACTTGAGGATTATTCTTCGTAATTAAGGACATATCATATATGATATGATCGGCATTGAAGTTCGAGGATTGAATGACATGAGTAAACATATTAAGGAATATTCTCTTAAGGTATATAGCCTTATGTGATAGATGGGTAAATTCTAAGTTGGGTAGAGCACGGCCTGCTCGCACGGTCATACCAGTTGAGTAGATCGCGCTTGCATCGGACCACGGGTTCAAGGGATTGGCCGTATCGGCAGGACAGGATGCCTAACGGGATCAACATTGTGAGTGGGCTCTTTCCCTTTACCTCTACTCCTTCATGCCTAATAATATGGAAAACATGTAAAGGCTTGAACACTTTTACTGAAACATTGGGAATCACTACACTGAGGCGTGCATAGAGTGGACGTCGTTGGCTTGGTAGGATTGTGGCTTGAATTGATTTACGCGTTGGATAGTTGGAGCTAGAGTTGGAATATTGCATTTGAGGCAGTTGGTTGATTTATTGGGATTATGCTTGGACAGTTGGAATGAGTCATTGATGCATTAGGAATATCGGGAATCTGGGCGAGCGAGCTTGCATCCGTGTACGAGTATCACTTGGTCACTTTGTCTTACAAAGCGAGCAGTTGTGGTTCGAAATCGAACAACTGCATCGGCGAGGGTGTTGTGCCGCTTGATGGGGCATTGTGCCACGAATGGGGCATTGTGTCACTGAAACGACATTGTGCCATGGGTTTGCTTTGAGCATGGGTGTTGCACCATTGGAAACACTGTGTTGAGAAGAGGCATTGTGCCTATGGAAATACTTGGGATTTGGTGCATTGGGCAATATGTTGGAAGAATGGTTATGGATTCTTTGGTTATGGATGTTTTGGTTGGATAATTCATGGAACGAGTCTAGGATCGCTTGGTGGGGCAAGAATGTTTCGATCCTCTCGTCATACCTACTGTGTCTGCATTATCACGGACAACCTGTGTGGCACAGGGTTTGGTTTCCTGGAACGGGATGAGGCACCGGGGCACCGGGACCGTTCTACCATGGAGGAAACAATGGGCATCGCGCGATTGGACGCAGTACTGGTAGTCCGATACCACCAGGCGGGAGTAGCTGCCCAACCCTGGATCGAGTAGGATTGCCCTATTGATCTTGGTCCGATCAATGTCCTTTATGGCTTTTAGCCAGTGACTCCATATAGTATAGGTGATGGCTTGCTTTTCTTTTGTTGGTTTGGCTTTCGTGTAGGCGCGGCCACCTTGCCTCGGCAAGAGTGTGCACTGTGAGATTTGGATTGTAAGTGTTGGTTGAGGATGGATATTGAGGCGAGACTGATGGTTCGATATGTTATCGTGCAAGCGATGGCATTGAGTAGGACGGGTTGCATGTTAGAATCCTTCGGGTTGCTTATATATTTGCTTGTCGATTGGTTTGAGTTGAATGCTTGCATGCTTAAACTGCTTTACAGCTTTCCTTAACATGTCATCCATATGCCATGAAACGAATCTAGGATTCAAACTAGAAAGATCACCATATAACTGTTTGCATTCACTATTTTTACTTAGTGTCGGCTTAGGCGAGTGGGTTACCCCGCTCACCAGTACGGTTGTGTACTGACCCACGTTTGTGGGCATATTTCAGGTACACAGGCGTAGTGGCGCTGCTTGGATATACGAGGCATGATGTATGAACTGTAAGTACCTTTGTGGGCTAGAGAAAAGAGCAAGAGCATTTCATTGTCTCCGTGGCATTGCCTTCGGGGCATTCTATTTGGACCCTATCGTGAGCTTCGCTGCGTATTACTCTGATTGTGTGCTTGGTACACAATACTTGACTTCCGCTGCAACTTGGTTGTTTCAATGATAATATTTGGTGTTTGACAACATCGCCTTGTACGAGCGCAACTCCAGGCTCGTACGGCATCACGTTCCGATGAGAACGATTGTCCTGCGGGAGAGCTGCAACATGGTGATTCACGTTCAGCAGGGACTATCGAGCTTGCGGGAGATTGGGGCATGACAAATTGGTATCAGAGCGCCCGGTTCATTTCTTCGGACTTGGTCCTTCGCTTCATCACAAACTCTAAATAGCTTCCGCGTATCGTCTAGCTCTTGGCTCTACTCGGTGCCACATTGGATGTTTCATGCAATAAGTCTATATATTGCTTGTTGTGGCTGCATGTTATTCTTGGTTGTGTTGCTTTGGTTGGTTTTTGTAGGATCGCTTAGCCTCGTTAGGCGTTGTTGTATTTGTGCAACAAGTTGAGAGCTTTTGTTGGGTTGGCTTGGCTTGTCATTCGGGGATATTCTGATTTCCTCAATGGATCAGTTGGTTGGCTATCGAGATTTGGTTATGCGGCATGTTTTGAGTAGCAGCGTTCGATGAGAATGGATCGTTGCACGAGTTGCTCGTCTAGCGACTGTGTTGGATAGAAGTTGGAATTTCGGCTGTGGCGCATCGGTTGAGCATGTTTGAGTTTGGCTTGGGAATATCAGGATAAGTTTGCACGAGTTGCTCGTACAACAAATATGTGGAACCATTGGGTATTGGGTTAGAATATTTGGAAGACAAACGTTGCACGATTGCTCGTGTTGCGAAAGTATCAGACGGTTTGAGAATACCTAGAAGCATTGAGAATAGAATATAGCATAAGTTGCCTAGCAAGATTGATGGAAAGAGTAAGATGGTTCACTTGTTGGTTGGATTTTTATGTCAGACTTGAGTTATGAATGGCAGGATCACATATAAGGGATGGTTCGAACGGATCTTGGATCAGTGCAAGGAATCGTAATGCGAGTAGCGACTTGATTCGGAGTGGTATATGGGATACCACCTATTGAGCAAGGTATTGAAAGTATTTTGGATGGACATCAAATGGAAATTGCCTGAACGAACTCGGGTATTGAGAATACATGTTGGTTGGTGCAAGTCGGTTGAGTTGGGAAGAATGAAAAGGGAGCAAGCGAATATTGAGTTGAGCATAAAGAACAAACAGTTGGGATACGCTTGAACGAGCGACAAGTGAATCGAATGATAGCGAGCACGGACTACGATTTTGGGCAACACATTTGAGCTGTTGGTTGAGTAATGAAACATGATTTGGTTTGGAGGGACAATGAGATGGATTCACACAAACTTGGAAGATTTTGGATATTGCTGCTCGAGAAGTCGACTCAGTTTAGCGGAAATAGAATTTTAGGCAAAATGGTGCAACAATGGTAGACTGATTCTCCGGAAGACGTGAACGGATTGTGGCAACAACTAAAGGCAAGAATTATGGCAGACAAACTTTTGAAGATAGCTAAACATGGGAGCAACGAACGGATTGATGGAAGACGGTTTCAACGAGCGTAGTTCTCGAATTGTTGGCTTGGATAGATAGCAAGACTTTAGGCGGTTAAGCGGCATTGGTTGACAGATCATCAAAGGTAGTGCATAAAATTTTTCGGATTCGGAAGTTCGTTCGGATGGAATGGTTGGATTTTGATTTGGATTTGCAGATGAGATATAGCATAGTTTATAGTAACTGTCCATCGTGATGACTTACAATTATCGAGCGTAGCTTCGGACAGCTGACCCTAGAGACTTAACCGCAAATCGGAGGTGAATATTGTAGACCCATAGAACGACCCTCGAGGCAGCGTATTTGGGAATGCGTTGAGGGCAGATGTGAGTAGTGTGTGTTGGAGTTTTGGCTTATCGACTGAGTATTGGATTTGAGAGACCCTTGGGATAGCCTTCAGCTGAAGAAGCAGCCAGAAGATCGAAGCGATGGTGGAATTGGCCTAAGTCAACTGATGAGATTCAGAATCGCAGATTTTTGTAGATGGCATCGCCTTTGACTCATCGTGCCCTGGAAGGGAATAGCATTCATATGAATTAACGATTGTGAAACTAGCTCGTGAAGTTAAAGCAGCTGCTCGTTCGAATCAAATCCTTGCGAATACTGGAAGGGACAGATTTGCCTCAGATTTATAAGATGTCTCAGAACTTAGTCTGGGAAGCGTGCTCGTTCGGAAGGCGAAGGTGATATCCTATGCTTCGAGGCAGTGGAAGCAGCACGAAAAACTATTCCATGCGCAACCTAGGAATTGTGGCGAGTGTGTCCACGTTGAAATCGTGGCGACACTATCCCTTTGGCGTGGCGGCAAGATCTTCGTGGATCACACGAACCTCAATATAGATGTTCACCCAGCGAGGTATTGAGATTGAGGAAGAAGTGTTTGGTTGAGCTGATGAGAGCAAAGTTGATATTTGGGTAAGTCGCCTAGCTGGGGTAGTATCAGTTGAGTTGATCGTTCGGTGCATGAGATATATTTGGAGGTATTGCTAGTGCGGATTCAGAAATAGTTGGATAGATTGAGTTGGAACACGAACTGATTGAGTCAGTAGAAAATTATCATATTTGAGGATAGTGCTCAAGCGTTTATGTTGGAATGGAAATGATGATTTGGTCCAATTGGGAGTACAAAAATGGATGCCTCGAACATAAAGATACCCTTGTAACTTGTCCAAATTCGCTATCGCAAAGCTCGGCTGAAATGCATGTATTTTAGGGACGCCTTAAATATGTGTACGATCAAAAACTAAGCGATACGAAGAATTCGTATTGAGCTGCAAGGAGGATGTGGGAATATGGAAATTGTACGAGCGTTCAGCAGAACGAGATGCTGAGTCAGGATCATGAATATGTGAGTTGTATAGAGCAGATCCATGAAATTGGACTAGCGGCATGTGATAGGAATAAGTACCAGCACGGTTCGTGGACGAACCTGATTCTAAGTGGTATGTTATATAACGCCCACAACCGCACGGTGCGTTACGCTGAGTCGGATTGAATCAAACAAATGTTGGTTATATTTGATTTGTTGGATTTTGGGAATAAGTATTGATTGAGTTATTTTATGTGCAGATGGCTAGCGGGTTCGATGGAATTCAGGTGTTCGTTCGGAGCAGTACTGAGATAGCTGAGTTGGAATGATAATGTCATCTTCCTTAGTCCGATCGGTCGGATGATTTGTAGAGCACGGCCTGCTCGCACGGTCATACCAGTTGAGTAGATCGCGCTTGCATCGGACCACGGGTTCAAAGGATTGGCCGTATCGACAGGACAGGATGCCTAACGGGATCAACATTGTGAGTGGGCTCTTTTCCTTCTCCTCTACTCCTTCATGCCTAATAATATGGAAAATACGTAAATGCTTGAACACTTGGGCTGAAACATTGGGAATCACTACGCTGAGGCGTGCATAGAGTGGACGTCGTTGGCTTGGTAGGATTGTGGCTTGAATTGATTTACGCGTTGGATAGTTGGAGCTAGAGTTAGAATATTGCATTTGAGGCAGTTGGTTGATTTATTGGGATTATACTTGGACAGTTGGAATGAGTCATTGATGCATTGGGAATATCGAGAATCTGGGCGAGCGAGCGTGCATCCGTGTACGAGTATCACTTGGTCGCTTTGTCTTGCAAAGCGAGCAGTTGTGGTTCAAAACCGAACAACTGCATCGGCGAGGGTGTTGTGCCGCTTGATGGGGCATTGTGCCACGAATGGGACATTGTGTCACTGAAACGGCATTGTGGCATGGGTTTGCTTTGAGCATGGATGTTGCACCATTGGAAACACTGTGTTGAGAAGAGGCATTGTGCCTATGGAAATACTTGGGATTTGGTGCCTTGGGCAATATGTTGGAAGAATGGTTATGGATTCTTTGGTTATGGATGTTTTGGTTGGATAATTCATGGAACGAGTCTAGGATCGCTTGGTGGGACGAGAATGTTTCGATCCTCTCGTCATACCTACTGCGTCTGCATTGTCACGGACAACCTGTGTGGCACAGGGTTTGGTTTTCTGGAACGGGATGAGGCACCGGGGCACCGGGACCGTTCTACCATGGAGGAAACAATGGGCATCGCACGATTGGGCGCAGTGCTGGTAGTCCGATACCACCAGGCGGGAGTAGCTGCCCAACCCTGGATCGGGTAGGATTGCCCTATTGATCTTGGTCCGATCAATGTCCTTTATGGCTTTTAGCCAGTGACTCCATATAGTATAGGTGATGGCTTGCTTTTCTTTTGTTGGTTTGGCTTTCGTGTAGGCGCGGCCACCTTGCCTCGGCAAGAGTGTGCACTATGAGATTTGGATTGTAAGTGTTGGTTGAGGATGGATATTGAGGCGAGACTGATGGTTCGATATGTTATCGTGCAAGCGATGGCATTGAGTAGGACGGGTTGCGTGTTAGAATCCTTCGGGTTGCTTATATATTTGCTTGTCGATTGGTTTGAGTTGAATGCTTGCATGCTTAAACTGCTTTACAGCTTTCCTTAACATGTCATCCATATGCCATGAAACGAATCTAGGATTCAAACTAGAAAGATCATCATATAACTGTTTGTATTCACTATTTTTACTTAGTGTCGGCTTAGGCGAGTGGGTTACCCCGCTCACCAGTACGGTTGTGTACTGACCCACGTTTGTGGGCATATTTCAGGTACACAGGCGTAGTGGCACTGCTTGGATATACGAGGCATGATGTATGAACTGTAAATACCTTTGTGGGCTAGAGAAAAGAGCAAGAGCATTTTATCGTCTCCGTGGCATCGCCTTTGTGGCATTGCCTTCGGGGCATTCTATTTGGACCCTATCGTGAGCTTCGCTGCGTATTACTCTGATTGTGTGCTTGGTACACAATACTTGACTTCCGCCGCAACTTGGTTGTCTCAATGATAACATTTGGTGTTTGACAACATCGCCTTGTACGAGCGCAACTCCAGGCTCGTACGGTATCACGTCCCGATGAGAACGATTGTCCTGCGGGAGAGCTGCAACGTAGTGATTCACGTTCAGCAGGGAGTATCGAGCTTGCGGGAGATTGGGGCGTGACACCACCAATGCTTAATGAGACTCAGAATCAAATCCCTACCATGTCGTAGAAATCGTATCATGTCCACATGATAAAATACAAAGGACTGCACCAAGTCCTTTTGGGCGCTAGTCAGCTCCCATCCTTGCCGCCATTTACCATGCCCGCGTAGTTTTGTATTGACATAATCATGTAGCTATGTAATATGCATCATTTTTTATTAAATTATTAATATATAATAAACACTAACTAATATTAAGTAATTAAAACTTAGGATTACCTGTCCGCCAAATATTAAGGATGATATATGTGACACACATTGTTGGACAATAGCGGAAGTAGTGGGCCCACCTGGAATCCTTCCATCGTTTTGATTCGCCATCTATAAAATAATTATAATATTGGAATGATTATGATTAGGATTTGAGGGATGATTATATTAGGATTTGAAGGATAATTAAAAAATCATGGTTAAAATTAGTAATAGAATTTAAGTTTACATTGCTACCATCAAACAATTAACTATCAAAAGCATTTTCTATTTTTTTCTACCCATGATCATCTAAAAAAATAATATTATCTAAAATATTTAAGAATTAGTTTAACTAAATTACCTTGGAAAATTTTGCTCTCCTCCTTCTCCTCCTCCTCCTCGTTCAGATACCCTTCTCTTCTTGCTCTCTTCCTCTTCGGTTCAACTTCAATCATCTTCCACCCCTATCCAACACCCGAACCCATATTCCTCTCACACACACACGGTCAAAAGGACCCTCCCCCAACACAAACACAAGCCAACTTTGCAGTGACTCATCACTTCCTAAATGACCCTCCCACATCACAAAAGTTGGAAACAAGATTCCCGGATGAAAAAAAACCCTTTAATAACTGGCCCAAAGAAACCAAAAAATATAATAAAAAATAATAATTCAAAACGCACGTAGTACGTGCGGCTTCGGATTTGATTTAAAAAAGAAAAAAAAATTCAAACCGCACCTACTAGGTGTGTTTTCATATTTTCTTTTCTTTTACTTTTTTTTACTTTTTCCGAGTTCTTATTTTAAAATTTCCGCTTTTAAAACAAACCGCACCTACTAGATGCGTTTTCAACTTTTTTCTTTTTCTTTTTCTTTTTTCCAGAGTTCTTTTTAAAAAAAAATAGATATATATATTTGAAACCGCACGTAATTATGTGCGTTTTCATATTTGATTTTTTTGATTTATTTTTTAACTATATTTTTTTTTTTTAAAAAAAAATAAAACATGAAAACGCATTTAGTAGGTCGCTTCAAAAAACTGTATTTTTTTGAAGGACATAATCTTGATTCACTCCATTACAAGAGAGAGTCCCTTCACGTTGATAACCTTCTCATGGCTCTGCCACAAATACCCTTCCGCCAAAATTAGAAACTCAACGGCTACTATATTTTCTATCATGAAACTTAACCAACAAAATCGATCTCTACTTTGCGCAGGTGGCTCTCTCCATGTCCTTCCCCCATGCAAACCTCCCTATTCTAACTTAACAAACCCTAACAGAACTATGACCGATCGCAAGAAGAAGCTCGGCATCTTTGGTATATCGGGGCCGATCCTAGACGCCATATCCACAGCATGCAACATTTCTACCGCACCCGACTGCACGATCAGCAGCGGGACGATCGGCTTCATCTTCGGAGACGCCACCCACCGGAGTGCCTTTCATACCGGGTCGTGTGTTGCACAGGACAGTCATGTTAGGGATTTATGGGCTGTTTGGTTCACTGCAATATAATCATAATTGTAATTGAATGAAATAATTTTTTTTTATTTGATTCCATTACGATTACATTGTAGTGAACCAAACCGACATTTAGACTTAAAATCCATAGATTAATATTCATTGTTCGAATATATATATATATATATATATATATATATATATATATATATATTAGGTCTCATATAAGTTGTAAAATTAGTGTTTGGATCTCCAAAAAATAATAATTAGTATTTTGATCTCAAATGTGTCGCCAAAAATAATTAGTGACACTTTTTGTATACTTTTGGTGACACTTTTGAGACAAAAACTGTCAGTAATTATTTTGGAGACCTAAACACTAATTTTACAACTTATGTGAGACCCAAAATATATATATATATATATATATATATATATATATATATATATATATAAGGAGAGAGAGATTGTAAAATCAACCATAAAATTCTTTCTTTTTAGAACAGAAAATTTGTTGTACAGAAAATAATTTTAAATAAATTAGTAAAAACAAATTTTTTTTTGAGAAATTTAGTGTAACAAAACGTTTCGCCAACGCAGATGGCAAAATTCTGAAAAATAAATTTTTTATTTACTTTTGACATTTTCGCCAACTCGTTTTGCGAAACTTTGGCTTTGTCATAATTTTGCCAACACAGTTGGCAAAATTATGACATATACGATTTTTTTTTTGTTTTTTTTCGTTTCAGTTTTATTTGGTTTATTTCGATTTTTTTTTAAAAAAAGAATGCTTTTGTTTAGTTTTATTTTGGTTTAGTTATTGTTTAAAAAAAATGTTGTAGCAATAAATTTTTAAAATAAATTAGTATATTTTTTTAATTTGGTTTATTTTAGCAGAAAATTTGCTATACTTATAATTTTTTAAATAAATTAGAAAAAAATGAAAAAAAATCGAAAATTTTAACAATAACGAAATAGTTCGCCTACTGAGTTGGCAAAATTCTCAAAAAAAATTTTGGTTGGTAACGATGTTTTCACCGATTTTGGGATATTTTTGAGCCGATTGTTTATGAAAACCTTTGCTTGGTAATAGTATATAAGGCACTGGTTTTGAGGGATTTTATTATTCTATTTATGAAAACTTTCGATTGTTTATGAAAATCTCAAATTCTTTATTTCATTTATTCTTGTAAAATAAATTTCAGAACCGCTCATTACCCGTTCATAATCGCTACTTAAAACCACTCAAAATCGGATCACTCATAACCGGAATTCTAAAAATACATTATAACCGCTACTCCCACAATTGCCAATTAGACCCTTAAAGTTTCTACCGTAATCGAAAGTTAAATCGATCTTATTATGATTAGTAAATTATTTATAAATAGATAATTTTATCATTAAAAAAATATATATTCTTGTAACATTTTTAATTTTTTTCACACTGATATATTATATGATAATGTTTGAGGGTCCGGAGACACCAATTTTTACTCGTTAACATCGAAATACCGAAAAAAATTCGAAAATAAAATTACCGAAAGTAAAATTTGGAGGTCAAAGCATCATTTTTTTGCGATTCTAAATTTTTTCGAAATCCGTCAAACGATTTAACTATTTATCCCATAGTACTTTTTGTTACGGTCATTTTGGCACAAGCTGGACCTTGTTTCGATCTCTCAGTCAAAAGTTATGATACTATAAAGTTTTAAATTTTATATTTTTGCATGTAACATTTGCATCTTGTGCTATTTATAGTCATGTATTGCATTTTGAGCAGAAATGACATAACCTATTTCTAAATATATTTTTTAAAATAAATATTACTTAGCTAAAATTTATTATTATTATTATTATATTTTTTATTTATTATCATTACTTTGCAAATTTGCCCTCAAAAAAATATAGCAATTTTCCAAACTTAGAAAGTTTGCAATGAACCCTTAGAATTTTTTTGCAATTGCATAATTCTCTATCTCACCAATCATCCATGTGTCTCTTGATGAACAAAGATAAGGTGACTCACCCCTACAAACACCATCATTTCAGTGTTGGTTTATGGGAAAGAGAGAATGTCTGGGTGTATTAGGAGAAGAGGGGGGGGGGGGGAAGGATCCGGTACTCTTCATCTCTCTCTCCCTCACTCTTCATCTCTCCATCTCTCCCTTCCATACTCTTAACTGTTGCTACTGCTACTGTGGCTTTGTATTGTTGCCGCTGCCGTTGCGCTCTGTTGCAGCCGTTGCTGCTACGGGCTGTTGCGACTGACCTGTCAGCCGCCGGCCGACCACTGACGCCGACATCGACCCACCCCCGGTCGGTCTCCACTCTTACCTCCTCCTTGGACAACACTACCACCACTTTTTCTAGGTATAACCCTCTCTTACACTCCCAATTTCTTTCAATTGAAAATCTAGGTCAGATCCTTCCTAATGAGAAATTTATTTTGGGTTATGTATATGCCATCTTGAGTCTTAGGACTATCAACTGGAAGAAGTGAAGGAAATCAAGAGGAATTTTTCCAATCAAGGGAAAACAAAACTAGGCAAGCCCTTTTTTTCTCTTCTCAAAATTTAGTTCACTTGTGTGATTATTCATATTTGAACCAAAATTGCTTCTGAAATTTATTATATTTTTATTTTTATTATTTTGAAATTAATGGTAATTCCTAAATAATTATGAGGATGCGGACACAAGACTTGAACACGGTGTAGTATAATTGATACTACTCTAATTTCTAGTCTTGATAAATTGAATGTGTTATACAAAATTTCTATATAGATATGATATGGTCATATTAAATAAAGGCAATGATTTTTATTATAGTGTGATTTACTAAATATATAAGTTGCGTGCATAAACATAAAATTTATACTTGTGAATGCTTTAGGAAAATGATCATTAGATTGTGAATTATGGGGAGACTCAATATATATATAAATTTTTTGTAAAATTGTGAATATAGATGCTTGTGCTTGTATTTATATAAATAAGAACTCATATAGAGTAGAAAATGAAGAAACACATATTATACTCCTTTATGGAAGGACCCTTGTTCATGGATTTAACCATATGTCTACAAATTATAGCTTAGTATATACATACATGAACATTCTCTATGTAATTTCACCTTTCTTTAGAAACACATAAAAATGTCTTTTATTTTATTAAAATATAGTAATAGGTTAACTTAATACATAGTATTTAAATTTACTTGTTTTAGCTACAAAATAAAATAAACTAAGCTAATTATTTATATATATATAAATCTAGACAGATTTAATATTTAAGAAAGTTTTTTTGAAGACAAAAATCAATTTAATTATATTTTTTTTATAAAGTTTTATCTCGATGAAAATTATCGCAACAAAATAATGGTTTTTGTCTTATGCTAGTAAGGGAATTACTACTTTGTGGAAATATATATTTAAAACTTTATTAAAGTATAGCAATTATCACTGTTTAAATGATCAACATCTTAAAAATAATTTTTTTTCCCTTTAACTGAAGTCTATATTAGGGTTCAAGTACATATATTCAATGGTTATGTAAAGTATTGTCTAATTTTCTTGTTTAAGTTTGGAATCCGGTAGAGATGCTGCAAATACATGGATTGCTTGATCGAGATAAAAGCAATCATTATAAACAAGTCTTGGTGAGATCTTTTCTCTTTTAAAAGTTGTACTTTAGCAATTTTATTAAATGTGTGTGATTTCGGTGTACAGAGTTGCTCCATCGAAGCGGTCGGCGTACCCGGAAATTCTACGGAGGGTTGCTCCGGGTCTTTTATTTTTAAATTATAAAATTTTTGGAGTCCAAATTACAAATGAGACTTTACCAAAATTTCCAAAAAAAATTAGGGATAGTAGTTTTCAAAAAAATTCGAATAATCGATTATTCTCTGTTATGAATTAAAATTTTTAATTTAGGATTAAACCCTAAAATCCTTAGATTACGAATTTATCTAAATTTAGGACACGTAGGACACTTTTTGTCACGCCCCAGTCCCAAAATATCGAGGGACTAGACACGTGGCAATGGCCAGCAGCACGCACCGATGGACAAACCCAATTTAATGGATCCATCGAGGCGTACTTAAGCTGTAATACAACTATCAGGGTCTACTAATCTCATCCACAGAATGAATATATTAATATCAACAAAAGGAAATATAAACATCATCATCAAGTCACAAGTACATAAATCGAAGAATAACCCGATAATCAAGTCTGTTACAATTGTTCAAGATACAGAAATAAAGATATCAACAACAATACTGAGTATGGACAAAGTATATACTCAGAAGATACCGTAGAAGTCACTCGACTATTGGATCTGGTACTGCTCCAGTGTCTGCTCCTGTTCCTGCTTCTGCTCCTGCTAATACTCTTGTTCTGTGTACCTCGGGGTCGATCTCGTCTGCTATATTTGGGAACATAATCCTGATCCACGTCCTCAGGGGACATAGCAAGGTACAAATAATACAAGCCAAAATAAATGTAGTGCAATAGTAAATGAAACAATAGGGAAAATATGTAACCAGCTAAGTGAAATGCAAGATGGAAGCATCACTAAAACTCAGGCTGAAACCACTATAAGCTCTGTGTCGGAGAGCCAGTAGCAGTGATATCATGTGGTTTGTCTAGCTCAAAGGGAGACTACGACACCGTCATAATATAATCAACATGTAGCCTGTGTGTCTCTCCCCACCCAATGTAATCACACGTCTCATGTCCATGACACGCAAGATCAAAACTAATGCAGCAAGTCATAATAAGATCTAAAAATATAATATCTATGTCATGAAACCTGTATCCTATACATAATCACCTTGAATATTTCAAGAAGATTCTGTCACATGAATAGTGTCAGGTGTCCTGGGTATAACGTACTTGATAATGCAAGTACGAGAATGCAAAGGGTCACGATATCCATCTCTAGGTGATGTTACACAACTCCGCGTACGGTGTTGGCACCCGACTATTAATCGGACGCTAAGTAGGTCACACGGTCCTAGGTTTAAGTGTGCACAATAGTGTATATATGTCAAGAAAATAAATAGCAAAAACTGCAGGATTTGGCAAGGTACACTTGCCTGGGGTTCTGACTCCAACTGTAGCTCTGACTTCAGCGGGATTTACAGGGACTCCTCCGTTTGCTGAAATAGACATCACCATCAGATTTAGAAAATATCAATTAGCTAGAAACGCCTGTCCTCGTATCGGTGAAGACCGCACGCGACCAAGTCGTCCCGTTTGGCGGGGCATACTCAGTTCCGGGGTGGAACAGGGCGTTGGTTTTCCTATTTTTGGATCGCGGTTCACGATCGCCACAGGACGTGATACACCAAGCGGATTGCACGGGCATCGAGAGGGTCACGCAGGGTTCACGTCACAACTGACGGAACAGAAAATGGGGTAGCCAGGAGAGAGAAATGGGTACCTGAACAAGACTTCGAAAAAACTGAGATTTCTCGTATCCGTGTCAAATTGACACCGATTTCGTGTCCTGGACGTGTCCGGGTTCTGCGTCCAGAGACTCGCCGGACTCGGGCGGCTGACCGAGGGGTGCTGGGCACGGCTGGGGGAGGTGGAGAGGCTCGCTGGTCGAGGCGGCTGGAGTGCTGGCCGGCGAGGTCGGAGAAGCACGGAGGCGGCTCTGCGGGGAGGAGGTCGAGCGGGGTCTGGGCTAGGGCTGCTAGAGTCGGGCTCTGGCCGAAGGGGAAAGCTGCTGGCCGGAGCTGCAGGAGGAGGAGAGGGCGACTGTGGGCGGCTCTGCTCGCGGAGGAGCTGCGGCCACTTGACGGGCTGGGGACGGCTCTGCGGGAAGTGTTCGACGGAGCGGTCTCGGTTGGTGGCAGAGGGCGAGGGCAGCGGGGAGAGGCGGTGGCAGCGAGGGCTGGAGGCGGGGCAGAGGTGACGGCGAGGGGCTCTGCGGGGTGGCTCTGGGGTGATGGGCGGCCGGAGACGATCGGGTCTAGGAGAGGGCGGTGGCGAGCGGCGGAGCTAGGGGGTTATATAGGGGTACCGAGGGAGAGGGAGAGGCGGCCGGTGAGGGGAGGGGAACCGGAGCAGCGGGTGGCCGGTTGCCGGTTGCAGGGGAGACGAACCGAGGGGTCATCGGCGGCGGAATCGGCCGCCGGGAAGCCGAGGGGTCGGGGTAATTCAATTTAGGGATTTAGGGTTCCAAACGGGTCGGGTCTAAGCGGGTTGGGTCAAACCCGGATCCGACCCGCTATGGTTTGGACCCGGTTTAATTAGACCGACTCGGTTCAGGTCAGTTTGGTTTGGTTTAATTAGAAATAAATCGGATTTATTTTAGGGTTCATTTTGGTTTAATTATTAATTTATTTTTAGGGCTTTAAAAATGCTTCCGGGGTCCAATAAATTCCCGAAAAATTATCCTATGTCTAGTTTTTCATTTTATACCAGAAAATATTATTTTCATAATATTTTAATATTATTTAGCATCATTTAAAAATTATTTAAATTCAAAATACCTTAGTTTTGATTAATAAAAAATCCCAAAAAATTCTAAAAAATTGTGAAAAATTCCAAATTAAAAATTCTTAAAAATCAGGGGGTTTACAATCTATCCTCCTTAAGAGGATTGTGTCCTCGCAATCAAAAAATAACCGGTCAACAGAGATGACACGATTGCAAACATTTTTCGAAGCACATTACTATCAAGAAGAATCAAAGTTGAGGGTGTAAGAATAACACATAGGGAAAATCATTTCCCTAAGCGATGGAAGTTATGAAATTTCCCGGATGAAGAAAATTTAGAGTATTACAGTTTTAGAAAACCAGGTTATCCTTTAAAACATATTAGACTAACAAAACATTCTAGGTTATTTAGCAAGTTCAAAATTACTAGGTTAACACTAGGTTATCTATTATTAGCAAGTTAAAACTGTTAGGTTAAGTCTAAGGTCATGAACCAGCAGGCACGAACTAAAGCAATATTAGGAACGGATAACTATGAAAAACTTACGCGCATTAGCTACTCCATGATTCTGTGCGCCTTCCAAGGTCATCGCCAGAGCTTGTTCACGTCTTTGCGGTCGATTCCTCTGCTGCTATTGGGCCCGCTGGAAGAGTAGTGCCTGGGGTATAAAAGGTGGCCTCGGCTGATACCCTCCTGGAGCTGGTGGTAGGACTCCTTCAACTTCCATTTGCGGTGCTCCCAATGCTGGATAGACTGGCCTTGGTGCTGGTAACGCTTGTTGGTTTACCATTGGTGCTCTTTCTCGACGCTCCGGACATTCTCTTAATAAATGCTGACTGGATCCGCAAGCTAAACATAATCTCCTTTTTTGTCTGCACTCGTTCTCTATATGGCCTCGCCTGTGACAATATGGACAGACAGGTATTGCCTATGGAGATGCTTCTGGTGGCTGGTGCATGTGAGGTCTTTTCTTTTTGCAACTTCTTCTTGTGGTGCTCCGGCTGGTGCTGATGTGGATGGCCGCTTCAGACTGGTCTCTCTCCTGATGACGCGCTCCATGCATCGTGCTGCAGCAAGGACGTCCGGGTAAGATGTAGGAGCAACGGATCCAATTAGTTTCTATAGCTCGAAGTTTAATCCGTCGAAGAACTTCTCGGCCTTCTCTTCTTCTGTCGGGATCAAGGTTGGGGCGAAGCGACTTAGACGAATAAACTCAGCGTTGTACTCCTCCACTATCAGATTGTCTTGAGTGAGGCGATTGAATTTGTCCCGAAGTTCTGATCGAGCGATGGCTGGAATGTATATCTTCTGAAAGAGTCTAGAGAACTCTTCCCAAGTGACTCAGTCTGGTCCGAGCCGTGTCTCCTCAGATAGCCACCAGTGATGTGCATTGTCCGTCAATTGCATTCTGACTGCAGTCATCCAACGTTCTCGTGGAATCTCAGCTGCTTCTAATTGATGTTGAGTGTTGGTGAGCCACTCATGAACTTCTGTGGGATCTTCTTTTCCTGAGAAGGTACGAGACTTCAGCTGGCGAAAATCGGCGATAGAGCCCGTCGTTGGCTGTCGTGCTGGTAAATCTGCCTGCTCCAGTGCGATTACTAGGCTGCTCCTCAAGTTCTCTGCCTCATGACGCAGAGCCTCTTGTTGAATTTGTTGTTGAGCTTGCATCATTGCATAGATCATTTGTAATATCTGATGCCCGTCCATAGCCTGCCCTTGTGGGATTACGGGCATTGGGGAAGTAAATTGCGTCGATGGTGGAATGTCATCTTGCTGGATTCTCGAGGTATACTGATTCGCTTGACTGTGTTGTTGAGCAGATTGACCTTCTTCTACTGGTGTTACTTCCTCTTCATTGGTTACCAAAACATCCCGTGGTGGTGTTGCAGGAGTCTCGTCGTTTGCTCGTGAATCCATAACTCTGCAACCAAAATAAACAATAAGAGGCATACAGGAATCAAGGCAGGATGCAAGTCAATAATTTAATTCGAATCCGATATAGATGTCAAGAACGATTCAAGCAAGTGGATGAGATCCTTAAAACTTCTCCTATTCTTACTGCAGGCCTGTTCGGTTCCTAAGTTGAAACCGAACAATTTAGTCGTTGACCTGCATGGGCCACCACAAAAACTATGTCACATCCCAGTCCCAAAATATCGAGGGACTGGACACGTGGCAATGGCCAGCAGCACGCACCGATAGACAAACCCAATTTAATGGATCCATCGAGGCATACTTAAGCTGTAATACAACTATCAGGGTCTACTAATCTCATCCACAGAATGAATATATCAATATCAATAAAAGGAAATATAAACATCATCATCAAGTCACAAGTACATAAATCGGGGAACAACCCGATAATCAAGTCTGTTACAATTGTTCAAGATACAGAAATAAAGATATCAATAACAATACTGAGTATGGACAAAGTATATACTCAGAAGATACCGTAGAAGTCACTCGACTACTGGATCTGGTACTGCTCCAGTGTTTGCTCCTGTTCTTGCTTCTTCTCCTGCTAATACTCCTCTTCCGTGTACCTTGGGGTCGATCTCGTCTGCTATATCTGGGGACATAATCCGGATCCAGGTCCTCAGGGGACATAGCAAGGTACAAATAATACAAGCCAAAATAAATGTAGTGCAATAGTAAATGAAACAATAGGGAAAATATGTAACCAGCTAAGTGAAATACAAGATGAGAGCATCGCTAAAACTCAGGCTTAAACCACTATAAGCTCTGTGTCGGGGAGCCGGTAGCAGTGATATCATGTGGTTTGTCTAGCTCAAAGGGAGACTACGACACCGTCATAATATAATCAACATGTAGCCTGTGTGTCTCTCCCCACCCAATGTAATCACACGTCTCATGTCCATGACACGCAAGATCAAAACTAATGCAGCAAGTCATAATAAGATCTAAGAATATAATGTCTATGTCATAAAACCTGTATCCTATACAGAATCACCTTGAATATTTCAAGAAGATTCTGTCACTTGAATAGTGTCAGGTGTCCTGGGTATAACGTACTTGATAATGCAAGTACGAGAATGCAAAGGGTCACGATATCCATCTCTAGGTGACGTTACACAACTCCGCGTACGGTGTTGGCACCCGACTATTAATCGGACGCTAAGTAGGTCACACGGTCCTAGGTTTAAGCGTGCACAACAATGTATATATGTCATGGAAATAAATAGCAAAAACTGCAGGATTTGGCAAGGTACACTTGCCTGGGGTTCTGACTCCAACTGTAGCTCTGACTTCAGCAGAATTTGGAGGAACTCCTCCGTTTGCTGAAATAGACATCACCATCAGATTTAGAAAATATCAATTAGCTATAAACGCCTGTCCTTGAGTCCAAATTAGACACATGGGCGAAAATGATAGTTTCTGGTCAAAGTGGGGTCCACATGTGGGCCGCTTTGCACCGAAAAATGTGTCAGGAACAAAGGTATCCAAATCTATCAAACTTAGTGTCAACAAGTTAAGAACGATGATACGAACCCAACAGAACTTCCAGAATTGGATTCCGATGAGCCGATCACAAAATCGCCCATCAAGTGGAGCCTGTGGGGCCCACGATACGCGATTTTGTCAACGTTCTCAGAATCGAACCAAACTTGGGTCACAGGACCAGCGTATTGCTATGAGTCCGATGGCACAAGTTTCGTCTCGATCCGACTTGTGTACACTAAGTTACAGCGAGATCCAGAAAGGACGGATATGGGGCGTTGTCGACGGATACGCATTGATTCCGGTGTGCACGCACATCCAAATCAACTTCTGCAAAATCTTGCACGTCCGTATCAACGATGCGCACGTATCGGTGAAGACCGTACGCGACGAAGTCGTCCCGTTTGGCGGGGCGTACTCAGTTCCGGGGTGGAACAGGGCATTGGTTTTCCTGTTTTTGGATCCCGGTTCGCGATCGCCACAGGACGCGATGCACCAAGCAGGTTGCACGGGCATCGAGAGGGTTACCTAGGGTTCACGTCACAACTGACGGAACAAAAAATGGGGCAGCGAGGAGAGAGAAATGGGTACCTGAACAGGGCTCCAAAAAAACCGAGATTTCTCGTATCCGTGTCGAATTGACACCGATTTCGTGTCCTGGACGTGTCCGGGTTCTGCGTCCAGAGACTCGCCGGACTCGGACGGCTGACCGAGGGGTGCTGGGCACGGCTGGGGAGGCGGAGAGGCTCGCTGGTCGAGGCGGCCGGAGTGCTGGCAGGTGAGGTCGGAGAAGCACGGAGGCGGCTCTGCGGGGAGGAGGTCGAGCGGGGTCTGGGCTAGGGCTGCTGGAGTCGGGCTCTGGCCGGAGGGGAAAGCTGCTGGCCGGAGCTGCAAGAGGAGAAGAGGGCGGCTGTGGGCAGCTCTGCTGGCGGAGGAGCTGCGGCCACTTGACTGGCTGGGGACGGCTCTGCGGGAAGTGTTCGACGGAGCAGTCTCGGTCGGTGGCAGAGGGCGAGGGCAGCGGGGAGAGGCGGTGGCAGCGAGGGCTGGAGGCGGGGCGGAGGTGACGGCGAGGGGCTCTGCGGGGTGGCTCTGAGGTGATGGGCGGCCGGAGACGATCGGTTCTAGGAGAGGGCGGTGGCGAGCGGCGGAGCTAGGGGGTTATATAGGGGTACCGAGGGAGAAGGAGAGGCGGCCGGTGAGGGGAGGGGAACTGGAGTGGCGGGCGGCCGGTCGCCGGTTGCAGGGGAGACGAACCGAGGGGTCGGCGGCGGCCACGCGGCGAAAACGGCCGCCGGGAAGCCGAGGGGTCGGGGTAATTCAATTTAGGGATTTAGGGTTCCAAACGGGTCGGGTCTAAGCGGGTCGGGTCGAACCCGGATCCGACCCGCTAAGGTTTGGACCCGGTTTAATTAGACCGGCTCGGTTCAGGTCAGTTTGGTTTGGTTTAATTAGAAATAAACCGGGTTCATTTTAGGGTTCATTTTGGTTTAATTATTAATTTATTTTTAGGGCTTTAAAAATGCTTTCGGGGTCCAATAAATTCCAAGAAAATTACCCTATGTCTAGTTTTTTATTTTACACCAGAAAATATTATTTTCATAATATTTTAATATTATTTAACATTATTTAAAAATCATTTAAATTTAAAATACCTTAGTTTTGATTAATAAAAAATCCCAAAAAATTCCAGAAAATTGTAAAAAATTCCAAATTAAAAATTCTTGAAAATCAGGGGGTTTACACTTTTTCACATGCACGAAAGAGCACCAAAATCATCATTGTTATATATATATTCCAAGGTGAGGAATATGATTTCCATATTTCGGAAATTTTTCTACCATTTGGAATAGCACCGTTAAGCGTGATACCCCAAGTAAACGAAAACAAAATTTTATTGGATATTTGACATTTTCGCGAAAGATGGAACGATTTATTAAAATGTGGAATAGCACCGTTAAGCGTGATACCCCAAGTTTTTGTAGATTTGCATTGGGATGGGTAAAAATATTTGGATCACCCTGTCGAACTCTCAGCAATATTTATTTTAAAAACTGATCAGTAGTTTCCGGCATACGTATGGCCATACGATGACCGTAGTGAGGCTTAGCCCACTTATTTTTTATTGGATCCAAATTTTGAAAGAGATCGAATTCGATAATTGTATATGTCCAATGTTGACCTTTTTCCGAATTCTTGGAAAATTTCAAGATATTTGACAATTAATCTTATTTTCACATGATCCAAATTTTCTGAAGAAAAAAACATCGACAATTGTTTATATCATGTGTTTATCACATTTTTATGTGATTCAATATTAATGTTGTTGACACAATGCTGTCAAAACACCTGTGGGGATTGGAAACTAAGTACCATCCGCCAAGAAATTGTCTGATCCCAGGTAAATGGGATTATTGTCAGGACAATATGTGTTGACGGTGATCCGAAAGCATTCTCTAAAATTTGTATATGCATATAGGAATATTTGTACTGTGAGTTGTAGTTGTGACTTGTGATTGGACACTTTGTAGAATATGATTAATTAGAGTTATAAAACTCATATTTCAAGTTTACACTATAAATTCTTCAAAAACAACATTTCTCAAATTTTTTTATTATTATTCATTCATTTTCTAATTAAATTTTCTTACAACATCATCTTTATTTTATCTTTATGTCCGTCTTTGACATAAGAGCTTGCTAGTCGTTCTGACGACCTAGTTTTTGTTCACTAGAAACTGAAAAAATGAAGAAGAAGCACTACCTCTTTTTAGCATCGACGAGGTCGATGGATAATGAAAGACGACTTTTGGGGATAAATCAGTTTAAGAACTTTTGTGACTGAATATGTAAATTAAACTGTTTGGGAAAAGACTTGATGATGTAAATATTGAAATGTATAATTATGGATGTTTTAGAATGTCGCATTATTGTCTTGTACTTATTGATCCTAGAACTTACAGCCGACAATCGCATGTATGATACCAATAGTATTGTACGGGTGCATAGCTTGGGGACGTATTATTGTACCTGGATTCCGTATTATGGGATTCGGGGCGTGACAAGAAAGTAGTATGTTATGTAAAGTACCTCTAGTTCAAGTGGTTAGAGTGAGACATATCCTCCAAGATTGCTAGTTCGAGAAACAAAAGAGCATTTTAATTTTTTTGTGGGAGAATTAAACGAGGAGGGTACGGTGTGGCCCAGGAGCAGGTGCGGTGCGGATGCAGTGCATGAGCGATTGCGGTGATGGTGCAGAGCTTTCGGGCTAAGATGTCTTCGGGCTGATTTTATAAGCCTTCGAGCTGTATTTATAGGCATTCGGACCAAAATTGGTTGTAGGCTTCGGGCTGAGTTATAGGCCTTTGGGATAGAATAAGGTGCGGTACGGGAGTCGTTGCAGTGATGGTGTACAATTTTTCAGCCGAGATGTCTTCGGACTGGATTTGTAAGCCTTCGACCCGGATTTGTAGGTCTTTGGACAGGAATTAATTATAGGCTTTGGACTGAGTTGTTGGCTTTCGGGTTGCAGATGCAGTGTGAGAGAGGTTAGGGGTGATGGTGCAGGGCTTTCGGAGTAAGATGCATTCGGGCTGGATTTGTATGCTTTGAAAAACTGTTATTCTTTCTCTTCTTTTTTCTAACTAACACTTTTTAAAGTCATATTGGTGTTTGTGTGCTGTTTGTGGTATTAAACGAAAGAATAAAAATGTATTCAGGATGGGGTTTATACGAAACCCGCCTTCTTTAATTTACAAACAAACTTGTACAATTTGATCCTATACGAGGATATGGGAGTACAATTTATTTAATCTGGGTAAATATTGCTATAGGTGTCTGATCTGCAGTCGATCACTTTAGCCCTTGGACCACACGATGTTGAAGAAGTGTCGTAGAAGACAGGAAGCAGCTTCGAAGGTTGCAGAAGAGGGTGGATGCACGATGCCAAAGTCGTCGATCCCTACTCTTCGCCTGAGATCCGGATTCTTCTCTCTCTCTCTCTCTCTCTCTCTCTCTCTCTCTCTCTCTCTCTCTCTTGACCTCTGGTTCGATCTTTCTTGGAAGTTCAACCTTCGGTTTCTTCGACCCTCCGATTTGTCGACCTTGGATCTGATATTGGTATTCTTGACCAATTTTTTGACCTTGTTCCTCATTGATAGAGGTCTCTATTTATAGAGTTTTAGTGACAGTGACCACTCCGTCGGTGTAGAAATCGAGGAGTGGAAAGTACAGCACCCTTTTACACAACGGTTAAAATAACCAATGCATGCGTATAGATGATCCTTTGAATGAGCGTGTGACGCGGGTCCAACTAAGGGACAAAACGCGTATAATCGCTACGAAGATCACGGCGTAGAAGCCACGTAGGTAGATATCCATTGTGTATAAGAGGTTGGCATAGAAGCCAAATGTCTGTCACCATGGCATATAAGCCAAATAGTTATCAAACCGGCATAGAAGCCAAATAGGCGTAGAAGCCGAGTGGTCATAGAGTTCGAGCAGGCGTAGAAGCCGAGTGGTCATAGAGGCCGAGCAGGCGTAGAAGCCGAGTGGTCATAGAGGCCGAGTAGGCGTAGAAGCCGAATGGGCGTTGAAGTCGAGCGGTCATAGAGGCCGAGCGAGCACAGGAGCTGGATGGGCGTAGAAGCCGCTGCGTACCGTGCCAGAGTGCTGATGTGGACGTCTTAGCCGAAATTATGGCTTTTGAAGATATAATCAAATCTCTTGCATTAAATGCCAAGATTTGCCACCATCCTGTGCATTAAATGTGGAGACGTATTTTTTGAAGGTCTGCAACCCCTTCTGCGCATCAGTTGCAGAGACGTGCCTTGAGAAACTGTCACCGCTCTGTGCATTAGTCGTAGAGACGTGCCTCGAGCAACTGTCACCGCTCTGTGCATTGGACGCAGAGACGTGCCTTGAGCCCCGTACGGAGTGCAGCTTTTGATGTGGCAGGCGGTTTGTCTACTGCAGAGCGTAAACAGCTCATGTCTGCCTGTGTAAAACAAGGCAGCGTATCCCTTCGTGCTCGTAAAATTAGTTTACACAAAGGGGATGGCGATAAATGACAGCCTGGATCGCAATGCTGTGCCATCATTATAGCCGTCGTCTGGGTAGTCGAGCCGTATCCCTTTGTCAGAAGTCCAGACGTCAGGTTCATTGCAGGATCTGACAGGTTCATTGCAGGGTCTGACAGGTTCACTTCGGAGAATACGAAGCGTCTCTTGTACACCTCAATGCTGCGTTTGAAAGATGATGAGTTTTATGCCCTGGAGGCGATCAAGCACCCTGTTTACGCTGAAGCAGTTTGGACGTACTGCCTTACGCGGATGGCCTTTTTAAGCTTTATATTTCACGCTGTATTTTTAGCGAAAAAAGCTCTGTTGCACGCTTGATGGCTCTGAAGGCCTCTGCTTACGCTGCTCTACACCAATATGCTGCGTATAGCCATTCGGCGTACTTTTCATGCTTCTACAAGACCCCCTTCAAAGCTTTCAAATTTCTCGAAATTTAGAACGCTTTGAATGAAGCATGAACCGCTCCTCGTAACTCGAAATGTTTCTGAATGGAGCGTTGAAACGGTCGATGCTGACTTTATGGCAGATTTATTGGGGACCGGTGTGACCTCTTTCGCCTATAAAAAGGCTGGGGGAGTTAACCTGTTCTCCCCACATTTCCATCACCACGCAGAGATGATCGCCGGAGTTCGCCGGGTCGACCTGAGAAAGAAGGAGATCATGTTCTTCCAGCGTGTAAGGAGCCAAAAAAGACGGCATCTTCGAGCAAGTGTCCACTACAACGATGGATCATGGAAGGATATCTTAGCCTCCCTTGCTCGGGATAATCAGCAACTTTATATGGTGGTTCTTCGGGAGAGACGAAGAATCGTATTTCACTATGCTGCTTGCAAGTGGCGCCTTCTCCAGTTATCTCTGGTGACGAGAGGCAGACAGACTGGCTAGAACGGCGATGGTCTGTAGGAAAGCAGAATTACCCTGCTTTCCTTCTGTTGGAGGATGGGTCATATGCCCAGTTTTGTATCCTCCTGCCACTGATCATCTTCTTGGAAGAAGAGGAAGACCATCACCAACGCGAGACCCTATCAGAGCAGCTTCTCGGTGCGGTCTTCAGACGATGATAAGGAAGCCCTTTGTAGACGGAGTTTCCCTCAGATGTAATCATGAAAATGAAGAAAAAAACCCTTGTAGACAAGATTTCCCTCATATGTAATCATGACTTTAATCTTTAATAAAATTGTCTTTCATCTCTGCATATGATCGTTTTGCCATACGTTGCTGTGAAGTCTGAATATGTGTAGCTTCGATACGTCTGATTCTTTACGTCGACTCTGTTTAGAAAGAGTGCTAGGTCCTGTCCTTTATACATAGCGAATAGTCCATAGAACGCTGTTGAGCACTTTGAACATTTAGAACTGTCCTGCTGCTAGGACTGAGGAACCGCGTAGAGTTTTTACTTCTGATGAACAGAATTTTTGTTCAGACTTCGTCTTCAAGAATGACTTCTCGAAAATCCCTTGGAACAGGGTCGAGGAATGGCTGTCAAACTGAGTTGCCATCTTGATTGACAAGATATTCAGACTGGAGTCTGGATGAACCTCCAATTGACCCGAGAAGAGTAATTTCTCAATGTTTGAACTCTGTATGTTTCGGGTACTTGGGATATCTTGAGGTCAAGAAGGAGTATCTTCTGAGTGAACTCCTGTAATCGACCGTCTTGAGAACTGTTCGGATATGCGGAAAGTCAGTGATCTGTAGTATAGATGAGCTGAAAATCCTGAGTTCGTAGTCTATTGAGCGTAGAAAGCCACCGAGCGTAAAATCGTAGATTCGTAGCTGCTGAGCGTGAAGTCGTAAGTTTGTAGCCTCTCGAGCGTAAAAGCTACCGAGCACAAAGGCATCCGGGCATAAAACCATAGACTGATAGCTTGCGAGCGTAAAACCGTAGATATGTTGTTGTCGAGCGTAGAAAGTTCCTTAGCGTAGAACTGTAGATTTGTAGCCTGTGAAAAAGAAATCTTCCGAGCGTAAGGTTGCGGATCTGTTGCCTCCGAGCGTAAACTAAACGCCATCGAGCGTGAGATCATTGATTTGGTATCTGCTGAGCGTAAAGTCGTAGGTTTGTGGCCTCTCGAGCATAAAAGCTACCGAGCATAAAGGCATCCGGGCGTAAAACTATAGACTTATAGCTTGCGAGCGTAAAACCGTAGATCTGTTGCTGTCGAGCGTAGAAAGCTCCTTAGCATAGGAACCGCTGGCCTGCTTTCGCACGAAAAACTCTTCGAATTTGCTGACTGTCCGTCTTTCGAGAGTAGTGGGCTGACGTAGTACCCAATCATAACCAAATATTTAATTGTGAGATTTGGTTGGGGTTTCGAGGAGCCCGTCCGAGGATTCGAGGAGTCGACCCGAACTCTATATATATCCCAAACTTTTGAGAGAAAAACTTTTTATCCGTCTTCTGCGAAAGAGAGCCTTCGATTGTTTGAGTTTTTCCCCTCGATCTTTCTCCGAGCACTCCGAGTTTTCAGAAATGGCACCGAAATAAACCCCCTCCACTAAGGGAAAGAGTACAGGCTCTTCTTCTCGTTCTTCTGCCCCAGCGAGAGAGTCTTCGGTCGGGCAAGGTGACCTTCCTTCTGAGCGAAGCATCCTGCCGACGAGTAGCGCACCCGGCCTTAGAGGTATAGCCTTTGGGATGACAAAGAATGACGAAAAATTCTTTGCACACGTTGAACGTGACCACGCTAGGTCGTCTTCTGTGCTGATAGCCTCTTTGAGGAAGATGACGCACGGAGACGTTTTCATCTTTTACGCTCACATTTCTAATGTGCCAGCGTAAAAACTCCATATTTTCACAGTTTTGAGCGTAAAAAGCTCTGACTGTCGAAAACTTGGTGTATACTATAAAATTTTAGTTTTACGCTTGTGGATGGGACCTCCGGCGTAATAACTAGAATTTTGGAAGTCTGGCGTAAACCACGGACAATATACCGCTAATTACGCTTCAGGATGTGACTTCCGGCGTAAAATGACCGAATTTTGTACAGTCTTGACGTAAAGCACGGACTGTCGTTTCTTGGTCTTTATGTTGCAAGATTTGTAATGACGTATTTTTCTTGCACTTTCGCAGTTAACTTGCATGAGTCTCCACTGGCCGAGGTGATGGGTTCCGCTGCCGGGATGCTACACTCAAACTATCTGGAGGATCTGTCACACGTGACATTTCCTATCTTCGGACCCCAGTATCCTGAAGGAAGGGAGATCTTGATATCGGCTCAGGGCGAGCGGACGTTGCTGAACATGATTAACGAGGAGCCCCTGACGTACATTGACGGGGACCAATACATCAAGCCGGCTTTTCTTTTTGGGAACATGATTGACAAACAGTCCCAGACGAAGCCCAAGAGAGAACCCTGGGTTTTCCCCGCCGAGAGTGTGGTCTTGTATCTGCCCACGATGCCGAGAGATTATCCTATCTCGACTTTCTTCCATGCCACACATTCCAGGAGGATGTCGTGGAGGAGGCTCTTGCTCTTCAGACGAAGTACCAATTCGAGCATGAAGGAAACGTAGCGAGGGCCCGCAAGTTGAAGGAAAAACTCGCTCTGGCAGAGGAGTGGGCTTCTTAGTCGTTGGCAGGTCTAGATGTATTGACTGGTCGACTGAGCACAGCACGACGGGATCTGGAGCATGCAGAAGCTGCCCGTGCTGGCTTTCTTCGGGCAAGGGCCAAACTGTCCTTTATGAACAATCCCGAGGCACGGCTGGAGCAGGCCCGTGCTGATGCCTTGGTTTTCAGGGATGAGAGGATAGCTGCACTGGTACAGCTGATTCGCCATCTGACCGCTCCCCCACAATGATGTACCCTTTCTTTTTTTTGCTTTCCCAATATAATTTTGCTCTTTTTGGGAATAAATAAAGCGAATCTTTTCTGACTTTGTGGACCCATCATTTCGGAATATAAATGACAGATTTGGGCGAGAGTGATATCAGAGGTAGTATGGACGTAATAGACTCTCGATAAACTTTTAGCAGGACATATCTATTCAGAGGTCATACGGACATGATAGAATATGACCCGGCTAGTTTCGTTTTGGAAGTAGTTTGGTCAGAATTGAGATTCTCGCTATATTCCACTTGAGCAGAGGAGGTTTAAGCATAGTACCTCTTCAGGAATTTACCGTTGATAGGAGCCATGAACAGGTCTCCATTAGGCTGGGCTAACCTGTAAGCGCCGTTTGAGAACGTTGTCTCGATCACATAAGGACCTTCCCACTTGGGCTGGAATTTGCCCTTGCTCCTGTGAGTGAGAATCATTGGCCTTCTTACAGCTAAAACTAGCTCGACTGGCTAGGGCATCAGCTTCCAGATCCTGAGATCGAGGTACATGCTCTAGGAAGAACCTTTTGAATGTCATGGCTATCTCGACCGTTGCTTGGTGATAGGAGATGAGGTCTGGATTCCGGACTTCATATATTCCCCTGACTTGATTGACGATAAGCAGAGAATCACCGAAAGCTTTCAGGGAGTCGACCCCAAGCTCTTTAGCGACTTGGAGCCCGATTAGTAGAGCATTGTACTCTGCCACATTGTTGGAGCATGGCTCGCTAAGAGAATATGCTCGGTAGATGACGAGTTTATCTGGAGTGACCAGGACTATTCCTACTCCTGAAACCACGTTTCCCCTAGGACCAGTCCTGGAGGCGTCGTCGAAGAACAGTTGCCATGCGTCACTTTCTATTGTGGACATTCCACTGGGGAATTTTTTGTAGATCTATCATTTATTGCGCACGAGAGTGCAAATAATAGGTTTGGGGACAAGCCCTGCCAGAGGTAATATGGACATGGCAGTTTTTGTGGACTCAATACCACTGGCGTACTTAGAGTTAAGTACGGGTGCTAAGTTGAGATGACAATCGATATCAGAGGTAGTATGGACATGATAATCGATAGTCGAATTTAGGAAGGTTTGTTCAGAGGTAATATGAACATGATAAACTTTTGATCGTGACTCCTTTGGAGATGGAGGTACACGTCTGCTCAGAGGTGATATGGACATGGCAGTTTTTATGGACCTAACACCACTGGCGTACTTATGACTAAGTACGGGTGCTAAGTATAGATGGCAACCGACACCAGAAGATAGTGGATAGCCGAAAGTTTATTCAGAGGTAATATGAACATGACAAACTTTTGATCGTGACTCCTTTGGAGATGGAGGTACACGTCTGCTCAGAGGTGATATAGACATGGCAATTTTTCGTGGACTTAACACTGCTGGTGTACTTACGACTAAGTACGAGTGTTAAGTGTAGATGGCAACCTACATCAGAGGATAGTGGATAGCCGAAAGTTTATTCAGAGATAATATGAACATGACAAACTTTTGATCGTGACTCCTTTGGAGATGGAGGTACACGTCTGCTCAGAGGTGATATGGACATGGCAGTTTTTTGTGGACTTAACACTGCTGGCGTACTTACGACTAAGTACGAGTGCTAAGTTGAGATGACAATCGATATCAGAGGTAGTATGGACATGATAATCGATAGTCGAATTTAGGAAGGTTTGTTCAGAGGTAATATGAACATGACAAACTTTTGATCGTGACTCCTTTGGAGATGGAGGTACACGTCTGCTCAGAGGTGATATGGACATGGCAGTTTTTATGGACCTAACATCACTGGCGTACTTATGACTAAGTACGGGTGCTAAGTGTAGATGGCAACCGACACCAGAAGATAGTGGATAGTCGAAAGTTTATTCAGAGGTAATATGAGCATGACAAACTTTTGATCGTGACTCCTTTGGAGATGGAGGTACACGTCTGCTCAGAGGTGATATGGACATGGCAGTTTTTTGTGGACTTAACACTGCTGGCGTACTTACGACTAAGTACGAGTATTAAGTGTAGATGGCAACCTACATCAGAGGATAGTGGATAGCCGAAAGTTTATTCAGAGGTAATATGTACATGACAAACTTTCTATTGCGGAGATCACGTGTGTCATCTGGTTACCCGTAGAGGTCAGATGTTGTCTTACGCGCGGAGCATGCTTTGTACTTCCGATTTGGCGCTGAGGCATCATCAGAAGTTTTGTCTGTACCGCGACGGACGGGAGACTGGTTTCTACGCGTAGAGCGTAGTGGATACCTCTGGGTTAGCGCTGAGGCTTTGCCCGAAGTTTTGTCTGTACCGCGCGTAGCGGGAGACTGGTTTCTATGCGTAGAGCGCAGTGGATACTTCTGGATTAGCGCTGAGGCTTTGCCCAAAGTTTTGTCTGTACCGCGCGTAGCGGGAGACTTATTTCTACTCGTAGAGCGCAGTGGATACTTCTGGGTTAGCGCTGAGGCTTTGCCCGAAGTTTTGTCTGTACCGCGCGTAGCGGAAGACTGAATTTTACGTGCGGGGCACAGAGGGAGCAATGCTACAACCTCATTGGTCGGAGAGGTCAGAGAGATCGGAGAGTCCACAGGAATGGTAGAGGATATCTTGGGCATCCAGACCTTGCGCAGCTTCCTGTTGTCTTGGACGGAGAGAGGGTGAGAGCTACCCCCGGTTCGAAGCATTTCTTCGTAAGCAGACTGGTCGAATTGGACGACCAGTGTCTTCTTCACGGTTCCTATAGATATCGCATCGTATTGAGCAATTACTTCCTCATCAGAAGAGAAAGACCTCCCCAGCAGAGTCGCCATCTTGTTTGTGGTATTAAACGAAAGAATAAAAATGTATTCAGGATGGGGTTTATACGAAACCCGCCTTCTTTGGTTTACAAACAAACTTGTACAATTTGATCCTATACGAGGATATGGGAGTACAATTTATTTAATCTGGGTAAATATTGCTATAGGTGTCTGATCTGCAGTCGATCACTTTAGCCCTTGGACCACACGATGTTGAAAAAGTGCCGTAGAAGACAGGAAGCAGCTTTGAAGGTTGCAGAAGAGGGTGGATGCACGATGCCAAAGTCGTCGATCCCTACTCTTTGCCTGAGCTCCGGATTCTTCTCTCTCTCTCTCTCTCTCTCTCTCTCTCTCTTGACCTCTGGTTCGATCTTTCTTGGAAGTTTGACCTTCAGTTTCTTCGACCCTCCGATTTATCGACCTTGGATCTGATATTGGTATTCTTGACCAATTTTCTGACCTTGTTCCTCATTGATAGAGGTCTCTATTTATAGAGTTTTAGTGACAGTGACCACTCCGTCGGTGTAGAAACCGAGGAGTGGAAAGTACAGCACCCTTTTATACAACGGTTAAAATAACTAATGCCTGCGTATAGATGATCATTTGAATGAGCGTGTGACGCGGGTCCAACTAAGGGACAAAATGCGTATAATCGTTACGAAGATCACGGCGTAGAAGCCACGTAGGTAGGTATCCATTGTGTATAAGAGGTTGGCATAGAAGCCAAATGTCTGTCACCATGGCATAGAAGCCAAATAGTTATCAAACCGGCATAGAAGCCGAATAGGCGTAGAAGCCGAGTGGTCATAGAGGCCGAGCAGGCGTAGAAGCCGAGTGGTCATAGAGGCCGAGCAAGCGTAGAAGCCGAGTGGTCATAGAGGCCGAGTAGGCGTAGAAGCCGAATGGGCGTTGAAGCTGAGAGGTCATAGAGGCCGAGTAGGCGTAGAAGCCGAGCGGTCATAGAGGCCGAGTGGGCGTTGAAGCCAAATGGGCGTTGAAGCCGAGCGGTCATAGAGGTCGAGCGAGCACAGGAGCTGGATGGGCGTAGAAGCCGCTGCGTACCGTGCCAGAGTGCTGATGTGGACGTCTTAGCCGAAATTACGGCTTTTAAAGATATAATCAAATCTCTTGCATTAAATGCCGAGATTTGCCACCATCCTGTGCATTAAATGTGGAGGCGTGTTTTTTGAAGGTCTGCAACCCCTTCTGCGCATCAGTCGCAGAGACGTGCCTTGAGAAACTGTCACCGCTCTGTGCATTAGTCGTAGAGACGTGCCTCGAGCAACTGTCACCGCTCTGTGCATTGGACGCAGAGACGTGCCTCGAGCTCCGTACGGAGTACAGCTTTTGATGTGGCAGGCGGTTTGTCTACTGCAGAGCGTAAACAGCTCATGTCTGTCTGTGTAAAACAAGACAGCGTATCCCTTCGTGCTCGTAAAAGCAGTTTACGCAAAGGGGATGGCGGTAAATGACAGCCTGGGTCGCAGTGCTGTGCCATTATTATAGCCGTCGTCTGGGTAGTCGAGCCGTATCCCTTTGTCAGAAATCCAGACGTCAGGTTCATTGCAGGATCTGACAGGTTCATTGCAGGGTCTGACAGGTTCACTTCGGAGAATACGAAGCGTCTCTTGTACACCTCAATGCTGCATTTGAAAGAGGATGAGTTTTACGCCCTGGAGGCGATGAAGTACCCTGTTTACGCTGAAGCGGTTTGGACGTACTGCCTTACGCGGATGGCCTTTTCGAGCTTTATATTTCACGCTGTATTTTTAGCAGAAAAAGCCCTGTTGCACGCTTGATGGATCTGAAGGTCTCTGCTTACGCTGCTCTGCACCAATATGCTGCGTATAGCCATCCGGCGTACTTTTCATGCTTCTACATGTGCATGGGACAATGGTGTTGTATAAATACAGAATATGACGTCCCGATTCCGAAGAATCGATAATCGTCCCCCGGGCGTGATGTCGTGCACGCGTAAGGCGCGCGTGCACAAGGCCTAGGCATAACGATATACTTTAGAACACATGCAACAGAGTACGCAAATAAGATATCACACACGAGATATATAAAAGTTACCTTTTATTGATAATGAACATCTGGTTACAGACTCTTGACCCAAAAGTAATAAGGATGTCGCATGGGCTTACAACTTGGACGCAAAATGAGATAGTCGTTCCATACATTACATCCTTTACTAGAACTTCAAAATATAATAGACATCTTCCAGCGAAGCTATCGCCTTTCCTCGGAGTTGCATATATAAAAGGGGTGCTCGAGCTCCGGATGCTTTATACAAGTTCCAAAAGGCACGAACGGAGTGCGTCGAGTATTGGACTGGTTGGGGGAGGAAAAGCTTCAGCTCCTCGCCGCGTCGCCTGGGCTCGGGGAACCTGCTGCAACGAGGGTCAGTACTTTAAAAATTACCAGTGAGAGCGAGCTAACCCAACTAACCAAATTGACACAATATTCAGGTGAGGCAACAATTATAAATGTGGACTTTCTATCTTGCCTTAGTTTGAGTTACAACATGCAATATATATATATATAAAGACTGAATAATTGTGCCACCGTTCGGTGGATTTTTACCTGATCGTCTGATACACCTGCACAAATCTTACCATGACCTTCCCTGCCAAGAAGACATAGTTAGCTTGTATAGTTAAAATATACATAAGGTCACTGGCATCACAAGCCATGTTGTACGATTTTGTAGTCTTTGAACGAAAATTGGGTGCAACACAGGTAGCGGGCCCCCGCTGTACGCACATTCCGTTCGATTCAAACAACTATCGAAATTGTTTTGTCCGGACCGGATTGGTCCCGGTGCCCCAGCGACCGTCCGCAGGAATCGAAAGTCTTGTGCACAAGTTGTCCGTAACCATACCACGTCTTAGTACTAGTTTATCAGCAAAGCAATTCCAGACATCAAAATTTATCATAACTACTTAGCACACAACGAAGGCATAGTCTATATGTTTCAAATGATCAAATTTCAGAATAGGTACTTCACATTTACACAGTTATAGATGAATAAGTTCTAGCTACAACTGAAACATAGTAATGATATATATATATATATATATATATATATATATATATATATATATATATATATATATATATATATGCACAGCGGACAAGCACGCAACAATATGATCGTAATAAAGTAGTGTGACAAACATAAGGGTTCCATTATTTTACTTCTTGTAAATCTTAACTCAGTTAATGCAATTTTGGTATCTTTGATCAAAACGCACAAAAAGGTCTTATTATCTTAAGTGAAGACTTGAAAGAAGGGAGCTAATCAAAAGTAAGGCCACTCACCAGTTGGTGAATCGGGAGAGAGAAAAGGGATATCTTCAAGACTCCGCGTGCGCGTCGCCTACACGATCACCTGTACGCACCAACAGATGATCAATATCTCCTGCTTCAGTCTCCAGGGTTTGATATGAAATACAAAATCCAAAGAACGAAGACAATGAAATCTATTGAAACCGTTCAAGAAAACGTAAGTCACAAAAGCAACAAGAAAGCAACCAAGCGGCATTAAAAACGGGCAAAGAAATGAGCGCACCGGAAAGGCCCCTCTTGACTCTGCCGTCGAGTCCTTCCTTGAGGCACGATCCGTTGAATGTGGGACCTGATTCTGAAGAAACTAATCCATAACGAGGAAATGATCTTGATTCAATCTCTCCAGATCGAACGATACCAAGTATTTCTTAGCCGCGCTCCCCGAAAAGGGGAAACGGGGCGCTACATCTTAACCAACTAACAAAAAGTTTCGTCCTCAAAACTTAGTGTAAACCTCCTCACCCAAAATAGGTATTTTGTGTGTGTTTTATATTATTATATTTATTATAGATTATTTTAAATATTGAATTACTTTAGAGTATTCTCTTAGTTAATTAGAACATAAATTTTTTTAGTATATTTAATTATGTAAATATTTATTTAGAATTATTTTTAGGCTACTTTAGGTTTTTGGAGATTTTTCTAGAAATTTTAGGTAATTAAAACATAGGAAAATTAAATTTCTAGGACTTTCATGATTTACAATGAGACTATACTTGCATATTATTCCTACCAAATATTTATTTTAGGTTAAAATATTTAATTATATTTTTCTACAATTTATTTAGAATTTTAAGAAATTTATTTAGAATTTTAAAATTATTTAGGATTTATTTGGATATATATAGTCTTAATATTATATAGATGTTAATTTAGTGTTAATAGATATTAATATGATTATATATAAATTATTTGTATTATTTTTAATTGTATTTAAGATTATAAATTATTGAGATAAACTCAAACTCTATTTTAAATTAATTCAAATCCTGAGCCTACTAGGAAAGCAACTTCATACATATCCTATCCTTATTTAAACTCATCCTAATCATATCCAAATTAGCAAATCCTAGTCGTATTTAATTAAGTAGTCTCCACAATTATAAATACCTATTAGACTTATGGAATAATACCTATTAGACTTATGGAATAAACTATCCAAATTAGCAAATTCTAGTAGTTATAACGAATTAAAAAGACCATATCTCCTAGATCCGGACTCCAAACGCGCTCCAGTTTTTTTGTTAGAACTATATCAAGGTTAATTTTCTGAATATATAAATTATTTTAATAATTTATGAACCTATTTTCCTAAAAAATTCTAAAATTGCCAGCTGTCCGAAATCAGACGCGTTTCAGTAATTTTAAGATTTTGGGAGATCCCGAATTCAGAATTATGAACCGTTTGAAGTTTCGAAAAGTTGACATGATGAACTTACATAAAATAATATTTTCATAATTTAATATGTAAGTTTAATTTACTGTAAAATTTGTGCAACGTAGAGGTAAATAGAAAACCAACAAAAATTGTTATTTGTGTGCCCTTGTGGACATAACTCTTTACCGACTTGTAATTTTATGAAACCATCGATTTCAGTATTCATGTAGCACTAAAATCTATAGAGTTCTACACACAAATTAAGGATTTGAGTTGGTTGAATTTTTGGTCAACGGATTGCCTCGATTTGCGTCCACGGATCACAAATCCGTAAAGTTGACTTTCTTTGGACCAAAATTAGGGTTTAACAATAAAATTAGATTATAATAAGATTAAAATAATATTTTAGGTTATTTTATTCAGAATTAAAATAGATTAAAATGGAGGAACCTATTCACCCACTTTTGTAACCTAACTTGTTTAATTTATGTGACGGGTAGATCGGACGACGCCTTAAGTTGCGACTTTATCCCTTTTCAGACCAGACAAGTATACCTTGCCAAATTGCTTACAATACCTTGCATGCTTATTATATTTTTATATATTCATTGCATGTGTGTTTTCTTTCAGTCATAATTATATACTATATATATATGTTGACACACACTTGACACATAGTATCACGGGAGGGGAGGATAATCAGTAGGCGTATGGGCTATAACCACTCTGGTAAACCATAGTAACTAGCACGCACTATGGTAGTTGTGTCGTGCTGGTCGCTACCCTCGCGGTATGTCGATTTCTGGTGTCACGCTGGTCGCTACCCTCGCGGTATGTCAATTTCTGATATTCCTGACGTGTGTGTGAGTTGTGAGATTAGATAGAGCAGCCTACCTATGCCCATACGTCGAAAAGTTGTCCTCATTATGCATTTTATATAGATTATCTTGTACAGCGTACTTATATATTTTCTGTCTATTAGGCATATTTTACTGTATTCAATTGGCATGCTTCTATGTATCTTGTTATGTCCCTCTGAGGACCTGGTCCCTTGCCAGGTATAGACGATCAGGAGTATCCGCAGGAATACGGGCCAGGACCTGACGCATTATTTTTTGCCGAGGAGGTCTTACCTTCAGAGCACCTTTGATTATCTCTAGCGATGGATCTCTTAGCTGATACACTTATATCATCATCTTATTTTATATTGGAGATTTACCCTACTCTCTCATTTTTGTTTTGTTATAGTCATTGGTAGTGGATTTGTCTCCACCCGACTATCATTTTTGGATTATTCAGACTCATTATTCTAGTTTAGTTTTTTTTTCTATGACTCGTTGTGTGGATGAGATTAGTATTTCTGTGACTTGTGACAATATATACCAGATGTGAGTTAATATTCATGTTACAGCGTACGTGTGTATTATGGTATCCATATATTGGAGTTGCCATATACATACAGCTGACATGCTTACGTATTTCTAGTCCTACGTATTTTGGGACTGGGGCGTGACATATTTTTGTGGTGGCCCATGCAGGTCGAGAGCATATTGTCTCGGTTACGTTACTGTATCGAGCAAGCCTGCGTATATGATTAGAATATAGGATCTAATCCACTTATTTAATCACCTCCCTTGATTTTATTTCTCATTCTTATTTGATTGCTTGTATTGCATCTTGCTTGATCCTTTCACAACGTCAATCTTATCTTTTCTTTCGTGCTTGATAGGGGTTAGGAAGATGACTGGTACTAGGTATATATGCTCTATTATTCAATAACACTATTAGTTAGATTCTTGTAAGTTTGGTAGTATGCCTCATAACCTAGTATTACATAGTCCTTTTGACCCATTAATGAAGTGTATTGAATGACACCAACTATAGGCTTGCATAAGAAGATAGTGATTACCCAGACTGTAGAACTTAAAGGCCCATACCCTATTTGGTTGACTTTAGACTTAGACAAGAAGTTAATATGGCAACTGAAGAGGCACAACACCGGTCTTCTTGATGAACTTAAATTATTCTGTACCTTCCTCCATCATAATCCAGTGTACTTATATTTTCTGGACTACCTCCGCTCATGCTGCTATTTTATAGCCTAGTTTTGTAAGTTTATTCTTTTATCGAGCTTGTTTATGACATATGTATTTTTGGGGACGCCTACTAATACATTGTCTAAATCAGAATCAGTGTATTATGGTCTAATCAACCTTAATGCACTTGGTTCGCTCTTCGCATGACTACTTTACGTGGATTGAGATATAGTTGACTCAGAATGTTAGACGAATATACTTGCCCTTTAGACATGTTCGAGCATATCTTATCGGTTACATAGCTGTACTGATATGAGCATGTGAATAGGAATTTACCAAAATAGGATCTCATCCGCAACTGCCCTTACAACTCTCTTTTTGAATTTTTTAATCGCCTTGAACCCCGTACTTGTATTCTATCACCTCCTCCTTGAATTCTTTATCATTGTTTTTCGTCTTTCCCTATTTCAGAAAGACAAACGCTCGTGCTTGGTATAAGTTTGATACACGGAGAGTACTAGATATACCCCATAGGCCAATCACATTACTTGGTGACTATCTTTTGTAATTAAGAACATAAAACATGTGAGATATTTTGTGGATTGAATAACACGATTAAATAATTTGAGGACATTTTTCTTAAATGTATAGCCTATGTGATAGATCGGTAAATTTTAAGTTGGGTAGAAGTTGCATTGTCAACTTGAGGTAAATTTTTTGATTGTGATCAAGTAAAATTAGATTGAGAGATTTAAGTCATTTTAATTTTGAGAATTTTTAGAAGAATAATTTAGATGATGAGGATTTAACTTTAAAGATAAGAATGCCTTATAGAATAAATTTTAAAATTTTGATATTGCAGACCAAATATTTATAATTTGAGCACATGATTTAAATTTTGAATATTGGAGATTGAATTAACAATTTAAATCTTAAGGGAAAAAAATATAGAACTCTAAACATGAACATTGGTAGATTAAATTCAAAATTTTCCAATTTGATGATTTGAATTAAAAGTTGAATTTTGATTGTTGGATCACCTATTTGAAATGTTGATAATAGAAATTGAATTTAAAATTTGAAGAGTACAAAATTCTTAAGTTGAAATATAGGAATAAGATTTGATTAGAATTGTTTAAAATTTATAGGAGATTATGATAGTTGAAAATCGTGATGTAAAATTTGATGTGGGTTATTTAAATATTCAAGATATCATATAAATTTGAATTAAATTTGGATGTTGATTGTTTAAAAATCTAGAAGATATTATGTTAGGTTAAATTTTGATTTAAATAGTGGTTATTTTAATTTTGAAGAGATTATGATGAATTTTAATAGATTTTGTCATTTAAATTTTTAAAAAAATTGCGGTTGACTTGCCTTAGATACGAATATGAAAGATTTAACAAATTATTCCTTATTTTTAATTTCGAGGACGAAATTTTTGTAAGTTGGGTAGATTGTAAACCCCCCCACCCAAAATAGATATTTTGCGTGTATTTTATATTATTATATTTATTATAGATTATTTTAAATATTGAATTACGTTAGAGTATTCTCTTAGTTAATTAGAAAATAAATTTTTTTATTATATTTTCTTAAGTAAATATTTATTTAGAATTATTTTTAGGCTATTTTAGATTTTTGGAGATTTTTCTAGAAATTTTAGGTAATTAAAACATAGGGAAATTAAATTTCTAGGACTTCCATGATTTACAATAAGACCATACTTGCATATTATTCCTACCAAATATTTATTTTAGGTTAAAATATTTAATTATATTTTTTGTAATTTATTTAGAATTTTAAGAAATTTATTTAGAATTTTGAAATTATTTAGGATTTATTTGGATATATATAGTCTTAATATTAGATAGATGCTAATTTAGTGTTAATAGATATTAATATGATTATATATAAATTATTTGTATTATCTTTAATTCTATTTAAGATTATAAATTATTGAGATAAAATCAAACTCTATTTTAAATTAATTCAAATCCTGAGCCTACTAGGAAAAGAACTTCATGCATATCCTATCCTTATTTAAACTCATCATAATTATATCCAAATTACCAAATCAGAATTATGGAATAAAATATCTTTCATAATTTTCTTCCCCAAACTCCTCTTTTTTTCGTCCAAAAATAGCCAAAATTCGTCATAAATTTAGCCTCATTTTCTAGTAGTTATAACGAATTAAAAAGATGATATCTCCTAGCTCCAGACTCCAAATGCACTCCATTGTTAGAACTATATCAAGGTTAATTTTCTGAATATATAAATTATTTTAATAATTTATGAACCGATTTTCCCAAAAAATTTTAAAATTGCTAGATGTCCGAAATCACACGCGTTTCCGTAATTTCAAGATTTCGGGAGATCCCGAATTCGGAATTACGAACCTTTTGAATTTTTGAAAAGTTGACATAATGAACTTACATAAAATAATATTTCCAGAATTTAATATATAAGTTTAATTTACTGTAAAATTCGTGCAACGTAGTGGTAAATAGAAAACCATCAAAAATTATCATTTGTGCGCCCTTGTGGACATAACTCTTTTTCGACTTGTGATTTTATAAAACCGTCGATTTCGGTATTCATGTAGCACAGAAATCTATAGAATTATACACACAAATCAAGGATTTGAGTTGGTTGAATTTTTGGTCAACGGATTGCCTCGATTTGCGTCCACGGATCACAAATCCGTAAAGTTGACTTTCTTTGGACCAAAATTAGGGTTTAACAATAAAATTAGATTATAATAAGATTAAAATAATATTTTAGGTTATTTTATTCAGAATTAAAATAGATTAAAATGGAGGAACCTATTCACCCACTTTTGTAACCTAACTTGTTTAATTTATGTGACGGGTAGATCGGACGACGCCTTAAGTTGCGACTTTATCCCTTTTCAGACCAGGCAAGTATACCTTGCCAAATTGCTTACAATACCTTGCATGCTTATTATATTTTTATATATTCATTGCATGTGTGTTTTCTTTCAGTCATAATTATATACTATATATATATGTTGACACACACTTGACACATAGTATCATGGGAGGGGAGGATAATCAGTAGGCGTATGGGCTATAACCACTCTGGTAAACCGTAGTAACTAGCACACACTATGGTAGTTGTGTCGCGCTGGTCGCTACCCTCGCGGTATGTCAATTTCTGGTGTCGCGCTGGTCGCTACCCTCGCGGTATGTCGATTTCTGATATTCCTGACGTGTGTGTGAGTTGTGAGATTAGATAGAGCAGCCTACCTATGCCCATACGTCGAAAAGTTGTCCTCATTATCCATTTTATATAGATTATCTCGTACAGCGTACTTATATATTTTCTGTCTATTAGGCATATTTTACTGTATTCAATTGGCATGCTTCTATGTATCTTGTTATGTCCCTCTGAGGACCTGGTCCCTTGCCAGGTATAGACGATCAGGAGTATCCGCAGGAATACGGGCCAGGACCTGACGCATTATTTTTTGCCTAGGAGGTCTTACCTTCAGAGCACATTTGATTATCTCTAGCGATGGATCTCTTAGCTGATACACTTATAACATCATCTTATTTTATATTGGAGATTTACCCTCCTCTCTTATTTTAGTTTTGATATAGTCATTGGTAGTGAATTTGTCTCTACCCGACTATCATTTTTGGATTATTCAGACTCATTATTCTAGTTTAGTTATTTCTTTTCTATGACTCGTTGTGTGGATGAGATTAGTATTTCTGTGACTTGTGACAATATATACCACATGTGAGTTAATATTCATATTACAGTGTTCTTGTGTATTATGGTATCCATATATTGGAGTTGCCATATACATACGGCTGGCATGCTTACGTATTCCTAGTCCTACGTATTTTGGGACTGGGGCGTAACACTTAGGAATAGAACCGACCCCTAAGAAATAATGAGAGAAACTTTTCTTTCATGTCCGATTCGAGTTCCCAGGTTGATTTCTCGACCGAGTGGTTCCGCCAAAGAACGCGCACAAGTGAGACTGCACGATTTCGTAACTGCTTCTCTTTCCGATATAATATCTGAATGGGCTCCACGGAGTACGACAAGTCTCCCTGCAGATCCAGTTGACCAAAATCTACAACGTGGTTCGGGCCATGCACGTACTTCCTAAGCTGTGACACATGGAAGATACCATACACGTTTGACAGGGCTGGTGGTAAAGCAATTTGATAGGCAACTGAAGTGACTCGTTTGAGGACTTCAAACGGGCCAAGGAATCTCGGACTTAACTTTTCCTTTACTGCAAATCTCGTAACTCCTTACATGGGCGAGACCTTCAAAAACACATGGTCACCTTCTAAGAACTCAAGGGGTTGACGACGAATGTCGGCATAACTCTTCTGTCTGCTTTGCGCCCCTTTGATCGCTCTCAGATCAGCCGAAACTTCTGAACGGCCTGCTCTACTAGCTCCGGGCCAAGGATCTGTCGTTCGCCAACTTCGTCCCAACAAATAGGTATTTGTACTTCCGCCCATACAAAGCCTCGTATGGAGCCATCTAAATGCTGGACTTGTAACTATTGTTGTAATCAAATTCTGCCAACGGTAGATGGACGTCCCAACTTGACTTCGAGTCGAAGGAACATATGAGTAGCATATCTTCAAGGACCTGGTTCACCCGCTCTATTTGGCCGTCTGTCTGAGGATGGTATGTTGAACTTAACTTTAACTTGGTCCCCATAGCTGACTGAGGGCTTTCCCAGAAACGTGATAAGAACCACCCGTCCCGATCCGAAATAATAGACACTGGCACGCCGTGTAGTCAAACTATCTCATCAAGGTATATCTGAGCCAGGAGATCGATGCTCCACGTAACTTTGATGGCAATGAAGTGCGCTGACTTGGTTAATCGGTCGATGATGACCCAGATGGCATCGTTTTTCCGTTGCATCTTTGGCAAGCCAACAATAAAGTCGATCGTGATATGGTGCCATTTCTACTCCGGGATAGCAAGGTTCTGCATCTCTCCGCTCGGCCTCTGGTGCTCGGCCTTTACTCTCTGACAAGACAAGCATTGTAACACGAAGAGCGCCACATCTTTCTTCATATCGTGCCACCAGAAGATCGAGCGGAGGTCTTGATACATCTTCGTACTTCCTGGATGTGATACATAGGCCGCATAGTGAGCTTCCGTGAGGATCTCCTTTCTGAGTTCTGAATCGTTGGGCACGCATAGTCTTCCTCTTACCCGCAACGTTCCTCTTTCATCCGCTTCAAAATCAGTCGCCTTTCCTGCTGAAATTTGCTCGCGCGTCTTCAACAAGAATGGGTCGTTCACTTGAGCGGACATGACATTTTCTATTAAGTTTGTTTCAAGGAGTAACTGAGTTAGCAATCCCCCAATTGGTCCGCCTCAATATCGAATTCGCAGCTCTATGCCCATACTCTCCAATTCCTTCTTTAACTTGCAGTTGACGGATAGAGATCTCGCAAATACTCGACTTAATGCGTCCGCTACAACATTTCCCTTGCCTAGGGTGTAGTTGATCGACAGGTCATAGTCTTTGATCAATTCTAGCCAACTCCTTTGCCGTAGGTTTAGGTTCGACTGAGTAAAAAGATACTTGAGGCTTTAGTGATCAGTAAAAATTTGGCAGGCTACACCATAAAGGTAGTGTCGCCATAATTTTATTGCGAACACAATCACCGCTAGTTCCAGATCATGTGTCGGATAGTTGCGCTCATGCGACTTCAATTGTCTTGAAGAAAAAGCTATCACCTTATTCTGTTGCATGAGCACAGCTCCCAAGCCTTGGCCTGAGGTGTAACTAAAGATTTGGAATCCCATATTCTCGTTTGGTTGTGTAAGTACAGGAGCAGAGACGAGACGCTGCTTTAATTCCAGAAATGAAGCTTCACATTTGGCAAACCACACGAATGCGACTCCTTTCTGAGTGAGAGACGAGATGATGCTTTAAGTGAAGACTTGGAAGAAGGGAGCTAATCGAAAGTAAGGCCACTCAGCAGTTGGTGAATCGGAAGAGAGAAAAGGGAGATCTTCAAGACTCCGCTTGCACGTCGCCTACACGATCACCTGCACGCACCAACAGATGATCAATATCTTCTGCTTCAGTCTCCAGGGTTTGATATGAAATGCGAAATCCAAAGAACGAAGGCAATAAAATCCATCGAAATCGTTCAAGAAAACGTAAGTCACAAAAGCAACAAGAAAACAACCAAGCGGCATCAAAAACGGACAAAGAAACTAGCGCAACGGAAAGGCCCCTCTCGAATCTGCCGCCGAGTCCTTCCTTGAGGCACGATCCGTTAAATGTGGGACATGATTCCGAAGAAACCAATCCATAACGAGAAAATGATGTTGATTCAATCTGTCCCGATTGAACGATACCACGTATTCCTTAGCCGCGCTCCCCGAAAAAGAAAAACGGGACGCTACACAGAAGGCAACCATAACATGCATGTCTTCTAATCAACCCGAACTCTTTCAAAAACTACAGATATAAAATCCCTTTTCCTTACGTAAATTCCCTAGCAAACATGAAACTCTTGTGTGCACACCCGGAACCTAAATTTGTCACAATCGTAGCTTGATGCAACATATCAGGCGCGCGAGCATATAGTAGTACTGTTCGCTCGTCAACGAGGACTTGGGTCGACCCTCGAATGACCATACAGTCATTAAGGAAATCGTTTATGAATGAAATGTTGGACATGTACAGTAAGTCAATCATGTCTCCGCACCAGGTCGAGAGAGTGTCCACTACAAAAAAACAAAAACAAATTAGCGACGGAAGTTTCCGTCGCTAACTTTTATCGCTAACTTCCATCGCTAAATCAAAATAGCGACAGCAAGCCGACTAACCATTTCTATCGCTGAGATCAACGTGGTTGTTCACTTTTTCGTTGCTAAGAGGTCTGTATTTTCGACGAAATACTAAAAGAATATTAGCAACGAAAGTGCAACACACATTCGTGATTGGTATGGCGACGATATTAGCGACTAATTTGACAACGTTCTCTGATAGTTTGGGCGTCTAATACATAGTAATACATAGTAGTGATGATTTTTTTTCAATTTTTATGCTTGATTTGTCAACGTGCGTCGCTAGTTCGTCGCCAAGTCGTCAATTGTATATATATTTTTCAGGCTTCTGTCATTGTTTCGTTGTCCATCCGTCTCGATGTCGTCGTCCTTCCATCGCTAGTCCGTCTAATTCGGTCGTTAATTTACAGTATTTTTGTAGTGTTCAAGATCACAACATTTAAACCTTAATCACAAGCACCTCTAATTAAAGCTCACACCATTAGTATGTTTGGAGCCTTTTAACATAAGAAAAGTATGACTAAACGTCCCAAGTTTCATGGGTAAAGTGTAAAAAATTTCTTCCGTAATTTGTCTCGTTAGCAAATTAAGACTTTCTAAATTTTTTGATCAAAATAGTCCCTCCCGTTCATTTTTCGTTAAAAATACCGTTAAAAAAACGAAAATCATAAACTACCCTTTCCCTTCCCCTTCCCCTTCCCCTCCTAAACCCCCTCCTCCTCCTCCTCCTCGCGCCGCCGGCCTCCTCCTCCCCGTGCCCCCTCCCCCTCCTCCACAATATAAAATGTGATATTTTTTAAATCCTAGAATCTTTAATTGCAAAAACGTAAATCTACGGAGGAGTTTTTTTTTTACTTTACCCCTAGTTTCATCTAGCATGTTTATATATATATTTAAGCCTCTAGTTGCTTGGCAGATTGGCATCCTCAATCCAAAAGAGGTTTTTCTTTTGACTACTAATTCATGATAAGCTCACTTTAGAACCTTACTTTTTTGGGTCGGCTGGGAGGTCGTCACCGTCCCCTAAGCGATATGAAAGAGACGAGGTGGTGGAAAGTGATAGCAAAGGAACTGTTTTGAGTTGTCCCCTCCTTATCATTCACTTCATCCCTCTTCTTTTTGGCGACGAATGTTCCCTTCCCCCCACATATAAATCAATTGCTCGCCTCCACCCTCTCATCGAGACCCCGTTTAAGCAACAAAGCTCAACTCTCCTCCTCCTCCTCCTCCTCCTCCTCTCTAGAACACAATGGTTCTAGAACTAGAGGTACGTTCTCCAGTCTCAAGCGGATTTAGTTTCCTCCATTTTATTTTATATTTTACATTTTTGAAATATATATTACTATGGTTCTCCAATGTATAAAGAATAAGTTGGCACAATGATAGCACTTTTGGCTTTCAAGTGAGAGGCATGAGTTCAAACCTCTTCTTTGTTTTAATTTATACAATTTTTATTTCATCTTTTGTAACACTTTGAAAATATTGATTTTACTTTTTTCTCTTTCATATTTAAGGTTTAGTATAATTTTTTGCAACTAGATACCCTTAACTATTCCACTTTTGAACTTAATATCCTTAACTTTTTTACTTGACAACTTAATACCATAAAGTATTGAATATTTTCAACTTGATACTCAAAGATTAAAAAAAAAAAAAAAAAGGAGACCAAACTAACCCTCCTTCCCACCCCCTCACCCACCGTCCTTCCGGTCCCCACCCGAGCTGCCGCCACCTCGCTGGGCCCCCTCCAACCCCACCCCCCTTCTCTCTCTACGTGCATCGGTGGCAGCGCCAATGCGCACGGAGTGAGAGGTCGGGGGTGCAACTGGGGGAGGTGGGCGGCAGTGGTGGTGGTGTAGCCGGGAGTGTTGGTGGGGAGGTCGGAGGAAGGGGAGAGAGAGGTGGATGGACAAGGATAATTTTTTTTCTCTTTTTTAGGGTATTAAGTTGGTGCATATCAAAATTTAAGACATCAAATTTGCCCTAACTGCGTGTATGAAATTCTCTACAAAATTAACTAACTTCTTCCTTCTCGGATGACTTACAGAAGCCGCGAGTGACTGAACTACATGTCCGAATGGACTGCAACGGTTGCGTACACAAGATCAAGAAGGCACTGCACGGAGTCGATGGTACTGAGCTAGAGATCAGTAGCACGCACAGTAGTAGTACGCCAGAAGTCAAAATTTCTGATCTAATTAATACTTGAAAACGTGTCGTGTCGTGTCGTGTCTGCAGGTGTCTATGATATCTCCATCGACTTTGCCCAACAGAAGCTAACGGTGGTAGGGAGGGCGGAGCTCGACAAAATACTCCGGGCAATAAAGAAGACGAGAAAGATCGCCACCATCTGCTCCCACACCGACCCAAATGCTCCTCCTCCCGAGCCCGAGCCTGCACCCGCACCCGCACCGCCAGCCCCCGAGTCAGCTGCCAGTAGCCAACCTCCACCAGCAGAGGAGGCTCCTAAGGAGCCAACGCCACCCGCAGCGCCTAAAGAAAACCAGGCTGCAGCGGAAGTAAAGCCACCGGCCGAGGCCGAGGCCGAACCCAAGGTCATCGAGGAGGTCCATATGGTGCATCACTACCCGTATAATTACCGTGCTTGCAACAGGCAGTACGAGCCACCTGTGTACGTCTATCCATGGCCGATGCCAGCACCGAAGAACCGATACAATAATTGGGTCGAAGCCTGCGAGCCAGAGTGCTACTACCAAAGCCAGCGCGCGGGATATGATAACAGAAACATTACCTCCATTTTCAGCGAAGAGAATCCAAACAATTGCGCAATAATGTAAAGGAACATAGTTTTTGCCTCTCGAAGAAGTTAATGCCGGCACTGAAATTGTAATCAAAACCATAGGATATGGTAGTCGATAGTGCACGCCGAGGAGAGAGAGAGAGAAGAGAGAGAGAGAGACTTCTTTTGTTTTGTGCAGTGGGAGAGAATTTGCGCCTTAGGTGTTAGGTCCCATCACCATCAATGATGTTTAATAATGTAATAAAGTTCTAGTACTCCATATAAGGTAATTAGCAATCACTTGAAAGAGATCTGAGGCTACAGTTCACAACCAATGACATGTTTGGGTGATTTTTTATATAAGGTAATTGCTGCCACATAGGGCGATGATGAGATTGCCTGTGCGTCTCGATAGGGAGGGGAGCCCACGAGCGCACTACATCAGAGGCCTGATGATAGTAGGCATTATCTGAGCTGGCGTGGGACAGGATGGGACGAGCGTGCATGTAAAACTCAACAGCAAGGGAGTCGTGCGGGCGGGATCCCGCACCATCCTACCACGGGTATAAACGACAGCCGACCACGCGGCTCGTCGTTCGTTCGGCGCCGTAAGGGGTGTCGTGAAGATGTCGTACGGGCGTCGTGCGAAATTCGGGTGGCTGGGCGGCTCGGCTGTCGTAGGCGTCGTTCAGACATCGGGGGTGCCACGTCGGCGCCGTGGGCAAAGCGAGGCGTTGAGTTACGGGCGTCGAAAGGCGTCGTGGTCGTCTCGTGGAGCTCTGGAGCGTGCGGAGTGCACGAGGTGTGCGTTACGGGCGATGATGAAAATGCCAGTGTGCGACGCACACGACGAGTCTGATTCTCCAATGACAACCGGCATAGATGGGAGTGGAGACTCCTATCAAACTGAGTCCGTGGCGTGCTGGATTAAGAAAAAAAAAAATTGCTGCCACATACTAGTGTTGTGTAACACAACAGCCCATAGACTGTTTACAGTAGCGCATGACTATTGTAGCAACAATGTAGCATAGTACTCCATTTCCTATACTATCCAACCCCTGTACTGGTAGGTGGATGCTATCAAAGAGAGAGAACGATGTAGCACAACAACCCATTCTCTATATTAGTAGGTGGATGCAATATCAAAAAGAACTTCTCTTTAGGAGACAACAATGTAGATAACAAAGCATAGTTGTAAATCTTTCTCTTCATAAATCTTTCTCTGTCCATGTCCAGAACTTCTCCGAGGCTTATCAAAGAGAATTCACATATACTTTAAAGCAAATTCACCGATCAAAGAGAACTAAAGAAGAATTCGACAGAAAACAAATCAGAAAGAAAGTGTCAACTAACAAAATTATACTTTCACTTTAGTATTCCACAAATTTTTTTTTTATAGTTATAGCTAATATATGAGGATAGATAATATTCTTGCTGTAATAGTATTTTTAAGGTCATATTTGGCAAATACATTATAGAGTAAACTTAGGATGCTCGTGGCATTATGAGGATGGCTAATGTCTTTCCCTAATATTAGGGTATATACTACTTTTGACATTTTTTGTAGGGACATTTGCTAAAATATTCCATAATACTATTTATTTGATATTGTTTGGTATTATTTAAATTTTTAGATTTAAAATTTTTAATAAATATTTTTGTTTTGTTATTATCAATGTCAATTTTTATAATATTATAATAGATAATTTGTTATTATCCATTTACAAAATTTAATTGATTTAGAAAGAAATTCTATATATATATATATATATATATATATATATATATATATATATATATATATATATATATATATTCAACTCCCGCGGTCCCAACTCCTACCCGCCAACGAGTTGGCGGGTCCCAACAACTCGCCAACTGAGTTGGGGAGTTCTCCCCTTCCCTATAATTTTATCAAACTCCTCCCCTTTCTTGCAATTATATATAAATATATTACTTTATATAAAAAAACCGTAAATTTTAGCTTTGTGTTAATAACTATTTTTAGAAGAAGAAAAAATCATGCAAGTTTAACAACAACATCCTAGATGTGTAATTCAACTAAATTTGAAGGGTACATATATGTATTCAACATCTAATGGATATAAACCCTATCAGATTAACTACTGGATTTTGTCCTTAGAAGTAGATCAAAGTGTTTTATAGCTTCTAGAACTGTATATTTAACCTAAAAACCAATGGAGATGTGGGTGCCTTAAGTTCATATATATATATATATATATATATATATATATATATATATACTAATATTTTTGTTCACTATATATAATGTAAAAGTAGATGTGCTATAAATTGTAAGAGAAATACTTTGCTCAATCCCTTGCATGAGATCTTATAGCCTTGTATAATTAATGGAAATGTTGCCTAAAATTAGAAGAAAAGTAGCATAGTGGAAGACTGGAAGTTGAGGATACTTTTATTGTGTCCTAACAAAGGTTATGTTTGTAGATCTTGGGAAAATTCTCCACCACAGTACAAGTTGTATTTGATTAGAAATTCATGGGCGGATTTACTGGTGGGCTGGGGGTGGGCTTGACCCCACTCAATTTGTTTTTTTATGTAGGTAAAGTTCCAGCCCACCCAACCCAGCCCACACTTTTAGTAGTGTTATGTAAAGCCCTGTCCACACTCCAGGCTTATTTTTTGGTCTCTATAGATTGAGCTTGCGTGTACATGCAAAGGCTAATGTTGCCTTGTTTTGGGCAACATGGTTCACCGGAGCAACACTGGTTAACTAAGCCACCACTTTGAAGTTTGGACAAACATATATCCAAAATATGGGAAGTTTTACATGGCCCCCTCTAAGTTATAACTTTTTCAAACAAGGACCTCCCTCTTGTTTAAAAAAAAGTCGGATATCTTGTTATATAATTCACTTAAATCTAACATATTTTCAAACAGTGACCGCCCTCCAGTTTTTTTTTTTTACATGGTACTTCCTGTATTTTACTTTTCTTTATAAAAAATGCTTGACAGCCCGAAGCTGAACCGAAAACGAACTCGAAACCGCCACGTGTTATGTTCCTATTGGCCGAAGCAAATTCAATGACGTCAGTCCCCTGCTAACGTAGGCAAAAAAATTTGGCCAATCAGAACAGACACATGGCCCGTGGTTTCAGTTTCGGTTCAGCCTGTGGTTTATGTAGCACTGATGTTTCTTTATAGTTATACAAACAATTAATGGTTATCATGAACTTGCTCGTTAAGAATAGATTTCCATTTTCAGTGTCAATCTTGGCATATTTGTTTAAAGAAGAAAAATTGAAGAGTCTACCCAACTATTTTAGCTTTATCCATTGTTGTTGTTAATGTTGTAATTATGTGGATGAACAATTGTGGTATATAAAAGCTACTCGTACAATAAAATAAACATTGAAGTTCTGGCAATTTAAGTTATTGCTATAATTTAGATACATTTTTGGCTAAACATTGATGTTGGTTGGAAACAAGAAATTATGCTATACTTATTTGGCTATAATTTATATTTCATCATATTTCTTCAAATTCTTTTTCTTTTTTTTGCAGTTCTGACCTTCATCTTGAAAAGAAAGTGAAAATAGAGATCAGTTTGTGGCCTTCAAGACTTATTACAGATCATCATGTGTGCAAATTTAACTGCATCTTGACATCTTTGGAAAATAAATTATCTTTGTAAACTAAATTCTTTGTGTTCAAATTTTTTTTAGGATATTTTTAGTTCAGTCTTGGGTAAACTAAAATCCTGGCTCCGCCCTTGATTAGAATGCGAGCTAAAAAAAGAAAAAAAAGAGTCTCTCTTTGACCTATCGATAGTATGTGGCTTTGTTATGAAAAAATACGTTGGCAATACATATGTGCATAAAATAGTAAATCAAAAGGCGGTTTATAACAGCACTGAACCATGTAGCTGGTTATTTGCTATGATTCAAATGGAAAGATGAGGGAATCCCTAAGCTTGGGCATTAGATGGACCCAAATTTCAGAGAACAAGTATGAAGAGAAGAAAACACATACAGCCTTGATTCAAGAGGGCTAACTACTCCAGTCTTATTCTCAGTTCGATATATAAGTATACATCCATTATATCTTACCATATTTTAAGTGGAAATGCTTTTTTCCGTCCTTGGAGGGTGATCGCGTCGGCCATCGTCCAAGGGCAGAGCCAGAATTTTAATTTATCCCGAACTGAACATAAATAACCTAAAAAAATTTAACATAAAAATTATTTCAATTATTGCTTTATTCAACTAAAGGCAAGAAATGACCACTGAATAATCTATATATGCACTTTCTTGAAATTTTATTAATAGTTGAAGGTCATAACTGCAAAAAAAATGATAAAATATGATATTCTATCATACAATGATATAATGATACATCTTAGGATAACAGTACTACATATTTTAAAATGTTCGCATTGTTTGTGATACTCTATCATACAATGATATATGCTATTAGTTGAAATCCCTTTCGCTTATTGAAGAGGAATTTCTGGGTATGTTACACACTTATAAAGTATGACAACATATACTGCAATGCGTTGTAACATAACCCATGGAGAGGGATACAACCTCATTGTTGTTCACATACTGCAATGCATAGTATCATAAGTCATGGAGAGGGATACAACCTCATTATTGTTCAGGTAGGTTAGACACTTGCAGTTATCAGTTGGAAGGTTCACTCTTCACTTATATTTGTGTGTAGTCATATATAATATATAATGTAGCATGTCACACTATAGATCTGGGCTAGTGGGAGTAGTGAAAAAAATAAGTCAAATTTGTTGCAAAGGACGGAACCATGTGGGATGCTTTATTACTACTGCTGCTTCGTTGGTGGATTGTGCTTGGGTGAGGGGATGACTATATAGGGGAGGAGGGATTTGTGGACTGGGGGTGGGCTGGAGCCCACCAATGGCTCCGTCCATGCCCGCGTCAACGTGGTCGGCAGCCATTCCCCCCCTCTTTCCCAACTAGCTCGGGCCCATCCCGGGCCAAAGGGTCAATGCCTGGCCGCGACGTGGATGCGAGCCGGCGCGATCACCCTCCAGGGACGGACAATGTAGTAGCATCATATTTTAAGAGGATAAATCTTAATCGTAAGTGGGTATACGTCGATAGTATTGTAACTACCAAATAATGTTCAAATAGCGACGTTTAAGAGACGTCTAAATAAAATGTCGCTGAATTATAGGTATTTAGCGACGTCCATATAAAACGTCACAATACGTAGGTGATAGCGACGTGGAGCGACGTTTAGCGACTATAATTACTATAATAAAAAAAAAATTGCTAAGTAGTCGCTAAGCGTTGCTAACTTTTTAATTTTAGCGACGTTTACCGATGTTTATGTATTTAAGTTGCAGTATATTATTATGTCCGCGACAGTTAGCGACGTCTGGACAGCCGTCGCTAATTTATTTTATATAGGGTTTGACGAATTTTTTTCCCCCCATTTCTTTCGATATCTCTAAAATTTTAAACCCTAGCTCCCAATCTCGGCGCCTTACCGCGGCGAACCCCCTCCGGCCAGGCCCTCCCCCCTCCGGCGTGCTCCTTCCTCCGTCGGCTCCTTCTTCCTCATGCTCCCCTCCTCCTCACTCAGTAAGCTCCTCTCTCTGTCTCCTCTCTCTCTGACACGATATGACATGACACAATATGATACACACTAACCATAACTCTAACTCGGACACACACACGCGCGCGGACATACTAACACTAACCCTAATACGGACACAGACATACACACAGACATAGATAAGACATGACATGACACGGACAGACGGACACGAACATGACACAGACATAGACACGACATAAGATACGACACAGACACATACACTGACACGACACATAACATGACACAGACCCTAACCCTAACCCTATCTCTCTTCTAGTTAGTTGTCTGACTTTAGACGCAACCTTGCATATCGACATCAGATACAATACGATACAGATCTTGACTCAAGGAGAGTCATATACACGGACACGAAAAATGACTCTTCAAAGCCGAGACACGACACGGTATTGGCTTCTTCTAGAACTCGTATCCAACTTGGGTTAGAACAGTGTCAAACCTATCATTGACACAAAAGTTCGTGTTCGGGTAGTTGTGGTACGGCATTGGTATATATAATGCATAACCAAGGACACAACGTCCCCCTCGGTCCCGATGACCCCCCTCGGCTCCCCTCAATCCCGACGACCCCTCTCCTCGATTAGAGGGTCAGGTAACCTATATTTGGAGTGAGTGCACATTGTATACATGTGTGTGTTTGAGTGTGTTTAGTGAGTGAGTGTTAGTGAGTTAGTATAGGTTTAGTGTTTAAGTGTTGAGTGAGGGTATGTATATTAGGATTGAGTATCTAAGAATATTTGAGTTTTGGTTTAGTATCCCAAGATACTTGAGTATGTGTCAATATACCAAGGTACATGGATAATATACTCGAACGATGTCTATTCATCTTTGCAGAATTATCTAGAAATGGATCTGAATTACTACTTGCGTCATCGTTCGTGGATGTACAACCGTCTTTCTGATGACATGTGCGGTGTGCGGGATAAATTCATACAGGGGGCAGAACAGTTCCTATAGTTCGCTTAGGTGTTCCCTCAGTACATGGACGATGCGACGATCATCACACGTTTTGATTCGCTTGAGCATAGCCTTATGGAGCTCAAGACTCTGAGCCATACGACAGATAACAGCCTTATGGAGCTCAAGACTATGAGCCAGATGATAAAGCGCAGCTTGGCAATTCTGGCCTCGTCTATGGAGCGCAGACAGATGGAGCTGGAGGGGTCACTGTAGGAACCTAGAGAGGGTGAATAGGGTCAAGCTAATAAATCAAGCACAAATGATTAATAATAGATAATTTAAAAATTAAGTGTGCAAGAAGTAAAGCAATAAGAAAACTGACACCCGATGTATCCTGATATCCTCTTCGAGACACTCTAGTCCCAAAAACTCTTGTCCGGCTTGAATCCACTATTAGTAAAATAGTTACACCACGAGCTTTGATCCGAAGGCCCGTTGACTTCTTACACAAGAGCTTTGATCTAAAGGCTCTCTAACTTTACATAAGCTTTGATCCGAAGGCTTGTATACTTCAACCTCTTACAAGATAGTTTTGATCTTCTTACAACAAATATAAAGATCTAACTTTTACAACTCAAGAATACTCTAACACAATTTGTGGATATGCAAATAAAAGTTTTGGTGGAGTGTTTGTGGATGGCATTTGGTAGATAGAAATATTTTAGGCTCAAAGGGATTAATCTTGAAGGCAGGGGTTCAAGGCTTTATATAGGCCACCACAAAGCAAGAGCAAAAATACAACTTTTAGTCTGCGAACGGTATACCGTCGGTATACTATAATATATCGTTGGTATACCGGTCTGCAGTAGCAATGGCTATAAATATGACAGCAGGGATCATTTAATGCACATAATTCGATCGTTGGATTGCCAACTGTGATGAACCGTCGGTATAGACCAGTATATCGTCGGTATGCCGGTCCAAACGACATAGAGCAACATTTATATAAAATTGGTATACCGATGGTATACTCCAATATACTATCGGTATGCTAGTTTTCAGGCCAAAAACGATCATGAATTATTTTCTACCCTAGTTTCGATTTTGCCATCCATTACTTGTGTTTACAATAATTTCTAAGAATTATTACAGACTCTAGACAGACTATGGCAGGTGCAGGGTTCTTCAGAGTCTGAAAATAATAATGGCATAGCTTGGCTTCTTCCCTTAATAGATGATGGATTTTTTTTCTTGACGGCAGTTGCCCTGAGATACCCAGATTGTGAAATCTGAACCCCCAAGTGCGTAGCTCAGGAGATGTTATAGGCGGTTCAGAGAAATATTGTGGGATGACATTGTCTTTGGTCCATCATGATTTTTTTATTGCATATATCCATGTTTGATCTTGCTTATTGCTTTTCTGTAAATACAAGTTAGGCAAACAAAGCAATATACATAGGAGCAAGTATGATAACATTTAATGCATATTTGGACTATGCTAAGTTTAAGTATTCAAAGTAGTATTAACATGAATATTAGTGATGTCATAATGTTAAATAGAATAGATTAATCATATTCAAAAATATAGTTAGATCATTGGGCTAACAATCTCTCCATTTTTTATTATGGCAACTCGGTTCTATTTAAGATGGCTTTAATAGAAGCTCATATCACTAATATGTAAAATAATAAGTATATATCACTAAAGGTGGAAGAAGAATATAAATTTTATAGTGATTTCATGATTGGTTAGTGATATTAAATGACTAAACTTAATCGATTCACCATATTTAAAAATATGATACGATCATTGGGCTAACAATCTCCCCTTTTTTTATTATGGTAAATCAGTTAACTTTAAGATGGATACAATAGATGTATATGTCACTAATATATAAAAGATATAAGCATACATCACTAAAAAAATATTACTTAAACTAATTCTACCCATTTTTAAACATAATAGCACATACTTAAACTTACTTCTCCCCCATTGACATGATAAAAAATAAGCTCCCCCTACTAGTAGATACAAGGAATTCAATCTCAAGTAAATAAATCAGAGCAGGAGGAAGTCATAGACAATCATGATCAAGATCAGTTATGAAAGCAATAGAAAAAGTATGTAAAGACAAGTTTTAGAAAATACACAATTAATGTATAATACCAATTGAAATATCACTTGTCAAAACATAAGATGGTTGGTAATATCAATGTGGAAAGATGAGAATAATGCAATAATAGGTTTACCAACTAGAAATCCAAGAAAGAAATCCAAAACATGATATGATATGAAATATTACTCTAGTTTGGAAAGAATGAATTTCAAATAAAAGTCATAAAGATTAGATATTTATAAATATAATAGGTAACATGAAAATAATGAAAGAAACAAAAAGAGCTTTCAACAATGATTAAGTAAACAATATATGATTCATAATTTGCCCATAAAAATTAGTGGATCAATGCCATAAAAGGAGTATAATCATTGAAAAAATCAAATAGATATACATGAATCTTCCTATTTGCAAGATCTATTCACTTACCCAAGTTCATGTATTTGAACTCAATTACCATATCATGCTATAAGAATATCCTTTACATAAACATGAAGGTGAAGGAGAAAAATACATAAGATGCTCTCCCACAAAGTATGACCAATCTAGATAAATCATGAATTTTGGGTAATGCCAAGCAATGAAAGCCAAAGCAATTAAAAATATACAAGGAAAGCCAAAGCAGTGAAAGCTTAACGAATAATCAATAAGTATAAAGATGTTATTTTAGGAAAATTCTGTCATTTAACCCATAAATGAGAGAGAAACAAGATAATTAATAAAAATAACATACACTCTCATAAACCCTTCACATATCATGAACACAATTAAAAGGATATTAACAAGCAGCAATATGAGTTCATGATGAACTAGTTATACTACATATTAGAGGATATAAATAAATTGAATCAATTAATCTGCTCCCCCTAAGAATATGCGTATCTAGATCCAAAGCACTCACGACATAATAATAGATAAATACAAGATCTAGGGGATATATCAACTATAGATTTTCTTCCCCTTACTCAATGCATATAAGGTAAAAGAATTGTCACAAAAACAAAAACTATTATATTCAAAAAAAAAGAACAATGTAAAATGCACTTAAAGATTAGTAGCATAAAGAAATATCCAATAAAGCATATAAATCAAAAGATAAGAAATATTGACCTAAGTAGGATAAACTCATAAAGCTATAATCTAGTTCAATATATATTACCTTTTGAGAAAAGGTCATCATGAAGCTAAAATTATAATCAATCAAATAAACAAAACATGATGAATGTCACAATATAGCTCAAAAATACAAAAAAATATGTCCATGATTAACTAATTAACCAAGAATTAATCAATTGATTACTTTACATGGACCTAGTGGGATTTACCACATATATAAATTAATCAGCGGTAAGGACCAAACCTTACTAATACTTAGATGAAAACCAATTAAGTTCAAAACTCAAAGGCTCATATGTGGTAATCCATGAGTAGTCAATGTAGATTAAAATATTTGACATGAAGCTTATATAGTTAGATAATCTTGAACCGCCCAATCATTATGATTATTTTCCAACAGAGACAAATAAAACATACATGATCCTAAAAATCTCATCACTAAACTTCAATATAAATTCCAAGTCCATACTATAATAAAAACTCACAAATCAATAAAAAATATGGAAGAGAGTTAATCTCATTTAAAATATTACAAATTTAAACAACATGAGATAAAAATAACGATATCATAAAATCATGACTCAAAAGTGTCACGACCCGCACCCGAAAATTCTGACACGAGTGCGTGGGTACGTCCAGCCTACGCCGCAGAGTCGGCGGTAGTACGCTGTCTAGGTCAAATCCATATTTACTAAACTAGCTCATTCACAGTAACATAGGCAAGATAATAATGGGAAAACAGATACTTAAGATTGCAATTGAAATAAATGTGACAACAGATTCAAATGCTTAGTACAGAATCAGAATGAAATCGGGGACAAACCCGATTACTAAGATAAGAAACAGAAATAAAAGATAGCTACTGCTAGCTACTCTGTAGCAGGGGTCTCCTGGGTGGGATCTGGCTCCTCATAAGTATCATCTGTACCCTCATAGGGACCATAATAAGTAGGGGCAAGGTCCTCATCATCGCCTAAATCAACAGATCCAGTCAGGAAAGGAGCAAAGTACACAGTGCACAACAAGATTAAACTAAATATTTATGACAATTAAAATGAATATCATGTGAGAAACTGCATAAAAGAACATCAATATCTCAGATTTAATGCTGTAAACAGGAATATGAGAAAATCGAAATAAATAAAACAGGAAATGAAACTACAACAGTCAGCAAGAAATATAGCATGATCAGAAACTATCTGTGTGAACTTGTGTTTGTTTTTAGAATACATAGTTGGCATGTAGGGGTTTATAAGGCTAATCCGGCCATCATAAACGGCTATTAAACAGGAGAAATCAAGATCCGGCTGAGGTACAGTCGTGTACTAACAGCTATTAAACATGACAAGGGGAAGGGTAAACTACATGCCTTCTAGTATTCTCCCACCCGACATGAAAAATAAGACATGAACTCCAATATTCAAGACATAAAATCCAGAATTTCTAACACTAGGTGTAATCATCAAGGGTACTAGTAAAGCAGGGAATTAATTATCACAATATAAATGTTTAACTTGAAGTGCAGGTACTTGCCTGTTGTTTGGATCTGATTAATTGGTTCTTGGGGAAAATTTCTAGAGATGAGTCCAAAATCTGAAATAGACATTACCATCACGTTCAGAAGATGTCAAATAGCTAGAAACGCCTGTCCTTGGGTCCAATTTGGAGACAAGGGCAAAAACGGCAGTTTCGGATCAAAACGGGGTCCGCCGGTGGGCCCGCTTTGCACCAAAAAATGTGTCCGGGTCAACGGTCTCCAAATTCACCAAACTTAGTGTTAACAAGTCAGGAACGCTGATACGAACCCAACGGAACTTCCAGATTTGGATTCCGATGAGCCGAACACAAAATCGTCCGTCGAGCGGGGCCTGTGGGGCTCACGACACGCGATTTCGTCAACGTTCTCAGAATCGAACCAAACATGACCCACAGGACCAGCGTATCGCTACGAGTCCGATGGCACAAGTTTTGTCTCGATCTGACGAGTGTACAAGAAGTTAGGATAAAATACCGAAAAGTCAGATACGGGGCGATGTTCGCGGATACGCGTTGATTCCGGTGTGCACGCACACCCGAATCAGCTTCCACGAAATCTTATACGTCCGTATCGACGATGCGCACGTATCTGTGAAGACCGCACGCGACCAAGTCGTCCCGTTTGGCGGAGCGTACTCAGTTCCGGGGTGAAACAGGGTCTGGTTTTTCCTGTTTTTGGATCACAGTGTGCGATCACCACAGGACACGATGCCCCGAACGGTTTATCCGGGCACCGAGAGGGTCTTACAGGCTTCACAACACAATTTGCGAAATCGAAAATAGAGCTACGAGGCGAAAGTTACACGCACCTGAAGGGGGCCCAAAAATTAGGGTCGAGTCGTGTCCGACTCGTGTCGGACACAGGAACTGAATTAGGGCTAGGGTTTCTGGAATCAGCCGACTCCAGCGGACACGGGGCGGCGCTGAGGCGGCGCTGGGCGGGGAGCGGCTGGCCGTGGCAGGGCGGAGCCGGTGGTCGCCGGCGCGCGGCGGCGACGCGCCGGAGAGGGGCTGCTCGAGGCTGCCGCTGCTGGTGCTGAGCTGCTGCGGTCGACCGGAGGAAGGAGGAGGAGAGGGGAGGAGGTGCTAGCGGTGCAGGGCAGAGCTGGGCGAGGCGGTCGGCGAGGACAGGGACGGCGGCGGCAAGGAGGGCGGAGCTCGGCTAGGGTTAGGGCTCTGCTGGAGGAGGAAGAAGAAGAGGGGGAGAGAGAGTTTATAAAGGGGAGGAGGCGTTTAGGGGGAGGCCGAGCACGGCGGGGACGTGGCGCGGAGTGGGCTGCGCTGCGCGCGGAGGGCGGCGGTGGAGTCGGGCGACGTGGGGGGTGCTGGGGGAGACCGGGTCAGGTGGGTGCGGGTCGGGTTCGGGTGGACCCGACCCGACCCGGTAGGGGTTTGGGTCTGGGCCGGAATTTGCGGGCTGGGCTGCTGGGCCGGTCCACTGGGTCGGGCCGGCCCAAGGAGAGAAAATAATAAAAAAATAATAATAATAATAATATTAATAATAATTATTATTATTATTTAAAAACAGTTAATTAAATAAATAATTAATTAAAATAGTTTTTAGGTATTTAAAAATAGGTCTGAGGCCCAGAAAAATCCAGAAAAATTATCCTAAGTCCAGTTTTTCATTTTACACCCAAAAATGTTATTTCTATAATATTTTAATATTATTTATTAACAAATAAAAATTATTTAATAATTAAGAACCTTGATTTTAAATTCAAAAAATTCCCAGAAAATTCCAGAAAATTGGAAAAATCCAATATTTAATAATTTTGAAAATTCAGGGGGTTTACAACCTACCCAACTTACAAAAATTTCATCCTCGAAATTTAAGAATAACAATGGCACGAAAGGAAAGGCCGAGAAATAAAATATACCTCAGGGTTCAAAAAGGTAGGGGTATCGCTCTCTAATCTCGTCTTCTCGCTCCCAGGTGGATTCGCCGGGAGAATGGTGCTTCCAAGATACGCAAACCAGGGAAATAACCTGGTTCCGTAGAACTTTCTCCGATCGATCCAGTATCTCCACGGCTTGCTCTTGGTAAGTCAAACTTGGGCCTACTTCGAGCTCTGAGTGATCCAAAATGTGGCTGGGGTCTGACACGTACTTTCTCAGCTGCGACACGTGGAAGACGTTATGGACTCCATCCAGAGAGGGTGGCAATGCCAGTCGGTATGCCACTTCTCCGATTTTCTCCTGTATGCAAAAGGTCCAATAAATCTTGGGCTGAGTTTTTCACTCCTTCCGAACCTAATGGTGCCACGTGTCGGGGAAATTTTTAAGAATACCAGCTCTCCAACCTTTAATAAAGTCATAATCAAGTCTTAGTTCCATAATCCAAATATTTAAATTGACTTGAATTTTATAAATTTAATTACCTCAAATTCCAAGGGCCTTCGGTGGCTATTTGCCCAATGTCGTTGCCTGTCTTGAGCCACTCGAAGTCTGTCCCTTATTTGCTTTACCTTCTTAGTTGAATCGATCATCATCTCTGGTCCCAGCAGGGCTCTTTCTCCAACGTCGTCCCATGATAGCGGGGTACGATATCTTTGTCCATACAGAGCTTCAAATGGAGTCATCTCAATACTTGCTTGATAACTGTTATTATAAGAGAACTCCACAAGATGTAGGTAGTCTTCCCAGGATCCTCCAAAATCTAGAACACATGTACGGAGCATATCTTCAAGTGTCTGGATTGTACGTTCCGATTGTCCATCGGTTTGGGGATGATAAGCTGTGCTGAATTTGAGTTGCGTCCCCAAGCTGGCTTGTAAACTCTTCCAGAAGTGAGAGGTGAATCTTGAATCTCGGTCGGAGACAATACTTACTGGAACTCCATGCAACCTAACAATGTGTTTGATATACAAATCTGCCAGCTTCTCTGTAGATAGCCCTACTTTGAAAGGTAGAAAATGTGCAGACTTGGTCAGTCTATCTACTATCACCCAAATTGCATCATTTCCACTAGGTGTCCTTGGAAGTCCGGAAACAAAATCCATTGTAATATGTTCCCACTTCCACTCCGGAATGGGTAGTGGTTGAAGCAATCCTCCAGGTCTTTGTCTTTCTGCCTTGACTTGCTGGCACACTAAACAACGAGATACGAACCTGGCTACTTCTCTTTTCATGCCATGCCACCAAACATGCGTCCTCAGGTCCTTGTATATCTTGTTGGCTCCTGGATGTATAGAGTATTGTGATCTGTGCGCCTCTTGCATAATTTCTTCCCTTATGTCTCCTTGAGGTACACATAATCTATCGCCATGCCTCAGTGATCCATCTTCATGAATTCTGAACTCTTCCACTAATCCAGCTTGCACTTGACCTCGAAGGCTTCGCAGGCCTTCGTCTTGAAACTGAGTCTCCTTGACCTTGTCTATTAAAGTAGACTGAATCTGCAAGTTCATCATTTGGCCTTCTTTTCCTGGGATAATTATCTCAATACCTAAACTTTCCAAGTCCTCGAGCAAGTGTCTGTCCATAGTCAAGTACATCGCCATAGGATACCTGCTTAGAGCATCAGCAACTACATTGGCCTTCCCAGGATGATATTGAAGGGTGATATCAAAGTCTTTCATTAGTTCCAGCCACCTTCTTTGCCTCATGTTTAGCTCTTTCTGGGTGAAGATATATTTTAAACTTTTATGGTCTGTAAATATTTCCACCTTTTCTCCATAAAGATAATGCTTCCATAGTTTAAGAGCAAAAATGACAGCTGCCAATTCTAAATCATGAGTTGGATAGTTCTTTTCATGAGGTCGAAGCTGTCTAGAGGCATATGCTATTACTTTCTTGTTCTGCTCCAAAACATAACCTAGACCTTTTCCGGAAGCATCACTATAAATAGCGAAACCTCCGGTTCCAGAAGGTAAGGTTAGAATAGGGGCAGTAGTCAGCCTTTTCTTCAATTCCTCAAAAGCATGCTGACATTCATCAGTCCAGGTGAACTCTTCATCCTTCCTTGTTAATTTTGTCATGGGTTCAGCAATTCTAGCAAAGTCCTTCACAAACTTCTGATAGTAGCCAGCTAGTCCCAGGAAGCTTCTAATCTCTGCTACCGAGTCTGGAGTGGGCCATGATTCTACTGCAGCTATCTTCTTAGGATCTACTGCTATTCTATCTCCAGTCACAACATGTCCCAAGAATTCTACTTTTTCTAGGAAGAATGCACATTTAGATAATTTTCCATAAAGTTTTTCCTTCCTCAAAGTCTCCAATGCTAACCTCAAATGTTCTTCATGGTCTTCGGGGGTCTTGGAGTAGATCAAAATATCATCAATAAAGACCACTACAAACTTGTCTAGATATTTCTGAAATACTTTGTTCATCAAGTTCATAAAAACTGCTGGTACATTCGTCAACCCGAACGGCATTACTAAGAATTCGTAGTGTCCGTTCCGGGTATTGAAAGCAGTTTTAGGGATGCCTTCCTTTCTCACCCTTACTTGGTGGTAACCAGACCTCAAATCAATCTTTGAAAATACCCGATCTCCACTCAACTGATCAAATAGGTCATCTATCCTGGGCAGGGGATACTTATTCTTAATTGTTAAGGCATTCAAGGCCCTATAGTCAATACACATTCGGGATGTTCCGTCCTTCTTGGGCACAAATAATACTGGAGCTCCCCAAGGTGAGACACTATGTAGCGCCCCGTTCCTCCTATTCGAGGAGCGCGGCTAAGAAACACAAGACGGTATCGTTCGATCGGGATAGATTGAATTAAGAACTCGTCCTCGTTATGGATTTGTTTCTTCGGAATCGATTCTCATATTCAGTGGACTGCGCCCCAAGGATCGGCTTAGCGGCAGAGTCAGGAGGGACCTCTCCGCTGCTATCTTTTATTGCCTCAGTTTTCGATGTCGCTTGTTGCTTTCGTGCTTTGAGTTGGTTTTGGGATTTGCTTGTTTTTCTTGAACGGTTTCGATGGTTTTCATTATTTTCGTTCATTGACTTGCACTTCTATTCCGAGATTGGAAAGAGAGGAAGAAGTATTTAATCGAGCTGTTCGTGTGCAGGTGAACGAGCAGTAGGCGGCTTGCGAGCGGAGTCGTGAAGCGCCTCTTTCCTTCTTCTTTCCAAAAATCTAAGTGAGTGGCTACCAACCCGATTAACTAGCCTTGCTTCCAAGCCTCACTCCTTCGCCCCGATCAAACGATACCAAGTAATAATAAAAGAGATCAAAATAAAAGGGAATAGACTTAAAATATTGCTTGTTAACTAAACTTATGAACGGTTATCATCCTGTATGCTAGTTCGTTTATAACTGTTCTATGAATCGTGCTAAGTATGGAAATATATGCTTGTTATGAAACAAACTGTTAGTAAGACTATGCAAAACTGTTTGGCTATGGAGCTTGCTCCTATTCGTTCGAAATTCGTTTGTAAATTCGTGTGAAATAATTCGAACTAAATGTGCTCGATCACGGACAACTTGTGCACAAGGTATTTTGGCTTCCGCGGACGGCCGCCAGGGCACTGGGGCCGATCCGATCCGGGCGGAAGAGTTCGTATAGTCGTTTGTCATGGACGGGATGCTATGTAGCGGGGCTCGCCACCTGCGTTGCATAACATTCTTGTCCCGAGACTATAAACCGTTCCTTTGTGGCATCAAGCCAGTGATCCCTGTGTATATTTAAACCTGTTGCATACTAACTTGTGTCTTCGTTTCAGGGAAGGCATGGTAAGTATTGTGCAGGTAATTCAGACGGTCAGGTAAAATCTACCGAACGGTGGCACGTTCATTTCAGTAAATTCTATATGCTGATTACTTGTAAATGAACTAAGGCAAGATAGAAACCCACAAAAATATGCATGCTTCACTAAACAACGTGTTGATTGGTATAGTTCGGTTAGCTCGCCTTCACCAGCATGTTTTGATATGCTGACCCTCGTTGAAACAGGTTCTCCGCACCAAGGCGAACCGAGCGAGGAGCCAAAGTCGTCTTCCCGATCCAGTCCAGCTGTTGGCGCATCTTCACCGCGCCCCTGAAGCCTTTTGAAGTCCGAAGCTGCAACTCTTCATACACAAATGCAGCTCCGTGGCAAAGTCGTCCTCCAGCCTGGAGGTCTTTATCGTTTCGAGTTTATAAAAGGATGTAATGTACAGGACTGCTATCTTATTTTGAGTCAACCCTTTTGTAAGCCGTTCGGCATATTAGCTGACTCGTTCAGGAGTTTGTAATAGATGTTCATTATCAATAAAGAGAACTTTTCTATGTTTCAAATCTGTGTTTCAATTTATCTGCGTACTCTGAATATGTGCTTGCTATGCAAATTATTAAAGCCTTGTGCGGGCGCAACTCCAGGCCCGCACGGCGGTCACGATTCGGGGGATGCCTCAAGTGATTCTATGGAATTGGGTCGTGACATAGTGGTATCAGAGCACAGATTCAAGTTCCTTAGACTTCGTGCTGGAAAAGTTCCTTTAACGATCAAATTCCTGTGCGAACTCTTGAACTCGCTAGGCCAAAATGAGATACGTTCATGCAATAAGTCCATAATACATTATGATCCTAATGTAATTTACCTTCTTTTGAAGGAATGGATCCAGCGCAATCTGCAGCGCAACCACTGAACGAAACACAAGAAAGCAGTTCGGGTACTTCGGGAAGCTCTCGAAGCCAACGAGGCATGTCTCAAGTCGACCCGCTTGAGCGGGTAATACAAATGTTAGAATCACAACGACAACGAGACGATGCTCGCTAAGCCAAGCTCGAGAGTAATCTAGAGACCCGATTCTCAGTCCAACAAAAGCAGGTAGATGCCCTGCAACAGATCGTTCAGACTTTGGCTGCCAACCATTCCGCCGCAACAGCAACGACTCCGGTGGGACAGCCCATGCTTGAAGTAGAGACGCCACAAATTCCAAGGCCGAGGGACGTGACTGCCTTCAACTTGGGACACTTCAAGAAAGTCTGCAATACCCAGTTCAACGGGACTGAGGACCCAGTGGTAGCTCTAGATTGGCTAGCAGAACTAGAAGATCACTTCGCTCTACTAGAGGTCCCCGAAGAGAAGCGCGTCTCCTGCGCGCAACTACAGCTCCGCCTCAACGCACACGATTGGTGGGACGTGCATCGACGATCTCTCCAATTTGATCACGGAGAGGAGGCGATCTCGTGGACAACCTTTTGTGCCGCGTTCGAAGAGGAGTTTATACCCCCTCCAGTACAACGTCAAATGGAGAATAATTTCGTGCAATTGAGGCAGGGCAGTTTGACTGTGAAGCAGTACTCCGCCGAATTCAACCGACTCTCCAAATTCGCTAGGGCCTATTTACCTAATGCAGCGAGACGAGCCAGAAGGTTTGAAGGTGGACTATGCCCTGCCATCCATTCGTACGTGGTCAATAATCAGTACGGGACAATGCGTGAAGTCATGAACCACGCCCTATCTCTGGAATCGCAGTATCCTCACGTTTCCACCGGCGCTGTGCATACCTACAATCACAAACGCCAAGGCAAAGATAGAGGAAACAACGCTGCAAAGTGACAAAACAACGGTGGTCGGAACAAGACAAATGCAGGAGTGCGTTGTGAGCACTGCCACAGGCCGGGGCACACCATCGTTAATTGTTACTTGAAAAATGGGTCTTGTTACAACTGTGGCGGCAACGGGCACTTGATTCGAAACTGTCCGCTCCCAGATCGCCGCCAGCAACAAAATAATCCCTAACGGTTGGTTCTATTCCTAAGTTTCGGGACGAAACTTCCAATTAGTTGGGTAGGATGTAGCGCCCCGTTCCTCCTATTCGAGGAGCGCGGCTAAGAAATACAAGACGGTATCGTTCGATCGGGATAGATTAAATTAAGAACTCGTCCTCGTTATGGATTTGTTTCTTCGGACACGATTCGGGGGACGCCTCAAGTGATTCTATGGAATTGGGTCGTGACACACTAGACCTAATGAAGCATTTGTCTTCTAGCTCTTTGATTTGTTCATTTAGTTCTATTATCTCCTTCTTGTTGATTCTGTAGGGATTTTGAGATACTGGTGCTGCTCCTGGCACTAAGTCAATAGAGAATTCAACTTCTCGGTCTGGGGGTAAGCCTGGAAGATCCTCAGGGAAGACATCAAGGTATTCAGAGATGATAGGTAGTGGCAATTCTTCTGTTACTAGGGCTCCACAAATTTTGTTATTACCCATTTCTCTAGAACCTCTAGCAAATTCAAATTCTGGCTTGTCAGGGGGCCTGAAGATTACACTACCTCTGTGGCAGTCTATAGTGGCATGATGTTGACTCAACCAATCCATATCCAGTATAATATCAAAACTGGGAACTGGCATTACAAGTAGCCTAGCATACAGTTCTCTTCCACATAATGTAATAGGACAATTGTTACAGGCATCACTAACCGGGATGATTCCTCCACCGGTAATGATCTTATAACAATTCCTAAGGGGTTTAGTGATTAGGCTATGCTTCATAAGAAAATCTACTGACATGAATGAATGAGAAGCTCCAGAGTCAAATAAAGTAATAGCTGGTATTGAATTTATAAGCACAGAACCTGTGATCACGTCTGCTGTGGCTTCAGCTTCTTCCAGAGTCATTTCATAAGCACGGCCTTGCTGCGGTGCACCCCTCTGTTGCTGCTGTTGGTGCTGAGCAAAGCGTTGTTGTTGTGTTGGAAGCGGGGGCCCTCTCTATTGTGCTGCTGGGGCCTTGGCCTGGACTGGAGCCTTTGGTGCAGCGGTGCGTCCTTGAGCAGCTGGACAGTCCCTCATTTGGTGCGCTGCTGAGCCGCAGTAGAGGCATGCACCTAGCCTCTTCCTGCAGACTTGCCAAGTATGACCTGGTTTTTGGCAAAAGTTACAAGCAGCAGCTTGTTGGTTCTGTCCTTGAGCCTGGTGTTGGGGTACTGGAGCTCGAGGGAGAGGACGCTGAGTTTGCTGCGGGGCCCTCTGCTGTTGTTGTTGTTAAAAAGGGAGTTTGTTGGGTCCCGCATTTTCGGTATCTCTCTCTCGTTTCAGTTTATGCCCCATATCTCTCTCAACGCCTTGTGCCACGCTCAGGATTTCCTCATAGGTGCGAGCTCGGCTGGTGGTGACAGCAAGGCGAATATCCGGAGACAGCCCCTTCTTGAATCTACGGGCTCTGTCCTCCGGGGTACGAACCATGTACTCCGCAAAGTGGCTTAACCTGCTAAATTCAGCAGTATACTCATCAACAGACAGGTTACCTTGTTCCAGTCTCTCGAATTGGCTTTCGAGAGCTTCCCGAGCCACTTCGGGGTAGAATTTTTCCTTGAATAGCCTCTTAAAATCTTCTCAGGTGAGGTCAGGAGCAGATAGTTGGGGTTCATCTCTGAACCAGGTTCGAGCAATGTCGAATAGTTGCAGGCTTGCGGACTCCACTTTGAGATCATCAGGAACCCGAGCAGTCTTCAGGAGTCTCTCGACATTCTCTATCCACTCATCGGCATAGAGAATGCCCTCAGTTCCGTAGAATTCCAGGGGTCTAAGATTCTTGAAGTCTTTGGCACTCCCTGGCCTCTTGAGTGGCGACTCCTGGGACTTAAGAGCTTCTGAGAGGCTGGTCCGCAGAAGTGCAGTCTGTTCTTTTTGGGATTCCACTAGTCCTTGGAACACTCCAAGTAGCTGTGCCCCATCCAGAGTAACTGCCGGAACAGATGGAGGCGGCGGGAGTGCAAGAGTCTCGGGCATATTCTGCTCAGCTGGTTCTGATGTGCCTCCTACTATGTTCCTTGTCTGGACCATTCTGAAAGATTAAGGGATAGGAAGATCAGAATAGAATACTTGGAAATCAAAGGCGATAGAAAAATTGAGCATAAATGATGTCAAGAATTGAAATAAGGACCCTATACTGTGAATGAGCTTTTCCTAGAATCCTCAATCTTATTCCATACCCTGTCCTAGGGTATTACCCTATTTAAGGATAGACCTGCATGGGCCACCATAAAAACGTGTCACGACCCGCACCCGGAAATTCGGGCACGAGTGCGTGGGTACGTCCAGCCTATGCCGCAGAGTCGGCGGTAGTACGCTGTCTAGGTCAAATCCATATTTACTAAACTAGCTCATTCACAATAACATAGGCAAGATAATAATGGGAAAACAGATACTTAAGATTGCAATTGAAATAAATGTGAAAACAGATTCAAATGCTTAGTACAGAATCAGAATGAAATCGGGGACAAACCCGATTACTAAGATAAGAAACAGAAATAAAAGATAGCTACTGCTAGCTACTCTGTAGCAGGGGTCTCCTGGGTGGGATCTGGCTCCTCATAAGTATCATCTGTACCCTCATAGGGACCATAATAAGTAGGGGCAAGGTCCTCATCATCGCCTAAATCAACAGATCCAGTCAGAAAAGGAGCAAAGTACACAGTGCACAACAAGATTAAACTAAATATTTATGACAATTAAAATGAATATCATGTGAGAAACTGCATAAAAGAACATCAATATCTCAGAGTTAATGCTGTAAACAGGAATATGAGAAAACAGAAATAAATGAAACAGGAAATGAAACTACAACAGTCAGCAAGAAATATAGCATGACCAGAAACTATCTGTGTGAACTTGTGTTTGTTTTTAGAATACATAGTTGGCATGTAGGGGTTTATAAGGCTAATTCGGCCGTCATAAACGGCTATTAAACAGGGGAAATCGAGATCCGGCTGAGGTACAGTCGTGTACCAACAGCTATTAAACATGACAAGGGGAAGGGTAAACTACATGCCTTCTAGTATTCTCCCACCCGACATGAAAAACAAGACATGAACTCCAATATTCAAGACATGAAATCCAGCATTTCTAACACTAGGTGTAATCATCAAGGGTACTAGTAAAGCAGAGAATTAATTATCACAATATAAAGGTTTAACTTGAAGTGCAGGTACTTGCCTGTTGTTTGGATCTGATTAATTGGTTCTTGAGGAAAATTTTCAGAGATGAGTCCAAAAGCTGAAATAGACATTACCATAACGTTCAAAAGATGTCAAATAGCTAGAAACGCCTGTCCTTGGGTCCAATTTGGAGACAAGAGCAAAAACGACAGTTTCGGGTCAAAACGGGGTCCACCGGTGGGCCCATCTTTGCACCGAAAAATGTGTCCGGGTCAACGGTCTCCAAATTCACCAAACTTAGTGTTAACAGGTCAAGAACGTTGATACGAACCCAACGGAACTTCCAGATTTGGATTCCGATGAGCCGAACACAAAATCGCCCGTCGAGCAGGGCCTGTGGGGCTCACGACACGCGATTTCGTCAACGTTCTCAGAATCGAACCAAACTTGACCCACAGGACCAGCGTATCGCTACGAGTCCGATGGCACAAGTTTTGTCTCGATCTGACGAGTGTACAAGAAGTTAGGGCGAAATGCCGAAAAGTCGGATACGGGGCGATGTCCGCGGATACGCGTTGATTTCGGTTTGCACGCACACCCGAATCAGCTTCCACAAAATCTCACACGTCCGTATCGACGACGCGCACGTATCTGTGAAGACCGCACGCGACCAAGTCGTCCCGTTTGGCGGGGCGTACTCAGTTCCGGGGTGAAACAGGGTCTGGTTTTTCCTGTTTTTGGATCGCGGTGTGCGATCACCACAGGACGCGATGCCCCGAACGGTTTATCCGGGCACCGAGAGGGTCTTACAGGCTTCACAATACAATTTACAGAATCGAAAATAGAGCTACGAGGCGAAAGTTACACGCACCTGAAGGGGACCCGAAAATCAGGGTCGAGTCGTATCCGACTCGTGTCGGACACAGGAACTGAATTAGGGCTATGGTTTCTGGAATCAGCCGACTCCGGCGGACACGGGGCGGCGCTGAGGCGGCGCTGGGCGGGGAGCGACTGGCCGGGGCAGGGCGGAGCCGGTGGTCGGCGGCGACGCACCGGAGAGGGGCTGCTCGAGGCTGCCGCTGCTGGTGCTGAGCTGCTGCGGTCGACCGGAGGAAGGAGGAGGAGAGGGGAGGAGGTGCTGGCGGTGCAGGGCGGAGCTGGGTGAGGCGGTCGGCGAGGACAGGGACGGCGGCGGCGAGGAGGGAGGAGCTCGGCTAGGGTTAGGGTTAGGGCTCGGCTGGAGGAGGAAGAAGAAGAGGGGGAGAGAGAGTTTATAAAGGGGAGGAGGCGGTTAGGAGGAGGCCGAGCACGGCGGGGACGTGGCGCGGAGTGGGCGGCGCTGCGCGCGGAGGGCGGCGGTGGAGTCGGGCGACGTGGGGGGTGCTGGGGGAGACCGGGTCAGGTGGGTACGGGTCGGGTTCGGGTGGACCCGACCCGACCCGGTAGGGGTTTGGGTCTGGGCCGGAATTTGCGGGCTGGGCTGCTGGGCCGGTCCACTGGGCCGGGACGGCCCAAGGAGAGAAAATAATAAAAAAATAAAAATAATAATAATAATAATAATAATTATTATTATTATTATTATTATTATTATTATTTAAAAACAGTTAATTAAATAATTAATTAATTAAAATAGTTTTTAGGCATTTAAAAATAGGTCTGAGGCCCAGAAAAATCCAGAAAAATTACCCTAAGTCGAGTTTTTCATTTTACACCCAAAAATATTATTTTTATGATATTTTAATATTATTTATTAACAATTAAAAATCATTTAATAATTGAGAACCTTGATTTTAAATTCAGAAAATTTCCAGAAAATTCCCAGAAAATTCCAGAAAATTGGGAAAATCCAAGATTTAATAATTTTGAAAATTCAGTGGGTTTACAAAAAGTGAGAGAATTTCAAGAGATACTTACTAATGACTAATAAGAAAGGTGAATAATCATAAAGAATCACAAACCTCAACATGAAAAACAAGATTAAATCAAGGATTTGTCAAACTAATATTATAGAATAAACATATCTATCTAATGTAGAAAACAAATCACATCAAGATATTTCTCAAAACTTATTTTTATAAACAAGCATAACATATATAGATTGGAATAAAAAATAAATAGCTAGATTAGTAAAAGTGAACTAAGATTATATAGCTTAATACTTTATTATAACAGAGCAAGCTATATAACCAATTAGGATTAATGAGATAAATTATTAACAAGATAAATGTGCTCATTAAAACTTGAGTCACTAATACACATGATACTTGCTTAAGCTTAGAGTATCCAATAAGGTCATACATTTTGAAAGATCAAAATAATTTATAAACTTTTCACTAAGCAATGATAAGAGAAAGAATAAACACAACATATAGAAAAATGCTCTTATCAAATCAAAGGCTAAAAGATTTACAATAAGATAATAATAATACAAATCTTTTTACCAAGTATTGAGAACAATCCATGACAATAAAATTATAGATCGATCTAGAGAATGCAAAATATTATTACCATAAAGAAATAAGTGTATTCTCTAGAATTGGATAGATCACAAAACAAGTGCTCAAACATATAGTAGCAAGAGGCATAAGATATTTGATGTATCAATTACATGTATCCTTATGTGCTACAACATCATTGGGAACATTAACTACAAACCAAGCATAAAACCCAATGAATGAACAAAGAAATATCATCAAGATCGAGAAATCTAGAGCTAGAGATAGCAGAAATATTTTTCAAAAAGCTTTCATAGTGCACAAAAAAAAAAAAGTTTTGAAAGAGTGCACTAATAACTGAGGTAAAAGAAAGATGCACAAGTTAAAGTACATGTACATGTGATTCTTAAATAAACATCCATATATAGTCATGAGGAAGACAATAATAATTATTTTCTCTCAATAATCTGATTTCAAAGATAGATCAATTTGCAAACTCAAAATCAAGTAATCATCAATGTATATATAAAGCTATATGTATCATAAATAGGCATACATGAAAAAATTCAATCAAATAAAAGCATGTATACACATTGTCAACCAAAAAGCCAAGAAGATAAAATTAAAAAAATGACTTTAAGGAAGAAGCTAATTGATTCAAAGAAACATGCACAAATTTGTCAAAAGAATCAATAGCTAAAATATGAGATAAGCACAAGTTTAAAGATAAAGTATAGAATATTCTTCAAATCAAAGTAAAACTTGAGTTTAACCCATATGCCTATATAAAGATATTTACAAAAAAAATAATATAAGAAATACATGAACATCATATGAATATAATAGATTAATTATATATTCATGTATCCTTAATGAAAGTTGAAATGTAATCACAAAATTAAATATGTATAAATAAGCTTTATTAGGCACAACATAATTGATTCACAAGATATTTGACAAAAAGAAGCACAAGAATCAATAGTGAATATATTATGCAAGCACAAGGTTAAATCAAAGTATAAGTATATACTTTTCAAGCAATAAGAAACTAGTACTAAACACATATATTCACAAGAATAGATTATATTAAATATGAAATTTAAAAATAAATCGGTGAGGTGTAACCATCTCAATGATATAAAGACGACGAGACAAAAATATTTACTCAATTCAAAGTCTCAAGATCCTATGGACTAGAGTAATATGCATGCTTTATAAATAAGGACTAAGAAATTATAACATGCATATATAAATGTGTCACACTAATAGAAAATATGTGATAGATTACATAGTGTGAACTAATCATTTTTAGTTAAGTAACTAGTCATGCTATGATTACAAGAGAAATACATAAAGCATGCTAGTATCATGTATCTCACAATGATTCATATAATAAGCAACAAAAAGAAATCAATGAGAGCTAGTAGCAAGACATAAAAATGAAACATGCTAGATTCTATAAGTATAGACAATTTAGGAAGAATCGTTTAGCATGTTATCAAATTGGATCTAGTGGCCATATTTGTGTTGGTGCAATTGCTTGGAAGATGACCATTGTAACTATGCAATCACCAACACACTCTATGGTGCTATGTCCCGGCACAAGAAGCTCCACCTACAACATGAGACGAAGACTTTGGCATCCAAATAAATTTGGATCCATATTTGTTAACTTCGGAAACCCAACTAGCATTTACTCTTGAATTGGTAGTAAAGCTCCTACGAATAGGGCAACTAAACCTCAGGTGTCCAATGCCAAAGCAATAAAAGCACCTAATGCTAGTGTGTGCACATGTATCAGAATGATCATCGTTGTGATCATGTGACATACTAGAATAATGAATATCTCTAGTATGAGCATGAGAAGATTTATTTTTAAGAACATCATGTTTTGACAATAAATCATCATGCATACAAGTAAGAGAATTAAATTTAGCATTTAAAACATTATTCTCTTTTTTAAATAAAGCAATTCTAGAGATAAAGATATCATTTAGTTTCTTTAAAGCATCAATAGAAGAATTATGCAATTGAGATAACTCATGAGTTTGTTTCTTGAAATCTTCTATTGATGAGGATAGAATTTTGATTTTCAAAATTAAAGCATTATTTAAACTCTTTAAAGAAACACAAGATGAGTTTTGAGAATCAAGTCTAGATAATAAATTATTATTTTTATTTCTCAACAACTCATTTGCTTCTTCTAAATGAATAACATTTTCAGAAAGTTCTTCTTTTGTAAAATGAAGGTTATCAAGAATCTCTAAGGATTGGTTAGCCATAGCTTTCCACTTAGATCATTTATTGTATTTAGAAGAAACATGATTGTGTATGCTACTAGAAAAATAATTCTCTTTATCGGAGGAGGAATATGATGCCATAGATAATAAGGATATACTCTAAGGATGTTAAGCCAAAGGAAATAGAATCCTTACTCTGATACCAATTGTAGGAACCCTAGAGGGGTGTGAATAGGATCAAGCTAATAAATCAAGCACAAATGATTAATAATAGATAATTTAAAAATTAAATGTACAAGAAGTAAAGCAATAAGAATACTGACACCCGATGTATCCAGGTATCCTGCTCGAGGCACTCCAGTCCCGGAAACTCTTGTCCGGCTTGAATCCACTATTAGCAAAAAAGTTATACCACGAACTTTGATCCGAATGCCCGTTGACTTCTTACATAAGCGCTTTGATCTGAAGGATATCTAACTTCACACAAGCTTTGATCTGAATGCTTGTATACTTCAACCTCTTACAAGATTATTTTGATCTTCTTACAACGAATATAAAGATCTAACTTTTACAACTCAAGAACACTCTAACACAATTTGTGGATAGGTAAATGAAAGCTTTGGTGGAGTATTTGTGGATGGCCTTTGGTAGATAAAAAAAATTTGGGCTCAAAGGGATCAACATATTTATAGTCGTTGCTAATGCAGACCGGTATACCGACGGTATATTATAGTATACCGACGGTATACCGTTCGCGGACTGAAAGTTATATTTTTGCTCTTTCTTTGTGGTGACCTATATAAAGCCTTGAACCCCTTCCTTCAAGGTTGATCCCTTTGATTCCTATATAAAGTCGGCAATGACACCGACTCCATCGATTCCACTGTCTCCTCTATCGGGACCGGTGACGCTTTCACAGGAGCAGTATGGCTTCCTCTTATCCCAGATGTGCGTCAGTGTTTCTCCTCCTCTTAATCCGTAGTAGTTCTTATTGGGACATTTTTAGTATGTTTGTGTGTATTGGCCCATTTTTGGGTCTTTGATGTACTAATTTCATACTTTTTACTACATTATTTGGATGAGACGGATGTGACATTATTTTAGATTCATGTATTTATTTGTTGGAACATTCTTGCGTGTTTCGATATTCTTGACGTGTTTGTGTATGTACCGGTATTGATTGTTCCACTGAAGGGGTCAACGAACCCAGAAAATTCAACGGAGGGTTGCTCCGGGTCTATTTATATAAACTATAATTTTATAATTGTTGGCAGACTTTTGTTGGAAAATATTTTTTGAAACTGTATGCTTTTTTCTTTTCTTTTTTAAATTTAGCGACGTCCTGCGACGTTTGCCGACGTCAACCGACATGACAGTGCGTCGCTAAACTTTATCAAAATATCGCTGAATGGTAACAGCGATGTCGCTAACCTGTGTCAAAATGTTATTATACGTCGCAAAATAGCTGACATGGCAATTTCTGCCATGTCAGCATTGATGTAGCAAACGTCTCTGGTAATGTCGTTGATTTAGCGACGTTATGCGACAATATACACCTTCGCTGATGTATCGACGTCGAGTCGTTGGACGTCGCTAATAGCAAAATAATCTACGACGTGGCCGCGTCGCAAATATACGTCGCTATAGCGACAAATTTGTTGTCAGCGACTATGGTTTACGCACAACACCAAAACGTCACTAATTACATCGCTAATTATTTTTAGCGACATTTTTTTACCAATTAACAAACTTTTGTTGGCGTCGCTAATATGTATTATTTTGGTAGTGTGTTATTGTAGTAATGGAGAGTGATTTTATATAAACATAAGAAGTTGTATAGCATAACCATGTCATTGGACCTTTCTTAGATTTGGAATGGATGAATGGGCAATAATTTTTGGATGAACAATTGTGGTATATAAAAGCTACTCGTACAATTAAATAAATATTAAAATTTTGGCAATTTAAGTTATTGCTATAATTTAGATACCTTTTTGGCTAAACATTGATGTTGGTTGGAAACAAGAAATTATGGTATACTTGTTTGGCTATAATTTATATTTCATCATATTTCTTCTTCTTTTTTTTGCAGTTCTGACCTTCATCTTGAAAAGAAAGTGAAAATAGAGATCAGTTTGTGGTCGTTCAAGACTTCAAGACTTATTACAGATCCTCATGTGTGCAAATTTAACTACATCTTGACATCTTTGGAAACTAAATTATCTTTGGAACCTAAATTCTTTGTGTTCAAAATTTTTGTTTAGGATATTTTTAGTTCAGTCTTGGGTAAACTAAAATCCTGGCTCCGCCCTTGATTAGAATACGAGATTAAAAAAATAGTCTCTATGTGACCTATCGATAGTATGTGGCTTCGTTATGAAAAAATACAGTGGCAATACATATGTGCAAAAAATAGTAAATCAAATGGCGGTTTATAACAGTACCGAACCATGTAGCTGGTTATTTGCTATGATTCAAAGGGAAAGATGAGGGAATCCCTAATCTTGGGCATTAGATGGACCCAAATTTCAGAGGACAAGTATTTAGAGAAGAAAACACATACAACCTTGATTCAAGAGGGCTAACTACTCCAGTCTTATTCTCAGTTCGATATATAAGTATACATCCCTTATATCTTACCATATTTTAAGTGGAAATGCTTTTTTGCCCGTCCCTGGAGGGTGATCGCGTCGGCCCGGGTCCAAGGGCAGAGCCAGGATTTTAATTTATCTCGGACTGAACTTAAAATACCCTAAAAAAATTTAACATAAAAATTATTTCTTATTTTTGCTTTTTTCAACTAAAGGCAAGAAATGACCACTAACCAATCTCTATATTCACTTTCTTAAAATTTTATTATCAGTTGAAGGTCATAACTGTAAAAAAAATGATGAAATATGATACTCTATCATGCAATGATATAAGGATACATCTTAGGATAACAGAAGAGGAATCATACAATGATATATGCTATTGGTTGAAATCCCTTTCGCTTATTGAAGAGGAATTTCTAGGTATGTTACACACTTATAAAGTATGACAACATATACTGCAATGCATAGTAACAGAACCCATGGAGAGGGATACAACCTCATTGTTGTTCACATACTGCAATACATAGTATCAGAAGTCATGGAAGGGCTATAACCTCATTATTGTTCAGGTAGGTTAGACCCTTGCAATTATCAGTTGGAAGGTTCACTCTTCACTTATATTTGTGTGTAGTCATATATAATATATAAGGTAGCATGTCACACTATAGATCTGGGCTAGTAGGAGTAGTAAAAAAAAATTCAAATTTGTTGCAAAGGACGGAACTATGTGGGATGCTTTGTTACTACTGCTACTTCGTTGGTGGGTTGTGCTTGGGTGGGGGGATGACTATATAGGGGAGGGGGAATTGGTGGGCTGGAGCCCACCAATGGCTCTGCCAATGCCCGCGTCCACGTGGTCGGCAACAATTCCTCCCCCCCCCCCCTTCCCCCTCCCATTTTCCAACTAGCTTGGGCCCACCCTGGGCTAGAGGGTCAATGCCTGGCTGCAACGTGGCCGCGGGCCGACGTGGCCACCCTCCAGGGACGAGCAATATAGCATCATCATATTTTAAGAGGATAAATCTTAATTGTAAGTGGGTATAGGTCGATAGTATTGTTATTGTAGTAATGGAGAGTTATTTTACATAAACATTAGAAGTTGTACGACATAACCATGTCATTGGACCTTTCTTAGATTTGGAATGGATGAATGGACAATAATTGAAGATGGATCAAGGTTCACAGTATCGCTATCAGGATTGACGATATCGACAATATCGACGTTTTCGAATCGGTATATCAATTTTTTTGGTATCGAAAAGCAAATGATTATTTTTAAATTATTATTATTTTAGAAAAAAAATTATACACTTAGACATAATTTTATGTATCTTTCTTAGCAATTTTGAAATTACATAAAATAATAGTCTTCCTTGTTGATTGGTTTATAATAGATAAAAAAATTCTTTTACATGCATGCTTTTACAACCTTAATATGCTTTTACACTATTGATTGGTCTTTTTCGTTCAATTTTTTTTTTATCGAATTGACTTACAAAAAGGCCTTTGATGTCGGTATCAGTCAGTATCAGTATCGTTAGGTGTCGGATCGGGGCATGTCAAATCATATCGATATAGGTCGTATTAGTTTGGTATCGACCGACAGTGTAAAGTATGAAATGGATACAAAAAAGAAAAGATTGTTTCTATTGTCAATAGGCAAGGTTTACAATAAAATATATTCTTCTAAGAAGGGAGAGATGAAATAATACTTAGGGAATAGATCCTTGGTTGTCATGTGAGGTGCATGTGTCATGCCCCAGTCCCAAAATGCCGAGGGACTGGACATGTGGCAATGGCCAGCAGCACGCACCGATGGACAACCCAATTTAATGGATCCATCAGGGCATGCTTAAGCTGTAGTCTAACAGTAAATAGAACCAATGATACAGGTCACAGACTAATCTAATCTCATCCACAACAGATAATCACAGATTAAATGCCAGAGTAAAGCAAATAGAAATAACTATCAAATCTCAATAAAAGTGTCTCGGTGAACAATTCGAGATCAAGTCTTATACATCAAATCAAATAGACAGGAAATAAAGGAACTGAAAATAGAAACAGAAATAACTGACTATATACAGCCACTGCTCAGGAGAAGTCCCCTGGTGCGAGCTCGTCCTCAGGTCCTGGTACAGCTCTTGGAAGTTCTCCTGTACGGTGTATCTCTGGATGGTTCTCTTCGGCTATACCTAGGGACACAGTCCATTCCAGGTCCTCAGGGGACATAACAAGGTATAGATAATACAAGCCAAAATATAAGCAGTGCAGAAATTAAATGAAACAGCAGGGTAAACTATGTAACCAGCTAAGTGATAAATACAAGTTGAGAGCATCACTAGAACTCAGGCTGAAACCGCTACAAGCTCTGTGTCGGGGAGCTGGTAGCAGTAATAACACGTAAAGGTTCTAGCTCTGCTAGAGAGACTACGACCTCACAATAGTAGTAGATATATATATATGAAATAGCCTGTAGCCTGTGTGTCTCTCCCCACCCAATATAATCACACGTCTCATATCCATGACACGCAAGATCATCACTAATGCAGCAGTCATATAATGTCTATGAATAAACTGTCCATGTCATAAACCTGTATCCTATACAGAATCACCATGAATATCTCAAGAGGATTCTGTCTCATGAATAGTGTCAAGTATCCTGGGTTCTGATGTACTTGATAGGACAAGTACCAAGAGTAAGGGTATCGAATGTCCATCTCTAAATGACGTACCCAACACCGCGTACGGGGTTGGCACCCGACTATGATCGGACACTAAGTACGTCATACGTTTCCTAGGTTAAGCAGTTAAAACAAGTTTACATATGAATCTACAAGAAATCGAGTAAAATACTATGACAAGAATCACTGCGAGTTGACAAGCTCTACTTGCCCACTGATGCATAAATAAGCCAAGAAAATATATAGCAAGCTGCAGGGTTTGGCAAGGTACACTTGCCTGTGGTTCCGGTTCCAATTCCAATTGCGGCTCTGACTTCAGCTGGAATTGTAGGTGGTACTCCGGTTGCTGAAATAAACATCACCATCAGATCCAGAAAATATTAATCAGCTAGAAACGCCTGTCCTTGAGTCCAATTTGGAGACAAGGGCAAAAATGGCAATTTCGGGTCAAAACGGGGTCCACATGTGGGCCCGCTTTGCACTGAAAAACGTGCCAGGGTCAAAGGTCTCCAAATTCACCAAACTTAGTGTCAATAGGTCAGGAACGATGATACGAACCCAACGGAACTTCCAGAATTGGATTCCGATGAGCCGATCACAAAATCGGCCGTCGAGCGGGGCCTGTGGGGCTCACGACACGCAATTTCATCAACGTTCTCAGAATTGAACCAAACTTGGGTCACAGGACCAGCGTATCGCTACGAGTCTGATGGCACAAGTTTCGTTTCAATCCGACTTGTGCACACTAAGTTAGGGCGCTATTCAGAAAAGTCGGATACGGGACGTTGTCCGCGGATACGCGTTGATCCCGGTGTGCACGCACACCCGAATCGACTTCTGCAAAATCCCACACGTCCGTATCAATGACGCGCACGTATCTGTGAAGACCGCGTGCGACCAAGTCATACCGTTTGGCGGGACGCACCCAGTTCCGGGGTGATCAGGGCGTTATTTTTCCTGTTTTTGGATCGCGGTTCGCGAACGCCACAGGACGCGATGTACCGAGCGATTTGCCCGGGCACCGAGGGGGTCATGCAGGTTATGCGTTGCAATTTACGGAATTGAAATTGGAGCTATGAGTGGTGAGATACACGTACCTGAACAGGGCTCGAAAACCGGGGTCACCGTGTCCGACACGTGTCCGACACGTGTCGGATACAAAGGAATTAGGGTTAGGGTTTCTGGTGTACTCAGGCGGCCGGAGACGGCGGCACAGGGCGGCTCTACGGCGGGGGAGGCCGGCCGGGCTAGGGCGGCTCAGGGCGGCGCCGGGCTGAACTGGCACGGCTGGGGGCGGCCGGGAGGAGTGGCTGCGGCTGCTGCTGCTGCTTTTCGTCGTCGAGGAGAGGAGGAGGAAGAAGAAGGAGGCGGAGCTGGGAGCTGCGGGCGGTGGAGGCGAGGCGGGCTGGGGGCGCAGGCGGTGGACGCGGCGAGGAGGGGGAGCCGGAGAGGGGAAAGCCTAGGGTTTTTATAGGCTGGGGGGGAACGGGTAGCGCCGGGCTAGGCGGAGCCGAGGGGATCGTGGCCCGGGCGAGGCAGAGGGGAATGCGGGCTGGGCGGCGCGTAGCCGAGCTGGCGGACGGAGCGCCGGGAGACGCGGGACGAGGGAGCCGGTCGTGGGGAGGGTAGGGGTAGCGGGTCGGATGCGGGTCGGGTTCGGGGAGACCCGACCCGACCCGATAGGGCGAGCGGGCTTGAGCCGGAGTTGGGTATTGGGCTGGGCTGCTGAGGGATTGGGCCGGGCCGGGTTTAGGGTTTTATTTAATAAATGATTAAATAAACAGTTAAATAAATAATTAATTTTAGGTGATTAAAAATTATGTCCGGGGTCCAATAAATTCCAAAAAAATTATCCTAAGTCCAATTTTTTATTTTACACCCAAAAATATTATTTTCATCATATTTTAATATTATTTATTATCAACTAAAAATCATTTAATAAATAAAAGCCTGATTTTAATTTCAGAAAAATCCCAGAAAATTTCAGAAAATTGTAAAAAATTCAAATTTAAAAATTCTTGAAAAATCAGGGGGTTTACAATCTACCCCCCTTAAGAGGATTGCGTCCTCGCAATCAAAGAATAACCGGTCAACAGAGATGACACGATCGAAACACATCACAAAATACCTAGGAAAATACCGTTTCCCTAAAAATGGAAGTTATGCACTTTCCAGAAAAATCTAGTTAAAGCAAAAAAATTACAACTTTTAGAAATCTAGGTTATTATTAACAAGTTACAAATTACTAGGTTGGGGCTGAGGTCACGAACCAACGGGCACGAGCTAAAACAAGACTAGAAGCGGATAACTACGAATCACTTACGCGCATCGGCTGCTCCACGAGTCTGCGCGTTCTCCACGGTCTTCGCTGGAGCTTGTCCGCGTCCTTGAGGTGGTGCCCTCTGCTGCTGGGCCTGCTGGAAGAGTGTTGCCTGGGGTACCAAGGGTGGCCTCGGCAGATATCCTCCTGAGGCTGGTGGCAGGACTTCTTGAACTTCCGTTTGTGATGCTTCCAATGCTGGAGAGGCTGACCTTGGTGCTGGTAACGGTTGTTCTCGACGTTCGGGACATTCCTTTAATAAATGCTGACTGGATCTGCAAACTATGCATAATCTCTTCTTTCGTCTGCACTCGTTCTCTATATGACCTCGCCGGTGACAATATGGACAAACAGGTATTGCCTGTTGAGATGCTTCTGGTGGCTGGTGTATGTGAGACTTTCTTGCAATTCCTGCCTGTGGTGCTCCAGCTGGTGCTGATGTGGCGGGTTGAAGATTCGTCAATGCTTTCTCTCGATGTTAGGGACAATCCTTGGCCAAGTGTTGATTGGTTCCACAAATCAAGCATAATCCTAACTTACGTCTGCACCCGCTCTCAATGTGGCCTTGCTTGTGACAATGTTGACAGGTAGGCAGTACTTGCGGAGATGCTTCGGGTGGCTGGTGCACGTGAGGCTTCTTTGAAGTTTCTTCCTGTGGTGCTCCGGCTGGTATTGATGTGGCTGGTTGGTGAATCACCACTGCTTTCTCTCGACGTTCTTGGCAATCCCTTACCGAATGCTTCTTGGATCCGCAAGATAAACATTGTCCCAGACTGCGTCGGCATTCTTTAGCGAGGTGGCCTACCTTGCCACAGTGGTAACAAGTAGGAAGGAATGAGGCTCCTGATGCTGCTCTTGGTAGTGGATTTACCTGTGGTCGCTTTGCAGCTCTTTCCTGTTGTTCTTGGTCTGGTGCTGACGCATACGGCCGCTTCTGGCTGGACTCGATCCTTGTGGTGCACTCCACAGGTCGTGCTGCAGTAAGAACATCCTCGTCGAAGGTAGTTGCATCTGAACTGCTTGGCCTCCGTGACTCCGAGTTAGTTCTATCGATGAAGTTCTCCGCTTGGTTTTGCTGAGCTTCTTGTTGAACCTTCTGATAGGCTTGCATCATCACGTAGAACATGCGGAACATTTGTTGTTCGTCCATAGGCTGTCCCAGTGGGAAGGAAGGCATCGGTGGAGTAGGCCGCGTCGAGGGTGGAACGTCATCTTGGTGGATTCTTGAGGCAGGCTGACTTGCTTGACTGCCTTGTGATGATTGGCCTTCATCGACTGGTGTCACATCGTCTTCTTGGGTAACCACAACGGCTTGTGGTATTTCTGCATGAGCCTCGTTGCTGGCTTGTGGGTCCATTTCCCTGCATCCAAAATAAACGATAAGAGGCGCACATGAATCAAGGCAGGATGCAAGTCAATAAATTAATTGGAATAGATATCATGAACGATTCAAGCAAGTGGATGAGATCATAAAACTTATCCTATCTTATTGTAAGCCTGTTCGGTCCTTGAGTTGAAACCGAACAATTTTAGTCGTTGACCTGCATGGGCCACCACAAAAACCATGTCCCGCCCCAGTCCCAAAATACCGAGGGACTGGACACGTGGCAATGGCCAGCAGCACGCACCGATGGACAACCCAATTTATTGGATCCATCAGGGCATGCTTAAGCTGTAGTCTAACAGTAAATAGAACCAATGATACAGGTCACAGACTAATCTAATCTCATCCACAACAGATAATCACAGATTAAATGCCAGAGTAATACAAATAGAAATAACTATCAAATCTCAATAAAAGTGTCTCGGTGAATAATCCGAGATCAAGTCTGATACATCAAATCAAATAGACAGGAAATAAAGGAACTGAAAATAGAAACAGAAATAACTGACTATATACAGCCACTGCTCAGGAGAAGTCATCTGGTACGAGCTCGTCCTCAGGTCCTGGTACAGCTCCTGGAAGTGCTCCTGTACGGTGTATCTCTGGATGGTTCTCTTCGGCTATACCTGGGGACATAGTCCATTCCAGGTCCTCAGGGGACATAACAAGGTACAGATAATACAAGCCAAAATATAAGCAGTGCAGAAATTAAATAAAACAGCAGGATAAACTATGTAACCAGCTAAGTGATAAATGCAAGTTGAGAGCATCACTAGAACTCAGGCTGAAACTGCTACAAGCTCTGTGTCGGGGAGCCGGTAGCAGTAATAACACGTAAAGGGTCTAGCTCTGCTGGAGAGACTACGACCTCACAATAGTAGTAGATATATATATGAAATAGCCTGTAGCCTGTGTGTCTCTCCCCACCCAATGTAATCACATGTCTCATGTCCATGACACGCAAGATCATCACTAATGCAGCAGTCATATAATGTCTATGAATAAACTGTCCATGTCATAAACCTGTATCCTATACAGAATCACCATGAATATCTCAAGAGGATTCTGTCTCATGAATAGTGTCAAGTGTCCTGGGTTCTGATGTACTTGATAGGACAAGTACCAAGAGTAAGGGTATCGAATGTCCATCTCTAAATGACGTACCCAACACCGCGTACGGGGTTGGCACCCGACTATGATCGGACACTAAGTACGTCACACGTTTCCTAGGTTAAGCAGTTAAAACAAGTTTACATATGAATCTACAAGAAATCGAGTAAAATACTATAACAAGAATCACTGCGAGTTGACAAGCTCTACTTTCCCACTAATGCATAAATAAGCCAAGAAAATATATAGCAAGCTGCAGGGTTTGGCAAGGTACACTTGCATGTGGTTCCGGTTCCAATTGCGGCTCTGACTTCAGCTGGAATTGCAGACGGTACTCCGGTTACTGAAATAAATATCACCATCAGATCCAGAAAATATCAATCAGCTAGAAACGCCTGTCCTTGAGTCCAATTTGGAAACAAGGACAAAAATGACAATTTCTGGTCAAAACGGGGTCCACATGTGGGCCCGCTTTGCACCAAAAAATGTGCCAGGGTCAAAGGTCTCCAAATTCACTAAACATAGTGTCAACAGGTCAGGAACGATGATACGAACCCAACGGAACTTCCAGAATTGGATTCCGATGAGCCGATCACAAAATCGGCCGTCGAGCGGGGCCTGTGGAGCCCACGACACGTAATTTCGTCAACATTCTCAGAATCGAACCAAACTTGGGTCACAGGACCAGCGTATCACTACGAGTCTGATGGCACAAGTTTCGTTTCAATCCGACTTATGCACACTAAGTTAGGGTGCGATTCAGAAAAGTCGGATACGGGACGTTGTCCGCGGATACGCGTTGATCCCGGTGTGCACGCACACCCGAATCGACTTCTGCAAAATCCCACACGTCCGTATCAACGACGCGCACGTATCTGTGAAGACCGCGCACGACCAAGTCGTCCCGTTTAGCAGGGCGCACCCAGTTCTGGGGTGATCAGGGCGTTATTTTTCCTGTTTTTGGATCGCAGTTCGCGAACGCCACAGGACGCGATGTACCGAGCGGTTTGCCCGGGCACCGAGGGGGTCATACAGGCTATGCGTTGCAATTTACGAAATCGAAATTGGAGCTACGAGTGGTGAGATACACGTACCTAAACAGGGCTCGAAAACCGGGGTCACCGTGTCCGACACGTGTCGAATACAAAGGAATTAGGGTTAGGGTTTCTGGTGTACTCAGGCGGCCGGAGACGGTGGCACGGGGCGGCTCTGCGGCGGGGGAGGCCGGCCGGGCTAGGGCGGCGAGGCACGCGGCGGCTCAGGGCGGCGCCGGGCTGAACTGGCACGGCTGGGGGCGGCCGAGAGGAGTGGCTGCGGCTGCTGCTGCTGCTGTTCGTCGTCGAGGAGAGGAGGAGGAAGAAGAAGGAGGCGGAGCTGGGAGCTGCGGGCGGTGGAGGCGAGGCGGGCTGGGGGCACAGGCGGTGGACGCGGCGGGGAGGGAGAGCCGGAGAGGGAAAAGCCTAGGGTTTTTATAGGCTGGGGGGGGAACGGGTAGCGCCGGGCTAGGCGGAGCCGAGAGGATCGTGGCCCGGGCGAGGCGGAGGGGAATGCGGGCTGGGCGGCCCGTGGCCGAGCGGGCGGCCGGAGCGCCGGGAGACGCGGGACGAGGGAGCCGGTCGTGGGGAGGGTAGGGGTAGCGGGTCGGATGCGGGTCGGGTTCGGGCAGACCCGACCCGACCCGATAGGGCGAGCGGGCTTGGGCCGGAGTTGGGTATTGGGCTGGGCTGCTGAGGGATTGGGCCGGGCCGGGTTTAGGGTTTTATTTAATAAATGATTAAATAAACAGTTAAATAAATAATAAATAAATAATTGATTTTAGGTGATTAAAAATTATGTCCGGGGTCCAATAAATTCCAAAAAAATTATCCTAAGTCCAATTTTTCATTTTACACCCAAAAATATTATTTTTATAATATTTTAATATTATTTATTATCAATTAAAAATCATTTAATAAATAAAAGCCTGATTTTAATTTCAGAAAATTCCCAGAAAATTCCAGAAAATTGTGAAAAATTCTAATTTGAAAATTCTTGAAAAATCAGGGAGTTTACAATCTACCCCCCTTAAGAGAATTGCGTCCTCGCAATCAAATAATAACCGGTCAACAGAGATGACACGATCGAAACACATCACAAAATACCTAGGGAAATACCGTTTCCCTAAAAATGGAAGTTATGCACTTTCCAGAAAAATTTAATTAAAGCAAGAAAATTACAACTTTTAGAAATCTAGGTTATTATTAACAAGTTGCAAATTACTAGGTTGGGGCTGAGGTCACGAACCAACGGGCACGAGCTAAAACAAGACTAGAAGCGGATAACTACGAATCACTTACGCGCATCGGCTGCTCCACGAGTCTGCGCGTTCTCCACGGTCTTCGCTGGAGCTTGTCCGCGTCCTTGAGGTGGTGCCCTCTGCTGCTGGGCCTGTTGGAAGAGTGTTGCCTGGGGTACCAAGGGTGGCCTCGGCAGATATCCTCCTGAGGCTGGTGGCAGGACTTCTTGAAATTTCGTTTGTGATGCTTCCAATGCTGGAAAGGCTGACCTTGGTACTGGTAACGCTTGTTCTCGACGTTCGGGACATTCCTTTAATAAATACTGACTGGATCTGCAAACTATGCATAATCTCTTCTTTCGTCTGCACTCGTTCTCTATATGACCTCGCCGGTGACAATATGGACAAACAGGTATTGCCTGTTGAGATGCTTCTGGTGGCTGGTGTATGTGAGACTTTCTTGCAATTCCTGCCTGTGGTGCTCCAGCTGGTGCTGATGTGGCGGATTGAAGATTCGTCAATGCTTTCTCTCGATGTTGGGGACAATCCTTAGCCAAGTGTTGATTGGTTCCACAAATCAAGCATAATCCTAACTTACGTCTGCACCCGCTCTCAATGTGGCCTTGCTTGTGACAATGTTGACAGGTAGGCAGTACTTGCGGAGATGCTTCGGGTGGCTGGTGCATGTGAGGCTTCTTTGAAGTTTCTTCCTGTGGTGCTCCGGCTGGTATTGATGTGGCTGGTTGGTGAATCACCACTACTTTCTCTCGACGTTCTGGGCAATCCTTTACCGAATGCTTCTTGGATCCGCAAGATAAACATTGTCCCAGACTGCGTCGGCATTCTTTAGCGAGGTGGCCTACCTTGCCACAGTGGTAACAAGTAGGAAGGAATGAGGCTCCTGATGCTGCTCTTGGTAGTGGATTTACCTGTGGTCGCTTTGCAGCTCTTTCCTGTTGTGCTTGGTCTGGTGCTGACGCATACGGCCGCTTCTGGCTGGACTCGATCCTTGTGGTGCACTCCACAGGTCGTGCTGCAGTAAGAACGTCCTCGTCGAAGGTAGTTGCATCTGAACTGCTTGGCCTCCGTGACTCCGAGTTAGTTCTATCGATGAAGTTCTCCGCTTGATTTTGCTGAGCTTCTTGTTGAACCTTCTGATAGGCTTGCATCATCACGTAGAACATGCGGAACATTTGCTGTTCGTCCATAGGCTGTCCCAGTGGGAAGGAAGGCATCGGTGGAGTAGGCCGCGTCGAGGGTGGAACGTCATCTTGGTGGATTCTTGAGGCAGGCTGACTTGCTTGACTGCCTTGTGATGATTGGCCTTCATCGACTGGTGTCACATCGTCTTCTTGGGTAACCACAACGGCTTGTGGTGTTTCTGCATGAGCCTCGTTGCTGGCTTGTGGGTCCATTTCCCTGCATCCAAAATAAACGATAAGAGGCGCACATGAATCAAGGCAGGATGCAAGTCAATAAATTAATTGGAATAGATATCAAGAACGATTCAAGCAAGTGGATGAGATCATAAAACTTATCCTATCTTATTGTAAGCATGTTCGGTCCCTGAGTTAAAACCGAACAATTTTAGTCGTTGACCTGCATGGGCCACCACAAAAACCATGTCACGCCCCAGTCCCAAAATGCCGAGGGACTGGACACGTGGCAATGGCCAGCAGCACGCACCGATGGACAACCCAATTTAATAGATCCATCAGGGCATGCTTAAGCTGTAGTCTAACAGTAAATAGAACCAATGATACAGGTCACAGACTAATCTAATCTCATCCACAACAGATAATCACAGATTAAATGCCAGAGTAATGCAAATAGAAATAACTATCAAATCTCAATAAAAGTGTCTCGGTGAACAATCCGAGATCAAGTCTGATACATCAAATCAAATAGACAGAAAATAAAGGAACTGAAAGTAGAAACAGAAATAACTGACTATATACAGCCACTGCTCAGGAGAAGTCATCTGGTGCGAGCTCGTCCTCAGGTCCTGGTACAGCTCCTGGAAGTGCTCCTGTACGGTGTATCTCTGGATGGTTCTCTTCGGCTATACCTGGGGACATAGTCCTTTCCAGGTCCTCAGGGGACATAACAAGGTACAGATAATACAAGCCAAAATATAAGCAGTGCAGAAATTAAATGAAACAGCAGGGTAAACTATGTAACCAGCTAAGTGATAAATGCAAGTTGAGAGCATCACTAGAACTCAGGCTGAAACCGCTACAAGCTCTGTGTCGGGGAGCCGGTAGCAGTAATAACACGTAAAGGGTCTAGCTCTGCTGGAGAGACTACGACCTCACAATAGTAGTAGATATATATATATGAAATAGCCTGTAGCCTGTGTGTCTCTCCCCACCCAATGTAATCACACGTCTCATGTCCATGACACGCAAGATCATCACTAATGCAGCAGTCATATAATGTCTATGAATAAACTGTCCATGTCATAAACCTGTATCCTATACAGAATCACCATGAATATCTCAAGAGGATTCTGTCTCATGAATAGTGTCAAGTATCCTGGGTTCTGATGTACTTGATAGGACAAGTACCAAGAGTAAGGGTATCGAATGTCCATCTCTAAATGACGTACCCAACACCGCGTACGGGGTTGGCACCCGACTATGATCGGACACTAAGTACGTCACATGTTTTCTAGGTTAAGCAGTTAAAACAAGTTTACATATGAATCTACAAGAAATCGAGTAAAATACTATAACAAGAATCACTGCGAGTTGACAAGCTCTACTTGCCCACTGATGCATAAATAAGCCAAGAAAATATATAGCAAGCTGCAGGGTTTGGCAAGGTACACTTGCCTGTGGTTCCGGTTCCAATTCCAATTGCGGCTCTGACTTCAGCTGGAATTGCAGGTGGTACTCCGGTTGCTGAAATAAATATCACCATCAGATCCAGAAAATATCAATCATCTAGAAACGCCTGTCCTTGAGTCCAATTTGGAGACAAGGACAAAAATGGCAATTTTGGGTCAAAACGGGGTCCACATGTGGGCCCGCTTTGCACTGAAAAACGTGCCAGGGTCAAAGGTCTCCAAATTCACCAAACTTAGTGTCAACAGGTCAGGAACGATGATACGAACCCAACGGAACTTCCAGAATTGGATTCCGATGAGCCAATCACAAAATCGCCCGTCGAGCGGGGCTTGTGGGGCCCACGACACGCAATTTCGTCAACGTTCTCAGAATCGAACCAAACTTGGGTCACAGGACCAGCGTATCGCTACGAGTCCGATGGCGCAAGTTTCGTTTCAATCCGACTTGTGCACACTAAGTTAGGGCACGATTCAGAAAAGTCGGATACGGGACGTTGTCCGCGGATACGCGTTGATCCCGGTGTGCACGCACACCCGAATCGACTTCTTTGAAATTCTACACGTCCGTATCAACGACGCGCACGTATCTGTGAAGACCCCGCACGACCAAGTCATCCCGTTTGGCGAGGCGCACCCAGTTCCGGGGTGAATCAGGGCGTTGTTTTTCCTGTTTTTGGATCGCGGTTCGCGATCGCCACAGGACGCGATGCACCGAGCGGTTTGCCCGGGCACCGAGGGGGTCATGCAGGCTACGCGTTGCAATTTACGGAATCAAAATCGGAGCTACGAGTGGTGGGATACACGTACCTGAACAATGCTCAAAAACCGGGGTCACCGTGTCCGACACGTGTCCGACATGTGTCGGATACAAAGGAATTAGGGTTTTTGGTGTACTCAGGCGGCCGGAGACGGCGGCACGGGGCGGCTCTGCTGCGGGGGAGGCCGGCCGGGCTAGGGCGGCGAGGCACGCGGTGGCTCAGGGCGGCGCCGGGCTGAATTGGCACGGCTGGGGGCTGCGGGGAGGAGTGGCTGCGGCTGCTGCTGCTGCTGTTCGTCGTCGAGGAGAGGAGGAGGAAGAAGAAGGAGGCGGAGCTGGAAGCTGCGGGCGGTGGAGGCGAGGCGGGCTGGGGGCGCAGGCGGTGGACGCGGCGGGGAGGGGGAGCCGGAGAGGGGAAAGCCTAGGGTTTTTATAGGCTGGGGGGGGGAACGGGTAGCGCCGGACTAGGCGGAGCCGAGGGGATCGTGGCCCGGGCGAGGCGGAGGGGAATGCGGGCTTGGGCCGGAGTTGGGTATTGGACTGGGCTGCTGAGGGATTGGGCCGGGCCGGGTTTAGGGTTTTATTTAATAAATAATTAAATAAACAGTTAAATAAATAATAATTAATTAATTAATTTTAGGTGATTAAAAATTATGTCCGGGTCCCAATAAATTCCAGAAAATTTACCCTAAGTCCAGTTTTTCATTTTACACCAAAAAATATTATTTTTATAATATTTTAATATTATTTATTATCAATTAAAAATCATTTAATAAATAAAAGCCTGATTTTAATTTCAGAAAAATCCCAAAAAATTCCAGAAAATTGTGAAAAATCCAAATTTAAAAATTCTTGAAAAATCAGGGGGTTTACAGCATGAACCCTGACTATGGGACTTTTTGGATAGATGTAACTTCTAAAAAGTGTAAAAGTTGAACTTTCAACATGATACAACGCAAGTAGTGTCACTTTTTGAAATATGTTTGGATAAATGTACTTTTGTCCCAGTTTCATATCAATTTTGTTTGGATAGCAACATAAAAGTGATTAAAGTGGAAGTAAAAATTAAAAGTTTGAAGTTCCTGTTTGAATGACAACTTGAAAGTGGAAGTGAAAATTGAAATTATCTATTAATTAACAAATAAATAAGAAAAAATAACAACAAAATAAATTATTTAAAAAATAATAAATCTTAATTAAAGAAAATTAAGAATAAAATAAAACAAATTAATTAACGAAAATTTAATTAACAAAAATTTTGAAAATTAAAATATATTGTTAATTAGTGAAAATTTATTTACCAAAATTAAATTAAAAAAAAACTAATATAAAAAATTACCAAAATTTAATTAACGATAAACTATTAGCCAAATTTAATTAAGAAAAATTAGTTAACAAAAAACTAACAAAATTTAATTAAGAAAATTTTACAAGAATTAATTAACAAAAATTAGTTAACAATAAGTAATTAACAAAGAATTAATTAACAAAACTTAATTAAAAAAACTAACATTATTTAATTAACAGTATTTTCTGTTAACAGTAGTTAATGTTAATTAACAATCATTAATGTTATTTAACAGTTATTAACGTTAGCAAAAATTATTTAGTAAACAGTAATTAACGTTAAATTATAATTAACATAAATTAACGTAACAAAAACTAAAAAAAAATTAATAGAACTAAAAAAATTATCAAAATTCTCTACTTTCAACGAGTTCGGCTCATTTTCTAATGCAACTCAAAATCTCTCCACTTGTATCAAAAAATTTCACTTTTAAAGTCTAGCCAAACATCAAAACTGTTATAATACAAGTGCGAATACATTAAAAATACAAAAAAAAAAAATTTTGGCAATTTCGATGCACGTTTCCGTTCCCCAAGTATAATTGAGCAGATATAAAAGACAAAATGCTGTCAATAGTAGAACAGCTAAAGGACTGGTGTCATCTTGCACTTCAACAAGACATCAAAGCTTCTCTCATTAATTCAGAGACCATGTTAGCACCTTCCTCTTCTTACATGAAAGTTGGAAACAGAGATTATTCAGTGGGCTTGCCCAGGTCTCATAAAACTTTATTCAGTATCATATTGTTTGCCTTTTTCATAATATATCATATTGTTATTAAAGCATCATTAGTAAGATCCATACCATATTCTAGATTTAAAATATAAAAGTTTATTTTGTATAATAGTAAGTTTTATCTCTAGTTTTAATTTTTAGATTTTGAGACTTATTCCACCCATGGGAGCTATAGGTTGGGCGTTCCAATTTTTAGATTCTATATTGTAGAAACTCATTTTGTGGAATAGTAAGTCTCAATTTGAAGTCCAACTTTCTAGATTTTAGATTTTAGATTTTAGATTTTTTTTTACATCAATTTTTGACCACACAATCTTTGGGACCGGAGCTCACTTTATCATTTTTCACTATTTTCATACAAATCCAACACATTCTACATTTACCTTCTTTTTTAGGTCCTAAATTGTATTGAAGAATTCCAACTACTAATGATGCTCTTAGAATAACTCTCACACTGCCACGTGTTAAAACTGGTCCGTTGAATAATTTATCCAGACAGGGTTGCAATTTTCAACAAATTTCGATCCGGCCGACTAGCTCGGACATTTTACTATGTTCGCGTTAGACTTGTACATCTGACTTAGTCTAATAAACATGTTGGGTTTGGTGTCAGGTAAATTTGTCCAGTTCCTTGAAATAACAGTAATATAACGTTCGAGCTAAAATTGGGTAACAAAATAATTGGAATAGACTAAAAATTTCGTGTGAAATATCGAACCACATAAAAAAAAAATTTGAGATAGACTTAAAACTATAGTTAATTGGAGGATTTTTTTTTTTTTTGACTTTTCGACATTACGCACGGGATCCGACATGACACTCAGGACTTTTGTATACACTGCATTGTATGTCTTTGGACCCACTGTCTTCCAACTTTTATCATTTATAAATAGAAAAAATAATACGTTCTCGTGGCTTAATCCACTGACCTTCTGTCATTCAACCGAATCAACCGAAAACTTATACTTCTTTTCGGTAACCACAAAAATTATTCAAATTCGATAATTGAAGGAGTTTTAAGCTCTATTCTAACCGACTAATAACATTTAATAATATTGGATTAGTGTATGAGTAACTTTCTAGAGAAAGATACTGATACTTCTACAAGTATACGGGTCAAACTCGAAAGAGACCCGAATTTTACTTCCCTTGCTCTTACATCCATTTGTCACTGTCTTCTATATTTAAGAGGATTTCATTTGAAACAAGCATCGTCAATCTATGGGATCTATTCATCAAAAAAATCATAATTTCAACAGCAAATATAATTCATATTTGCCTTTAAAATTATATGGAGTGGTCCAAAACATTCTTCTTCTTCTTTTTTCTATCCGAAACCCCTCCCCCAACACCCTTTATCCGAAATCTCCTACCAAGACTCGAACCCAATCATTTCCTACCCATATCCTTGGCCTTACCAAGGAGCCGTTTGGTTCAGTGAAGTTGAACAAAATATTAAAAGAAAAAAAAAATTAAAGAAATTGACATTTCGCTAACGCATTGCGGTGAAATAAAACGAAGTAAAAAAAAAAACCGTTTGAATTTTTTGAAGAAGTTAAGATTAGAAATAAAAAAATCATAAAATTAGTATTTGATGGTTGTTGAAGTGAGTTGAAAAGTGTAACATTTTTGTCGAAGCGACATAAAATAAATCTTCTTTTTGTTAAAGTAGAAAGAAAGTTGTCCTCCAACCAAACGCACGAAGTAGAAATGAAAAATTTTCACTTCCGCGCTCTAGTTCGAAGAAAAAAAAAACTTCGATTTCAAACCTAGATTTTGTGACAGACAAATTTACTGCTCATATCAAATCACAGTAAATATTGTCCGCAAATCTTTCAACCAAACACATAAAGTGACCAAAAATTTAAATTTTGATCACTTCCACACCCTAAATTCGCGAACCAAACAGTACCTTAAATCACTGTAGAAGCATGAAAAATTCGAGTCCACGCGCCAGAAGATATGACCTCAAAGCCTGCCTCTAGTCATGCTACAGAGAAACTATGCGGCCAAGGGACTCGTCTAGATCCCCAAAGCAAGTATGCAAGTGCATCCATGCGGCCAGACTACAAGCCACATACATACAAGATCTATGCGTCAAGCTCTCCACGAGAACCAGACTCCATGCGCCCCATGCGTCCCAGATTACATGCGTCATATGCGGCCAAGACGTTATGCGTCCTTGTCCTCATGAAGCCAAAGTGTCCATCAGATCAAAGGCGGACGAGAGCGCACATGCGGCCTCGACTCTATGCGTCATCATCCTCATGAAGCCAAAGTGTCCATCAGACCAAGGCCGGACGAGAGCACATATGCGACATCGACTCTATGCGTCCTCGTCCTCATGAAGCCAAAGTGCCCATCAGACCAAGGGCAGACGAGAGCACATATGCGGCCAAGACGTTATGCGTCCTCGTCCTCATGAAGCCAAAGTGTCCATCAGACCAAGGCCGGACAAGAGCACATATGCGACCCCAACTCTATGCATCATCGTCCTCATGAAGCCAAAGTGTCCATCAGACCAAAGCTGGACGGGAGCACATGCGGCCTCGACAACATGCGGCCAGAGTGTCCATCTGACAAAGGCCAAAAGAGCATGTATGCGGCTACAAGACCTATGCGGCCTAACCAACTTGCGGCCAGAGTGTCCATTCGACCAAAGCCAAACGAGAGCACGTATGCGTCTACAAGACCCATGCAACCTCGCCATCATGCGGTGAAGATGCTATGCGGCCTCCAGCCCACAAGATCTTTCTGTTACAACTGCATAGATCTTCGCACAGTTGGTGGTGATAACGTGTCCAGCTGACCAAGTCACACACACAACGGATTAAAAATAATCCCGAGATCTCTTCAACAACATATCTCAACAAATACCACGTGGCAATCGGTCCATGGCATACGACGACAGTTGCAACCGCATTCTGTTGAAGGAGCCTTATGCGGCCACCAAACAGAGGAATATGCGGCACCCATAGCCCATCAGCACGATAGCAATAAATAGGAGCAACTTGAACATTCTAAGCTCGACTTTTCTTCTTCTGCTTCAGAGAGAAAGCATACCACCCACGACCAACAGAGAGAGAGAGAGAGAGCATACTGAGACGAGCAAAGAGAGAACGTAAGCTTCCTCACCTTGCATTGGATCGTCCACGGAGTAAAAAGATGACATAACACTCCTTGTCCATCTCCACACCCCAAAATCAAAAAAAAATTATACTTAGATTGTTCGTCCAAACCTCTTTGTACTTTATTTTGTTTGTTGATTAAATCAAGCTCTTTTATAACTTTCGAATTTAATGGAGAACAAGATGACGACTCTGCTGGGAACGTCTTTCTCTACTGATGAGAAAGCTGTGGTGTAATCCGACGAAACCAAGCTCGTGTCCAATCAAAGGATGCTGGTGGTCCGCTTCGATCAGCAGGCCTTCGAGGACATGATGTCCGGGGAAAGCGCGAGTCCTTCTCTGAGGCAAGCAAAGACCAAGAAGACCCGCTGGACACGGATAGAAAAGGCCATCGCGCCTCACCCAACTGCGGAGCTTGCGCTCCCCGTTCTTTTCCAGCCGTAGGGACCGCACATCATGCGTCCACTGTTTATGCGTCAGCATCTTCCAACCTGAAGGGTGCTCACCACTCGATGACCCGCAGGACATGGGCAGCCAACGCCATCGTGCCTCACCCAACTGCCGCACCCTTCGTCTCTCTTTCTGTTGCTGAAAGCGCTCGCCAGGCGTCCCATCGGGCTGTTCATGCGGCATCCTCGCTTGACACAGAAAATGCGCAACACCCAAACTCTGGGAGAGGAAAATACTACGATGTCAGACGTTCGGGCGCTGATGCAAACTCTATGGGGCCAAGTAAGAGGCCGCATAAGACTCACTATACGGTATCGGTTGACGGCCGCAGACAGATGGCCACATGCGACTCTAGCAGCAGTCGAACCTCTATTTTTGACCGAATCTCACGCATCGCTGACCCTACGCGCCATGCTGAGAATGGTGAAAACCTAAACTTGGACTCTTCGTACTACGCGCCTACGGGTGCCAAGTCGAAGAAGTCTGGGGCAGTGCGAGCTCATCATGTTCAAGCAATTGTCCGTTCGGCTGACCGTCGGAGGGCACCGCTAACTGTTATGTGGGCCCCTGATTGAAAGCTGTATAAGACCGACCCGTGCGTCCAGCCCTCAGTGGCAAATGGACAGGGTCTGTCTCCAAAGTTTTCCACTAACGATCTGGGGAACGTTCTTATACGAACCCTAGATCAGGGAGCAAGAATAACACCCACGCCCTCGTGCGCTCGGTCTACCCATGCTCACGAAAAGGGTACAAAGGTGAGTCAACCCTCGCCTAACTTGCGCCATGTGATTAATCACAATCACAAGGCGTGGGAGGCAGCTATGGCATATGAAGCATCCTCCCTAGGACATCACTGTGCCAAAATTATCATCAACTACTGCTGCAATAAAGTGACAGTACCTACAAGCAGACAGTCGGCATTCCAACGACTGCACCCGAAGGCACCTATCCAGCAACAATCCAAAGATCAGGTGCAAACACCAGAGGAGGAGAAGCTGCCATTTGCCTCATGTTACTCAGCTCGGAAGGTCCTTTCCACCATAAGAGGAAGGAAGTCCAGCACCTCTAGTCCATCAATCTCAACCAGCACATTGAGAAGGCGATTACCAGGAGGACCAGCATCGGGACCTGTGGAAGGAGTTTTCTACGGCACCCGCTCGAAGAAGAAGCTATCAGCTACTAGGGGTAGATCTTCCTCAGAACCCCTGGGGTTACACAAGATTGGAGTAGTAATACCCCGGACCTATACAATAACCCAACGTTCCGTAAAGACAGTGAATCTCAAGGGACAAATGCCGAGTTCTCTGGGGTAATCACCCTCATCATGAAGACGCAGCTTCCAAAGCTGGGGGTAGCAGTCCCTCCGATTATGAAGAAGATTTATCACTTTCGACTTTTCCTAAGGACAACAATTCCGTGGAAGATGACATTAACGTGCTTAGGGTTAATGCAATATCTAGGGCTGGGGGTAGCAATCCACAGGAATCAGAAGGTGGTGCGATGATGCCTACCTCCCCTGAAGACTGTAACTCCCAAGGAACATACAATGACATGCTGGGGGGGTAGTCACCCTCGAATAGTTAAGACCATCAATTGAAGCTGGGAGTAGCATCTCCTTTGAGTCTGAAGACGATGCAACGATGCTCGTCTTCCCTGAGGACAGTGTGACTCAGGAACCGAATGCGGAAGGACTCAACGATCATCAACATCTCGATGCTCTGGAGGAAATGATGCAGAGTACCAAAATGAAGACTTTGGCCCAGGCAATACTGAAAATTAAGGTGAACATGGTCCTGCCACCCTCAGGGCCCGCAGTAACTTTGCAAGCCGGGAGTAGCAATCTCCCGGTGATCCACACCAACCCGTCATGCCGTGAGGACAGTGATTCCCAAGAACCAGACAAAGAAATTTCTAGGGGTAGTCTCCCTCGATAAGTCAGAGCAGTATTCAAAGCTGGGGGTAGCATCCCCTCCGAGCCCGAAGACGATTTAAAATTATCGGTCTTCCCTGAGGACCGTGCGACTAAGGAATCAGAAGCCCCAAATCCAAATGGGTCTTTCTCCTTTGATGACGAAGTCATCATTAAAATCTTTAATATACTAATGAAGGGAAACAAACTCCGGCTACCCAACATCAGATGCCCCGAAGAGGCTGATAAGATCGATGACCCAAAATATTGCCTCTTTTATCAGTACATCCATCATCCAACCAGAGACTGCTATGTGTTGAAGAGATGTATCCAGTAATTGATCTTTGCCATGGAGCTCACCCTCGACTTCGAGGATAAGACGGTCATTGCGAACATAATGTCCCTCCAATTAGGCGACTTTCCAGTGATGGAAGCCCAAGCAACCAGGGAGGTCGTCAACCTCCCGCCGGCTAGCAACCGAGTAGCAGGCTTGGTATCACTCACAACCACAAGAGATGAGGTCATTACTCAAAAACTGGAACAACAAATAGCACATTCAATGAGCAGGTCAAAGAAAAAGTAATGCAGGTCAGGCCGCATGATCCTTTCCTCATAAAACATAAATTGTAGACTTCAGGTGCTCAGCGTAGCTCAACAAGTCTTCCTATGCACAAAATCCAAGTCTCGCATGACTCATCGACAATGGCGCATGATGGACAACATTCCATTGTACGCATCCAAGCAAGTCTTTAGCGCAAGGACGTATCACACTTCATGCGCACACGATAGTACTTCTCTGCATAACAAATCCTTATGGGAAACATGCACTGTTCCCCTACACAATATATAAAAATACGCGACAAGCGATGGTCCTTGACGTAGTAGACAATCGTGCGCACGCGGCAGTGATACTACGTGTACAACTCAGTCAAATCTCTCGTATATACGTGGCAGTGTTCCTGTGCACAAAGCTTCTTATTCTGCACAATCTAAGTTATCCACAGTATTCAACGCAATAAATAATGAGCTGCCATAGTTCCATCATTACATCCAACAATCACTCCATCTCATACAGAAGATCGGCTATGACCTCCAAAAAGCTGAAGGTCTGAACTTTGGTAAAGGACGACGTATTCCTTTATAATCCGACAGTTATTACAACAACACTCGCAGAGGGCTAGGATATGGAGATGCTAGTATGCGCCATCACTCCCACAAGACGGCAGCAAATTCCAGCCTAAATGGGAGGGCCCGTTCATCGTGGAGTCCGTATTCTCCAACGGCGCCTACCGGCTCGCGAAACCCAACGGCGACTTGCTCATGATGCCTATCAATGATAAGTTCCTGAAAAGTACTACGTCTAAACTAGACCGATACTCCACTTATTCCAATTGGGACAACCCAGATGTACATATCTCTCTTGGTTGTTCATCCCTATCAAGTGCCTTTGTGCAATATTTTCTCCCTTCTTTACAAATTCCTATAAAATCCAGCATCTGTATCCAGGAGTCCTGGATACGCAACGGAGGATGGATCCTTAAAGTATCCCCAGCAGAGCAGTCCTTAGGTCTACTCGCACACTCCCGCAGTGACCACACACAAACCAACTTAGTTAGACGCTAACCATGTTCATATTACCTCTGAGCTATCGTCCTACTAATCACCCCAGCGGAGCAATCGTCAGGTCTATCTTCATTTTTGGATAGACCACCCTCAGCAAACCACTCCTTAGTGGGTATTTCAGACATTGTTTCATGTTCATATTATCTCTGAACTATCGTCCTAACATTTCTTCCCAGCTGAGTTTGCCATGTCCATATTATACCTCTGAGCAAACCTTCTGGATTTTGTCTATCGATTATCACGTTCATATTACCTCTAATATCGGTTGTCATCCCCACTTATCACCCGTAATCACCAAGGTACACCAGCAGTGTTAAGTTCATAAAAACTGCCACGTCCATATTACCTTTGGCAAAGCTTGTTCCAAAATCTAATACTTGTACTAACATACGCAAAAAGTAATGGATCCACAAAAACTGCAACGTCCATATTACCTCTGTCAGGGCTTATCTCAAACCTATTACCTGTACTAACATGCACAAAAAGTAATAGGTCCACAAAATCTATCACATCAATATTACCTCTGATAGAGATTATTTTCGAATTTATTATTTGCACTCAACGTGTGCAACAAATAATAATTCCACCAAGAGTCCCTCAGTGAGATTTCCTTAATGGAAGCAAACATTCATTTCTATACTACCTCTGGCGCGCTTCCTTCTCCTTCCATAAAAATACCAGGGTCGTACCTAACCTCTCGGTATGGCTATTGATCAGCTCACGTCTACGTCACCTCTAAGTTATCGTTCTCACCTCCTCCCCAGTAGGGTTTGCCATTTCCTTCGCACCTCTGAGCAAACCTTCCGGGTTTGGCTATCGATCATCACGTCCACAGTACCTATGATATCGATCGTCGTCTAAACTTATCACCTGTACTTAAATTTAAGTGCGTCAATGGTGTTAAGTCCACCAAACTTGCCACCTATGGCAAAGCATGTTTCGAACTTATTACTTTCACTATCGCGCGCAAGAAGTAATAAGTCCACCAAAGATCCTCTAGCGGGATGTCCTCAATCCAAAGAAAATAACCACGTCCATATTACCTCTTGCTCGTTTTCTTTTTTCTTCCACCAAAAATACCGGGATCATACCTAACCTCTCGGTATGAGTATCAATCAATTCACGTCCATACTACCTTTGAACTACGTCTCTCAACTTTCCCCAGCAGAGTAAATCTATCACTACAAGAAAACAGTCAGTTCTATATTACCTCTGTCATATTTTCCTTTATCCCCACAGAGTCATATCTTACCACGTCCATATTACATCTAAGTAAGATATTTTCAGAACTTTTTCATGTCCATATTACCTCTGAGTAAAGTTTTTTCTTCGACTTTCTGCTATCACGTTCGCATAACCGTTGATAGTGTTAGTCGTTTTGGCTTATTATCCGTACTTAAGGTACGCCATGGGTAATAAGTCCACAACCCAAGCATTTTCCATATCCATATTACCTCTGAGAAAATATTCTTGTCCATCGACTTTCTACCACCACATCCATAATACCTCTGATGGTGTCAGTCGTTCCAACTTATCATATGTACTAAACCCTAGGTACGCCCTAGATGATGAGTCCAAAAAAAATCTACAATAGAATTATCTCAAAACAATCATGTCCATCTTACCTTTGAATTATTTTTCCACAAAAACTCCAGTCCTACAGAAGTTTATTTTACCATGTCCACATCACCTCTAGTAAGATACCTCTAACGGAATTCCAAGTTTGTCACGTCCATGTTACCTTTGAGCAAACATCCCTCCAAATAGTCTGCTACATGTCGTTCTAGACTCCTGATGGTGTCAGTCATTTCAACTTATTATCTGTATCCAGTTTTAGGTACGTCATGGGTAATAAGTATACCAAAATTCTCCAGTGGAATATCCCGAGAGAATACAATGTCCTACTACATCCATATTACCTCTAGTAGAATGTCCGTCTTCTTGACCAAGTCAAAACTCTCTACCATGCTTTTTTTCAAAGTATTTCAAAACTTTTTCAAGTTTTAGAAACTTTGAAGGGGGTCTTCTAGAAGCATGGAAAATCCGAGTCAACGCGCCAGAAGATATGACCTCAAAGCCTGCCACTAGTCATGCGGCAGAGAAGCAATGCGGCCAAGGGACTCGTCTAGATCCCCAAAGCAAGTCTGCAAGTGCATCCATGCGACCAGACTACAAGCCACATACATACAAGATCTATGCGTCAAGCTCTCCACGAGGACCAGACTCCATGCGTCCCATGCGTCATATGCGGCCAAAATGTTATACAACATCATCCTCATGAATCCAAAGTGTCCATCAGACCAAAGGCGGACGGGAGCACACATGCGGCCTCGACTCTATGCGTCCTCGTTCTCATGAAGTCAAAGTGTACATCAGACCAAGGCCGGATGAGAGCACATATGCTGCATCGAGTCTATAAGTCATCGTCCTCATGAAGCCAGAGTGCCCATCAGACCAAGGGCGGACGAGAGCACATATGCGGCCAAGACGTTATGCGTCATCGTCCTCATGAAGCCAAAGTGTCCATCAGACCAAGGTCGGACGAGAGCACATATGCGGTCCCGACTCTATGCGTTATCGTCCTCATGAAGCTAATGTATCCATTATACCAAGATCGGACGAGAGCACATATGCGACCTTCATAACATGCGGCCAGAGTGTCCATTCGACCTAGGCCCAAACGAGAGCACGTATGTGGCTACAAGACCCATGCGGCCTCGCCATCATGCGGGGAGGATGCTCTGTGGCCTCCAGCCCACAAGATATTTTTGTTACAACTGCAGAGATCTTTGCACAATAGGTGCTGACAATGTGTCCAGCTGACCAAGTCATGCACACAACGGGTTAAAAACAATCCCGAGATCTCTTCAACAACATATCTCAACCAAGACCACGTGGCAATCGGCCCATGGCATGCGGCGACAGTTGCAACCGTATTCTGTTGAATGAGCCTTATGCGGCCACAAAACAGAGGCATATGCGACATAAATAGTCCATCAGCACGATGGCTATAAATAGGAGCAACTTGAATGTTCTAAGATGGAATTTTATTCTTCTGCTTCAGAGAGAAAGCATACCACCCCCGGCCAACACACACACACACACACACACACACACACACACACACACACACACACACACACACACACAGAGAGAGAGAGAGATCATACCGAGACGAGCAAAGAGAGAACGTAAGCTTCCTCACCCTGCATCGGATCGTCCACGGAGTAAAGGAGACGACATAGCACTCATTGTCTATCGCCACATCCCATAATCAAAAAAAAATATTGTACTTAGATTGTCCGTCCATGACCTCTTTGTAATTTCTTTCGTTTGTTGATTAAATCAAGCTCTTTTTAGAACTTTCGAATTTAATGACGAACAACCACCAACCACTAGGGGTGAGCATTCGGTTTATTCAGTTTTAACTGAACTGAAATAGTCAAAACCGAGCAAACCAAAATTCTAAAAATCCAAAACCGAAACTGAACCGAAATTAGCCAAAACCGAAACCGAACTGAACCGAATAAGCTATTCAATTTATTTGGTTTGTTTGGTTGGACTATTGTAATTGTTTAATGGATCGGACCCAAAATTGACATCTTGGATAAATTATATTAAAAATTATAATTTTGTACACACATTTGTTGTATTTCAAAGTTGTATCCAAAGTTGGACATAAAAACATATACATTGAATTATTATTTTCAAATTAAATATTTTTTTAATAAAAAATATGCATAGAATTAGAATATTTACATAATTTTGAAATCCTAAAACCGAAATCGAATAATTTTTTTAGTATTTTTAAAATCGAAATTGAATCAAAATTTTCTAAACCGAAACGAATCTCTTATTCGATATTTGATTCGATTTTCGATCAAAAACAGGACAATGCTCACCCCTCTACCTACCACCCCTTTTACTCCGATCACATGATAACTCCCTTGAATTATAATTCAGATGCTGAAGAATCATATGTGATAAGAATTTACAAACCTCGATGATTAAGCAACCTACCATAATGCAGTAGTGTAAAAGTAAATGCAGAAATTGTTGCATATCAACCCAACCAACTACCCAAAGAATTTATTTTTCTTACAGATTGAATAAAGAAATGGACCTGTACACAACGGGCTGGTCTGCACATGCATCTTTCGCTAGACACTGCTCGAATTGAATGGACGACACAAGAGGAGTACTCTGAATTTATTTGGACTTATGTGGAAAGAAGTGGAGCGACGGAGTCTAGCTAAGAACTTCAACAATCTCTCACTTTACAACTGTTGATCAGGTCGCGGCCAGAGAAAAGTAACTGGCAAGAGAATAGCAGTTCCAGGAAAGGTGATAAATTGAAAATTTTGACAAGACAATGTGATGATGTTTCATAGGCAGATGTCAGATGAGGTTTCACTGTCGATCCAAGAGAGGTTCCGGCGACCTGGGCCGACGCAAAAATTCAAGAGAGGATCAACGTCTTAAATGTAAAAGAAAAAAAATGATTTATGTTAACTATTTTCATGTCTTGTATTTATTATACGAAGTACTCTTGTTTTAAAACTAATTACATCAGGCACTCATTTCCTTTAGAACAAAAAAAAAAATAAAAAAAAAAATTTAACATAGAAATAATTAGCGTTATACTTTTCTATAAAAAATATAAAACATAGGAGTAACATGTGTAATTAGTTACAAAGTATAGGTAGTCCATGTAATAAGCATATATAAAACATGGAGATAGTTAACGTAAATAATCCAAAAAAAAAAAAACTAAAAATAAAATCACACACACACACACACACACACACACACACACACACACACATATATATATATATATATATATATATATATGGGATATTTTAACAAATATTCACACTACAAATATAGAAACTAACGTATACCCCCACTTATTTTAAAAACTAACAAATGCCTCCATTACTTTGTATAAAATATTTAAAATTTTAAGATATACCCCCACTATTTAACAAAAAAATTGATTATTTGATTGAAAATGAAGCATTTGCTATTTTGTTTTAATAAGTGTGAGTATATGCTAGTTTCTATATTTGTAGTGGAAACATTTTGTGTGTGTGTATATATATATATATATATATATATATATATATATATATATATATATAGTTCCGCTCTAATAGGCTTGCAAGTCTACCTTATGATACATTTCAGGGTTGTATTTAACGGCGGGTAAGTATATTTACTACTACGTTGGATTCTAATGGCTCATTTCAATAAATGGTAAAAGAAAGATTTAATTTTATCTTAGGATTCAAATAAATATTTTTAATAAATGGCCAAAGATAGATTTAATTATATCTTAGGATTCAATTGAATATTTTCAAATAAATGATAAAAAATAAATTTAATATTAATATTAATATTAGCATTAATACTAATAATAAATTAATATTAATATTAAAAATTAACATTAATACTAAATTAAAATTAAAATTAAAATTAAAATTAAAATTAAAATTAAAATTATTATATTGTTAATATTAATTTTAATTTTAATATTAATATAGTATTAATATTAATTTAATATTAATATTAAATCTATCTTTTATTATTTATTTGAAAAGATTTATTTGAATCATAAGATAGAATTAAATCTTTTTTTTATCATTTATTGAAAATATTTATTTGAATTTTAAGATAAAATTAAATCTTACTTTTACCATTTATTGAAAAAAATTATTTTAATTCAACGTAGTAGTAAATATACCTACCTGACCCATTGTTAAATATAATCGAAATGTACTATAAAGTGACTTGCAAGGCTATTAGAACGAAACTATATATATATATATATATATATATATATATATATATATATGAAGAAAGTAATTATATCAGCTAAGTCGTTTTACACAATCCATCAACTAGGATTATCCACAACGGAGGTGACCCTAACACAAGCACTACAATCACTATTCCGAAGGACACACAACTCATACAACTCAATTCCGAAGGATACACACCTCATGCAACTCGGCCACTAAGGAGACAAACTCGGTTCGTAGGTCCACTCAGCCCATAGACTACAACTCGTACGAAAGCTTGCACTTGGCTTGAAAGTCTGCTCTACCGCCAACACTGCCATGGTCAGCTCTCCATCTGACCAATGCAGGCCACACCTCTTACAACTCAGTTCCGAAGGATACACACCTCATGCAACTCGGCCCGAATGACACCAACTCGGTTCGTAGGTCCACTCAGCCCATAGACTACAACTCGCACGAAGGCTTGCACTTGGCTTGAAAGTCTGCTCCAACGCTGCACTTGGCCAACACTGGCATGGTCAGCGCTCCATCTGACCAATGCTGGCCTGCTTCGATGCACCCCTGCTCCGCCCCGAAGGCCTGCTTCACCTTCTGCTTGGTCCTAGCCCACACTGGCCCTCACAACAGCAAATTCAATTCCCTTGAAAATTAAGTTGCTTCCCCACAGTTCGAACCCACAATCCACCACCACCTCAGCCACTTTGAGTTAGACTGTTAGTGGTGACCCTCTTTGATCCTTACTTGTGTCCGTCCCTACATTGCGACAGAGACACTGGTTCAAGTAATAACATTAGGCAGGATGGATGCTCTAACCAGTGTTTTAAATCACAACATCAGTTTAATTCACGAGTCCCACAAGGTGAGGAGGGCTATAATTTAAAATATGCCTTTCGTACCATTCCCACAAAGCAGATGCCTGACCATCTACAGTTCCATTACAACTTGGCTACTTTGTAACTTTGTTAGCGCATGTGTTAGCTCTATGCTAGCACGCTGGGGTCCAACCGGTGGCACGGCAGCCGGATGCGGAACAGGAGGGAGGGGGAAGGGGACGCCGCACGGACGGGCGCGGTGGCACGGCGGTCGGACGCGGAGCAGGATCGGAACGGGACGGAGTCGCCTGTTGCTAGCACAGCGCGAGCCAAACGTACTTTGGCTCCATTATCACATATGATAGAGGAATACAAACTTAAGTTCAGCCATAAATATCTAAATCTTATTACATAAATAAACTAAGGTTCGCATGATCGATATCAGATCATTCCTATGAGTTTCAAGATCGACGTTATCGACAATTTCAGATCCAAGTATTGGATTTTTTTTATCGAAAACAAATATATACTACTATATAATAATAAAAAATGAATTACCGTAAAAGTTTTTTTCTTCCTAAAATACCCCTAAACATTTTTAATAATTAAAATTGTTTATTAAATTTAACATAGATAGTTATGTAATTAAGTGTGAACAAAATTAAAGAAAATTGTTGTTTGCTCTTCCAAAAATTAAAGAAAATTGTTGTTTGTTCTTCCAAAAATTTAAAAAAGTTGATGTGTCTTGCTCTTCCTAATTAGTAACAAATAAAAAAAAAATATTGTTTGCACTTCCCAAATAGTATGAAATACGTACAACGCAAGTGGATTTATATTAGTAATTATTAATACATTTATAAAATTTTAGATTTTTTTATATATTTAGACATAATTTTAAATACAGAAAAATTACTGTACCGATAATTTTTTTAAAATAATTAGCTGAAACGAAAGAAATTTTGATAATTTGGAAGTTACAAAAGATTTCGCCATCTGTGATGGTGAAAATATGGAAAAGGTATTATTTTATATATTTTTTAACATTTTTGCCATCTGTGATGGCGAAAATTTGGCCTCATCTGGCGAATTTTTTTGGGTGAACTTTTTTAAGTGGATCGATTTTTTTAGGTTTTTGTTTGTTTTCGGGTTTTATGTTTATGGTTTGTTTTGGTTTATTTTTGTTGTTGTTTTTTGGGATAGTTGGGTTTGGTTTATTTTTTGTTGATTTTTTTTGGGTCACTTATCAAAGTTTTTTTATTTTTTGTACCGTTCATATTGTAACGTTTATATTTTTACAACGGCTCTTTCTTTCTCATGTCTATAAATTTCTATCATTTTATTCATTTCTTACTCAACCCACACATGCTTTCAAAAAAAAATTATTCTATTCTTTTCTCACTCAACAGAAGGTGATTTCTTACTCAACAGAAGCTAGTTCAGCTCACTCACTGTATTTAGAAGCTCACTCTCTTGTCATGGATCAAAGTCTAACAATATTATGTTCGATTGGAGGTGTGCTAAATGGGTTAGTTTATGAAAGAGGTTTTAATTTTTTTCAATTGATCAAAATATTTTGTTTGATACTTTATGTAATCAAATTGTTGAGCAATGTTCTATTGATTATGAATTTATATTGGTAGATATTTTTTTAACCAATTGTATAAAGTTTGTTAGTGAATAAGCATGAAAATTTATTCTCGAAGTTAATGCACAAGTAACGTACATTAATATTTATGTAACTTTACCACCACATATAATTAATATTGTAAGTAGTATACGCGCTTCTAATCAAGTTAATACTGCTTATAGTTCTTCTCATCAATTTATTTCATTTACTGAACAAGAACATATAGTAGATGATGGTAATAATAACGATAAAAACAGTGATGATTTAATTAAAAATTTAGATGATGAATTTGATGGCAATGTTGATAGTGTTAGCATTTCTGGATTATGCGTTGGAAGAAAATTTGATAATCGTTCTGAATTTAGATGTTTTATTAGTAATATAGCAATTGCACATAACTTTACTTGTCATGCTACTTTAAATAATGCTAGTGAGATTGTACATAAATGTAACGATTCAAGATGTAATTGGAGAGTATACGCTAAAGCCGTTGGTGAAGGTGAAGGTGAAGGTTTTTCTATTGGTACGCTAGAAAACTGTTCGCCATTAAATGTGTTCTTGCAAACTTTGTATTTAAGGAACGAAAAAGAGTACAAAAAATCATAAACAAAATTATCTAAGTACAATATTTTGATCTGGGGTGTGACGATGGACAAATAGCGTTGCGGCGGCTCCTTTACTTTGTTGACGATCCGATGCAGGGTGAAGAAGCTTATGTTCTCTCTTTGCTCGTCTCTGTATGCTCTTTTTCTGTGTTGACGACCCATGTGTGTCCGTCCTCCTGTTTGGGCAGGACACCCGGGTATATATAGTCATCCTTGGGCGCATATATGTTGGGCAACATGGATGCTTGAGGGTGCCACGTGTGCCTCCTTAACAGGGTATAGCTGTAACCGTGAGCGGGCTAAGCTATCACGTAGGCGCTTGTTGGGATTTTTTATTGTTGAAGATCTGGATGGTTCTCGTCCTTTGTGGGCATGACTTAGTCAGCTTGACACATGGTCCACACTTTGTTGGAGAGAAACACAAAGTGTGGACTCATAGATCGCATGGAGCCTGGGACGCATGGGGACAGAGATGCATAGAACGCATGGGGCCAAAACGGATAAAATACAGAGTCTGGAATGCACAGGGCCAGTTGTACACATGGCATTGCACATCCATCGAGAGTGAAGTTCTGTGCTGACGTAAGACTTCTATCGTTTAGTATGTTCACGTCTTTTGAGGCATTCAAAAAATTCTCTTTTTCAGGATTCTGTGTCAGAGACGATCCTGTTGCTAGGATGCCATGTCAGGTCCATCTGCGGCCAAAGCTGCTTCAGCTGATTGGGACGCATGGATGTCGCTTTATTGGGCAGCAGGGTGATTCTGCGGCCCAATCTTTTCCGAGCTTTACTTTGGGACGCATGGTTATTGGACGCATGGATGCATATTTTTTATGCTTCTACAAATCCCCTTCAAAGTTTTTAAACTGAAAAGTTTGAAATACTCTGAATAAGAAGCATGGCGAAAAAGTACTTTTGGTCGCATGGATATTGTGTTGCATGGACATTGGGATCGCTTAGTCGCGGGTCGCATGGATGAGTGCTTCCAGGCTGTCACTTCTGCATTAACTGACAGATTTGTTTCGATTTTGGAGCGGATCCCCTTTTGGATTCTTAGCCATCTTCTGATGCGGGGCTCGAGGAGACGATTTCCAGGGAGATTTAAAGAGGATAACGAAAATTAAGGCGTCAGATTCGTCCCCATAACTACTTGGTTCATTGCCTCGATCTCTTCATGCAGTTTTGAAGCTTATAAATAGGTGGCGGGGAGGAGAGCGAGAACTTTATCTCTTTGCTTCCTTTCTTTCTCCTGTGAGGGATGCTTGAGGCTGTGGCTCTTTTTATCGAGGAGCTCGCCGGGTGTGGCCTTGGTCCGTGACCTCCTGATAGAGGTACAGGAGCACCAAGCTTCTCGTGTTGGTCCGCCAAGGGCACGGTCTTGCTGCGTGGGTGAGAAATCATCTAGGACACGTGAAGACTCTTTACAAAGTTCTGCTGCCTGGATGAACATACGCGGACTTTTCACAATGTCCTGTCGTACGGATGAGCACCCCTCTACAACATCGTACAAAGCCTATCCGAGGCTTGGTCGCTTGGACTGCAACATGCGAACATGGCCTATATGTTGGATAAGGTCTTATCTTGCTCGTTCGGGCGGTCTGAGTTGTACGCGGCTGCGGCCTGGCAGCAGTTTGCGGTAGTCGTACCTTTTTATAATCCTCGCTGAGACTGGCAAGTGTCTTCTTTATGCAAGTTTTGTCCTTGCTCATGTTGCCTATGATGGAGCATGAAAGGATATCGTAACACCCGTTGTTCGGGTTAAAAACCAACCTTATGCGATGGTTTGTCAAGAACTGATCCAGGAGACGGGGATGATCATCCTGTGTCTTGCGTGGAGATGTCCCCGTTTATGCAGCATACTAGCTGCATTTCTCTCCTTTATGCGGACTGCTACCGGTCGGGGTTCTGCGGCGCTGATTACTGGATTTAGATTGATTGCTATTCCTGTTGTCCAGTCTTCCCGTGTGGCTGGAGAGTGTCGGGTCTTGTTCCCTTTGGATGTCCGTCAGTATGAATTCTTTTCCATATACTGAGGTTTGCACTGTGGAGGGATGATCCAGAAAGTATTGATGAGTTATGCTGCCTATCTCGCTTGTGTCTGTGGCAGAAACAACACAGGGGCACCTAGTAGTGAAAGAGGTTCTTGTCGGCGAGAACCCATGGAAACCCTTAAAAGGGATTCCTATCATGTGTACTCATGATTTTGAATAAAGATTTCTCTTTTTCCAGAACTTCTTCCTTCATTTGTCTTGTTGTGTATTAATTTTGTGTGAACTTTGAATATTGTACTAGAGGTAATATATACGTAGTATAATATCGCAGCCTGTCTAGGATGTCCCACTTGGGAATTAGGCGGACCTATTATTTTTTTGCACATGTTTAGTGCAAATAATAAGTTCAAAAATGATCCCTATCAGAGGTAATGTGGCCGTGATAGGTTTTGTGGACGTATTACTTCTTGTGCACCTGAGTGCAAGTAATAGATTTGAAAGAAGCCCTACCAGAGGTGATATGGATGTGGCAGGTTTTGTGGACTTAACACCACTGGTGTACCTTGGTAAGTACGGGTGATAAGTGAGATGACAACCGATACCAGAGGTAATATGGACGTAATAATCGATAGCCAAGACACGTGATGTTTGCTCAAAGGTAATATGGATATGGCAAACTCAGCCGGGGAAAAATATTAGGACAATAGTTCATAGGTAATATGGACGTGAACCAATGTCCGAAAAACTCACTGAGGAGTGATTTAGTGTGTGTGGTCTATCCGAGAATGAAGATATACCTGAGGATTGCTCCGCTGGGGAGACTAGAGTCTAACGAGACTGGTTTTTTGGTGGTCCAAGCGGGATTGTGCCGGTGGAGCCGAGGACTGCTCCACTGGGAAGACTTTGAGGATCCATCATCTGTTGCGTATCCAGGACTCCTGGATACAAATAATAGCTTTTACAAAAAGTTGTAAAGAATGGAAAATATTGTACATAGGCCCTTGCTGGGGATGAAGAACCAAGAGTGTAATGTGGAACATATTGATTATCCGGCTGGGGATAAGGGGAGTATACGTCTAGCTTAGACGTAGTACTTTTTCAGGAACTTGCCATTGATAGGCATCATGAGCAAGTCGTCATTGGATTTCGCGAGTCGGTAGGCACTGTTGGAGACTACTGATTCTACGACGAACGAGCCTTCCCATTTGGGTCAGAATTTTTCGGCCGTCTTGTGGGTCATAACTATTGGCCTCCTTACGGTCAGGACAAGATCACCTACTTGGTTGGTCCTCTTCTTCATCCGTTTGTTGAAGGTTCCCAAGAGGCGCGCTTGGTATAGCTCAATGCGCTACTGAGCTAAGAGACGTTTTTCGTCGAGTTCTTTTAACTCTTATAGCCGTCGGCGGTGATTGTCGTCGATGGTTAATTTATGGGAGAGAGCTAATCGGAGTTAAAGAATTTGGGTCTCGAGCGGGCGGACTGTCACGCCCCGATCTCCCGCAGGCAAATCGGCCGTTCTCGCTAGGCGGGAATCACCCTCGCCAGCGCTCCCGCGGAACGATCGCTTAACCCATCCGGGCGTGATGCCGCACGAGCGTGAGCCACGCCCGTACAAGGCCATGGTTCATTGGCTGGCGGCAAGAGTTCTAAGCCACAGAGTCGCACCGATTGTCCGAGTGCAGCGGAGTCATGAACGCATAGCGATTCGGTAACAAGTTCTCTGAGTTGAAAAATATAGCGGAAGCATTGAAACACAAGTTGTAGTAAAGCAAGCTCTTTTATTGATATGAACAAGTGTTACAGGCGGCGTATAGCCGAGATTACAAGTCGCTCAAGCCTCTCTCTCTGAAACAGTAAAAGCGTGCCAAGTGGCTACAAATGTGGAATGATTGTACAGGCGATGTTCAGGCAAGTTCCAACATCATGTCTTGTATATGTGCTTCTGTCCCGGACGCACCGTTGCTTCGGAGTGATCTACACACCTTAGCACGCACGAAGGAGGCATCCGCACTGACGAGGTTCTCCCGCACCCTGTATACAAACTGATGGATTATCAGTACATTGAATGCACTTGTGGGGAAGCTACTCGCCCGCTCGACAAATCCAAACACGTAATACAGGTTCCGTGCACAACTATTAAGTTGTCTTTCTAGTTGCCTTAGGATCAGTTTCATGCAAATATTGAATATCCTAACGTGTCGGGCAGTGCGCCGTGCGATGTTTGAGGAAACACGGTGATACTTACCACTTACCATTTCTCCTTCCCTGTCCAAGGCAAACATTATTAATTCAAGCACGGGCAAGTATAAACATTCAGGGGCATAGCATATGCAAACACGAGGGTCATTTTAACATGATCGTTCAGGTGTTTAGTTCATTGATGCGATGCAGTGACTCGCACGCGGATAGCCGCTAAGCGAGGATGACTTATTTATATGAACATGAGTCGCTAGCATAGCCATAAAGGACCGTTTAGTCTCAGGGCGAAGTGACGTGCAATGCGGGTGGCGAGCCCCGCTGTATAACACTTGTTGGGTAACATACGACTATACATACGTCCCGTCCGGATCGGATCGGTCCCAGTGCCCCGGTGATCGTCCGCGGAACTCAACATAACATACCTTGTGCACACAAGTTGTCCGCGACTATGCAGGTCAGGGTCTATCCTTTTTCCATAGCTTGACATGATAATCATGAAACTTAAACTTATTCTGAACGAGCATATTGCTCCACGAGCTGGGATTCCATCAGTACATAACACGATCCTCGTTCAGATGCATACATAGCATGATTATCATTCAAGTGTGATTTACGTTAAGTATTCACTACCCTGATGCGTGCCCTTGGTTCGGGGATTGCCTTAGAGACCCAACGGTCCCGGATACTTGCAGGTTCATTCAGGCACGGAACGACTACGTGGTAGTCTCCCGGGGTTTGGATGAAAATATGGCAACGTACAAGCAGACAAGCATGCGTTTCTAAGGAACATAAGCAGACACGTTTGCTCGGGCCCGAAGGTAAGCCGAAAGATGAAATCGTTAGGGACTTAGCATGCGAGGGTCTGGATATAATCAATATTTCAGTTTCCATGTTCTAGCATAAGCAATACAAGTTAGGATTATTCCCTTAGCTAGGTGCGTTGGATTTATTAGCATGCAAGGGTGAATCAATTAGCGACTAGCATGAATATTCCAGATTTTATGTGTGTTGTATAAGCAAAGACAAGTTCACCGTAGCCACCCACCTTAGCGATGATTCATCTCGGTAGAGCGATACGTCAAGCGAGCCTCTGAAAACCTAAGCCGGATTCCTGTAGGGACAAGTCTGGATATCATTTGTTTCTCGTTTGAGGCAAAGCGGGTCGGGACAGCTACACTATTGCTGTTTGAGACGGCAGTCCGCTTGAGTGGAACGGGGTGTTACACGGACCGCTTCACTTTCGTACACCAGAGAGAAATATGTATTGCCAGTAGTTGTCTGGACCGTTGTACGGTAGGCCCAGAGACAATCACCCAGCTTCTCATTCCGATCGTGTTTGTTGGATGACACGAACTTTTTGAGTAGCTTTTTGATGGTCTTGTTGAAGGCTTATGCCAGACCATTTTTTGCCGGGTTATAGGCAGTTGATGCTACATTCTGAATCCATTTTTTGTCGCAAAACTGGTAGAATGCGTGACTTGTGAACTTTGGACCATTGTCATAGATAATCCATTATGGCAAGCCGAAGTGGTATATGACGTGATGCTTGACGAAGATGATCACGTTGGACGTCTTGACTTCAGCGAGTGGTACGACTTCTGTCCACTTGAAAAAGTAGTCGGTGATAGCCAAGATGAACCGATGTCCCTTAGCTGAAGGCGGACTGATCGACCCTATGATATCCATGCCCCAGGCTTCGAATAGCTAGGACGCCACGGTCGGGTGTAGAAACTCCGAGGGTTGGTGGATGAAGTCAGCATGAATTTGGCACGCTTGACACTTTCTTGCGTAGTCAACGACATCTGCTACCATTCTCGACCAATGGTAACCCATTCTACGGAGGCAGTCCTGTAGCTTGGACCCCGGCTGATGGACACCGCAAACCCCATCGTGAGCCTCATGGGGTGTCTGCTTCGCTTCCATATTCAATAGGCATCATAGAAGAAGACCGTCATAGGAGCGACGATACAACATTTTGGTAGCCGTATCGTAATAGAACCGGAGGAAACATCTTCTGATCGAAGTGAATTCCTTTGGATTTTCGGGAAGAATTTCATAGACTGCATAGTCGATGAATGAAAGTCTCTAGTCTTGTGGGTCAGCGCTCGTCTCTACTGAGTAGCTCCGGTATAGAGAGAGAGGTTGTTCTTCGGGTATACCAGCTCTTGACCGATCACGGTGATTAGTTCATGAGTATTGACCAGAATAGATAGAGAGGCTGTGTCACGCTCCAGTACCAAAATACGGAGACGGACATTGCCAGCTCCCCCATACAAGGTATAGAACGTCGTACGGTGGTCACGGGTGTAACTAGATAAGGTGATGCATACTACAAGCAAGTCACTTAGGGTCACACAACACATCTATTGTCTCAATCAGTCAAGCAAGAACAGTAATCATAGAACATATATGACAAGGAAGTAAGGCGTCCAAAATGCCCTGCCACGATATTCTGGAAACCAGCTATGCAAAATAAGGAAGCTGGCAGAGTATCAAAAGTATATTACCATGATCAGCTGTAGTCTGATTAATTACAATTATGTAAAAGAAACTAAATGTCTAGATCTTACGGCTAACAAGTGACATTGGCTAAACGCCAAAAATAAGTAAAGTGTACAATAACGAGCAGGGAAGAAGAAACCCACTCGTTCCCTTCAACGACCATCCACCTGGTGTGCACCATTTTTCAGGGGAAGTGCACTTGATCCTCGGGTACTGGCTCTAAACCTGGTCATGCAAAACCAATGGGGTTAGACCCCAAATAACAAGTACCACAAAGGAAGCACGAATGAAGAAATAAAACCAAGTTATGAAATAGATATATATATATAATGGTAGATTATATCTGTAAACTAGCCAATACTCCTATGTCTTACGGAAGTATTATCTCGATGCCTATTTCTCGAAGATCTTCTAAAATGTGCTACTGTGATATCAATATAAATGTACTACCTCTCCTGTTAAGAGCATCTGCTACCATATTTGCCTTGCCTGGTGTTTGAATAAACAAATTAAAGGAAGAAGAGGGTTTATACAAAACCTTTCTTTTTTTGCTTACAAACAAGAAAAAGAGTACAATTAATCCTATACGAGGATGTTAAGTACAATAAAAATAATTCTGGGGAATAATTGCTATAGGAGTCTGATCTGCGGTCGATCACTTTGTCCCTTGGACCACACGATGATAAAAAAATACTGTAGAAGAAGAGGAAGCTTCAAAAGTTGCAAGTAGGATTAAATTCTCGTTGCTAAAGTTGTCAATCAACACTCTCTGTCTGTACTCTCTGTCTCTGATCTCTTGATCCTTGATCGATCCCTTGATCCTTGATCCCTGATCCCCCCGGGTCGATCTTTTGATCAATTTTTGGATCAATTTTTGGATCCATTTACCCTGTGACCAGGGGTCTCTATTTATAGAGATCAGTCAAAATAACTGTCTAGTTGGCGTAGAAGCCAAACTGTGAAGAAAGTTGCATCTTTTACGCGGCGGTTATAATAACTGCTACCCACGTTCGAATAACCTTCTAAATCTGCTTACGACACGTGTTCTATTATAAGGTAACGCGTATAACTGCTTCTCGAAGATCATGACATGCAAGCCACGTAGGTAACTGCCCCCCCCCGCGTAAAGATGGTTGGCGTAAAAGCCAAATAGCTGTCTTGTTGGCGTAAAAGCCAAAGAGCTGTCTTGTTGGCGTAAAAGTCAAACTCTGCGTAAAACTTGATAGTGCATGAATAATAGATAACCAGCGTAAAATAGCCAATTATCCATCACGACTGAGGTCTTGAGCGTATTCTGGGCTAAATAGTCTTATCACATACCTTTGCAAATATAGCCTGAGCTGGCGTATTTCGAGGAGATAGCATACGGCGTACTCCTATAGTTGAAAATAGCCTGGTTGGCGTAAAATGCAAGGATGGTGATGTGAGCATCTTAGTCACAGTTTTAGCTCTCCCAATCATGACAAAATCTGAAGAATAGAACCAAATCTCGTACATTAAATGCAGAGATATGCCTCCATCTCGTGCATTAAATACAGAGATATGCCTCGAGCTATGTGCAGGAAACAGCTTTTGATGTGGCGTCTGATTTTGTCATTATCTTGAGCGTAAAAACTCACTTCTGCCCATGTAGAATAGGCAGCATATTCTTTGAATGCATAAAAATGACTTGTATCAAGAATATGTCACTAAACGACAGCCTGGGTCTCTGTGCTAAATTATTATCACAGCCGTCCTCTCGATCATAGTGTAGTACTTTTGTCAGGAGTCAGGTTCACTGTTTTTTCTGACAAATTCATCCAATGAATACGAAGAGTTCCTCGTACAACTTTACGCTGCATTAAAAATAACGTATTTTAAACTTTACGCAGGAGGGTAAAGCAACCTTTTACGCATGACAGTCTTGAAGCACTGCTTTACGCAGGCAGCTCTGAAGCCATATTTTACGCCATACGTCTCTGAAGCCCTATTTTACACATATAACTCTGAAGTCAAATTTTATGCCACGCGGCTCTGAAGCCTTGTTTTACTCGGACTTTCTGTATGTTGGGGGTTTTGACTGTATAATACGAGTATAATTTCCCAGCATATTTCATGCTTCTACAAGACCCCCTTCAAAGTTTTTGGACTTAGCTAAGTCTGGAATATTTTAAATAGGAAGCATGAAATCAGCATATATTCATTGTCCGCCTCTTTCTCTCTTGAGCAAATGACGAAGCAAGGCTGGAACTGGCTCGTACAAACATTTTAAACTCCAGGAATGAGAGGATGGCTGCTTTGGCGCAACAGATCAGGGATTTAACTGATCCTCCCCAATGATGTACTTTTTTGCTTCTCTTGTAATTTCTCAGAGATAATAAAGATATATTTTCTGACTTTGTGGACCCATCACTTTTTAGAATATAAATGATAGGCTAAGATGAAAGTGATATCAGAGGTAATATGAACATGATATACTTTCGGTAAGGTTTAGCTGAATGTAAATCTATTCAGAAGTAATATGAACCTGATAGAATATAATCCAACTAAATTTGTATACAAAACACTATCAGAGGTAATATGAACATGATAGGTTTATAAATTAGTTAAACATATCTATTAAGAGGTCATATGAACCTGATAGAATATGATTCAGCTAACATTTGTACGTAGTATCGTCAGAATAAAATCTTCATCATACTCTGTTAAGCAAAGGAGATCAAGTATAGTACTTCTTCAGGAATTTGCAGTTGATAGGAGCCATTATCAAATCTTTATTAGGTTTGGCTAATCTGTCAGCGTCATTTGAGAATGTTGTTTCAATCACATAAGGGGCCTTCCAGTTCTTTATGATTGTTTGTGCGAACTTTGGACATCGTACCAGAGATAATATGGACGTAGTACAATACCGTGTTTGTTGAGGACATCCCACTGGAGGATCTTTGGTGGACTTATTATTTGTTGCGCACCTTGGGTGCAAATAATAAGTTCGAAACAAGCCCAATTAGAGAAAATATGGAAGTGATAGATTTTGTGGCTAGTAGAGACATCCCGCTGGGGGGATTTTTGTGGACCTATTACTCTTTGCACACGTTAGTGCAAGTAATAGGTTTGGGACAAGTCCTGACAGAGGTAATATAGACGTGACAGTTTTTGTGAACTCACTACTTTTTGTGCATGTTAGTGCAAGTAATGGGTTTGAGACAAGTCCTGACGGATGCTTGTAAAATATGACTCTGTGGGGATGAACATGGACCGAATCTTTCTTTGCTGGGGAAAATGAGGATAGTCCAGAGGTAATATGGACATGAGCAATTTTTGTGGAACTAACACCACTGGCGTACTTAGAGTTAAGTACGGGTGTTAAGTTGCGATGACAACCGATATCAGAGGTAATATGGACATGATAATCGATAGCCAAAACTCGGAAGGTTTGCTCAGAGGTAATATGAACATGACAAACTCAGCCTGAGAGAAATATTATGACAGCAGTTCAGAGGTAATATGGACGTAAACTAATATCCGAATAATTTATTTGAGGAGTGATTTGTTGAGTCTGGTCTATCCGAACATGAAGATAGACCAAAGGATCGCTCCGCTGGGACGATAGCTCAGAGGCAATATGAGCATGGCTAGCGTCTAACGAGATTAGTTTGAATAGTCACTGCGGGAGTGTGCAAATAGACCTAAGGATTGCTTCGCTGGGGAGATTTTGAGGATCCATCACCCATTGCGTATCCGGAACTCTTGGATACGGATGATGACTTTTTACAAGAATTTGTAACAAAGGAGAAAATGTTGCACATAGGCACTTGCTGGGGATGCCAAATTGCTGAACATATCTATTCAGAGGTCACATGAACATGATAGAATATGATTTTCGATCTTCGACGATCGAGAAAATATTGCACATAGGCACTTGCTGGAGATGAAAAACCAAGAGTTGATTTGTACATCTGAGTTGTGGACTTATTACCCATGGCGTACCTTAAGTACAGATAATAAGCTGAAATGATTAGAACTACCAGGGGTTATGCGAACGTGATAGTAGAAAGTCGAAGGGAAAAACTTTACACATAGGACATGTGGACATGGAAAAGTTCTGAAAATATCTTACTCAGAGGTAATGTGGACGTGGTAAGATATGACTCAGTAGGGATAAAGAAAAATAAGGCAGAGGTAATATGGGAATGACCATTTTTTGTGGTGATAGATTTACTCCGCCGGAGAAAGTGGAGAGACGTAGTTCAGAGGTAATATAGACATGAACTGATCGATAGCAATAACCTGGGAGGTATGCTCAGAGGTCACTTGGACATGGCAAAACTCAGCTGGGGAAAAACATATTTGGACAACAGTTCAGAGGTAATATGGACGTGAACCCATGTCTGAAAAATTCACTTTGGAGTGATTTGCTGAGTGGGGATAGACTTGAAAGTTGCTCATCTGGGGAGATTTTAGGAACTCATTATCCGGTACTTCTTGAGGGGGGCAAATTGCCACGTTGGAGTGAGATCAATTTGCAGTGACCGTCTTCTCCTTATAAATGCAAAGTGATGACTTTGGCGTCAATCAACTCCTGGATTTTCCTTTTTAGTATATAGCATGTCTTTGTGGGGTGATAAATGTACCGATAAAAGAGACAATATTCTGTGTCATCGACCTTGCCAGCCCTTTCAGGGTATCTGATGTTGGGTAGCCGAAGTTTGTTTTCCTTCATTAATATATTGAGGATTTCAATGATGTCATCATCATTGAAGGAGAAATTCCCCTTTGGCTTTCGAGCTTCTGATACCTGAGTCGTACGGTCCTCAGGAAAGATGGTCATAGTTGCATCATCTTTAGACTCAGAGGGAATTCTACCCCCAGCTTTGGATGCTGCTCTATTTTGTCGAGGAAGACTACCCCCAGACATGTCGTTGTCTGGTTCTTCTTCTTCTTTTGACAAAGAATAATTCAATCGGTCAAAAACTGACCATTTTGCTTTAGAACAGCAACAGTTAATTACAACCTCCTGACTATTACGACAATGTTCTCTAGGAGGTGTATTAGGAGATCCCCTGTCTTTGCATTTCTGGATCAAGAAATCACGCAAATCAGGGGGATTAACAGAAGAAGAAGAAGAAGAAGAAGAAAAAGAAGAAGAAGAAGGCTTATTCTGCCTTTTTACATCAGTAGGGATGTGGAGATTGGGAACCATAACCCTTTCTCTGCCATAAGAATACAGCAGTTCACCCATGTGAGTGGCATATGATCCATCATCTGTCTGAGCGGCGTATTTTTTCGTGAAACGGGTCTTCTTTACACGAACGGACTTATCCTGGCATAATTTGGAGTTTTGCACAGGTTCGCGTAAAACGGAGAAAGTCCTCAAACGGCCTCCAGCGTCACGCGTGATCTGAAGAGTGGGCAATTTTTTCTCTTGTGGGCGTACAAGCCTAGAGGTTGGGAGGTTCGCCACTCATTTTCCCTTGATGTGATCCAAGGGTCCATCTGTCTCATCATAGACGGAAGATGTACTTTTACGCGCAGGGCGTATTTGAAATTTTCGGATTGGCACTGAGGCCTTGCCAGAAATTTTGTATGCCACGTCACAGACGGAAGACGAAGTTTTACGCGCAGAGCGCATCTGAGACTTCTGGATTGGCACTGAGGCTTTGCCAGAAGTATTGTCTGCCACGTCACAGACGGGAGACGAAGTTTTACGCGCAGAGCGCGTCTGAGACTTCTTAATTGGCACTGAGGCATTGCCAGAAGTTTTGTCTGCCACATCACAGACGGGAGACAGATTTTTACGCACAAGGTGTGTAGGCTGTGTTGTCACAACCTTGTTGATCAGAGAAGAAGAGTTTGCAGGAAGGGTAGAGGACGTCTTGGGCATCCACACTTTACGCAGCTTCCTGTTGTTCTGGACAGAGAGGGAATGGGAGCTACCCCCTGTACGAAGCATGTCTTCATAAGCAGATTGGTCGAACTGGACGACCAAGTCTTCTTCGTTAATCCAATGGATACAGCATCGTGTTGAGCAATTGCTTTCTCGTTAGATGAGAAAGTGGTCCCCAGCAGAGTCGCCATCTTGTGTTTGAATAAACAAATTGAAGGAAGAAGAGGGTTTATACGAAATCTTTCTTTTTTTGCTTACAGACAAGAAAAAGAGTATAATTAATCCTATACGAGGATGTTAAGTACAATAAAAATAATTCTGGGGAATAATTGCTATAGGAGTCTGATCTGCAGTCGATCACTTTGTCCTTTGTACCACACGATGATGAAGAAGTATTATAGAAGAAGAGGAAGCTTCAAAAGTTGCAAGTGGGATTGAATTCTCGTTGCCAAAGTTGTCAATCAACACTCTCTGTCTGTACTCTCTGTCTCTGATCTCATGATCCTTGATCGATCCCTTGATCCTTGATCACCCCCCCCCCCGGATCGATTTTTGGATCAATTTTTGGATCAATTTTTGGATCCCTTTACCCTGTGACCAGGGGTCTCTATTTATAGAGATCAGTCAAAATAACTGTCCAGTTGGCATATAAGCCAAACTGTGAAGAAAGTTGCATCTTTTACGCGACGGTTATAATAATTGCTACCCACGTTCGAATAACGTTCTAAATCTGCGTATGACACATATCCCATTATAAGGTAACGCGTATAACTGCTTCTCGAAGATCACGACATGCAAGCCACGTAGGTAACTGCCCCCTGCGTAAAGATGGTTGGCATAAAAGCCAAATAGCTGTCTTGTTGGCGTAAAAGCCAAATAGCTGTCTTGTTGGCATAAAAGCCAAAGAGCTGTCTTGTTGGCGTAAAAGCCAAACTCTGCGTAAAACTTGATAGTGCATGAATAATAGATAACCAGCGTAAAATAGCCAATTATCCATCACGACTGAGGTCTTGAGCGTATTCTGGGCTTAATAGCCTTATCACATACCTTTGCAAATATAGACTGAGCTGACGTATTTCGAGGAGATAGCATACGGCGTACTCCTATAGTTGAAAATAGCCTGGTTGGCGTAAAATACAATGATGGTGATGTGAGCGTATTAGTCACAATTTTAGCTCTCCCAGTCATGACAAAATCTGAAGAATAGAACCAAATCTGGTACATTAAATGCAGAGATATGCCTCCATCTTGTGCATTAAATACAGAGATATGCCTCAAGCTATGTGCAGAAAACAGCTTTTGACGTGGCGTCTGATTTTGTCTTTATCTTGAGCGTAAACACTCACTTCTGCCCATGTAGAATAGGCAGCGTATTCTTTGAATGCGTAAAAATGACTTGTATCAAGAATATGTCACTAAACGACAGCCTGAGTCTCTGTGCAAAATTATTATCACAGCCGTCCTCTCGATCATCGTGCAGTACTTTTGTCAGGAGTAAGGTTCACTGTTTTGTCTGACAAATTCATCCGAGGAATACGAAGAGTTTCTCATACAACTTTATGCTGCATTAAAAACAACATATTTTAAACTTTATGCAGGAGGGTAAATCAACCTTTTACACAGGACAACCTTGAAGAATTGTTTTACGCGGGCAGCTCTGAAGCCATATTTTATGCCACACGGCTCTGAAGCCCTGTTTTACGCGTATAACTCTGAAGTAATATTTTACGCCACGCGGCTCTGAAGCCCTATTTTACGTGAACTTCCTGTATGTTGGAGGTTTTGACTGTATAATACGCGTACAATTCTCTAGCATATTTTATGCTTCTACACCTGGATGGTACTGAAGTTCCATATCATAGTCCTTTATCAATTCTAGCCACCTTCTTTATCTCATGTTCGAGTCCTTCTGAGTGAATACATACTTTAAGCTCTTGTGATCCATAAATATTTCTACCCGATCACCATACAAGTAGTGCCTCCACAGCTTACGTGCAAATACTACCGCCGTTAACTCCAAATCGTGAGTCAGATAATTCTTCTCGTGATCTCGAAGCTGTTGCTATGCATAAGCTATCACTCTTCCATGTTGCATCAATATACACCCAAGTCCTTTGCCTGACGCATTATAATATACTGTAAACCCTCTAGAACCTACTGAAAGTGAGAGAATCGAAGCTGAAATCAATCTCTTCTTTAATTCTTTAAATGATGTCTGGTACTCTGCTGACCAGTCGAACTTAGCCTCCTTGTGCGTCAATCGAGTCAGCGGTGCTGAAATCCTTGCAAAGTCTGCCACGAACCTTCTCTAGTATCCTGCCAATCCTAAAAAACTACGCACTTCAGCTACTGTCTTAGGAACTGGGCAACTCTCTATGGCCTCAACCTTCTTCGGATCTACTGCTACTCCTGCCCAGAGATAATGTAACCCAAGAATGACACGTGATCCAGCCAAAACTCATACTTGTTGAGCTTTGCGTATAACTGGTGTTCCCTCAAAATATGTAAGACCTTCCTAATATGCTCTTCGTGCTCCTCTTCGCTACTGGAATAGACTAGAATATCGTCTATGAAAACCACCATGAACTGATCAAGATATGGCATAAAAATATGGTTCATCAAATCCATAAATATCGCTGGAGCATTAGTCGATCCGAATGGCATAACCAAGAATTCGTAATGTCCATATCGTGACCTAAATGTTTTCTCGAGTATATCTTGCTCCCGAACTCTTACTTGATGATAACTTGATCGAAGATCAATCTTAGAGAAAATCTTGGCTTTACTCAACTGATAAAACAAATCATCGATCCTTGGTAATGGGTACTTGTTCGTTACTGTTACTGCGTTCAACTGTCTGTAGTCGATACATAACCATGACGACATATCCTTCTTCTTCTTCACTAGAACCACTGGCGCTCCCTAAGGTGATCAACTGGCTCGAATAAACTTCTTTGCCTTCAGTTACTCTATATGTTGGTATAGTATGTCTAGCTTTGATGGTATCATCTGGTAAACTTTGCAAGATATTGGTCCTGCTCCAGGAATCAACTTTATACAAAACTCAACATCTCTTACTGGGGTAACCCTGGTAGTTCTTCTGAGAAGACGTCTAAGTGCTCCTTATGTCATGACCCATACCCGGTGTAGGGGTGCAAGTAGTGAATAACGCCCAGCCTATGCCGCAATATCGATAGTAGAACGCTGTTTGGGTAAACTATCTATCTAATAATCAAGATATAACAATGCCACCAATGTAAATGAATATACTCAATCACAGATCTATAGATAGAATAAGCACGAATATGATAAAAGAATAGAAGAGCCATAAATACAACTCACAAGACTAAAATAATATCCAATGAGTCAGAGAAATACTAAACAATATGCTGGAGACAAATCCAGTACAAAAAGAAACTACAACTAAGCTACGAGTCCTGGGTCGTCTGTCTCAGTCGGGATGAGACCCTCCTGAGCCAAGGTCTCTGGCTCTAAGCCCACAACATCCTGAGGTTCGTAGTGAGTGGGGTACCACTCCTCAATGTCATCTGAAAAAAATATATCCAGTCAGAAAAGGAGCATAGTACATCTCTAACAGCAGTTCTAATAAATGATATAAAATATGTAATAGCAAATAGATATGAATATACAAGATGCAACATATAGATACAAGGGATATACCACAAAGGAAATACTGAAATAAATACAAGAATGAACAATATGGCATTGAATAAGAATACTAATGACTAAGTGAGTGAGACTCCCATTTATATTTGCCACCACCGGAGGGTACAGAGGAAATGAGAGATAGGCTAGGTCTTAGGCGAGTTGATCGTAGAGATTATAGAAGGGATGACAAAAGGGGCTAGTAAATTTGTTGGTCTCCATAAATAAATGTATGACAATATTTTGTTGGTCTTACAATTTCAGTAATATGATATTTATTTTATTCGAAAGTTCAGCAACTTCAATTACAACATTCATCGGGTCTCGGTATAAAATCATCATCACAACCGTCCTCTCGATCATCGTGCAGTACTTTTGTCAGATATCAGGATTCACTGATTAATTTGACAAATTCATCCGAGGAAATACAAAGAGTTCCTCGTATGACTTTACGCTGCAAAGCGTATTTCAGACATTACACAGGAGACTTTTTACGCAGACCTCTTATACGTAGACTTTACACGCAGATCTTTTATGAACAGACTTTACGCAGCATATATTTTACGCAGCAGAATTTTGACGCGCAGAATTTTTATGCAGACTTTTATCCAGACAGCTTTAAAGCCCTACTTTACGCCACACTACCTTGAGTCCCTGTTTTACGCAGAGAGAGACTTCATGTATGTTGGGGGATTTTTGACTATAAAATACGCAAAAAATTCCCCAGCATATTTCATGCTTCTACCTTCTATTTAATGCTTGCATCATGTTTGATTCCTGTACTTCTTCTAAACATTATGTACATCACCTGCGGAGAGATGGATATGCAGAAGGGATGTACTATTTTTGATGGCAACACAACTCCCGGAGTCAATGGTCAGACTCAAGGAGGGACCTCAACAATTCCTAGACTTCCAGGATCAGATGGACAGAGTCACAGTCCAGTTCCATCTGATCTTCCCGATCCATCTAATGGGAACCTTCCAGTCTCATCGACACCACATGATGGTCAGGCACAACTGTTCCAATTCTTCCAGATGATGATACAGGAACAGAGACAGCAAGCAGCAGAACAAAGACAAGAGTTCCTAGCAGCACTTGAAAGGATGGCTACAAAGACTACTGTACCAGCTCAAGCACTAGCTCCAGTACCTCGAGCTAAAGTTGGTTCAGTAAAAGACTTTATACAGATGGGTCCGAGGCCGTACAAAGGCATCGAGAGCCCAGAAGAAACTACCAACTGGATCACTCATACTTGAAAATTATTAGAAGCATCACAGCTACCTATAGAGCTGTGGATGACGGGTGTAAGGACGCTTCTAGATGGTAATGATCATCACTGGTAAGAATCCATGGAACGCCAGTTGGGTACATACCAGGCTTGGGAGCAGTTCCTGGAGTTCTTTGAAAGGAAGTACTTTTCGGACACCGTCAGAGATGCATTGTACGATCAGTTTCTCCACCTGGAGCAGGGGAACAGAACAGTTAACGAGTACGATGCCGAGTTTAGTTGCCTCAGTAAATATGGCGCTGCCCTGATACCATATGACTTGGCCAAGGCTAAGAGGTTTTATCGTGGGCTGACTCAGGAGCTCTAACATTACACTAGCTCCCAGTCCCGAATCTCTTATGCCAAATTACTGACAAAAGCCAAATTACAAGAAAACATCAACAGAGGAAAATGAGGTCAGCCGAGAACACAACAAGGACCAACAAGGATGCAACAAGGACCGATAAGGACACAACAAGGAGGACCTATCAGACGTCCCTTGGCACAGCAGCATCAGCAACACAGAGCCGGACCGTACCAGATTCCGGAGAAACCCCAATGTAATTATTGTAGGAAAATCGGACACATTTTGAGAGATTATCGGAATCGCTTGGGACAGTGTTTACGATGTAGTTCCGGACAACATTTGGCAAGAGATTGTCCAAGGCAACAGACATCGGCACTACCACCACCAGCACAGAGACTAACACTTCCAGCACCAAAACTAGCTCAACAGATGGCTAGACCAGGAGCACATCGACCTCCAGCAGCAGGGTGATTTCAGCGGGGACCACCGCTACCTACCCAGGAGGAGCAATATATGAGGGCCGGATATGGACAACCGCAAAGGAATAGGCAAGCTTTTGCAATAGAAGTGGATGACTTAGATCAGGAGGTTGATGTCATAACAGGTATCACTCTTGTTTTTACTTTTTCTGCTGTAACATTGTTTGATACGGGAGCCACCCACTCATTTATATCATCTAGTTTTATTGCCAAACACAATATTGCCTCTACACCTTTAACTAGGTGTATTAGAATTCTTACCGGAGGAGGAGTTGTACCTATTAGTCGAATTTGTAGATCGTGTCCTATAGTGATACGTGGCAGAGAGATGAACGCCCGACTCTTAGTCCTTCCTATGCCAACTTTTGATATTGTACTAGGAATGGACTGGCTAAGTAAGTACCATGCTTTCTTCGATTGCTTTGGAGGAAGCATTCTTTTTAAAATACTAGGCCAGTCTGAACTTGAGTTTGCATGAGGATCCATAGAAATTCTTGATGGTATGCAGCTCGCAATGAACGATGTTGTTTATCATCCCATTATCATAGAATTTTGAGACATCTTTCCAAAAGAATTACCAGGCCTACCCCCAGACAGAGACATAGAGTTTTCAATTGAATTGACCCCGGAAGTAGCACCCATAGCATCACTTGTTTATAGACTGACAAAAAAGGAGATGGATGAACTAAAGACACAGTTGAAAGAATTAGAAGAAAAATGTTTCATCCGACCAAGTGCATCATCCTGGGGAGCACCAGTGTTGTTTGTACCAAAGAAGGATGGGTTAGTGCGTATGTGCATTGACTATAGAGCCTTGAATGCAGTGACTGTGAAGAATAAATATCTATTGCCACGCATTGATGACTTATTTGATCAGCTCAGTGGAGCCAAGGTATTCTCAAAGATAGATTTGAGATCGAGATATCACCAGGTGAAGGTACGGAAGGAGGATATCCCGAAGACCATATTTCGGACAAGATATGGACACTATGAGTTTCTGGTCATACTATTTGGATTGACCAATGCTCCAACTATCTTTATGGACCTAATGCATCGAGTCTTCCACCAGTATTTGGACCAATTCGTGGTCGTCTTCATAGATGATATACTTGTCTATTCAAAGAGTCACGAGGAGCACGAGAAGCTCCTGCGGATTGTTCTAGAGACATTGAGGAGAGAGCAGCTATATGCGAAGTTCAGTAAATGTAAGTTCTTCTTAGACAGAGTTTCATTTCTTGGGTATGTCGTTACCAGAGATGGTATTTTTGTTGATCCAGAAAAGATCTCGGCAGTAGAGACATGGCATGTTCCTAAATCAGCAGCGAAGGTGAGAAGATTTCTTGGACTTGCGGGATATTACCGACGGTTTGTGGAGAACTTCTCAAGGATAGCAACACCTATGACTCGGCTAACTTGCAAGGATTAAGAGTTCATATGGACCAACGAGTGTCAAGCCGCTTTCGAGGAATTGAAGAAGCGACTGACTTCAGCACCAGTATTGACTATTCCATCAGGATCAGGAGGATATGTAATCTACAGTGACGCATCAGGGAAAGGCTTGGGATGCGTATTGATGCAGCACTGTAAGGTAATTGCATATGCATCTAGACAGTTACGAGTACATGGAAAGAATTATCCAACTCATGACTTAGAACTTGTAGCCGTTGTATTTGCTCTGAAACTATGGAGACATTACTTATATGGGGAACGAGTGAAAATCTATACAGACCACAAAAGCCTCAAGTATGTCTTCACACAGAAGGAGTTAAATATGAGGCAACGTCGATGGCTCGAATTAATGAAAAATTTCAAGATAGAGCTACATTATCACCCAGGCAAGGCTAACGTTGTAGCAGACGCATTAAGCCGGAAGCCAGCAGCTTATCTCTTGACGACACAGAGTGAATTATTGAAGGACTTGCAAGGTCTTGGCATTTAAGTAATATTACCCGGAACAGATGGGACACTAGCCAACTTGCAAGTACAATCATCACTAGTAGAAAGAATCAAGGCAACATTGCCTACAGACGCCAGATTTAGAAGATTAAAGGAAAGAACAGAGGTCGAAGAATAGACAGGACCGCAAATTCATAATGACGGGATATTACGATATGGTAATCATCTATATATTCCCAATGGAGAGATTCGACAGGAGCTGATGACAGAAGCTCATAGTTCGATATATTCTATTCATCCTGGAGGCACTAAGATGTATCGTGATTTACGACAGCACTTTTGGTCGCATGGAATAAAAAGAAAAATAGCTCGCTTTGTAGCTAAATATCTAGTATGTCAACAAGTAAAAGCGGAGCACCAGAGGACAGTAGGATTATTGCAACCATTTCCGATTCCAGAGTAAAAGTGGGAACACATCACTATGGACTTCGTCACAGGTTTTCCTAAGAGTCCAAGTGAAAGAGATGCAGTATGGGTAATAATGGACCGACTCACCAAATCAGCCCATTTCTTGTCTTTTAGAGTTGGCCAATCTACAGAAGCTTTGGCTGACTTATATATGAGGCAGATCGTGAGATTGTACGGCGTACCAGTCAGCATTGTATCAGACAGGGATTCGCGCTTTACATCGTATTTTTGGAGAAGCATGCAAGAAAGTCTTGGAACTCGTCTGAAGTTCGGTACATCTTATCACCCGCAGACAGATGGGCAGTCAGAACGTACTATTCAGACATTGGAGGATATGTTGAGGGCTTGTATGTTAGACTTTGGAGGATCATGGGAGGACCACTTACATCTTGTGGAGTTTTCTTACAATAATAGTTATCAGGTGAGCATCCAGATGGCTCCGTTTGAAGTATTGTATGGAAGAAAGTGTAGGTCTCCTGTGTGTTAGAGTGACGTGGGAGAACGTCATATTCTGGGACCAGAGTTAGTGGTCAACACCGTTGAGACAGTTAAGAAGATACACGGACACTTGCGAGCAGCACAAGACAGGCAGAAACAATGGGTAGACCTTCATCGTTGTCCCTTAGAGTTTAAGGAGGGCGATCGTGTCTTCTTGAAAATATCACCCACCAGAGGCACCATTCGATTCGGAGGGCGCGACAAGTTGAGTCCAAGATATATTAGGCCATTTGATGTACTGGAGAGAGTGGGGGAAGTGGCGTATCGACTTGCGCTACCACCTTCACTTGAGGGAGTACATGACGTATTCCATGTGTCGCAGCTCAGGCGATATGTGGCAGACAGCTGTTTGCGGTATTAAACGAAAGAATGAAAGTGTATTTCAATGACAGGGTTTATGCGAAACCCGTGCCCTTTGGTTTATAAACAGACTTGTACAATTTAATCCTATACGAGGATGTGGGAGTACAATTTATTTAATCTGGGTATAAATTGCTATAGGTGTTTGATCTGCAGTCAATCACTTTAGCCCTTGGACCACACGATGTTGAAGAAGTGCCGTGGAAGACAGGTAGCAGCTTCGAAGGTTGCAGGAGAGGGTGGATGTACGATGCCAAAGTCGTCGATTCCTGCTCTTTGCCGGAGCTCCGGTCTCTCTCTCTCTCTCTCTTGACCTTTTGATCTGGTATTGGTTTTCTTGACTAATTTTCCGACCTTCCAATTTGTCGACCTTGTTCCCCATTGATAGGGGTCTCTATTTATAGAGTTTTGGTGACAGTGACCACTCCGTCGGTGTAAAAACCGAGGAGTAGGAAGTACAGCATCCTTTTACACAACGGTTAAAATAACCAATGTTTGCGTATAGATGACCTTTTGAGTGAGCATGTGACGCGTGTCCAACTAAGGGGACAAAATGCGTATATCTGCTGCGAAGATCACGACGTAGAAGCCACGTAGGTAGGTATCCCTTGTGTAGAAGAGGTTGGCGTAGAAGCCAAATGACTGTCACCCTGGCGTAGAAGCCAAGTAGGCATAGAAGCCGAATAGGCATAGAAGCCGAACAGGCATAGAAGCCGAACAGGCGTACAAGTCGAATAGGCATAGAAGCCGAATAGACGTAAAAGCCGAATGGTCGTAGAGGCCGAGTGGTCGTAGAGACTGAGTGGACGTAGAAGCCGCGTGAGCACAGATCCTGAATGGGCGTAGAAGCCGCTGCGTACCGTGCCAGAGTGCTGATGTGGACGTCTTAGCCGGAATTACGGCTTTTGAAGATAAAATCAAATCTCTTACAGAGATTTGCCACCATTTTATGCATTAAATACGGAGGCGTGTTTTGAAGGTCTGCAGCCCTTCTGTGCATCCGTCGCAGAGACGTGCCTTGAGAGAAACTGTCACCGCTCTGTGCAATTAGACGTGGAGACGTGCCTCGAGTCCCGTACGAAGTGCAACTTTTGACGTGACAGGCGGTTTGTCTACTGCGGAGCGTAAGACAGCTCATGTTTGCCTGTGTAAAATAAGGCAACGTATTCCCTTGTACGTGAAAGAGCGATTTACGCTGAGGGGACTTCAGTAAACGACGGTTCGGTGATATTTTAACCAAATCCTCTGTATTAAATACAAAGATCCGCCATCATACTGTGGGGCGCGTCCCGAGGGGTCTGCCATCATTTCCAGCCGTCGTCTGGGTAGCCGTACAGCACTTTTTGTCAGGAGTCAGAGGTCAGATTCACTGCGTGACTTGACAGGTTCATTTTGGGGAAGACGAAGCATTTCCCGTACGCTTTAACGCTACTTTGAGAGCGGATGAGTTTTACGCCATGGAGGCGATGAAGAACCCTGTTCACGCTGGAGCGGCCAGGACGTACTGCACTTACGCGGATGGTCCTTTGAGCTTATTCTTCACGCTGTGTTTTAGCGGAAAAAGCTCTGTTGCACGCTTGATGGCTCTGAAGGCCTCTGTTTATGCTGCTCTGCATCAAGAGGCTGCGTAGATCCTTCCAGCGTATTTTTCATGCTTCTACAAGACCCCCTTCAAAGCTTTTAAATTTCCCGAAATTTGAAACGCTTTGAATGAAGCATGAACGACCCCTCGTAACTCGAAACGTTTCTGAATGGAGCGTTGAAATGGTCGATGTTGACTTTATGGCAGATTTATTGGGGACCGCTGTGATCTCTTTCGCCTATAAAAAGGCTGGGGGTTAACCTGTTCTCCCCACATTTCCATCACCATGTAGAGATGATCGCCGGAGTTCGTCGGGTCGACCTGAGGAAGAAGGAGATCATGTTCTTTCAGCATGTAGGGAGCCGAAAAAGACGGCATCTTCGAGCAAGTGTCCACTGCAACGATGGATCATGGAAGGATATCTTAGCCTCCCTTGCTCGGGATAATCAGCAACTTTATATGGCTGTTTGCCCAGGAGAGAGGAAGGGTCGTCTTTGACCACACAGCTTGCAAGTGCTGTCTTCTCTCGTTGCCTCCGGTGACGAGAGTCAGACAGACTCGCTTTGTCCCGGCTTGAGCGGCGCACGGAGCATGGGATCTGCAAAATCTATGCAAGCCCCAACTCTGTCATGCCCGTCGGTGATCATTTTCTTGGAAGAAGAAGACCTCCACCCATGCGGGAACCTGTCAGAACAGATTCTGGGTACGATCTTCAGACAATGATGGGGGACTCCTTTTGTCGACGGAGTTTCCCTCAGATGTAATCATGAAAAATAGAGAAAAACCCTTGTAGATTGGATTTCTCTCATATGTAATCATGATTTTGATTTTAATAAAATCGTCTTCTTCTTCATATGATCATCTTGCCATATATTGCTGTGAAGTCTGAATATGTGTAGCTTCGACACGTCTGAATCTTTACGCCGACTCTGATAGAAAGAGTATTAGGCCCTGTCCTTTACGCATAACGAATAGTCCATAGAACGCCGTTTAAGCATTTTGAATATTTAGAACTATCCTGTTGCTAGGACTGAGGGACCGCGTAGAGCTCTAAACCGTTGCTTCTGATGAACAGAACTTTGTTCAGACTTCGTCTTCAAGAATGATCTCTCAAAACTCCCTTGGAACAGGGTCAAGGATTTTGGCTGTCAAACTGAGTTGCCACCTTGATAGACGAGATGTTCAGACTGGAGTCTGGATGAACCTCCAATTTTGGACCCGAGAAGAGTAATTTCTCAATGTTTGAACTCTGTATGCTTCGGATACTTGGGATGCTCTGGGTCAAGAACGAGTATCTTCTGTGTGAACTCTTGGCAATTGACCGCTTTGGGGACTGTTCGAATATGCGGAAAGTCGTAGAGCGTGAAATCATCAGTCTGTAGCCCCTGGGCGTAAAACACCATCGAGCGTGAAATCATAGACTTGTGGTTCCTGAGCGTGAAGTCGTAGGTTTGTAGCCTCTCGAGCATAAAAGCTACCGAGCACAAAGGCATCCGGACATAAAACCATAGACTTATAGCTGTCGAACGTAAAGCCGTAGATTCGTAGCTGTCGAGCGTAGAAAGCTCCTTCAGCGTAGAACTGTATATCTGTAGCTCCTGAAAAGAAAATTTCTTCGAGCGTGAAGTTTGCGGATCTATTGCTTCTGAGCGTAAACTGAGCGTCACCGAGCGTGAGATCATCGATTTGGTATCTGCTGAGCGTAAAGTCGTAGGTTTGTGGCCTCTCGAGCATAAAAGCTACAGAGCACAAAGGCATCCGGGCGTAAAACTATAGACTTATAGCTTGCGAGCGTAAAACCGTAGATTTGTTGCTGTCGAGCGTAGAAAGCTCCTTTAGCGTAGAACCTGCTGAACCGTCTTGCACGAAAAACTTTTCGAATTTGCTGACTGTCCGTCTTTCAAGGGTAGTGGGCTGACGTAGCATCCAATCATAACCCACTATTAATTGCGAGATTTGGTTAGGGTCTCGAGGAGTCTGTCCGAGGATTCGAGGAGTCGACCCGAACTCTATATATATCCCAAGCTTTTGAGAGAAAATTTTTTATCTGTCTTCTGCGAAAGAGAGCTTTCGACTGTTCGAGTTTTTCTTCGTTCCTTCTCCGAGCACTTCGAGTCTTCAGAAATGGCGCCGAAACAAACCCCCTCCGCCAAGGGAAAGAGTATAGGTTCTTCTTCTCATTCTTCTGCCCCAGCGAGGGAGTCTTCGGTCGGGCAAGGCGAACTTCCTTCTGAGCGAAGTATCCCGCCGACGAGCAGCGCACCCGGTCTTAGAGGTAGAGCCTTTGGGGTGAGATGGACGTGGCTATTGACGGTCGAAAGTTTACTCAGAGGTGATATGAACATGACAAACTTTATGATTGTGACTTCCATCGGGGATGGAGGCACACATCTGCTCAGAGGTGATATGGACATGGCAGTTTTTATGGACTTAACACCACTGGCGTACTTAGAGTTAAGTACGAATGTTAAGTGTAGACAACAATCGATATCAGAGGTAATATGGACATGATAATTGATGGTCGAAAGCTTATTCAGAGGTAATATGAATATGACAAACTTTGTGATTGTGACTTCCATCGGGGAGGGAGGCACACATCTGCTCAGAGGTGATATGGACATGGCAGTTTTTGTGGACTCAACACCACTGGCGTACTTAGAGTTAAGTACGGGTGCTAAGTTGAGATGACAATCGATATCAAAGGTGATAATGGACATGATAATCGTTGGCCAGACCAGAATGGTTTGTTCAGAGGTAATATGAACATAACAAACTCCCTGGGTTGTGACTCTATCGGGGATAGAGGCATACATCTGCTCAGAGGTAAATATGGACATGGCAGTTTTTGTGGACTCAACACCACTGGCGTACTTAGAGTTAAGTACAGGTATTAAGTTGAGATGACAATCGATATCAGAGGTAATATGAACATGATAATCGATAGCCGAATTTAGGAAGGTTTGTTCAGAGGTAATATGAACATGACAAACTTCCTGGGTTGTGACTCTATCGGGGATAGAGGCATACATCTGCTCAGAGGTAATATGGACATGGCAGTTTTTGTGGACACAACACCACTAGCGTACTTAGAGTTAAGTACGGGTGCTAAGTTGAGATGATAATCGATATCAGAGGTGATAATCGATAGCCGAAAGTTTATTCAGAGGTGATATGAACATGACAAACTTTTGATCGTGACTCCTTTGGAGATGGAGGTACACGTCTGCCAAAGATTTTCTGTACCGCGCGTAGCGGGAGACTGGTTTCTACGCGTAGAGCACAGTGGATACTTCTGGGTTGGTGCTGAGGCTTTGTCCGAAGTTTTGTCTGTACCGCGCGTAGCGGGAGACTGGTTTCTACGCGTAGAGTGCAGTGGATACTTCTGGGTTAGCGCTGAGGCTTCACCCGAAGTTTTGTCTGTACTGCGCGTAGCGGGAGACTGGTTTCTACGCGTAGAGCACAGTGGATACTTCTGAGTTAGCGCTGAGGCTTTGTCCGAAGTTTCGTCTGTACCGCGCGTAGCGGGAGACTGGTTTCTACGCGTAGAGCGCAGTGGATACTTCTGGGTTAGCGCTGAGGCTTCGCCCGAAGTTTTGTCTGTACCGCGCGTAGCGGGAGACTGGTTTCTACGCGTAGAGCGCAGTGGATACTTCTGGGTTAGCGCTGAGGCTTTGCCCGAAGTTTCGTCTGTACCGCACATAGCGGGAGACTGAATTTTACATGCAGGGCACGGAGGGAGCAAGGCTACAACCTCATTAGTCAAAGAGATCGGAGAGTCCACAGGAATGGTAGAGGATGTCTTGGGCATCCAGACCTTGCGCAGCTTCCTGTTGTCTTGGACAGAGAGAGGGTGAGAGCTACCCCCGGTTCGAAGCATGTCTTCATAGGCAGACTGGTCGAAATGAACGACCAGTGTCTTCTTCACGGTTCCTACAGATACCGCATCGTGTTGAGCAATTACTTTCTCATCAGAAGAGAAAGACGTCCCCAGCAGAGTCGCCATCTTGTTTGTGGTATTAAACCAAAGAATGAAAGTGTATTTCAATGACAGAGTTTATGTGAAACCCGCGCCCTTTGATTTACAAACAAACTTGTACAATTTAATCCTATACGAGGATGTGGGAGTATAATTTATTTAATCTAGGTATAAATTGCTATAGGTGTCTGATCTGCAGTCGATCACTTTAGCCCTTAGACGACACGATGTTGAAGAAGTGCCGTGGAAGACAGGTAGCAGCTTCGAAGGTTGCAGGAGAGGGTGGATGTACGATGCCAAAGTCGTCGATCCCTGCTCTTTGCCTGACCTCCGGTCTCTCTCTCTCTCTCTCTCTCTCTCTCTTGACCTTTTGATCTGGTATTGGTTTTCTTGACGAATTTTTCGACCTTCCAATTTATCGATCTTGTTCCCCATTGATAGGGGTCTCTATTTATAGAGTTTTGGTGACAGTGACCACTCCGTCGGTATAAAAACCGAGGAGTGGGAAGTACAACACCCTTTTACACAACGGTTAAAATAACCAATGCCTGCGTATAGATGACCTTTTGAGTGAGCATGTGACGCGTGTCCAACTAAGGGAACAAAACGCATATATCTGCTGCGAAGATCACGGCGTAGAAGCCACGTAGGTAGGTATCCCTTGTGTAGAAGAGGTTGGCGTAGAAGCCAAATGACTGTCACCCTGGCGTAGAAGCCAAGTAGGCATAGAAGCCGAACAGGCATAGAAGCCGAACAGGCGTAGAAGCCGAACAGGTATAGAAGCCGAATAGGCATAGAAGCTGAATAGGCGTAGAAGCCGAATGGTCGTAGAGGCCGAGTGGTCGTAGAGACTGAGTGGGCGTAGAAGCCGCATGAGCACAGATCCTGAATGGGCGTAGAAGCTGCTGCGTACCGTGCCAGAGTGCTGATGTGGACGTCTTAGCCGGAATTATGGCTTTTGAAGATATAATCAAATCTCTTGTAGAGATTTGCCACCATCTTATGCATTAAATGCGGAGGCGTATTTTGAAGGTCTGCAGCCCTTCTGTGCATCCGTCGCAGAGACGTGCCTTGAGAGAAACTGTCACCGCTCTGTGCAATTAGACGTGGAGACGTGCCTCGAGTCCCGTACGAATTGCAGCTTTTGACGTGGCAGGCGGTTTGTCTACTGCGGAGCGTAAGACAGCTCATGTTTGCCTGTGTAAAACAAGGCAGCACATTCCTTTGTACGCGAAAGAGCGGTTTACGCTGAGGGGACTTCAGTAAATGACGGTTCGGTGATGTTTTAACCAAATACTCTGTATTAAATACAAAGATCCGCCATCATACTGTGGGGCGCGTCCCGAGGGGTCTGCCATCGTTTTCAGCAGTCGTCTGGATAGCCGTGCAGCACTTTTTGTCAGGAGTCAGAGGTCAGATTCACTGCGTGACTTGGCAGGTTTATTTCGGGGAAGACGAAGCGTTCCTCGTACGCTTTAACGCTGCTTTGAGAGCGGATGAGTTTTACGCCATGGAGGCGATGAAGAACCCTGTTCACGCTGGAGCGGCCTGGACGTACTGCACTTACGCGAATGGTCCTTTGAGCTTATTCTTTACGCTGTGTTTTAGCGAAAAAAGCTCTGTTGCACGCTTGATGGCTCTGAAGGCCTCTGTTTACGCTGCTCTGCATCAAGAGGCTACGTAGATCCTCCCAGCGTATTTTTTATGCTTCTACAACAGCAGTCGTGTTCTCGACCATTCGGAGATCACTATTGTGCCGAGCTTGTCCTGTCAAGAGCAACCCGTGGGAATCCTCGATCGTCGCAGAAAAGTATTAAGGAACCGGTCTATTCCCTTGGTCTGCGTGGCATGGAGGCATGGCGCGCCAGGAGAATCTACTTGGGAACGCGAGGACGACATGCACCAACATTTTTCGAACCTATTCATTGACCAAGGTATGAAATTACTTTGTTAATTTATACCTTATACCATCCTTGACTTGTTACCTTGGCTTAGTTTTAATTTCGAGGACGAAATTTTTATAAGTTGGTTAGAATATAAAACCCCTAATTCTGAAAACCGTAATTTTCTATTATTAATTATTTATTTAATTTAGTTATAGTAGTTATGAGCTAAATAAAGAGAATAGATTTTATTTAAATTTTATTTAAGATATTTGTACACTTAGGGGATTTATGGAGCCATTATAAATTTTTCTTAATTTATTCCATGTAGGAGACCCTTTGGACAGTAGCTAGCTTAACCGTATACACCAATATAATTTTTAGAATTTTCTATATATATATAAATAATTAGAATAGAATTCCTATTGGATCTATACCCGAAACCCAAACTCCTAAACCCACTACCCGCTTGCACTCGAACCTGCGTAGAACAAATATGAAACAACAACAGTAGCAAAAACCTATTTTGCTTTTCTCTTCTCCGCGCGTAAAACAATCCCACCGCTTAAATTCCTTTCACCCGCGCATAAAGTAAACCCCAGCGTATATTCATTCCTTTTTCCAGCATGTGACTCATCCCCCACCGCCTCTTTACCTATTATTACTAATCTCTCCTCAACTGAAATCAAAACCAATGAAAGACCAAAGAAAGAAAGAAAGAAATAGCAGAGACAGTAGTTTCTTAACCATTAAGTAACCCCACCACCTCTTATCTCTATATATATTACAACTCTTCGAAACCCTAACTACAATTCTTCCTTCACAAACTTAAATACAATATTGGACGTACACTATACAGAACTTTTGCTCGGCAAGTATACCTTACCATTGTACTATTATTTACATTCCAGTTGATACATGCATATTTATTTTTGCTTATTTAGTTTAATTATTGCTAAATAAATTGTGCGTCCAAGGAAACTTGGGTGCAACAACGATGTCGTCGTATCATGTTTATTTATGTAGATTTTGGACCTACTTTATGAGACCACCCCAGTATTATGGAGCATCATTAGATTCATTGGCCGTGACACAGTTGTTACACGAGTTGTGAGTCACATATAGATCACGGACTGTGTGACAGGTCTGGCCACCTGTACGTATTGGCCGTGCGTTAGGGATGACTACTGATAGAAACTTTGTATGCTAGTAGACCTGGCAGTTATTTAGAGGTTTTATCGTATCATGGACGTGGCATGTTTAGAGCATGGGGTGGAAAGAACAACAAGTAAGGCATTTGGGCTCCTTTGTACTTTTTGTCACGTCCCAGTCCCAAAATATCGAGGAACTGGACACGTGGCAATGGCCAGCAGCACACACCGATGGACAAACCCAATTTAATGGATCCATCGGGGCATACTTAAGCTGTATTACAACTATCAGGGTTTACTAATCTCATCCACAGAATAAACACAACAATATCAACAAAAAAATAATAAACATCAACCAGTCACAAGTAAATAAAATCGGGGAACAACCCGATATTAAGTCTGTTATAAATGTTCATTTAAACAGGAATAAAAGAGTATATTTGCCAATATAACTGAGCATAGAGAAGCAGATGTTCAGGAAAAGTCCTCAGCGATCACCTCGTCCTCAGGTACTGGTACTGTTCCGAGAAGTGCTCCTGTTCCGTATACCTCTGGATAAACCTCGTCTGCTAATCCTGGGGACATAATCCGGATCCAGGTCCTCAGGGGACATAGCAAGGTACAGATAATACAAGCCAAAATAAATGCATTGCAGCAATAAATAAAATAATAGGGTAAACTATATAACCATCTATGTGAAATGCAAGTTGAGAGCATCACTAGAACTTAGGCTGATACCACTACAAGCTCTGTGTCGGGGAGCCGATAGCAGTTATACTATGCTATGTATTTTACTATGATGTGGCCTATATATATATATATATATATATATAATCAGCCTGTAGCCTGTGTGTCTCTCCCCACCCAATATAATCATATGTCTCATGTCCACGATACCTCATGTCCATGTCACATAAAATCATATCTAATGTAGTGAGTCATACTATGTCTATGAATATAATGTCTAGGAATATAATGTCTAGGAATATAATGTCTAAGAATATAATATCTATGTCAATCCTGTATCCTGCACAGAATCACCTTGAATATCTCAGGAAGATTCTGTCTCATGATTCGTGTCAGGTGTCCTGGGTATAACGTACTTGATATGGCAAGTACGAGAATGCAAATGTCACGATATCCATCTCTAGATGACCTTACACAACCCCGCGTACGGTGTTGGCACCCGACTATTAATCGAACGCTAAGTAAGTCACACGGTCCTAGGTTTAAGCATGTACAACAGTCACAGGAATAAACCAAGAGAACAAAATGAATCAATATACTGCAATTATGGCAAGGTACACTTGCCTGGGGTTCTGGCTCCAATTGGGGCTCTGACTTCAGCGGAATTTGCAGACAGTACTCCGATTGCTAAAATAAATATCACCATCAGATTCAAAAAATATCAATCAGCTAGAAACGCATGTCCTTGAGTCCAATTTGGACACAGGGGCAAAAATTACATTTTCAGGTCAAGGCGGGGTCCACATGTGGGCCGCTTTGTATCAAAAAAAGTGTCAGGGTCAAAGGTCTCCAAATTCTTCCAACTTAGTGTCAACAGGTCAGGAACGATGATACGAACCCAACGGAACTTCCAGAATTGGATTCCGATGAGCCGATCACAAAATCGCCCGTCAAGTGGAGCCTATGGGGCCCACGATACGCGATTTTGTCAACGTTCTCAAAATTGAACCAAACTTGGGTCACAGGACCAGCGTATTACTACGAGTCCGATGGCGCAAGTTTCGTCTCAATCCGACGTGTGTATACTAAGTTACAGCGAGAACCAGAAAGGACAGATACGGGGCGTTGTCGGCGGATATGCATTGATTCCGGTGTGCACGCACATCCGAATCAACTTCTGCGAAATCCCGCACGTCCGTATCAACGACGCGCACGTATCGGTAAAGACTGCACGCGACCAAGTCGTCCCGTTTGGTGGGGCGTACTCAGTTTCGGGATGAAACAGGGCGTTGGTTTTCCTGTTTTTGGATCGCCGTTCGCGATCACCACAGGACGCGATGCACCGAGCGGTTTGCACGGGCACCGAGGGGGTCACGCAGGCTACGCGTCACAACTGACGAAACAAGAAATAAAGCTACGAGGAGAGAGAAAAGAATACCTGAACAGGGCTCCGTAAACTAGGTTTCTCGTGTCCTCGCATGTCGACACGAGACACTGTGTCCGGCCGAGCTAGGGTTAGGGTTCTGGGCTTCGACCACCGGAGTAGGCCGGAGCTCACTAGTGGAGACGGCGGCGGGTGCTGCAGCTTCTGGAGGTGTCGGGCTCGGCTGGGGCGAGCTGGCCTTGGTCGGAGGAGAGCGGTCCGAGTGGGAGAGGGAAGGTGGCAGAGAGAGGAGGCCGGCGAGGGCTCTTGGGGGCGCTCGGGGGCTGGTGACCGCTGGTTCGAGGGCGGCGGGTACTGGTGCTGGAGGGCGGCTGGGATGGAGGGGGTTGGCCGGAGTCGGGGTTCTCGCCGGAGAAGAAAGGAAAAGGGGAAAAAACCTAGGCGGCCGGCTGGGGTTTTATAGAGGGAATAGGGGAGGGTAACGGCTGGAGGTTGGCCGGAAGTGGAAGAGGAAGAGGCTGGGGGTTAGGGGAGGTGAAGCTGGGGGGTTGCCGGCGGCTGGAGGCGAGCGGGCGGCGGTTGCGGGGAGGCCAAACGGCGGTGGGAGGCCAAGCGGCGGTGGGTCGGCCGGCGGAGGGAGGCCAACGGTCGGGGGTCAAGCGATTTGGGGGAGAAAGGATTAACGGGCAAACGGGTTTCGGGCGGACGGGTCGGGTCTGGTGGATCCGGCCCGATCCAAAAACAAAAGCAGGTCAGGTCGGGCTATTGGGTCGGGTCTGGGTTTTGGGCCCTGATCCGACCCAATAAGGATTTTGGGTTTAGTTAAACCGGTTTGGTTCAACAATTGGTTTGGTTTGGTTTATTTAAAATAAACCCGGTTTATTTGGTTTAATTAAATAATTAGTTTTTAGGGATTTTAAAATGCTTCCGGGGTCCAATAAATTTCCGGAAAATTACCCTATGTCTAGATTTTCATTTTACACTAGAAAATATTATTTTCATAATATTTTAATATTAATAAACATTATTTAAAAATCATTTAAATTTAAAATACCTTAGTTTTAATTTCAAAAAAATCCTAAAAAAATCCAAAAAATTGTGAAAAATTCCAAATTAAAAATTCTTGAAAATCAGGGGGTTTATAATCTACCCCCCTTAAGAGGATTGCGTCCTCGCAATCAAAGAATAACCGGTCAACAGAGATGACACGGTTGCAAAATTTATTCGAAGCACATCAAGATTTAAGAAAAGTCAAGGTTGTGGGTTTAAACTCATAGGGAAAATCATTTCCCTAAGCAATGGAAGTTATGTAATTCCCCAAATGTAGGAAATCTAGAAAATTACTGTCACGCCCCAGTCCCAAAATACGTAGGACCAGGAATACGTAATACGTCCAGCCGTATGTATATGAATTCTAATATATGGAAAACCATATACATATGTACGCTGTAAATGAATATGCAATCCATCTGTGGTAATATACTGTTATAACAAGTCACACACCATCTATATCTCATCCATAGCACAAAATACTCAGTGGGAACAAAATTGACATATAACTGGATATCAAAGTGTATAGAGTCTATAGTCTGGTGGAAACAAATCCACTACAAAACGACTATACTAAGGTAGACACAAAAATTCCTAAAATAGTGATCATAATCACTGAGACTCTGTTGGTAGGAGCTCCTCAGTCTCGTAAGTAGCATCCGGTCAAGGTCCATATTCTTGTGGAAACTCCTGATCGTCCATATCTGGAAAGGGACCAGGTCCTCAGAGGGACATAACAAGATACATAAAATTATGCCAATAAGTACCGAAATATAAACATCCATCGGGTCACCTAACCGTCTAAGTGAATACAGTTTGAGGACAACTTTGAGTGTAAGAGAAAGTGTAGGCTAGACATATGCTGACGTAATTCACCAATCATGACAACTGGCTAGTATATGCCACATATGCCCCCCATCTCAAGGGCGCACGGTAAAAAAAATTAATAACTACATAAGAAAGTGGGTGTCCCGTACACTTATGAGTCGTCCTCCCTGTCCCAATGATCTATGCATGTTGCCTCCACCACATGCTAATACCTTAAATAACTGTCAGGTCTACTAGCATACAAAGTTTCTACCAGCAGTTATTCTTAACGCACGACCATGCGTATAGGAGGCCATCCCTGTCACGCCGTCCGTGATCTATATGAGACACACACTCGTGTAAACCACTGTGTTATGGTTAATGAACCTAATGAAGTTCTTTAATACTGGTGGTCTCATAATTAGGTCATAAATCTACAAAATATACATCTATATAGACAGAATAAAACATGCATGTAATAATTTAAAAGGTAAAATAACAGTATTATGGCAAGGTGTACTTGCCAAGTAAAGTGTACGTCCAAAGTTGTTGCTGTGATCAGAGGAAGGAGTTATTTCTTTGTAATTAATTATATATAGGAATAGGGGGCGGTGGAATTTACTTAATGGTTAAGAAAACTCTTGCTGTTGTTCTCTTCTTATTGGTTTAGGTGTGCGGCTGTAGATATTTCCTAAAGAGTGGTGGAATGAGAAACTTACACGTGTAAAAGAATAAAGCAAAGCAAAGTTAAGTTTTGCTTCTGATACAGATATTTCTTTCCTACTTATTTGTGGTTGGATTCTACGTAGAGGAAAGAAAAGAAGAGTTTACGCTGAGTAAATAAGCGTTGGTTTAGTTACTGTTGCTGCGGCAGTGGTTTACGCTGGGTAGTTTGCTATTGCTTTTGATATTTACGCACAGAGAAAAATATACGTTGTAGGGTGAGGAGTTTGCTATTTGACTGTTTTACGCGGGGTGAACTGCTGATGTTAATTTCTTACTTTACGCGCGGAATTGGTTTTGTGCATAGAGAAAGGGATTTAGGCAGGTTGAGTTTTTATGCATGAAAGAGTTCTGTAGGGTTTTCGCTAAGTGAGGTTTACGCTGAGATGATTAACGGGTTGCAGTTTTGGTATAATAGGAATTATACTTAATAAATAGTTTAAATAATTAATTAAATAATAACAAATATGGTTTTCAGGAATGGAGGTTTACATTCTACCCAACTTATAAAAAATTTGTCCTCGAAATTAGAACTAAGCCAGGGCAGAAAGTCAAGAATGGTACAAGATATAAATTAACAAAGTAATTCATACCTTGGTCTAAAAATAGGTTCGGGAAACGTTCTCGCATGTCATCCTTGCGTTCCCAAGTAGATTCTCCTGGCGAGCCATGTTTCTATGCCATGCGGACTAAGGGAATAGACTGGTTTCTCAATACCTTCTCTCGCCGATTAAGGATTCCGACGGGTTGCTCTTGATATGTCAAGGTTGGTCCAACAGTGATCTCCGAGTGGTCAAGAATATGACTGCTATCTGCTACATATCGCCTTAGCTGTGATACATAGAATACATTATGTACTCCCTCAAGTGAAGGTGGTAGCGCAAGTCGATATGCCACTTCTCCCACTCTTTCTAGTACATCAAACGGTCCAATATACCTTAGACTCAACTTGCCGCGCCCTCCAAACCGGATGGTGCCTCTAGTAGGTGATATCCTTAAGAAGACATGATCGCCCTCTTTAAATTCTAAGGGACGACGATGAAGGTCTGCCCATTGCTTCTGCCTATTTTGCGCTGCTCGCAAGTGTCCTTGTATTTTCTTGACTGTCTCAATAGTATTGACTACTAACTCTGGTCCCAGAAGTTGACGTTCTCCTACGTCACTCCAACATACAGGAGATATATATTTCCTTCCATATAATGCTTCAAATGGAGCCATCTGGATGCTTGCCTGATAACCATTATTGTAAGAAAATTCCACAAGATGTAGGTGGTCCTCCCATGATCCTCCAAAGTCTAACATACAGGCCCTCAACATATCTTCCAATGTCTGAATAGTACGTTCTGACTGCCCATCTGTTTGCGGGTGATAAGACGTACTAAATTTTAGACGAGTTCCAAGACTTTCTTGCATGCTCCTCCAGAAATATGATATAAAATGCGAATCCCTGTCGGATACAATGCTGACTGGTACGCCGTGCAATCTCACGATCTGCCTCATGTATAAGTCAGCCAAAACTTCTGTAGTTTGGCCAACTCTAAAAGGCAAGAAATGGGCTGACTTGGTGAGTCGGTCCACTATTACCCATACTACATCTCTTCCATTTGGACTTTTGGGAAAACCCGTGACGAAGTCCATAGTGATGTGTTCCCACTTCCACTCTGGAATCGGGAGTGGTTGCAATAAACCTGCTGTCCTCTGGTGCTCTGCCTTTACTTGTTGACATACCAGACATTTAGCTACAAAGCGAGCTATCTCTCTTTTCATTCCATGCCACCAAAAGTGCTGTCGTAAATCACGATACATTTTGGTGCCTCCAGGATGAATAGAATATATCGAACTATGAGCTTCTGTCATCAGCTCCTGTCGAATCTTTCCATTGGGAACATAAAGACGATTACCACATCGTAGTGTCCCGTCATCATGAATGTGCAGTCCGGTCTGTTCTCCGGCCTCTGTCCTTTCCTTTAATCTTCTGAATCTGGCATCTGTAGGCAAAGCCGCCTTGATCCTCTCTACTAGTGATGATTGTACTTGTAAATTGACTAGTATCCCGTCTGCTCCGGGTAATATCACTTTAATGCCAAGATTTTGCAAGTCTTCCAATAATTCTCTCTGCGTTGTTAAGAAGTAAGCTGCTGGCTTCCGACTTAACGCGTCTGCTATGACGTTAGCCTTGCCTGGATGATAATGTAGCTCTATCTCAAAATCCTTCATCAATTCGAGCCATCGACGTTGCCTCATATTTAACTCTTTTTGTGTGAAGACATACTTGAGGCTTTTGTGGTCTGTATAGATTTTCACTCGTTCTCCATATAAGTAATGTCTCTATAGCTTCAAAGCAAATACAACTGCTGCAAGTTCTAAGTCATGAGTTGGATAATTCTTCTCATGTACTCGTAATTGCCTAGATGCATATGCAATTACCTTGCCATGCTGCATCAATACGCATCCCAAACCTTTCCCTGATGCGTCACTGTAGATCACATAGCCTCCTGATCCTGATGGAATAGTTAATATTGGTGCTGAAGTCAGTCGCTTCTTTAACTCCTCAAAAGCGGCTTGACACTCGTGGGTCCATATGAACTCTTGATCTTTGCAAGTCAACCGAGTCATAGGTGTTGCTATCTTTGAGAAATTCTCCACAAACCGTCGGTAATATCCCGCAAGTCCAAGGAAACTTCTCACCTCTGCTGCTGATTTAGGAACATGCCATGTCTCGACTGCCGAGATCTTTCCTGGATTAACAGAAATACCATCTCCCGTGATAACATGTCCAAGAAATAAGACTCTTTCCAAAAAGAACTCACATTTACTGAGCTTCGCAAATAATTGCTCTCTTCTTAAAGTCTCTAGAATAATCTGCAGATGTTTCTCGTGCTCCTTGTGGTTCTTCGAATAGATAAGTATATCATCTATGAAGATAACCACGAATTGGTCCAAATACTGGTGGAAGACTCGATGTATTAAGTCCATAAAGATAGCTGGAGCATTGGTCAATCCAAATGGCATGACCAAAAACTCGTAATGCCCGTATCTTGTCCGAAATGCGGTCTTAGGAATGTCCTCCTTTCGTACCTTCACCTGGTGATATCCTGATCTCAGATCTATCTTTGAGAACACATTGGCTCCACTAAGCTGATCAAATAGGTCATCAATGCGTGGTAATGGATATTTATTCTTTACTGTTACGGCATTCAAGGCTCTATAGTCAATGCACATACGTACTGACCCATCCTTCTTTGGTACAAACAACAAGGGTGCTCCCCAGGGTGATGCACTTGGTCGGATGTATCCTTTCTCTTCTAGTTCCTTCAATTGTGTCTTTAATTCATCCACCTCCTTCTTGCTAGTCTATAAACATGTGATGCTATGGGTGCTGCTCCGGGTGCTAATTCAATCGAGAATTCTACGTCTCTATCTGGGGGTAGTCCTGGTAATTCCTCTGGAAAAACGTCTTAAAATTCTGAAATAATGGAATGATAGACAACGTCATCCATTGCGAGCTGCATACCATCAAGGATTTCTGTAGATCCTCGTGCAAACTCAAGTTCAGGCTGGCCTGGTACCTTGAAAAGAATGCTTCCTCTAAAGCAATCGAAGAAAGCGTGGTACTTGCTCAGCCAGTCCATCCCAAGTACAATATCAAAAGTAGGCATAGGAAGAACTAAGAGTTGAGCATTCATCTCTCTGCCATGTATCCCTATAGGACACGATCTACAAGTTCTACTAATAGGTACTACTCCTCCTCCGGTAATAATTCTAACACAACTAGATAAAGGTGTGGAGACAATGTTGTGTTTGGCAGTAAAACTAGATGATATGAACGAGTGGGTGGCTCCCGTATCAAACAATGTCATAGCAGGAAAAGTAAAAACAATAGTGATACCTGCTATAACATCAATTTCCTGATCCATGTCGTCTATTTCCATAGCAAAAGCTTGCCCATTCCTCTATGGCTGTCCATGATTAGCTCTCAGGTACTGATCTTCCTGGGTAGGTAGCGGTGGCCTTTGCTGAAATCCTCCTGCTGCTGGAGGTCGAGGTGCTCCTGGTCTAGCCATCTGTTTAACTGGTCTTGGTGCTGGAAGTGCTAGCCTCTGTGTTGGTGGTGGAAGTGTTGATGCTTGTTGCATAGGACAGTCTTTCAAGATATGCTGTCCAGAACCACATCTCATACACTGTCCGAGGCAATCTCGATAGTCTCTTCTGATATGTCCATGTTTGCCACAATAATAGCAGAGGGGTTTCTCTGGGATCTGGTATGGTCCCGCTCTTTGCTGGTACTGCTGTTGCTGAGCTAAAGGACGTCTGATAGGTCCTCCTTGTTGTGTCATGACCGGTCCCTGCTGTATTCTTGCTGGTCCTTGTTGTGTTCTCAATTGTCCTCCCTTTCCTCTGCTGATAGTTTCTTGCACTCTGGCTTCGGTTAGTAGTTCAGCATAAGAGATTCGGGACTGGAAGCTTGTATAGTGTTGGAGCTCCTGAGTCAGTCCACGATGAAACCTCTTAGCTTTGGCTAAGTCATCTGGTATCAAAGCAACGTTATATTTGCTAAGGCGGCTAAATTCAGCATCATACTCGTCTACTGTTCGGTTTCCCTGCTCTAGGTGGAGAAATTTATCGTATAAAGCATCTCTGACAGTGTCCGAAAAATACTTTCTTTCAAAGCATTCCAGGAACTGTTCCCATGTCTGGTATGTACCTAGCTGGCGCTCCATGGATTCCCACCAGTGGTGAGCATTACCATCAAGAAGCGTCCTTACACCGGTCATCCATAGGTCTGTAGGTAACTGCGATGCTTCTAATAACTTTCGAGTGTGAGTAATCCAGTTAGTAGTTTCTTCTGGACTCTCAGTACCTTGGTACGTCCTTGGACCCATTTGTACAAAGTTCTTTACTGAACCAACTCTAGTTCGAGGTTCTGATGCTAGTGCTTGAGCTGGTACAGCAGCCTGAGCAGCCATCCTTTCAAGTGCTGCCAGAAATTCTTTTCGTTGTTCGGCTACATGTTGCCTCTGTTCCTGCATCATCATCTGGAAGAATTGGAACAATTGAACCTGGCTGTCCTGCGGTATTGATGAGACTGGAAGGGTCCCATTAGGTGGAATGGGAAAGTCAGATGGAGCTGGATTATGAGTTTGTTCATCTGATCCGGAAAGTCTAGGGTTTGTTGAAGTCCCTCCTTGAGTCTGACCATTGACTCCAGGAGTTGTGTCACTATTAGTGATAGTACATTCTTTCTGCATATCAATCTTTCTGCAGTTAATGTACATAATCGTTTAGGCAAAATATGGAAATCAAACAGGGTACAAGTATGAAATAGGATGTAGAAGTATGAAATACGCTGGGGAGTTATCTGCGTAAAATATAGCTTCAGAGCTAGCTGCGTAGAGCAGGGCTAAAGCAAAGATTTCAGATCGTCGGCGTAAAACATAATTCAGGACTAATCAGTATAAGGTCTATGCGTAAAATCTGCATATAATATACGTAAAAGATCTACGCATAATTCTGAGCTCGAAATATGTCTGCGTAAAGTATAGCATACTTGGCAGCGTAAAGTTGTATGAGAAACTTTTCGTTTTCCTTGGATGGATTTGTCAGAAAACCTGACATCTGAAAAAGTACCGCACGATAATCGAGAGAACAGTTGTGATGATGATTTGCACAGAAACCTGAGTTTGTTGTTTATTGACAGAGTCAGACGCCACGCCAAAGACTGCTACTACACAGGGCTCGGAGCATATCTCTACATTTAATGCAAAGATTGATTTCTTAATGGCTAAGATAATGACAAATACGCTTATCCTCCTGATCAACTAGTACGCTGGGTTCAGGGATCATCAGGTTTACACTGGCTATTTACCCATGTCATGGTATACGCAAATTTTTAGAAAAACTAAGGGATCGTGGGAAAACTGTTTGTTATAATCTGCAGCATAGAGTGAACCTAACTATGACATAAAAATAGGAAATCTCCTGGAGCATAAAATATACGCAAACAAGAGTAAAGGGTTGGTGGCGTAAAATAAAATATAGGATAGGTGGAAGGATGAATGAGGTTTTAGTCAAGTGTGGATCAGATCCTTAAAATCTTTTCCTATATGCAGGCTTGTTTGGCACAGTTACGTAACCAAGACAATATATTCTGACCTGTATGGGCCACCACCAAAAACATGTCACGCCCCAGTCCCAAAATACGTAGGACTAGGAATACGTAATACGCCCAGCCGTATGTATATGAATTCTAATATATGGAAAACCATATACATACGTACGCTGTAAATGAATATGCAATCCATCAGTGGTAATATACTGTTATAACAAGTCACACACCATATATATCTCATCCATAGCACAAAATACTCAGTGGGAACAAAACTGACATATAACTAGATATCAAAGTGTATAGAGTCTGTAGTCTAGTGGAAATAAATCCACTACAAAACGACTATACTAAGGTAGACACAAAAATCCCTAAAACAGTGATCATAATCACTGAGACTCTGTTGGTAGGAGCTCCTCAGTCTCGTAAGTAGCATCCGGTCCAGGTCCATATTCTTGTGGAAACTCCTGATCGTCCATATCTGGAAAGGGACCAGGTCCTCAGAGGGACGTAATAAGATACATAAAATCATGCCAATAAGTACTAAAATATAAACATCCATCGGGTCACCTAACCGTCTAAGTGAATGCAGTTTGAGGACAACTTTGAGTGTAAGAGAAAGTGTAGGCTAGACATATGCTGACGTAATTCACCAATCGTGACAACTGGCTAGTATATGCCACATATGCCCCCCATCTCAAGGGCCACGGTAAACAAGATTAATAACTACATAAGAAAGTGGGTGTCCCGTACACTTATGAGTCATCCTCCCTGTCCCAATGATCTATGCATGTTGCCTCCACCACATGCTAATACCTTAAATAACTGTCAGGTTTACTAGCATACAAAGTTTCTACCAGCAGTTATTCTTAACGCATAGCCATGCGTACAGGAGGCCATCCCTGTCACGCCGTCCGTGATCTATATGAGACACACACTCGTGTAAACCACTGTGTTATGGTTAATGAACCTAATGAAGTTCTTTAATACTGGTGGTCTCATAATTAGGTCATAAATCTACAAAATATACATCTATATAGACATAATAAAACATGCATGTAACAATTTGAAAGGTAAAATAACAGTATTATGGCAAGGTGTACTTGCCAAGTAAAGTGTACGTCCAAAGTTGTTGCTGTGATCAGAGGAAGGAGTTATTGCTTTGTAATTAATTATATATAGGAATAGAGGGCGGTGGAATTTACTTAATGGTTAAGAAAACTCTTGCTGTTGTTCTCTTCTTATTGGTTTAGGTGTGCGACTGTAGATATTTCCTAAAGAGTGGTGGAATGAGAAACTTACACGTGTAAAAGAACAAAGCAAAGCAAAGTTAAGTTTTGCTTCTGATACAGATACTTCTTTCCTACTGATTTGTGGTTGGATTCTACGTAGAGGAAAGAAAAGAAGAGTTTACGCTGAGTAAATAAGCGTTGGTTTAGTTACTGTTGCTGCGGCAGTGGTTTACGCTGGGTAGTTTGCTATTGCTTTTGATATTTACGCACAGAGAAAAATATACGCGGTAGGGTGAGGAGTTTGCTATTTGACCTTTTGACGCGGGGTGAACTGCTGATGTTAATTTCTTACTTTACGCGCGGAATTGGTTTTGTGCATAGAGAAAGGGATTTAGGCAGGTTGAGTTTTTATGCATGAAAGAGTTCTGTAGGGTTTTTGCTAAGTGAGGTTTACGCTGAGATGATTAACGGGTTGCAGTTTTGGTATAATAGGAATTATACTTAATAAATAGTTTAAATAATTAATTAAATAATAATAAATACGGTTTTCAGGAATGGGGGTTTACAATTATAGTTTTGAAAACCAGGTTATCCTTTAAAACATATCAGGTTAACAATTATAAAACATTCTAGGTTATTTAGGAAGTTCAAAATTACTTAGATTATCACTAGGTTATATATAATTAACAAGTCAGGTTAAGTCTAAGGTCACGAACCAGCAGACACGAAGTAAAGCAATACTAGAAACAGAAAACTATAAAAACTTACGCGCATTAGCTACTCCATGGTTCTGCGCGTCTTCCAAGGTCATCGCGAAGGCTTGTCCGCGTCCTTGTGGTGGATTTCTCTGCTGCTGTTGGGCCTGTTGGAAGAGTGCTGCTTGTGGTGTCAAGGGTGGCCTTAGTTGATACCCTCCTGGAGCTGGTAGAGCTTGTTGGTTTGCCCTTAGTGCTCCTCCTCGATGATAAGGACAATCCTTGGCTAAGTGTTGATTGGTTCCGCAAATCAAGCATAAACCCAACTTGCGTCTGCAGTCCTTCTCAATATGGCCTACCTTGCCACAGTATTGACATGTAGATAATATCTGCGGAGAGGCTCTGGGTGGCTGGTGTATGTGAGGTCTCTTTGCAGCTTCTTCTTATGGTCCTTTGGCTAATATGGAAGACCGTTTCAGACTGGTCTCTCTCCTGGTGACGCGTTCCATGCGTCGAGCTGCAGCAAGAACGTCCGAGTAAGAGGTAGGTGCGACGGATCCGATGAGTCTCTGCAGTTCAAAGTTTAGTCCATCGAAGAACTTCTCAGCCTTCTCTTCTTCTGTTGGGATCAATGTTGGGGCGAAGCGACTTAGACGAATGAACTCGGCGTTGTACTCTTCCACCGTCATAGCATCCTGAGTGAGGCGATTGAACTTGTCCCGAAGTTCTGATCGAGCGATAGCCGAAATAATCATCTCCTGAAAGAGTCTGGAAAAATCTTCCCAAGTGACTCGGTCTGGTCCGAGCCTGGTCTCTTCAGATAGCTACCAGTGATGAGTATTGTCCGTCAACTACATTCTAACGGCGGTCATCCAACGTTCTCTTGGAAGTTCAGCTGCTTCCAACTGGTGTTGTATGTTGGTGAGCCACTCATGAACTTCGGTTGGTCCTTCTTTGCCCGAAAAGGTACGGGGCTTGAGTTGACGGAAATCAGTGATAGACCCCATTGCTGGTCGCCAAGCTTGTGGGTTCGCCTGTTCCAAGGCGGTTACTAGGCTGTGTAAACCCCCATTCCTGAAAACCTTATTTGTTATTATTTAATTAATTATTTAAACTATTTATTAAGTATAATTCTTATTATACCAAAACTGCAACCCGTTAATCATCCCAGCGTAAACCCCACTTAGTGAAAACCCTACAGAACTCTTTTATGCATAAAAAAAAAACTCAACCTGCCTAAATCCCTTTCTCTATGCACAAAACCAATTCTGCGCGTAAAATAAGAAATTAATATCAGCAGTTCACCCCGCGTAAAACAGTCAAATAGCAAACTCCTCACCATACCGCGTATATTTTTCTCTGTGCGTAAATATCAAAAGCAATAGCAAACTACCCAGCGTAAACCACTGCCACAGCAACAGTAACTAAACTAACGCTTATTTACTCGGCGTAAACTCTTCTTTTCTTTCCTCTACGTAGAATCCAACCACAAATCAGTAGGAAAGAAATATCTGTATCAGAAGCAAAACTTAACTTTGCTTTGCTTTGTTCTTTTACACGTGTAAGTTTCTCATTCCACCACTCTTTAGGAAATATCTACAGCCGCACACCTAATCCAATAAGAAGAGAACAACAGCAAGAGTTTTCTTAACCATTAAGTAAATTCCACCGCCCCCTATTCCTATATATAATTAATTACAAAGCAATAACTCCTTCCTCTAATCACAGCAACAACTTTGGACGTACACTTTACTTGCCAAGTACACCTTGCCATAATACTGTTATTTTACCTTTCAAATTGTTACATGCATGTTTTATTATGTCTATATAGATGTATATTTTATAGATTTATGACCTAATTATGAGACCACCAGTATTAAAGAACTTCATTAGGTTCATTAACCATAACACAGTGGTTTACACGAGTGTGTGTCTCATATAGATCACGGACGGCGTGACAGGGATGGCCTCCTGTACGCATGGCCGTGCGTTAAGAATAACTGCTGGTAGAAACTTTGTATGCTAGTAGACCTGACAGTTATTTAAGGTATTAGCATGTGGTGGAGGCAACATGCATAGATCATTGGGACATAGAGGACGACTCATAAGTGTACGGGACACCCACTTTCTTATGTAGTTATTAATCTTGTTTATCGTGCGCCCTTGAGATGGGGGGCATATGTGGCATATACTAGCCAGTTGTCACGATTGGTGAATTACGTCAGCATATGTCTAGCCTACACTTTCTCTTACACTCAAAGTTGTCCTCAAACTGCATTCACTTAGACGGTTAGGTGACCCGATGGAATTTTATATTTCGGTACTTATTGGCATAATTTTATGTATCTTGTTATGTCCCTCTGAGGACCTGGTCCCTTTCCAGATATGGACGATCAGGAGTTTCCACAAGAATATGGACCTGGACCGGATGCTACTTACGAGACTGAGGAGCTCCTACCAACAGAGTTTCAGTGATTATGATCACTGTTTTAGGGATTTTTGTGTCTACTTTAGTATAGTCGTTTTGTAGTGGATTTGTTTCCACCAGACTATAGACTCTATACACTTTGATATCCAGTTATATGTCAGTTTTGTTCCCACTGAGTATTTTGTGCTATGGATAAAATATAGATGGTGTGTGACTTGTTATAACAGTATATTACCACTGATGGATTGCATATTCATTTACAGCGTACGTATGTATATGGTTTTCCATATATTAGAATTCATATACATACGGCTGGGCGTATTACGTATTCCTGGTCCTACGTATTTTGGGACTGGGGCGTGACAGGCTGGTTCTCAAATACTCTGCCTCTTGACGCTGCGCCTCCTGATGAATTTGTTGTTGGACTTGCATCATTGCGTAAATCATTTAAAATATCTGCTGCCTGTCCATGGCTTGCCCTGGTGGAAAGACAGGCATCTGTGGAGTGAACTGTGGCGGAGGTAGAATGTCGTCACGCCGGAACCTTGAATTATGCTGGCCTGCTTGATTGACTTGAGAAGATTATCCTCGATCTTCGGGTGTCACTCCTTCATTATAAGTAACCACAACATTGTGTGGTGTACTCAAGGGATTCTCGTCTCCGCTTCTTGGATCCATTACTCTGCATCAAAAATAAAATATAAGAAGCGCACAGGATTAAAGGCAAGATGCAAATCAAAAAATTTAATTCGAATACGATATAGATATCAAGAATGTTTCAAGCAGGTGGATGAGATCCTAAAAACTTATCCTATTTTATTGCAGGCCTATTCGGTCCCTAAGTTAAAACCGAACAATTTAGTCGTTGACCTGCATGGGGCACCACAAAAACCATGTCACGCCCCAATCCCAAAATATCGAGGAACTGGACACGTGGCAATGGCCAGCAACACACACCGATGGACAAACCCAATTTAATGGATCCATCGGCGCATACTTAAGCTGTATTACAACTATCAGGGTTTACTAATCTCATCCACAGAATAAACACAGCAATATCAACAACAAAATAATAGACATCAACCAGTCACAAGTAAATAAAATTGGGGAACAACCTGATATTAAGTCTGTTACAAATGTTCATTTAAACAGGAATAAAAGAGTTTATTTGCCAATATAACTGAGCATAGAGAAGCAGATGTTCAGGAGAAGTCCTCAGCGATCACCTCGTCCTCAGGTACTGGTATTGTTCCGAGAAGTGCTCATGTTCCGTATACCTCTGGATAATCCTCGTCTGCTAATCCTGGGGACATAATCCGGATCCAGGTCCACAGGGGACATAGCAAGGTACAGATAATACAAGCCAAAATAAATGCATTGCAGCAATAAATAAAATAATAGGGTAAACTATATAACCATCTATGTGAAATGCAAGTTGAGAGCATCACTAGAACTTAGGCTGATACCACTACAAGCTCTGTGTCAGGGAGCCGGTAGCAGTTATACTATGCTATGTATTTTACTATGATGTGGCCTATATATATATATATATATATATATATATATATATATATATATATATAATCAGCCTGTAGCCTGTGTGTCTCTCCCCACCCAATGTAATCATACGTCTCATGTCCACGATGCCTCATATCCATGTCACGTAAAATCATATCTAATGTAGTGAGTCATACTATGTCTATTAATATAATGTCTAGGAATATAATGTCTAAGAATATAATGTCTAGGAATATAATGTCTAAGAATATAATGTCTATGTCAATCATGTATCCTACACAGAATCAGCTTGAATATTTCAGGAAGATTCTGTCTCATGATTCGTGTCAGGTGTCCTGGGTATAACGTATTTGATATGGCAAGTATGAGAATGCAAATGTCACGATATCCATCTCTAGATGACCTTACACAACCCCGCGTATGGTGTTGGCACCCGACTATTAATCGGACGCTAAGTAAGTCACACGGTCCTAGGTTTAAGCATGTACAACAGTCACAGGAATAAACCAAGAGAACAAAATGAATCAATATACTGCAATTATGGCAAGGTACACTTGCCTGGGATTCTGACTCTAATTGTGGCTCTGACTTCAGCGGGATTTGTAGGCAGTACTCCGATTGCTGAAATAAATATCACCATCAGATTTAGAAAATATCAATCAGCTAGATACGCCTGTCCTTGAGTCCAATTTAGACACAGGGGCAAAAATGACATTTTCAGGTCAAGGCGGGGTCCACATGTGGGCCGCTTTGTACCGAAAAATGTGTCAGGGTCAAAGGTCTCCAAATTCGTCCAACTTAGTGTCAACAGGTCAGGAACGATGATACGAACCCAACGGAACTTCCAGAATTGGATTCCGATGAGCCGATCACAAAATCGCCCGTCAAGTGGAGCCTGTGGGGCCCACGACACGCGATTTTGTCAACGTTCTCAGAATCGAACCAAACTTGGGTCACAGAACCAGCGTATTGCTACGAGTCCGATGGCATAAGTTTTGTCTCGATCCGACGTGTGTACACTAAGTTACAGTAAGAACCAGAAAGGACGGATACGGGGCGTTGTCGGCGGATACGCATTGATTCCGGTGTGCACGCACATTCGAATCAACTTCTGTGAAATCCTGCACGTCCGTATCAACGACGCACACGTATCGGTGAAGACCGCATGCGACCAAGTTGTCCCGTTTGGCGGGGCGTACTCAGTTCCGGGGTAAAACAGGGCGTTGATTTTCCTGTTTTTGAATCGCGGTTCGCGATCACCACAGGACGCGATGCACCGAGCGGTTTGCACGGGCACCGAGGGGGTCACGCAGGCTACGCGTCACAACTGACGTAACAAGAAACAGAGCTACGAGGAGAGAGAAAAGAATACCTGAACAGGGCTCCGTAAACTAGGTTTCTCGTGTCCTCGCATGTCGACACGAGACACTGTGTCCGACCGAGCTAGGGTTAGGGTTCTGGGCTTCGACCACCGGAGTAGGCCGGAGCTCACTGGTGGAGACGGCGGCGGGTGCTGCGGCTTCTAAAGGTGTCGGGCTCGGCTGGGGCGGGCTGGCCTTGGTCGGAGGAGAGCGGGCCGAGTGGGAGTGTAAACCCCCTGATTTTCAAGGATTTTTAATTTGGAATTTTCCTCAATTTTCTGTATTTTTTGGAATTTTTCTCAAATTAAACTAAGATATTTTAATAATTAAATGATTTTTAATTGAGGTTAAATAATATTTAAATATTATAAAAATAATATTTTATGGTGTAAAATAAAAAAACTAAACATAGGGTAATTTCCCGGGAATTTATTGGACCCCGGAAGCCATTAAAAGTCCTGAGAACTATTATTTATTTACTTATGTATTTATTATGAATTTAATTATTTAATTAACCCAAGCCCAGCCCAACCGAGCCGGCCCAGTGGGCTATCGGGTCGGGTCCGCCCGTGCCCGAAACCCGACCCGTTGGCTACCCTTCTCCCCCAAACCGCAACAGCCGACTCTTCCGCTTCCGGCCGTCGGCGACTCTCCGGCTCCCTGCAACGCTCGCCGCCGCCCGCTGGTGTCCCCGCCCTTCCGCCTCCTCTGCCCTCACCCGTCGCCGTTTCTCCTCCTCCCTCTCTCTATAAGACCCCTCCTCCTCCAGAATCCCCTCGCCGTAACCCTCGCCGCCGAGTAGCCCCGGCTGCCCTCTCCTCCTTCCTCCCCTACCCGTGCCCTAGCCTCCACAGCCAGCCTCGCCGCCGAGCAGCACCGGCCCGCCTCTGCCTCATCTTCATCGTCCAGCCGAACCCTCTCCCCGAGCACCTCCCATCGCGCCATCTTCCCCGCACGGCTCAGTTCCTCCCCGCCTCAGTCGCCGGAGACCCGATCCGCCGCTGTGCAGAGCTGGCCGCCCTCGAGAGCACTAGCAGCAGCAGCCTCCACCTCGCCGTCCGGCCACCTTGACAGCCTCCTCCGCTGCCGGACGTCCCCCGCCTCTGCCAGACCTCCCCTGACCTCTACGGTCACTGGCCGTCTCCGCTGTGTCCGCCACAGTAAACCCTAGGAGCAGCAGACACAGCACCGGACACGGACACGGTCAGGACACGGGAACAGTGTCAAATTGACACGAGGACACGAGAAATCTTCGGTTCTCGGGGCCCTGTTCAGGTACTCATAACTCTTGACTCGTAGCTCTATTTTCAATTTCGTCTGTTGCATCGCGACCCCTGCGTGACCCCCTCGGTACCCGTGCAAACTGCTCGGGGCATCGCGTCCTGTGGTGATCGCACATCGCGATCCAAAAACAGAAAAAACCAGACCCTGTTTTACCCCGGAACTGAGTACGCCTTGCCAAACGGGACGACTTGGTCACGTGCGGTCTTTACCGATACGTGAGCGTCGTAGATACGGACGTGCGGGCTTTCGCAGAAGCTGATTCGGATGTGCGTGCACACCGAAATCAGTGCGTATCCGCGGACAACGCACCGTATCCGACTTTTCTATATTTAGCGGTAACTTAGTGTACACACGTCGGATCGAGACGAAACTTGTGCCATCGGACTCGTAGCATTACGCTGGTCCTGTGGGTCAAGTTTGGTACGATTCTGAGAACGTTGGAAAATCGCGTGTCGTGGGCCCCATAGGCTCCACCCGACGGGCGATTTTGAGAACGGCTCATCGGAAACCAATTCTGGAAGTTCCGTTGGGCTTGTATCAACGTTCCTGACTTGTTGACACTAAGTTGGACTGATTTGGAGACCTTTGACCCTGACGCATTTTTCGGTACAAAGCGGCCCACATCTGGACCCCGCTTTGACCCCGAAACTGTCGTTTCTGCCCTTGTCTCCAAATTGGACTCAAGGACAGGCGTTTCTAGCTGATTTGTATTTTCTGGATCTGATGGTGATGTTTGTTTCAGCAACCGGAGTACTGCCTGCAAATTCCGTGGAAGTCAGAGCCGTAATTGGAACCGAAAACTCAGGCAAGTGTACCTTGCCAATCTCTGCAGTTCTTGATATTTGTTCCTTTGACTTTATATATATTTTTGTACATGCTTGACCTAGGACCGTGTGACTTGCTTAGCGTCCGATCATAGTCGGGTGCCAACACCGTACGCGGGGTTGTGCAACGTCACCTAGAAATGGTTAACATGACATTTACATTCTCGTACTTGACATATCAAGTATATTATACCCAGGACACCTGACACAGATCATGGAACAGAATCTTCCTGAAATATTCAAGGTGATTCTGTGTAGGATACAGGATGGACATAGACATTCTTAGATTATGACTTGTTGCATTAGCTCTGATCTCACGTGACATAGACATAAGACGTTATGAACATGAGACGTGTGATTACATTGGGTGGGAAGAGACACACAGGCTACAGGCTGATATATATATATATATATATATAACCCCTATTATTGCGGTGCTCAAAACTCTAAGCCCGAGCTTGACCCACTACTAGTTATTTACTGCTACCGGCTCCCCGACACAGAGCTTGTAGCAGTCTCAGCCTGAGTACTAGTGATGCTCTCAGTTGCATTTTCACTTAGATGGTTATGTAGTCACCCTGCTTATTTCATTTACTATTCCACTGCATTATTTTGGCTTGTGCTTTCTTGTACCTTGCTATGTCCCCTGAGGACCTGGATCCGGATTATGTCCCCAGGTTTAGCAGAGGAGATCCACTCTGAGGTTTACAGGACAGGTGATTTAGCTGGAGCAGAAGCAGGTTCAGGAGCAGGTACTGGAACAGAACCAGGAACCAAGGACTAGGTGATTGCCGTAGACTTTTCTGAGTATATGTTCTTCCATACTCAGTCAGTGATGTTATTTACTTTCCTGTTTAAAAGAACAATTGTATCAGACTTGATTATCGGGTTATTCCACGATTACATTATTTGTGATTTGATTTGATATTGATGTTTTTTTCATTTTGTTGATTGGATATATTATTCTGTGGATGAGATTAGTTTTTGATATATTAGTAAACCCTGACTGTTATATACAGCTTAAGTATGCCCCGATGGATCCATTAAATTGGGTTTGTCCATTGGTGCGTGCTGCTGGCCATTGCCACGGTCTAGTCCCTCATTATTTTGGGACTGGGGCGTGACATGGTTTTTGTGGTGGCCCATGCAGGTCACGACTAAATTGTTCGGTTTCAACTTAGGGACCGAACAGGCCTGCAATAATGATAGGATAAGTTTTTAGGATCTCATCCACTAGCTTGAAACGTTCTGGATATCTGTATCGGATTCAAATAAAAATTTTGACTTGCATCCTGCCTTGATTCTTGTGTGCTTCTTATAGTTTATTTTGGTTGCAGAATTATGGATCCACAAGCCGGTGACGAGACTCATCCAGCAGCACCACAAGATGTTGTGTTTAACCACGAAGATGAAGTGATACTAGTGGATGAAGGTCAAACATCACAACAACTCAGTCCAGCAAGACAGAATGCCTCGAGAATCCCAGAAAATGACGTTCCACCATCAATGCAGCTTGCTCCTCCGATGCCTACTGTTCCACAAGGGCAGGCTATAGACGAACAATAACTGTTCCGAATGTTCTACGCGATGATGCAATCCCATCAGAAGGTTCAACAAGAAGATCAGCAAAACCAAGTGGAGAAGTTCATCGACAGATTAAGCTCGGAGTTACGGAGATTAATCAGTTCAAATGCACCTACCTTAGACGTGAACGTTCTTGCTGCAACACGACCCATGGAGAGCAACACAAGGATCGAGTCCAGCCAAAAGCGGCCATATGCAACAGCACCATACCAAGCACAACTAGAAAGAGTTGCAAAACGAACACAGCTGAATCCACCATTTGCACTAGTCCTCCCTACTTGTCACTACTGTAGCAAGGTAGGCCATTTCGCTAAAGAATGCCGGCACAGACTGGGACGATGTTTAGCTTGCGGAACCAAAAAACATTCGGTAAGGGATTGCCCTGAACGTCGAGAGAAAGCAGTGGCAATTCAACAACCAGCCTCAACAGCACCAGCCGGAGCACCACTGGAAGAAATTGCAAAGAAGTCTCAACTGCACCAACCACCAGAAGTATCTCCGCAAGTACTGCCTATCTGTCAAAACTGTCGCAAGATAGGCCACATTGAGAACGAGTATAGACGTAAATTGGGATTATGCTTGATTTGCGCGTCCAACCAACACTTAACCAAAGATTGTCCTCAGCATCGGAAGAGAGCACTGATGATAAACAGACAAGCGTTACCAGCACCGAAGTCAGCCTCTCCAGCATTGGAAGCACCGCCAACGGAAGCTGAAGGAGTTCTACCATATGCCCCAGAAGAAAATCAGTCGAGGCCACCCTTGGCACCACAAGCAACACTCTTCCAGCAAGCCCAACAGCAGCCGAGGAATCATCTGCGAGGATGCGGACAAGCTCCAGTGATGAATTTGGAGAATGCGCAGATTCATGGAATAGCTTTTGCGAGTAAGTTTTTTTATAGTTTCCTGCTTCTAGATTTGCTTTAGTTCGTGCCTGCTGGTTCGTAACCCTAGACTTGACCTGACAGTTTTAAATTGCTAAAAATAGATAACCTAGTAATTTTGAACTTGATAAATAACCTAGAATATTAAATATGTTTTATAAAGGATAACCTAGTGTTAACCTAGTAGTTTATTCTGAACTTGCCAATAACCGAGAATGTTTTATAAGTAATAAACTGAAATGTTTTGAAAGATAACCTAGTTTTCTAAAAACAATAATTTCCTAAATTTCCCACATTTGGGAAATTGTATAATTTTTAAATGCTTAGGGAAATAATTTTTCCTAGGTATTACTCTCAACCTTGTTACTTCTTAGATTTTTAATATGCTTCGAATAATATTTGCAACCGTGTCATCTCTGTTGACCGGTTATTCTTTGATTGCGAGGACGCAATCCTCTTAAGGGGGGTAGATTGTAAACCCCCTGATTTTCAAGGATTTTTAATTTGGAATTTTTCTCAATTTTCTATATTTTCTGGAATTTTTCTCAAATTAAACTAAGATGTTTTAATAATTAAATGATTTTTAATTGAGGTTAAATAATATTTAAATATTATAAAAATAATATTTTATGGTGTAAAATAAAAAACTAAACATAGGGTAATTTCCCGGGAATTTATTGGACCCCGGAAGCCATTAAAAGTCCTAAGAACTATTATTTATTTACTTATGTATTTATTATGAATTTAATTATTTAATTAACCCAAGCCCAGCCCAACCGAGCCGGCCCAGTGGGCTATCGGGTCGGGTCCGCCCGTGCCCGAAACCCGACCCGTTGGCTACCCTTCTCCCCCAAACCGCAACAGCCGACTCTTCCGCTTCCGGCAGCCGGCGACTCTCCGGCTCCCTGCAACGCTCGCCGCCGCCCGCTGGTGTCCCCGCCCTTCCGCCTCCTCTGCCCTCACCCGTCGCCGTTTCTCCTCCTCCCTCTCTCTATAAGACCCCTCCTCCTCCAGAATCCCCTCGCCGTAACCCTCGCCGCCGAGTAGCCCCGGCTGCCCTCTCCTCCTTCCTCCCCTACCCGTGCCCTAGCCTCCACAGCCAGCCTCGCCGCCGAGCAGCACCGGCCCGCCTCCGCCTCATCTTCATCCTCCAGCCGAACCCTCTCCCCGAGCACCTCCCATCGCGCCATCTTCCCCGCACAGCTCAGTTCCTCCCCGCCTCAGTCGCCGGAGACCCGATCCGCCGCTGTGCAGAGCCGGCCGCCCTCGAGAGCACTAGCAGCAGCAGCCTCCACCTCGCCGTCCGGCCACCTTGACAGCCTCCTCCGCTGCCGGACGTCCCCCGCCTCTGCCAGACCTCCCCTAACCTCCACGGTCACTGGCCGTCTCCGCTGTGTCTGCCACAGTAAACCCTAGGAGCAGCAGACACAGCACCGGACACGGACACGGTCAGGACACGGGAACAGTGTCAAATTGACACGAGGACACGAGAAATCTTCGGTTCTCGGGGCCCTGTTCAGGTACTCATAACTCTTGACTCGTAGCTTTATTTTCAATTCCGTCTGTTGCATCGCGACCCCTGCGTGACCCCCTCGGTACCCGTGCAAACTGCTCGGGGCATCGCGTCCTGTGATGATCGCACACCGCGATCCAAAAACAGGAAAAACCAGACCCTGTTTCACCCCGGAACTAAGTACGCCCCGCCAAACGGGACGACTTGGTCACGTGCTGTCTTCACCGATACGTGAGCGTCGTAGATACGGACGTGCGGGCTTTCGCAGAAGCTGATTCGGATGTGCGTGCACACCGAAATCAGTGCGTATCCGCGGACAACGCACCGTATCCGACTTTTCTACATTTAGCGGTAACTTAGTGTACACACGTCAGATTGAGACAAAACTTGTGCCATCGGACTCGTAGCATTACGCTGGTCCTGTGGGTCAAGTTTGGTACGATTCTGAGAACGTTGGAAAATTGCGTATCGTGGGCCCCATAGGCTCCACCCGACGGGCGATTTTGAGAACGGCTCATCGAAAACCAATTCTGGAAGTTCCGTTGGGCTTGTATCAACGTTCCTGACTTGTTGACACTAAGTTGGACTGATTTGGAGACCTTTGACCCTGACGCATTTTTTGGTGCAAAGCGGCCCACATCTGGACCCCGCTTTGACCCCGAAACTGCCATTTCTGTCCTTGTCTCCAAATTGGACTCAATAACAGGCGTTTCTAGCTGATTTGTATTTTCTGGATCTGATGGTGATGTTTGTTTCAGCAACCGGAGTACTGCCTGCAAATTCTGTGGAAGTCAGAGCCGTAATTGGAACCGAAAACTCAGGCAAGTGTACCTTGCCAATCTCTGCAGTTCTTGATATTTGTTCCTTTGACTTTATATACATTTTTGTACATGCTTGACCTAGGACCGTGTGAATTGCTTAGCGTCCGATCATAGTCGGGTGCCAACACCGTATGCGGGGTTGTGCAACGTCACCTAGAAATGGTTAACGTGACATTTACATTCTCGTACTTGACATATCAAGTATATTATACCCAGGACACCTGACACAGATCATGAAACAGAATCTTCCTGAAATATTCAAGGTGATTCTGTGTAGGATACAGGATGGACATAGACATTCTTAGATTATGACTTGTTGCATTAGCTCTGATCTCACGTGACATGGACATAAGACGTTATGAACATGAGACGTGTGATTACATTGGGTGGGGAGAGACACACAGGCTACAGGCTGATATATATATATATATATAAAACCCCTATTATTGCGGTGCTCAAGACTCTAAGCCCGAGCTTGACCCACTACTAGTTATTTACTGCTACCGGCTCCCCGACACAGAGCTTGTAGCAGTCTCAGCCTGAGTACTAGTGATGCTCTCAGTTGCATTTTTACTTAGATGGTTATGTAGTCACCCTGCTTATTTCATTTACTATTCCACTGTATTATTTTGGCTTGTGCTTTCTTGTACCTTGCTATGTCCCCTGAGGACCTGGATCCGGATTATGTTCCCAGGTTTAGCAGAGGAGATCCACTCTGAGGTTTACAGGACAGGTGATTTAGCTGGAGCAGAAGCAGGTTCAGGAGCAGGTACTGGAACAGAACCAGGAACCAAGGACTAGGTGATTGCCGTAGACTTTTCTGAGTATATGTTCTTCCATACTCAGTCAGTGATGTTATTTACTTTCCTGTTTAAAAAAACAATTGTATCAGACTTGATTATCGGGTTGTTCCACAATTACATTATTTGTGATTTGATTTGATATTGATGTTTATTTCATTTTGTTGATTGGATATATTATTCTGTGGATGAGATTAGTTTTTGATATATTAGTAAACCCTGACTGTTATATACAGCTTAAGTATGCCCCGATGGATCCATTAAATTGGGTTTGTCCATTGGTGCATGCTGCTGGCCATTGCCACGTGTCTAGTCCCTCGTTATTTTGGGACTGGGACGTGACAGGGAGAGGGAAGGTGGCGGAGAGAGGAGGCCGGCGAGGGCTCTGCGGGGCTCTCGGGGGCTGGTGACGGCTGGTTCGAGGGCGGCGGGTACTGGTGCTGGAGGGCGGCTGGGACGGAGGGGGTTGGTCGGAGTCGGGGTTCTCGCCGGAGAAGAAAGGGAAATGGGGAAAAACCTAGGCGACCGACTGGGGTTTTATAGAGGGAATAGGGGAGGGGAACGACCGGAGGTTGGCCGGAAGTGGAAGAGGAAGAGGCTGGGGTGTCACGCCCCAGTCCCAAAATGCCGAGGGACCAGACACGTGGCAATGGCCAGCAATACGCACCGATGGACAAACCCAATTTAATGGATCCATCAGGGCATACTTAAGCTGTAAAATCAAGTCTACGACAATATGGCACAACTAATCTCATCCACACAAGATATAAAATATTATCCACAGAATAAATAAGGAATGTAAATCATCATCTAGTCTCAACAAAGTGCTTCGGGGAACAACCCGATAAATATCTGATACAATGGTTCAACGGTCCAGAATATAAATGACTGAAATAAATAAATACTGAGCATGAAACATGGATGCTCAGGAAAAGTCTTCGGCTAACACCTCGTCCTCGGATGACGGTACATCTCCTGGATCAGCTCCTGCTGCGGTCCCGTATACCTCGGGATAGATCTCGTTCTCAAATCCTGGGGACATAATCCATATCCAGGTCCTCAGGGGACATAGCAAGGTACAGAAAATATACAAGCCAAAATATAAGCAATGCAGCAAATAATGAGATAAATAGGGTAAGTATGTAACCATCTATGTGAAATGCAAGATGAGAGCAACACGAGTACTCAGGCTGAGCTACTACAAGCTCTGTGTCGGGGAGCCGGTAGCGGTAATAACCGGTAGTGGGTTTAGCTCTGCTCCGAGAGTCTACAACCTCGCAATAATAGAAGATATATATATATAAAATAGCCTGTAGCCTGTGTGACTCTCCCCACCCAATGTAACCACGCATATCATGACCATAACGTCTCATGTCCATGTCACGCGGGATCATAGCTAATGCAACAAGTCATACAATATCTAAGAATATAATGTCCATGTCAAGTCCTGTATCTTATTCAGAATCACCATGAATATCTCAGGAAGATCCTAACTCATGAATAGTGTCAAGTATCCTGGGTCATAGTGTACTTGGTAAGACAAGTACGAAAATATAAAGTGTCATGAATGTCCATCTCTAGTTGACCGTACCCAACACCGCGTACAGTGTTGGCACCCGACTAATAATCGGACGCTAAGTACGTCACACGGTCCTAGGTTAAGCATGCACAGCAATATAATGAAGCAAGAAAAATATGTAATAATACTACAGAGTTTGGCAAGGTACACTTGTCTGGGGTTTGAATACCAACAACTGTCCCTGTATCAGTGGATCCTGTAGGTACTCCTCCAAAAGCTGAACCGGGCTCCGTGAATCTGACTTTCACGTGTCCGGGTCGTCTGTTTCGTGTCCTGGTCCGAATCTGCCGTGTCCGGGGCTAGGGCAGCGGGCGGCGCTCGGGTGGTGCCGAGTGGTGGTGAAGTCGGACAGGAAGGAGGCCGGTGTGGCACTGCATTATATGGTCTAGTACTCTGGGGAAGAATTGTCTCAGTGAAACCATGTAAAAGAGCTCTAGCACAACCTAGTTGCGCAAAACAATTCACCACACTGTTTACAAACCCAATGTTCTCCATAACCATTTGTGAAGAACCAAGTTGTAAAACACCAAGTGGAAGTACAGGAATAACTGCAATAGTCTGTATGCCTGCCATGAATTGATGGTTCAGCTCAGTAAAATCCTTGGATCCCAGACCAATAAGATTCATTGTATCACGCAGAATCCATAAATGATTTCCTCTAGAAGCGGCTTGGCCCAACTATCCCATCACCAAATGCATGAGCCTGGGGTGCCATGATCTTGCTCACCAGCAACTCCACTCCAGTCAGCGTCGAACCACGATCCCAATGCCCATCCTCCCATACCAAATGTGTCGGGTTCCGGTCGCCAATCGCTCTCCAGAAGACTGCGTAGGTCCATCCGATCTCGTCGCAGAAGCGGCGCAGAGCCTCACCCAGCTAAGACGCCATTGATCGAGAAGAAAGAGGAGAAGAAGCGTCAGCTACAAAACCCTAGCTCTATGCGTGGGACGTCGGAAAACACTAACTCCCGCGGCAAGAGGACCGGCCGACCTACTGGGTTCTGAGTCCGTCCCCCTCTTCCTCGCCGGAACCGCCGTAGATCGCCGGAAATCCATGTGGAGAGAGGAGAGGATGGTTTGTCGACGTGGTGGCGTCGGTTCTCGCTCCGGGACAGAGGAGCGGAGGAGGAGATGAAGATGAAGGGGGAGACGTCGACGGTGGAGGTTCCGTCGCTCCGGGGGTCGGGGAGAGTTCCGGCCATGGGTGTCCGGCCAAGGAAGACTCGGGGTGAAGAAGGAGAAGGAACAGTAGGGAGGGCTTGGGATGACGGCTGCTGTTAGAGTTAGGTTAGGTTTTTCTTAGGGAAAATAAATTATAAGGAAAAGAGAAGGAAGAGCTGTTTATATACATGTAGGATTTTGGTTTGGGTTGACCTAGGAATTAGGGCTTGGGCCACATTCCTTGGGCTTGGCTTCGGCTCTCATGGGGATGTTGGGTGTTTGGCACGGGTTTAATTCGGTTTAAATGTACATTAGTTTTAGGGCTTTAAAAAGATTTCGGAGTCCAATAAATTCGCAGAAAATTACCCTATGTCCGGTTTTCCATTTTATACCATAAAATATTATTTTTATAATATTTTAATATTAATTAGCATCATCTAAAAATCCTTTAATCATAAAATACCTTAGTTTTAAATTTCACAAATTACAGAAAAACTGTGAGAAAATATATTTAAAAATTTTAAAAAAAAGGGGGCTTACATGGGGGTTAGGGGAGGTGAAGCTGGGGGGTTGCCGGCGGCCACGGCGGCTGGAGGCGAGCGGGCGGCGGTTGCGGGGAGGCCAAACGGCGGTGGGAGGCCAAGCGACGGCGGGTCGGCCGGCGGAGGGAGGCCAACGGTCGGGGGTCGAGTGGTTTGGGGGAGAAAAGATTAACGGGCTAACGGGTTTCGGACGGACGGGTCGGGTCTGGTGGATCCGGCCCGATCCAAAAACAAAAGCGGGTCGGATCGGGCTAGTGGGTCGGGTCTGGGTTTTGGGCCCATGATCCGACCCAATAAGGATTTTGGGTTTAGTTAAACCGGTTTGGTTCAGCAATTGGTTTGGTTTGGTTTATTTAAAATAAATCCGGTTTATTTGGTTTAATTAAATAATTAGTTTTTAGGGCTTTTAAAATGCTTCCGGGGTCCAATAAATTCCCGAAAAATTATCCTATGTCTAGATTTTCATTTTACACTAGAAAATATTATTGTCATAATATTTTAATATTAATAAACATCATTAAAAATCATTTAAATTCAAAAGACCTTAGTTTTAATTTCAGAAAAATTCCAGAAAAATTCTGAAAATTGTAAAAAAATTCAAATTAAAAATTCTTGAAAATCAGGGGGTTTACACTTTTTCCTTTTGTAACCCGGAAGCTCCACTGGAGATACGGGCGGCGATGACCCCATTTACAATTGGCGGCCTCTGCCGTTCAAAAGACGACATGCTTTGAGGCCCCTGATTCTCCGAGAGAGTCATGCCAATCCCATTATATGGCCAGATAGCCCACTTGGTGGAAAGTTGTTCTCAAATTGCATTCACTTAGACGGTTAGGTGACCCATTGGATGTTTATATTTCAGTACTTTATTGGCATGTTTATATGTATCTTGTTACGTCCCTCTGAGGACCTGGTCCCTTTCCAGATATGGACGAGCAGGAGTATCCGCAGGAGTACGGACCTGGACCTGACGATACTTACCAGACTGAGGAGGTTATACCCTCGGAGTATCTGTGATTTTATTATCACTGTTTAGAGATTTTGTGGCTACTTCAGTATAGTCGTTTTGTAGTGGATTTGTTTCCACCTGACTATCAGACATGATGCTCATCTTGGATATTCAGTTATTATTCAGCCCTTATTTCCTACTTATTATTTGTGCTGTGGATGAGATATAGATTGTGTGTGACTTGTTGTGACAATATATTACCACTGGTGGATTGGATATTTATGTACAGCGTACGTGTGTATATGGTTTCCATATATTAGAGTTCATATACATACGGCTGGGCGTGTTACGTATTTATAGTCCTACGTATTTTGGGACTGGACGTGACAATCGTAACGGAGTGGACGAAAATGTATAAAACGCCCTTAGAAAGGGCGTTCTGATACTTTCATTGGAAAATTTTAAAATCCAATGCTTTTATTGGAAATTTTTAAATCTTCGTTGCTCTGAACGAAATTTTCCGTAACTTTTTTCCTAACAAGATATAACTACTTAATTAAATATATAATATTAATAATTAATTATAGATTATTATTATTAATAAAATTATGTAATTAATTAGTTAACAAAAATAAATTGATAAATTTAATTGTTTGTATTTAGTAATTATTTTAATATGTTAAATTAATTATTTAATTTTATTACTCTTTAACGATTTTGTTAATTTTTAATGTATTAATTACCATTCATTCATTCATTCATTTATTATTATTATTATTATTATTATTATTATTATTGTTATTATATTATTTTCTATTTTTTCACTTTACTATCATAACAAAATTATGTTCTATGTCAGGGACAGAAAAATATATGAATTTTATACACTTTTATTCTACTCCATACATTTTTCATCGATGAAAGTGAAATATAAATTCTATTACACTTTTTGTTTAGGAAACGAGTTTTACGGTTCATGGTAGATTTGTTTGTAAATATGATTTATGTTTCAATTGTCCTTTTTTTTTTTTTTTTGTAGGAATAAAAAAATAAAAAGGGATCTCAAATAACAAAGATAGATATACCAAAATTAAAGATAATTTTGTATTTAATTTTGTATTTCTCGGAAAGTCCACTTTCTGGCTTATTGCATGACCACCCTATTTATCGCAATACGTAGGATTCATCAGTGAAATAATCTCAGCCGTCCACCCGAATAAACGCCACCGAGAATCGTCTCGTTCCATAAACCCTTGAACAAAACCCTTTGCGTTCCTCTTCATCTTCATCTTCTTCTCCAATTGCGGCCATGGCGGGACTCGGCGGATCCAACAAGAGGAAGAGGGAAAACCCGAATCTGAAGCGCACGAAGCACGCATCCGATGGAGGATCAAAGAAGGCTACCAAGCCCTTCAAATCCAAACCCGATAAGCCCTCTTCTGCTCCTCCTCCCCCCCCTGCCCAGAAGGAGCCCCAAACTCCGAGGGAGAAGCGACTGGCAGCCAAGGTCTCGCCTTTCTTTCTCAATCTATTGATTCGAAGTGGAATTAGACTAGGGTTGATTTTTTTTTTTTTTTTGAATTCATTAGGGAAAAGCTGCAATTTGATTTATATTTTCTAGGGAAAATCATTACAAGTCACTAATGTCTAGGGAAAATCATTACAAGTCACTAATTTCTCACAATTTCGTGCATGAAGGGTTTGCTACAGAAGAAAGTTTTAATTTTGACCTAGGATTCACGGACACGGCACTGATTTTGTCGTGTCCTAGCGTATTTTTGGAATACTGGGGTTCAATGCGTGTCCGACATGGTGCGGCGTGAGCAGGGCACCGGTATTGGGGTGCCCGCTCCCCTAGGATTTTTTCCGTGCTATTGTGACGCCAAAAGGAATTGCGTTTGTTGTTGAGCATGATATTGTTTATTTTGGAACATACTTTTATTATGCTGGCTTGTTGAAACCACTAATTGTTAACTTTTGGTTGGCTTCGATTTAGAGAACGAAGGAATGCTAATGGTTGTGTTTTTCCATTTCCTCTTTTTTATTGATCATTGTGTCATTGATTGTAATTCTTGAATTGGAGAGAGCAGCTGACTACTAAGAATTGGGTGTTTGTTATTCATGTTGGTAAAATTCCAGCATGTCGAAACTAAGGGTTGATTACATTGGCAGTGGACTTTTGTTCATTTTCCTGTAGGAAATGGCTGAGGCGTGGAAGAAGAGGAAGTCAAATTGTTTTATTTGGTTTGGAGTGTTAAAAAAACTGTTCGTTTAGAGTTTTGATTTGGAACACAGTTCTACAGTGGCGGCATTAGAAATTCTTTCAGCCTTTTGGAAGCATTGTAAAACTTTGATTGAGATTTGCCCTAGGGACGGAAGGAATGTTGATCGTAAAACTTATATTTTTTTCCTTTTGTTATTGTTTGCGAAGTCATTATAAATTATGTACTAGTATATATGCACGTGCTTTGCACGTATCTAGGAGTGGATGATGTTGATGAGTTGATTTAACTTTGTTGTTTTTAATTATATAGGTTAAGAATTCAACCCTTCAAATTCCGTGGGAACATCTTAGAAGATTTAGCAAGTAGTATGAACCCTTCGATTTCCGTAATACATTAATGAATCTCTTAAATAGTTATCAGTGGAATTTATTGTAGGTATTCTTTTAATTAGTAAATATATTGAAGGGCATTTTTGGGAAAAAAAACTTTCACGGTGAAGCCACTTTTGGCATTATATAGTAGAATAGATAAGAATTCAACCCTTCAAATTCCGTGGGAACATCTTAGAAGATTTAGCAAGTAGTATGAACCCTTCGATTTCCGTAATACATTAATGAATCTCTTAAATAGTTATCAGTGAAATTTATTGTAGGTATTCTTTTAATTAGTAAATATATTGAAGGGCATTTTTGAGAAAAAAAACTTTCACGGTGAAGCCACTTTTGGCATTATATAGTAGAATAGATTTATTGTGAACATATTGGGTTTTTAGGTCTTCGGTTCTGAGCATTGGTATGTTTCTTTATTTCTTTATTCTATTGTGGATTTTGAACTTTATGTTGTAGTTGGCAAAATGTTCAGCATTTTGGAACTAAGGACTGTAATACTTATGGCGAGATTTAATTAATTTTGTGTAGGAAATGGCTGAGGCGAGGAAGAAGAAGAGGAAGCCAAATTACAGTCTTGAGAAAGTAAGACCAACTGTTTGTTAACTTTCTCACCCATACTTTGTTTGTTCCACTTGTTTCTTAACCTGTTATACTCCTACATGCTGTATCCAATTGTTTATAAAACTATTTGACTATTGTCATGTGCTTTTAAATAAGTAGTTTCCAGAATTTTCTTTCGAGAGCGTTGCTTGTTGTGACACATGTTCGAGTGTGACACATTTTCGAGTTGCTGAAACAACTTCTCCATATATATGGGAGTTGGGTTGCGCACGTCTTGAACCTCCTCAGACCCGACAATCTCTCCATATATATATATATATATATATATATATGGGGGTAAGGCTACCTATATCTTGTCCCTCCCCAAAGCTTGCATAAGTAGGAGCCTCATGGCACCAGGACTTTTTTTAAAGGATTTTTTGTTTCAAATTGCATTTGATTAATTATTATTTTTTGAATTATGTTAAAACTTATAAGAGCAAATGTATTGGCATTAATTGTGTGCAACAAACTTCTTTGGCTTTAATAATCTTATATATGTGCTTGTGAGTACGTTTTCCAATTCCATATTATGTGTACCCACATTTTAGGTTTCAAACCTTTCTGACTATTGTACATTTGAGTGCTTCCTGGTGTATCGGTCATTATATTTCGTTATGTCCACTATGATTATCTTCTCAAACCAAGCTCTCAACTAGCAGAAGAAAACATTTTATTTCTTTGTCGTATATAAACTTGTGTACCCTATTTCTTCATTAGTACTGCATCTTAACCGCTATTTCCATTGCTTGAAACTATTATCAAGGTAATGGACACGGGGTATGAGGCCATATAAGGTATAATCTTTATTATACTCTACAGGAACTTGCTTCTTTGTGGGAAAAAATGAGGTGTGCTAATGTTGGCAAGGAGGAACGGTCCAAGTACGTACTCCAGCTGTTTTAGTTATCTTTCCAGAGTAGCTAAAGTCTCTAATAAATGTTCCATTTCTTTAGACTGATAAGTGAAGCTCTACGGAGGATGAATGGGAAGTTTCTAGAAATTGCAAGTTCACATGTCTCTGCTCGTGTTCTTCAAGTGAGTGTAATTTTCTTTAGTACGTTTCTTTTGCTTTATGAAGCTGTTGACTTGCATGTCCTTAATGATTTTTATTGCTTCTGATCTGAGTATGAGCTTAACAGCAGTCATCAGTTACTAAGGGATGCATTAACTTATGAGATTATCAATTCATGTCTACAATCTCTTTCAAATTGTGATTGTTGTTTTTTACTTTTTCGTACTTGTCATTTGTACTGAACTATCCTTGACCATATATCAGACGTGTGTTAAATATTGCTCGCAATCAGAAAGAGAGACAATCTTCGAAGCACTCCGACCACATCTTCTTACTCTTTCACGGAGAAAGTATGCAGTTCATCTTGTAAAGAGAATTTTAGATTGTGGTATGCCTCTTATCATTTGTTTTTGGATAGTTCTCTTGTTGCTCTGCTGCTCAAAATGTTGTTTATTCTGTCCAAAAGTTGATATAAAACATCAAGTGTTTTTTATGCGCAGCCACTAAAAAACAGCTGGAAGGGTTCATCTCATCTCTCCATGGACATGTTGCTTTTTATCTTCGACATTCAGTGGGATCTGCAGGTATGTAGAACCAATCAAATTCAACATGGCTGCTTGGTACGGCTTTCGATTTCGGATATGCTTTGGGAAAGAAAAAATGCAGGGTTGATGCCCGCTAGCCATATAGTAATGACATTTAGTTAGATTAAAAGGCAATATGAGGATATGCTTGCTTGACTCATGTCATTAGAAGCAAACACTTACTGCGCAAGCTTACCTATTAGTGGGGATTCAGGATACTTGTTTATATAATTTCATCTTGTTCAATTGCTCGAACTAACAGTTACTAGCGAGTAAAGAAAATGTACCTTGTAAAAAAGCTAAGATAGTTATAGACATGTTGATAATTGATATAGGTTTCCACACTGATATTTTTAGTTGAAATCTATATGAACTGTGGCTAGTCATGTAAGTAGAATAATGTGTTTATGCCAAAGAAATTTCTCTAATTCTTCGTGATGTCAAAATATTACATTGGTATGTTTTTACTGATATAATTATAAGTTTATTTTATGTAACTTTGACTGAAGAAACAAAATCAAATTTAGTTTACGCCAGTGTAGTCAAAGGCGCGCCTCAGGCGCGCCTAAGGCGCGCCTTGCTCCTAAGCGCAGGGGCAGCGCCTCAGGGCACTCCAGGCGAGGCGCAATTCTTAAGGCGCACCTAAGGCGCGCCTAGGTGCGCCTTTTTCGAGCGCCTTGGAATAGCTAAGGCGCGCCTAGACGCGCCTTGAAAATCTTGTGAAAAAATAACATGTTTAGACTATTTTTTTAACTGTTGTACTGTTTTTAGACTATTTTTTGAACTAATGTACTTTTTTTTATTGTTTTCTCTCTCACTCACTCAATTCAAAGTAATTGCAACCTAGACATGGGAGAATTTGAAGCACACATGTTTATCAATGTAGAAATCCGATGTGAATATATATATATATATATATATATATATATATATATATATATATATATATATATATATAATTTTTGCGCCTCGTGTCGCTCGGGCGCGCGCCTTAAGTGCGCCTTGCGCCTCGGGCGATTTGGACCATTTGCGCCTTGAGTGCGCCTTGCGCCTTTGACTACCTTGGTTTACGCCTTCATGTTGCAAAGTTTTGTCCAACCTTCAGACCTTTCAAAATCAAATTTAGTTTATGCCTTCGTGTTGCAAAGTTTTGTCCAACCTTCAGACCTTACAAGAGCAACAATTAAGGGCATATCAATTGGTCTGCTTTCGCATGAGAACTTTATGTCATTTGTCCTCAATTGGTGCCACCTCCAATTTTTTGCCAACACTCATTTTTTTTCATATATTTCAATATATTGTCATTCATCGATCTTCACATTCTCATTTCAACTATACTAATTTTCTATACTTCTTTTCTTTTAATTGCATGACTCTTGATCCATAAAGAAATGGCCATAAAACACTACGTATCCTCTATTTCAACCATCCTTTTAAGGTTGCAAATGAACAAAGCAGCTTGGGAGCTCGGTTTGACTACTCGACTCGGCTAGGTTATGACTCAATATAGCTTGACTCGGTTATAGTTTGGTAACATTGACACAAGAAAAAAAAGAGAAGAAAAAGACAACTCCCTTTAGTCCCACATCGCATGGGGTAAAAGAGGATATCGTGACTTGCTCCAATAAGAAAAAGACAACTCCCTTTAGTCCCATATCGCATGGGATAAAAGAGGATATCGTGACTTGCTCCAATAAATATAGGAGCCAAGCCAACACAAGAGAGACATACCTAAGATAGACTAACTTTGACATGCCCACAAAGTTTGATAAGCCTAAATGGATAGCTTCACCGTTCATGCAAGTTTTTAGCCAATACCACCAGTTGCACCTTACAAACGAGCTTTCAACCTTAGTTTTGCCATTTAGGCAGGCTTTTAGCCAACACGGCTAGTGCGTCGCACATGCGAGCTTACAAGCCAATTTGGATAAACGGGATAGCATTGTTGTCCAAGCGAGCAAGTTGGCTAGTTTCGTTGTTCAAGCGAGCTTCTAAGACAGCGATGTCATATGACCATCCAACGTCATAAGAAATTAACTCCGCTGAGCATATAGTGGTTACATGTCGTTTGACCTATTCCATGAGCGAAATTTAGGAGTAACTACCCATGTTCTTAGTGGGTTGTTACTACCCTAATAATGAACCATTATGACATGGTCATAATTTCCTCAAGGAATGGAAGCGGACCATTGGGCTTCGCATCCTAGCGAGTTATCCTCGTTGCCAACCCCGTTTTGGGCTTTGTTGGCCGTTGAGTCTCGCATCTTAGCGAGTTAGTGTTACTGTCAACTACGTCGTGGGCTTTGCAAGTCGTTGAGCTTCCGTACTAGCGAGTAGCCTCGTTGCCAGTCTCGTTGAAGCCTTTTGCCCCACTGCTTGGTGCTAAAATAGCAATTATCCCCATCAGAATTTCAGGGGACATTTGTGCCCATAACACTACTATAGACTACCCATTCTTGGCTAAAACATGGACTTCTTTCTTCTTTGCGACAGAATAGACGACGTGGAAGAGCACATATCTGGTTCTAATAGTCTTCTTTCTTCCCTAGAGAGACCCCGAGGGATTCTCACTCTTAGCCTTTCGGCTTCTCATTAGCTCTAAGAGATTCTCTCGGTTCTTAGCCCTTTGGGCCTCTTTAGAGAATCAATCATAAGCGACTCCGATCTCTTTCAAGCCGCGTTGGCTATAAGCTTCCTCGTAGAAGCTCTCACCCATCAGCTCCATGAGCTTTCGGCTACTTCCCATGCTAGGCCACCAGCCTTTTGGCTTCTTGGAAAGAACTTTGGTCCCAAGTGGCCCCAACAACTTCTAAGCACCTAAGTATTACTGATCTAAAGGTTGGCCCAAACTATCCCCGACAACTTGGAGATTTTTCCAGAGATCCTTCCATGACTTCTTAGCCGTATTAAACTACTAGACCACATGCTACACCAAGTGTTACGCCACCAGCTACTTCTAGCGCTACTCCAGAAGACTACACAGAGGCTGTAGAAGACTCACATCTTGTCATACTCACATCTTGTCATTGGAGCGTCAACATATCAAAATGATCACGTGCTCACCAAACTTCCACCGGCACACTTTTCCAGAATTTTTTAAGGATGAGATGTTCATTTTAAGCTCTTTTTGATGAGTTGTAATTTGCGTACAAATCAATACAAGTTTTTCTTTCATGTGAATTTATTAGAAAACATGTACGATTCGCTAGAACTCGAGTCAGTTACATTTGAGGTCATTTTCCATCGGGTCAAAGCCCATGAGCCATGTAGAGTTCAAAACGAGTTAACATTCACCTAACCCTAATGTTTTACACGTGATTCTCTCCATCTCATTCTCACATATTACTTCTCTTATATCCAAGAGCCACTTCTTTTAAAAGCCCCCAATTTTTTTTCCATAAATTTCCCATCCATCATCTCTTCCTTCTTCATTAACAAAACACCAAATGCCCAAAATTTCTTCCTATTTCTTCTCAGTAAGTTCTATTTTACATTAGTAATTTCGGTTCTTTGTTTTTTTCCCCTCTTTATTCTAATGCAATTTAAATTACGTGTATCTTATGTTTCTCTGATGAAACTTGCTGAAAAATACGAGGATTCAAGCTCGATTAGGGTTCGAACAACTTGCAAGACTGCTAGTGCTCGAGCTCGGCTCACGAGCAAACTGAGCCAAGCTTGAACATCATAGAAGCTTGGGTTGCTCGAGCTTGGCTCAGTAGGGACCAGCCAAAAGCAAGCCGACCTTGAACATGCAAAGCTCTGCTTGTCTCGATTGCAGCCCTACATCCTCTTTTAGTTGGCCTATAATCTATAAAATGCATTGTTGATAATGATAATATTTTACATGCTTGAAACACATATGCACCAAAACCAAAGCTTGCAGTATCTGCCGATAGTGTTATCAAACCTGACTGCAAAACTTCCGAAACTGCCGAAACTACAAAAACTACCGAAAACGACGGATTAAAAGCCATCAAAATTCCTGGAAACACACCATAACTGCTGAACTGACATCATAGGGAGGGCCCAAAGCTGATACTGAGAACCTTGATCAAAATCATATGTTGCATGGACACCGATTCGACACGACACGTTTCAGACACGACGACACAGATTCCGCATCTATTTTGGTGTGCCTTAGTGTATCAGTGTGTCCGATACGTGCATCCGACGTGATACAACATGGACACAACATGATGCTTGAAGTGTCCATGCTTCTTAGGGACCACTGGATTTTATGCTCACAATGCCATAAATCTTGTAACTACATTTTGTTGTTACGTAAATCACAAAATTTTGCAAAGCTCAACATAAAAATGAAAGAAACTTCTGGAATATCACCTTACTTTTTCTGGACATTCTAAATGTTTAAGACATATGTGTGCATGTGCACCAGCAACACCGATGTCCTTGCACACTGATAACTAGAAACAATGCGAGCTAAGAAAGGACACAAAGTAAAGCTAAAAAACACGTCGAGTAGAGTAGAGTAGGGAGGGTATTAAGTGTCACGCCCCGATCTTCCGCAGGCTAAATCGGCCGTCCCCGCTATGCGAGAATCACCGCGCCAGCGCTCCCGCGGGACGATCGCTTCGACCCATCTGGACGTGATGCCGCACGAGCGTGAGCCGCGTCCGTACAAGGCCGTGGTTCATTGGCTGGCGGTAAGAAGTCTAAGCCACAGAATCGTACAGATTGTCCGAGTGCAGCGGAATTTATGAACGCATAGGCGATCGGTAACAAGTTTACTGAGTCGACAATAGCGGAAGCATTGAATAACACAAGTTGAAGTAAAACAAACTCTTTATTGATATAAACAAGTGTTACAGGCGGCGCTTGGCCGATATTACAATTCGCTCAGATCTCTCTCTCTGAAACAGTAAAAGGGTGCCAAGTGACTACATTTGTGGAATGATATACAGGCGATGTTCCAACATTATGTCTTGTATATGTGCTTCAGTTTCGGACGCAGTGTCCTAAGGCTCCAGAGTGAACTCCACGCCTTAGCACGCACGATGGAGGCATCCGCACCGAACAAGGTTCTCCCGTACCCTGCAAACGATCTGGTGGATTATCAGTATATTGAATGCACTGGTGGGGAGGCTACTCGTCCGCTCGACAAATTCAAACACGTAATATAGGTTCCGTGTACCAACTATTAGGTTGTCTTTCTAGTTGCCTAGGATCAGTTTCATGGCAATGTTGAATAGCCTAACTCATGTGGCAGTGCGCCGTGCGATATAAGAGGAAACACGGCGAGACTTACCAACTTACCATTTGTCCTTCCCTGTCCAAGGCAAACCAAGTTAATCAAGCACGAGCATATATATATATATATATATATATATATATATATATATATATATATATATATATATATATGAAGTTCAGGGGCATAGCATATGCAAACACAAGTGTTTCAGTGCGAGATTTCATATCGGTGTACGAGCAAACCGGAATATCAGATGTGTTGCATAGGATGTTCAATGTTTCTATTTCTCACAGTGTCTCATAATCCTTTTATTTTGCTGTTCAGGTTACTCTTTGATGCGATGCGATGCAATGACTCGCACGCGGATAGCCGCTAAGCGAGGATGACTTATCTATATGAACGATTGTCGCTGGCATAGCCATAAAGGACCGATTAATAGTCTCGGAGCGCAGATGACGAAGATGCATGTGTTGCTTCCATCATCCCGCTCAGTCAGAGATTATTCGATAGTTCCATCCGGATCGGATCGGTTTTGGTGCCCTGGAACCGTCCGTGGAACGAGATCCGAAGATCCCCTTTGATTCCAAGTTGTCCGCGACACGTAGTCTTGGTCTACCAAATCCATAACTAGACATGATAATCCATAGTTCTTTTCTGAACGAGAATGAGACAATCACATGGCATGATCTATCTTGCATGGTCTCCCTGATAAACGAGCACGAGACTATCACATAGCATGATCTGTTTTGCACGGTCTCCTTGATCAACGAGCGTTGTTCTATGAACTGTGATCTTTGTTTGGCTCGACACGATTCTCTTCAGATGTAAACTTGAGATGGATTTCATTCAGATGTTGACATGATTTCCAGTTCAGTGTTCAACTTGCCTTGATGCATTCCCCTGGTGTGGGGACTGCCTTAGTGACCTAACGGTCTCGGATACTTGCAGGTTCATTGTGCATAGAAGAACTATTTGATAATCTTCTGGTTGAATCGAATGCATGTACGATACACGATAGTGTTCTAGATTGTGGCATGATTTCGTGTGGCCAACATTGAGTCTAGGCAACATTACTAGTTAACACATAAGCAGGCAAGCATGCATTTTCATTGAAACTTACACATTCACTTTTGCTCGAATCCGAAGATAAGCCCCGGAGTGATATCGTAAAGTGACTTAACGAGCAACATGATTTAGGGTCGTGCAGTGTAAACAAGTGAACAGTGCACTAAGAAGAGCATATATATATATCGTTCTACTCGAGGCATAGAGGGGTCTTGTTGCACAAGGCAAAGGTAGCATTTAAGGGTCTGAATATAAGCAATGTTTCATTTCCATGTTCTAGCACAAGCAATACAAGTTGGAATTATTCCCTTAGCTAGGTGCGTTGGATTCTTATTAGCATGTAGGGGGTGATTCACCTAGCGACTAGCATGTATCGTTCCATATTTTAAGTGCGTTGGCTAAGCAAAGACAAGTTCACCGTAGTCACCCACCTTAGCGATGATTCGCTTCGGTTGAGCGATACTCCGAGCGTGCCTCTAAAAGCCTAAGCCGAACTCCTGTAGGGCCAAGTCTGGATATCCTTTGTCTCAAACGAGTATTCTCGCCTGAGCAAAGCAGGTCGGGACGTTGCACTTTTGCCGTTTGAATCGGCAGTCCGCTTGAGCTGAACGGAGTATTATATCATACACCACTCAGAAAAAGTCTCGTCCTCCAGACTTACTGAGGGCAGGCCATACTATCACATTATGGAATCTATCCCAAGCGTAGTAATTGGTACTACTAAATCCATTTCGAACACAATCTCCTACTCGATCCTTACGCCGTGTCGCGTGTATGTTGAGTCAGTCTCATTTGCGCCTTAGTGCGGGACATATTGCTTAACGCAGAGTACGTTTCAATTGATCTTGCTTTAACGATCTAAGGCTGTGGCAAACTTATACAAGTCGTTATACTTGTTCAGGTGGATATTTACTTGCACTAGCATATCGCGAGTCTGGATCGTGCACGGATTCGAAGCATCCTTCAAACACATGCATTTCAACCAACTTAGCGATAGCGAAGTCTTTGCACTCGAGTTTCACTTATCATTTAGTCTTGGATCGTGCACACGTTTAAGGCGTCTCTTAAACATATGCAGGTCAACCAAACTTAGAGATAGTGAAATCGGACAAGCTACTTGCGAAAATCTCAAGGGTTCTCGTCTTATGATTCACAAGAATACTTCTTGATAGGGTCAATCCAATTCCATATCATCTCTTTCCAACTCAAACAAGTATTTGTACAACCGTTAAGCACGATCGTTCGGTTTACCGACTTAGCGTCCATCCATTCGGGTCAACTTAGCACACGTTATCGTTCCCAAGTCTAACCCTAAGTCTTGCTGCCCCAGTTGTGAAGCTTATTCAAGCAATATGGTAAAGTCGGTAACACATGTTCATTCACTTGGCACAGGGTCGTCTGCCTAATTGTTAGGTCAGCTCACAAGGTCATAGGTACAGGTTCAAGCACTTTTGCGATTCATCGCGCAAATTTGTCGCACGATGCTCGTCCCAATTCCTATGGTCAAACCGTTGTTCATTTGCACGGGGTATTCTACCCAAGCTCGTGTCACTCAGATTTCTAAACATCGAGCACATATTCTTCCTACTCTCAATAACATGTTCGTTTTCACGGGGGACGAGTCTGTTTAGTAAAATCCTATGATATATCCAAGTTGCAGGACAAGCCTAGTAATTTGCATAGTCTATCCCTCCAAACATGCTTTTGATAGAATCCCTATCCATTTCAAGTCTAGTCCACCAAGCCAAGATTCGATTCTAAACCTTTAATTTAACTCCAATTCGTCCAACCTGATTCATGTATTCGTTCACGAAACCATCAAGCGTGATTTATTCCAGGTTCTAGGCTAACTTATCAATTGAAATATTTTTGATCACTTGCATTCCAAATTTGTCTTATCGTGTCGAACCAAAAGTCAAGACGATCTATTGGTTGTCACGCCTCGGTCTTCCTGCAAGTTTGATCACCATCGTTGGACGTGAGATCATCACGTCAACGCTCCCACTGGATAATTGTCCTAACCTGGACGTGACGCATGTGCGGGCATAGAGTTACGCTCGCACAAAACAAGAACGTTTGAATGTTATGGTTATCTTCGACACGATCGAGACATCTTATCATCCATCAAGTCAAGTCCGTTTATGCAGTGATTATAGTTCGTCTAGCAAAATCATCCAACTTCAATGTTACCGTTTGGTAGATCGTCTAAGTCTATTCAAATTTTGATACGTTTCATTCATCGAGTTCGTTTGGAATAATCATCGAATATGTTCCCGTGAGTTCGATCATCCCCGCCGTACGTGAATTCACCACGTTGGCGCTCCCGCAGGATAACCGTTCTCATTGGGACTGATTTCGAGAGTTATCTTTACGAACTAGATTTCAAGATCGTTTTTCCAAACTCCAAGCCAAATCCATTATCGTTCATCGCTTTCTTCTAAACACAATATTCATTTCGGGCTAATCTCTTATTCAAACGATATGTATTCAAGTTCCATCTATTTGTTTCAAATCCGAAATTGCTTGCACAATTCTCAGGTTTCCAACAAGTTTCCATAACGAGATATCGATTTCCATGAATTCTAATTCGATATAGGCCTTATCATTTATTTAGGACATTCTCAATTCCGTTAAATCCGGATATCGCACGAGTTATGGATCCATTTAGACTTTTTTAATGATCCATACACCACTCGGAATTGAGTCATCCACTTAATCCACAATCGATTTGTATCTTTTGACACGAAGTACCGTTAGGGTTATTCCAAAAATCCAAGCACGGTTCTCTTTATTCGCCTAAGCGACAAATTCGAGAACGTTCTATCGGTTGGCATTCTAAGTCTGACTCGTCTTATTTCTGAACGATAGCCCAATTCATTGCAACTCAGCTTGCACCGAGGGTCTTGGCGCAATACTCTACACATTTAGCCGAAAGGCTGTGTGTAAAGCTAACCGTTCGGAACAATTTCGATTCCGTACTAACCAGTTGGGCAAACATGTTTAGGTATTTCGGGTTTGCACAAGTCGTATTTCTAGCACGAGTCAATTCCTAAAGGGTCTTGACACAGGTTGGCACAAGGCCAAGCATTCCGATATCATACAAGCAATAACATCATTCAAATGCATATTTTTGAAAGTATTTAGACTCATTGTTGGAACATTCCGTTTGAGACATTGAGAGTGTGCACATAACCCACGAACGAGCTTTCGAAACTGAGAAAATCGAAACGAAGTCCAAAGGCGTATAGCCAAGCTCTGATACCAATCTGTCACGCCCCGATCTCCCGCAGGCTAAATCGGCCGTCCCCGCTAGGCAAGAATCACCGCGCCAGCGCTCCCGCGAGACGATCGCTTCGACCCATCTGGGAGTGATGCCGCACAAGCGTGAGGCGCGCCCGTGCATGGCCGTGGTTTATTGGCTGGCGGTAAGAAGTCTAAGCCACAGAGTCGCACAGATTGTCCGAGTGTAGCGGAATTTATGAACGCATAGGCGATCGGTAACAAGTTCACTGGGTCGACAATAGCGGAAGCATTGAATAACACAAGTTGAAGTAAAAAAAACTCTTTATTGATATAAACAAGTATTACAGGCGGTGCTTGGCCGAGATTATAATTCGCTCAGATCTCTCTCTGAAACAGTAAAAGGGTGTCAAGTGGCTACATTTGTGGAATGATATACAGGCGATGTTCAGGCGATATTCTAACATTATGTCTTGTATATGTGCTTCAGTTTCGGACGCAGCGTCCTAAGGCTCCAGAGTGAACTTCACGCCTTAGCACGCACGAAGGAGGCATCCGCACCGAACGAGGTTCTCCCGCACCCTGCAAACGATCTAGTGGATTATCAGTACATTGAATGCACTGGTGGAGAGATTACTCGCCCGCTCGACAAATCCAAACACGTAATATATGTTCCGTGCTCCAACTATTAGGTTGTCTTTCTAGTTGTCTAGGATCAGTTTCATGGCAATGTTGAATAGCCTAACTCTTGTGGCAGTGCGCCGTGCGATATAAGAGGAAACACGGTGAGACTTACCAACTTACCATTTGTCCTTTCCTGTCCATGGCAAACCAAGTTAATCAAGCACGAGCATATATATATATATATATATATATATATATATATATATATATATATATATATATATATATGAAGTTCAGCGGCATAGCATATGCAAACACAAGTGTTTCAGTACGAGATTTCATATCGATGTACGAGCAAAAACCGGAATATCAGATGTGTTGCATAGGATGTTCAATGTTTCTATTTCTCACAGTGTCTCATAATCCTTTCATTTTGCTGTTCAGGTTACTCTTTGATGCGATACGATGCAATAACTCGCACGCGGATAGCCACTAAGCGAGGATGACTTATCTATATGAACGATTGTCGCTGGCATAGCCATAAAGGACCGATTAATAGTCTCGGAGCGCAGATGACGAAGATGCATGTGTTGCTTCCATCATCCCGCTCAGTCAGAGATTATTCGATAGTTCCATCCGGATCGGATCGGTTCTGGTGCCCTGGAACCGTCCGTGGAACGAGATCCGAAGATCCCCCTTGATTCCAAGTTGTCCGCGACACGTAGTCTTGGTCTACCAAATCCATAACCAGATATGATAATCCATAGTTCTTTTCTGAACGAGAATGAGACAATCACATGGCATGATCTGTCTTGCATGGTCTCCCTGATCAACGAGCACAAGACAATCACATAGCATGATCTGTTTTGCACGGTCTCCTTGATCAGCGAGCGTTATTCTATGAACTGTGATCTTTGTTTGGCTCGACACGATTCTCTTCAGATGTAAACTTCAGATGGATTTCATTCAGATGGTGACATGATTTCCAGTTCAGTGTTCAACTTGCCTTGATGTATTCCCCTGGTGCGGGGACTGCCTTAGCGACCTAACGGTCCCGAATACTTGCAGGTTCATTGTGCACATAAGAACTATTTGATAGTCTTCTGGTTGAATCGAATGCATGTACGATACACGATAGTGTTCTAGATTGTGGCATGATTTCGTGTGTTCAACATTGAGTCTAGGCAACATTACTAGTTAACACATAAGCAGGCAAGCATGCATTTCCATTGAAACTTACACATTCACGTTGGCTCGGGCCCGAAGGTAAGCCGATGAGTGATATCGTAAAGTGACTTAACGAGCGACATGATCTAGGGTCGTGCAGTGTAAACAAGTGAACAGTGCACTAAGAAGAGCATATATATATATCGTTCTACTCGAGGCATAGCGGGGTCTTGTTGCACAAGGCAAAGGTAGCATGCAAGGGTCTGAATATAAGCAATGTTTCATTTCTATGTTCTAGCACAAGCAATACAAGTTGGGATTATTCCCTTAGCTAGGTGCGTTGGATTCTTATTAGCATGCAGGGGGTGATTCACCTAGCGACTAGCATGTATCGTTCCATATTTTAAGTATGCTGGCTAAGCAAAGACAAGTTCACCGTAGCCACCCACCTTAGCGATGATTCGCCTCGGTTGAGCGATACTCCGAGCGAGCATCTGAAAGCCTAAGCTGAACTCCTGTAGGGCCAAGTCTGGATATCCTTTGCCTCAAACGAGTATTCTCGCCTGAGCAAAGCAGGTCGGGACGTTGCACTTTTGCCGTTTGAACTGGCAGTCCGCTTGAGCGGAACGGGATATTACATTAAGTAGGTCCCCTGGAAAGTGTAAACTAATTTGATCAACTGCCATGACCACTCAGGTCAAACAAAATCAGTGAATGACAAATTATAGATAAACACAACTTTAGTACCGTTCATTTAGAATACCGGTTACACATAGTAAACTATTCCTATTCAATAATATATACCCCTGCATCAATCTATGTCTTATTTTTGCTCAAGTCCATCTCAACTTGTCTCTGCAATGATTATGCACATGTTACCCAACAGAAGGATCAGCTTATTTTTGAACTCTTGGAAGTCGTCCTATGATTTAATATCTTCTACTCTGAAGTTTCACTTGTGACATGTTGATATATGCCAGTTTTTCTCGTCTTTCTTCTCCATTTTAGTACTAAATTGGGAATTTTATGTTTCTTATTTGAAAAAAAATTGTATTTATTGGTGCTTTCTATGTGTAGTTTGATTTCTTATATGTACAATTTATGTTCTCTTATGAATATGACTTTGATGGAATCTTCTTTCCCCTTTATAGTTGTCGAACATGTATTCCAATTGGCAAACGGGCCTCAGAGACAAAGCCTTCTGATGGAATTGTACTCTACGGAGCTTCAGTTGTTCAAGGACTTGACCAAGACGAATGCAGGAAGGCATGTAGAGAAGCACTCTGATTTACTGCATGTGCTTCAAATTTTTTAAACGTGATAATGCCCCTGTAGTCGTCACTCACTTTGCTTTGACTTGTACCTCTATGAATGAGTTTGTTCAGCATGAGTTCCTTATTGTATGACTGTTCAATCTTATTAGTTGTTAGATAATACACTTCGTCTTACATTTCATTATGGCTTGGGGCTCAAAACTACAACATCATGTATCCTTTGCCTTGCCTCGACTGTTTGCCGCCCTATTCAAATAACCCATTGCCCAAATTGACACATTTTAAAATTTTGTTTTTTTCCCAAGAAAACTCATAACATTTTCTTTAACCTAATTCAGCTTTATGTAGAAATACATTTATAGTCAGACCAAGGAAAGTGAAGCTATATAGATGCATCCAGTGGCTATGTGCTTTTCCTATATACTCTAATTTCTGATGTTTCATGTGCTGTCTAATTTCTTTAAACCTTTACATCTAAGGGTATATGTCTTCCTAGGTCTTTAGCTTGTGCTGCACATGCATGAATTAGACATGACATGATATGGACACATGGCGAGAAGAAGGCTACATTATTTTGACTTGTTTTATTGCTTTTTGTAGTGTCTGTGTTGTATCCAATACGTATCTTAGACCACTTGACATGGAGATGACACCGATTTTGTGAGTGTTTGTGCTTCAAGGGATTTGAATTTTGATGCACATTGACAATTCCTCTAATCACCATATGCTGAGAAACAAAACTACAACCTTCCTTAGGTCATCTATTAAAGGTAGTTAAGCATTTGTTCCAGCACTACTTAGCAGTTAAGTCACACAACTGTTATTAGAATCAGAAGTTACTAAATTGTACGAAGAAAAAAAGAACTCTGCTTTCCTGCCTGGCATCTTAATGTTAATACTTGTTACTCTGGTATAAGGATTGTAAGTTCTTTTACACGTGACAGTATGACTAATCTGCTAACTATTTGAACAAATCTCTCAATCTATTTCTGTCTCTGGTGGTACAAAAACTCGGTTTTGGCATCGGTTTCAGACCCTTCTAGGAGTATTAGTTTCGTCACTTGTTTTTTTTTTGGGGGGGGTGGGGGGGGGGGGTGAGTTAGTTCGTTCTGATAGTTTTGGACCCTCCAATTCCTAGCTGAAACAGCCGAAAAGCATTGGTTTTGGCTAATACTTACAGGATTTGGACTCTCCTGAGAGTAGAGAAGGGAACTCTACACCTCTCAGCCTTGGTTTTAAGGGGGGCAGTTGGGATTTAAGACTTAAATGGGAAAAAAAAAGGGGGCTGTTTGGATTTTTTATTTATTCAATGCAATCCAAACGATATCAATGATTGATATTGCTGCAAAGTTCTCTCTACGAATTCCGTAGAGGTGAGGATCCTAATTGATACATAAAACCTTTGTTAAGCCCAAGAGGTAGGACATTGGTGGAAGACTGATTGGTTGTTGGTTCTGGATATTATGTTGCTGGTACAAATGCTTAATGTTTATCCGTTGTCTGTTTCATGTTTGATAGGAGCAGCTACTCTCTATCCCACTAGTTTGGTTCTTGCATGTTCAATTTGCATTGGTGGTAGGATCTGTGTTTACTGTTTTATTTATGGACAGTTGCCTGGCTTACCAGGCTCATCTTCTCCAAAATATGAGCCCTCTCCAAAATATGAAGGTTGAAGAGGAGTTAAGCCTTTTGTTTGCTTAAAAAAAGAACAAATATTCTTTTGAATATTTTCCCTTGTGAATGCCCATCTCCTGACTGAGGTGTGCGTGCACATGCACATAAGGTGAGGTTTCATGTCCATAGTGTTGTACTCGAGGCAGAAAGTGATTAATGTGATCTTGGAGGTTTTAACGTTTCTTAATAAAATTCTTCATGAATATATGGAAGCTGGGTATCATTGTGTATAACATGGCAGCTTGTTTAGTTTTGCTATAGATAAACTTAAAATTAGAATGTGAAAAGAACATATTCTCATGGAGGCAATTGTTAGGTTAGCTGGGAAGTGACCTTGATTGTGAAAACCATACAATTTGCTTCTGTCTAGAGTTCACAATTTCAAAAGAATCCTATGCACAGAGGAAACCTCTTACAGATAACTTTTCATTTTTTCAGTTTGGTCAAAAAACCTTGTGTTATTTAATATTGTTTTGAATGGTATTAAAATAAAAAGTGAAATATCACATGATTTTGTAGGATGTGAAAGAGTAGAGTGTATTTGGAATAGTTGTCACTTCTCTCTTTTGCTTATAGTTGGTGCCTTGGCCACGAATGCAGTTTGCCATATAAATCTTGAACTTCCTGTAACAATTATCACCTTCAATTTAGAGACTTTTGAGTTTATCCTCCCTGATTCGATGAGCTTAAACTGCATAAATGGTAAGATTTGTTTCCATTCTTGCTATCTATACTCTTTGTGTTCGATCAAAAGTCCATTATATTTTCTATGCTTGATAACACCACTATATCGAGCAATGCCATTAGTTTGAGTTCCAACAGCAACAACAACCAAGTCTCTATTCCATTGTTATAGGTTAGCTATACGAACCCTTATTTCCATTACGCTATATTATGGACCATTACTTTTCTAACATTCGATCAAGCGAAAAGCGAAGTTAGGTGCCATGTCCTTCAGGGTCTAGGCACAAAGCGCAAAAGTGCAGAAAAAGCCTGCGCTTGAGCATAACAAGTCAGATGAATAATAATAATAAGAATAGCCTAGACCCTTGACCTTGAAACTACTCTACAATGCTTTATTCCAGGTCATACTTCTTAGGAACAAATTAGGAAGCTTTCAACGCCGTTAAATTCTTGATGGGTAGGATTGATTTGCTATTGGGTCCTTGTGTAGGCTGCACTTGTTTAGAAAAAGCAAGGTACATTGCTGGCTGAAGAGGCTCAACCTCCCTTAGTGCTGAGCTACTCGCCTAGGCATGCACATTGATGCAATTTTAATAACCATATATTAGATCGAGTTCCAGCAGTAAAAGATTAAAACATAGTGTTAAATCATGATTTGATCCATAAAGTGGTTGCTTCAGCGATTGCAAGAGAAGCTTGAATCACATAGCAGATGCACTATGATGCTTATAGGTAGTCACTGGTAGCTGTTACAAGTGGTCATTGGAGGTAAGTTGGTTCTATTTTGATGTAGCTGCACTTGATGCTTCTAACATATCATGGTTTCTATGAGTAATGTGATAAAGATGCAGATAATGGTTGGAATTACTATGTCATTTCAATTGGCTATGTTATCACTGATGGTAGTGTTTTTCTGATTTTAGACCTTTATGGTGGAAAGTATTGTACTTGTATACCTAGATGGTTGAAAGATCTGTTGGATGATAACTCATAATGTGGATGCAAGTAGATTCTTGAATGGGTGACTATTGTAGGTTATACAACAGATCAAGGGCCAAAAAATAATAGTTTACTATGTGTAACAAATTTTCTTTTTCTTTTATATGCAAACTTTTCAATTTTGTGTGTTTGCTTTGGCAACTTAATTGTTTTCCTGATTTTGTCCCTGTTCAAATGCCATAGGCAAATTGATATCTTTTAACTTTGTTTCAGGATGCATAATCTTATGCTATGTTCTATGCCTTTTTTTCTAACGTAGTTTCTTCACTTCCACGCCTTTGTGCTCATCAGGTTGGTGGATGTAATTTCGAAACTTGGACTACAGAAATCATCAGTAGTACAGCATATGACTTCTGTAATCCAACCAATTCTGGAGAAGGGGATTCTAGACTATTCTATAATTCATACTGCACTTGTGGAATACTTCACAATAGCTGACAAGGTAATTCTACAATGCTGGACTAATGCTTTCTATGGTTGTTGGTGCAATACTTGCCCATTTCTGAATAGTGTTTGTTAAAAGTCTTCTGCTGCAGATGTGATTCAACAGTTGTCGCCACTTCTTGTTCAAGAGTCCTCTGGCATAGAAGAAGGTCCACACTCATCAAATAAAAGAAAAAACAAAAAGAACAGGACAAAAGTTCCACTTCTTGTTCGTATGATCAGCACAAGAGATGGGTTGAAGCTCGGCATCCTTTGCATCAAACATGGGAGTGCTAAGGTTGTTAGTCCTGGTAGAAGGCCTTTTCTGGTTACTTGCGTCCGTCATTATGTTAATTGTACCCCAATTTATTAGAAAAAAATATTACTGTTTTGCCCCTTTTGTTAATGTCTGTCTCATCATCAGTAGTCTCTTTAGACTTTTTTTTTGGCTCAATCTGTTTTTACTTGGGTATAATTTTGTGGTGGTAAGTTCTGTGTACAGAACCCTTACTTTTATTCTCTTGAATAAGTCCCTTGACCAAGTTAGGATATTGCTATGGATCCCCTTAAACAATATAGTGTGGTTGAAATCAGTTCACTAAAAATAAAAACAGCATGGCATAGCTCAAAAATGAATGCTGCTATTCGTTGCAGGATACTGTTTAATTGTGCTATACTATTTTTTCAATGGCATGCTGTCTACTGTAGAATACCTGCCACATGCTTCTTTTACTTGTAAAGAGTATTCCTGCAAAGTTCCCGTTCCTTTCTATTCCTATATTTAGTCCATATTCTCATTTTACCGGGCTGTATAATTATCCTGTGTACATCTCAATTCAAATAATTGTGAAAATAATAAAAAGTTCCTTTGTTGCCTAGAGGTATGCATCATCTGTCATAGACATTAATTGTGTATTTCAATTCCAGGATAGAAAGAAGATCATCAAAGGCATCAAGGATCATATCAGAAAGCTAGCTCTTGATCGATATGGAAGCCTTGTGAGTACTGAAACCTCGACTCTTCAGCACTTCTTCTCAACCTTCTTTTAACCAGTTTGCTATTTACTAATCTAGTCAGCACGCAAACTTTCAATTGAAGTATGTTATCTTTAAACTCACCATAACTTCAGTAGTTGCTTTATATTTGTTTGCATCATAGCTTTAATAAGTTTGCTTTTAATTTGTTTGCTTATATGCATGTCAACTGTACTGCCTAACCAGTTAATATAATGCTCTTGTCCGCGGTTGCAGTTTTAATATTCATATGCCGAGTGATTGTCTGCTTAAGTCAGTAAGGTGATAACGCACATACTAATTGCATAGTTTGATGCATTTCTTCTTAATCAAGGTTCCTCTATGCTGAATTTTTTTTGTTACATGGGTGCACAATTCACAGTGCTACAAAAATATTTTGCTAATTCTATCATGTTCTAAACCAATGTTTCAGGAGTAGTTTCATCCCTCTCTCGGAGTTTCAGCTAGAGGTGTGCATTCAGTTGGTTTGATCCAACTGTGAACCGAAATTGATCCAATCTGAACCAGACCAAAATCGAATCTGACCGAATCATGTGAAAACCGTAATTTAAACGAATGGTTACGGTTCGGCTTCTTGGTTTAGTTTTCTGGACTGCCCGAACTTCTAAGAAGAGTTTAACCTCATCATCCTTCCTATTTATTCCAATGGTCCCAACAGGCAACAGATCATATAATTCCAATAGACCAAAAACCTTTATCATATAATTTTGATAGATCTATAACTAAATATTCTGTTATTCAATTAAATAAAACTAAAAACCAACAGATATTAACTCATAGAAATTACAAGATCTTAGATCTGAACACAGTAATTCCAACAAACAGTAGAACCAAGTACGTACAAATTCCAAAAAGTTTGGATCTAAACATTGCTTAACACAACCTTCAACAACCTAATTTTTGCTTTAAAAACTTGGTGGTTGGGAGGAGATCAAAGAAGTCACCGAGGTCAGGTTGAGCTAATTTTTGCTTTAAAAACTTTGGTGGTTGGGGGGGAGATCAAAGAAGTCACTGAGGAAAGGTTGAGGGAAAATATTGTCTAGATCAGATGGACTAGAAAAATGAGATCTAGGGAGCAGCTCACAATTTAGTGAACTGACCGAACTTTCTAGACTTTAGGAACCAAAAGCAAACTGAATCAAACTGTATCTGGTCGGCTCTGAAATCCAGTTTAAATCAAATATTGGACAGACCATAATTTCAGCTATTCTCGCTGACAAACTTAGCTCTACGTTGTCACACTCCCTGCCTTCCAAAGGAGCCTAGAGGACGGGCTAGACGCAGCAGAGCGACGACCCGGGGCTTTTCTATCAAAACTCATATCATGATACACTGAACCACCCGAAAAGGAATATTTATTATTCGATCCATAACTAAATTAAGGGACTAATCAGTCCCTTTTTTTAACCACTGTCTATCAACTCTCCCCTTCATCATTTCCTCGTGGTATTCATAAATTTTTCTCTGATACTCAAATGGATCATGAAGTAAACCCAAACCATCATGTAACTAGAATTTTGCACATGCTTGACATGTGCAAATTCTAAATATCGAGTCCTCAAGAAGTAATATCATACAATTTTGTAACATTTAAAGAATCGTTATAAAAGAGACGAGCATACACTGTAAGTGCATTAGATTGCAAATTCATCATATGGTAGGTACTCGATGTTACCTTGAAGCAAGTTGGCTACGATTAATTTAGAATTTTTGGTTCTCTCTCCCTTTCTTTGTTAGTTAAAGTTGTTTTTTCCTTACAAATTTCCGAAGTTGTTTCTTCCTGCTTGTTCAAATGCTTGGCTATAGTTTAGGGGTTCTTGTAAGGTTCAAACTTCAAACAGGAATTTGCTGAAAAACCACCTTCTCAGGCATTGTACTAAGGCTAACACATATTCATCATCCTCCACCCTCTTGTCCTATATTGCTCATTTGCATATTAAATTTTTTTTTTTTGGGGGATTTGAGTCTAAAGTGAGGTCAAGTCTGTTGTATCATTAACAAAAGCCTTATCCTTTTTAAGTGACATATCCAAGTTCGTTTAAGTCTTCCCCTAGTTCTAAGTTCTAACAAGCACTTGAGTTCTTCCTAACTGGTGCATATATTGGTCTATGTTGCACGTGTCTAAACCACACGACTCGATCGTCTCTCATTATCTATCATCAATTGGTGCCACCGGAAATTTATTTTATTTTTATCTTAAGATATAATTGACTAATTAAGTCTTGTTTGGTATAACTTTCATTTGTCCGTTTTTGTTTTTACAAGTTCTGTTTTCAAAAAAATTGTTCTAAGTTTTTTTATAAACAATAAACATCTTTGGAATATCTAGTTGTTACTTGTTTATAAAAACAAAAACATGTTTGGTAAGCAACAAAAGTACAAATTTATTTATTTGTGGTATGATAACAATCCAATATCCTTAAATATAATCAAGGTAGTTCATACTAGAAATTCATAGAAATTCCAATGATAAATTTAGCTTGAATTTCCAAAAGATGAACAAATGTATAGTTCAAAATGCCATTAATATCGCCAAAGAACCACGATTAGTATTTCCAAAATAAAATAAAATTCCAAATTGATCATGATTTACGCGTCACCCACATATATTGAGAATTTCCATCACGAACAGGACCTATGAAACACAATTGACTTTGTGTAACATGCATCTCCATTGCGTTCTGAACCTCCAGATGTGGGTTAGTAGTCACTACTTCAATGTCATTGTGCATGTACTTATCAAAAATAGATCTCTTCTTGGTTGCATCCTAATGATATGTGAAAGGGGGATTGTTTGTCAGTTCCAGCTTCTGTGCAACTTTTCTCGCAAGGTTCGTTGTAATCTTTCCAATCCGTGGCTGATGTCGACGAGAAACCCCAATTCATCTCCTGATCCTATTCATGGTGGTTGTTCCTTCATCATCAAAGAACCAGGACGAGCTGTACCTCAACTGATTCGTCGAGAATGCAAGGAAGAAGTAGTTGTGTCCGCACAAGTAAAACCCGTAGTCTATCATGTTCCTCACCCTACGGAACATCGTACTCCTCTACATTAATGAGTTCCCTACGACATTATGAATGATCAGGGAGACGTAATGATTGAAGAACCTAGAATTCAGATGCTTCACCCCTTCGTCCATGATTGTATCCCTCTGGAACCTTTCAGAGACGTCTTTATAGTACCTAACAACGTGGTTGAAGAGCTTGATCTCCGGCGGGAGATAGTAGGCCCTCGTCGGGGTGATAACGAACCTCCAGACCTCCATGTTGTCTACAGGGATCACCGTATCCTTGACGAGCTTGGGAATCCAAGGAGCTAGTTTGGACCAGCCTTAGCCGCGCGTTGGCGTAGAACATCAGCCTTTTGTACGAGAAAATGTGCCTAAGACCACATACGTTGAGAACGTTGCTCTGGCTCCACAACAGTGCGGATAACTCCACTCTGTTGGTGTTGGTTGAAGATGCCCTTATGCACTAGCATCACCAACAATGAGAGAATTAAGAAGCCGACCTCCTCCTTGAAATTCACGGAAGCGACTATTCTGAACTAGGGCTCTTTAGAATGGTGATCCACTACTTCGGGACCTCCATAATTATCCTCCTCTCTCATGTAGTCTAGCGTGTGCCGCAATTTCGTGCTGTGCCGCAGGGACATGGCTATGTGGAATGAGACGCCTCGACTGAGCGTACCACTACGAGTGAAGTTGGTGGGCTTGATCCACATCGTCGAGTAACACGGAGGGTGGATGGGATGAAGACGTAGATGTTATCGGCGGTATGGTAGTAGACCGATGGTGAGCAATGAAGATGAGGGTGAATGGGAACTCGTCGGCGGAGACGCGGAGCTCGGCGACATCGCAGAAGAGGAGCATGACCTTGTGGTCGCAGTTGATAGCGACATCATCGACAGTGCCCTTGGTGATGAAAAAAGTGTTTCTGGGAGAGGATGAGGGGTCAATGAGGAGATCGACGGAGGAGGAGGTCCAGGAAGTGGGAGGGGGTGAGGAGGGTGCCGATGTCGAAGCGGGGGATGTTGGCAGAATGGAAAAAATGGTGTTTTCCTTTCCTGTTTTTCAATAAAAATGTGGTAAATAGCCTTTTTTTCCGTTTTCACTATTATTTTTTTTGTTTTTACTATTATGAAAAACTTTATTGTTACTTTCCGAAATAAATAAATAAATACACTTACCAAACATGTTTTTTTTTTGTGAAAAATGACTTTTTTAAACACAAAAATGATACCAAAGAGCTTCTTAGTGTTACATTATTTCTATGGCCAATCATGGACAAGAGAACAAATATAAGCCAACATGGGCAGGAGGACATGCCAAATCCGTAATGTAGGACATGGAACATGACAAGAAAGCATGCTTGTGTTTATTACACACACATACACACATGTATATCCTGACTTGAGAATGACTTTAAATTATTAAACCTAAATATGCCCAAAAAGGCGTAGCAGAGCCATGAAACTCCCGCTGATGCAGGGGCTGGAAGGGTAAACAAATGAAAAAAAAAACTACTAATAGTCTAGGATTCCTTCATGCTTTTAGGAATTTGTTTAGGATCATAGTAAATTCGTTTTTAGGAATTTGTGTAGGTTCATAATAAATAAATTCAGATGTAATAATCAATAAATATAAATTTAGAATTGTAATAAAAAAATAAGAAAATATACTGGCATGTGGCTAAGGTGCACTCTGCACCATTCCAAACGGTGGTTTGCTGATCTCTTTTAGCCATCTAACACAAACCAGACCCTAATAATCAATAAATTCAAATCTAGAAATGAGAAATTCAGAAAACAAACCAATATGTGGGTACGGTACACCTGACACTCTAAACTGTTCCAAATGATTGTTTGATGTTCTTGTCTAAATATTGAACACAAATCAGCTCCTATCTGATGCAATACCCAGTCTCCTGACGATTTTACTAAGCCTGATAACTAAAGAGACGAACCTCGAGATGACTTTTGAGTTTCGTTGCCATCTGAATTTAAGAGAAAGAAAAATGAAAAATAGATTAAAACTAATGAAGGAATAAGTTGGCTCATTTTGCTATATCTCTATGGTTTCCTCTTATGGTAGAATGAAGCTTGCCGATGTTCAAAAAGGAAAAAGCATGTTGCTTTATTCTCAAGTTTAGGTAACGTGAAAATGGTCCTAGCAGCAAGTTATGTCAGAAACATGAGGAATAAAAATAGGATATTAAAGTATAAAATCTGTTGGATTTTCAAACCAACTTAGAAAAATAAATAAACAATCTTGGAATTTGGGTTGAAACATATTTAACTGATTTGAAACAATCATTTTGGAAGTATTATTATAACATTTATTCTAAAATAGTTTCGACTCTTAAATTAAGAGAATTCATATCACAAAATGGTCTGTTTTTTTTTCTCTGTCGGTTAAAACTTGATAGGAACCAATATCGTAGGATTTATTTTAGAATTTGTTGTCGTCTCTATGTTTCGTATATAAGGTTGTGAAAAGCGCTAGGTGCTAGTTGGACGGGCACCTAGCACCTAGCCCGCCTAGTTCTAGGCAGTTCAAAAAAATATAAAAAATCCAAAAAAAAATCTACTGAAAATTGCAGAAATGGTCTATAACACCCCAAAACATGCATAGTCGGGTGTCGGGGGGACTAGGCGGGCATCGGGTGGACACCCGACATCTAGGCGGCCGCCTTTTAGAACAAAATTTCTATATGGCATATCTTTAAAGTATATTTGTTGTTGGACACATTTAACATCATCCAAAAAAGTTATAAGAGATTCTTGTTTCAGAAGACGAAGATAAGGAGTAAAATGCACATAAAAACTATATAATTTTATATGTGTTCCCACTGTAGCTTTATGTTTTTTGCATGTATCTCCAACGTGTGTCAAGTTTGTCAAATGTGTCCAACAACAAATATATTGTTAAAGATATGTCATATAGGAAACAGAGAGACGACAACAGATTCTAAAATAAATCATACGATATTGGTTCCTATAAAGTTTTAACCGACAGAGAAAAAAAAACAGGCCTTCATTTTGTGATATGAATTCTCTTAATCTAAGAGTTGTATCTATTCTAGAATAAATGCTATAATAATCCTTTCGAAATGATTGTTTCAAATCAGTTAAATGTGTTTCAACCCAAATCTCAAGATTGTTTATTTATTTTTCTATGTTGGTTTTGAAAATCCAACAGGTTTTATAGTTTAATATTCTATTTTTATTCCTCATGTTTCTAACAACTCGCTGCTAGGACCATTTCCACGTTACCTAAAACTTAAGCAATATGCAATTTTCCTTTCCGAACATCCGCAAGCTTCATTCTACAATAAGAGGAAACCATAGTGATATAGCAAAATGAGAAAACTTCTTCCTTCATTAGTCTTAATTTTATATGTGCTCCCAGTATATAATTTTATTAGTCTCCATGGGGGAACATAGTACACCAAGACAATGATCACTGGTCATTTTGGTAGTTGATCTGGAACTGTGGGGGAATACTTAAACCCTTTATAATGAGGCCTAGCATATGAGTCACATCCCATCCATGTCCAACGTGTATCTGTTCATTCCTCCCACTTCACTGTTTAATATACATTTGCTTGTACATTAGACTATTTGCAGTTTTTCATGACAACATGTACCTATTATTTTTTAGTTTCAGATATTTATTATGTTGACGATTTTTTTCTTTTCATTTTAAATTGATCTTACATTTTACATTTCCTTGGTGTCTGGCTTTGTGCGATGCATGTTGTCACTGAACTCTTTTGACATTTACTATATTTGAGCTTTTGTTCCTTGCATATTTTTTGGGTCTGAACGTTTGATAAGTTGGTGAAAATTTTCAGTTAATACTATCCTTATAATAACATATTTATTTATTGTTTCAGTTGCTCACGTGCATCACTTCAGTAGTTGATGATACAAAGCTCGTAAGCAAGGTCAGTATCTTGAAATTCAGTTTGGATATTGAATTTAGATGCTGTTGCTTATAAAACTGTAATGTTCTATTTTCAGATTGTAATTCAGCAGCTTAAATCAATGTTGAAGGAGCTTCTTTTGGATCGGGTAAGAATCTCTGATTTACTTAAAACTTTTTGTGATTTTGCATCACAATTTTAATTTTTATACATGTCAAGCAACTAACTCTTGCGTGTGGCACCAGAATGGAAGATTTCCGTTGTTGCAGCTACTCCACCCACAATGCTTACGCTATCTTGGCCCGGACAATCTAGCTTGTTTGAATCTATCCGTCCCTTCTCTATGTTCAAAGGTAAACTTTATTGCATTTCTTTGTCTATTTTTCTCATGGGTAAGCGTTGGCTGAATTTTTCTACTTTCTTTCAGGGTGAAGCGGAAGATACTATTGCTGGAACAGGCTCTGAGAAGGACCCAGATCTTGGTGTTGAGAACCTGCAGTTGACAATGGGTGGCAAGAAGGATCCTTCTTTAAGGAGTCATGAATTACTAGTGGAGAGTGGGCTTGCGGAGGTGATGCATTTGACAACCCTAGTCCTCTCTGCCTCCTAAAACATACTTCATTGCTTATTCAAACTAAAAGTTTCCATTTATTCATGCACCTCAAGACACCATGCCCATTGCATAATTGTCTTATACAACCACTTGGAGCGGCAATTGGTCCATTGGGCCAAGGCTGTATTATTAGGATTCTTGGTTGACATGTACGATCAACCTATTAGTGGCACATGGTTGCATGACCCAATATCCATTAGCAAGTTGACTTAGGCTCGTCAAATGTAACCAGCTACCTGATATCCCACCCCCATTTGTGACTGAAAATTCATATTCCAGGTCGGATTCAGCTGCAAGTTGTGAAATCTGAAAAAATAATCGAGTCTCGTTCGTGTGTGTGTGTGTGTGTGTGTATTTATATATGTCTTTTGGATATAGACAAAGTTGGCCATTGCCAGTTATAGTGTTTGATTCCCGTACACATATCCACATTTTATCTCTCCGCATACATACGCATACCATAATGGAGCTGAAACGGAAGATAAGGATTCATGTAGACACCCCAAATTTGGAATAAAAGCTTTCTTGTTTTTTTTGTTGCTTGTTATGCTGCTTGTTGTAGAAAATAGTAAAGGCTTGTCTTGAACCCTTCGTATCTTTAGAGTTTGGACTTTAGAGATTCTGTAGAATTTGTGGACCTCTTCATATTACATAACAAGGATTTATGGCTTCTTCCAATAAAAACAGGAATATTCTCTTATGATGATCAGGAAGAAACCTTGAAGATCCTAATAACCATAAAGTTATTATTGTTTAAGCAAGATAGGTACGAGGTATGTCAACCAACTAAAGAAGGTAAAAGTGCACCAGCAACATAGGATTTACTTGGAACTGTCGTGTAATTTTTGATACATTTATATTGGAAATTTACTCATCTTATACATTTACATGTGCTGTTTTTTTTCCTGCATATGAATCTTAATAGGAGAAAGGAATCAATCAGCCAATTATTTACACTTGCAAATATAAATGATCTTGTAAGTAACTATGATGATTTTAGAGCCATTCTCAAGCTTTTGTAAGCATCAAAACAGGAGAAATAGTCTAGTCATTTATTATGATGAAAATTAATCGTCTTTGTGAGAAACTAAAACAATGAGAATTTTACTGACATGCAGTAAATGGCAAAATATGGTTTGTTGAATGGCTATTGATATAGAAGTGAGTTTCAGTACTATTGTGATATTTTATTTGTTTTATGTTATTTTCCATGTCTATTCGGTGGAAGTCTACACTGGAACATTACCACAATAAAGCCTGTTCTATTGAAATTAATCCATCTAGTTGGGAGCTTCTCACTGGTTTGATGTTGTGTAAGAGGTTCAAAAACTCGGTGTTAGTATCTGATTCGGATCCTTCCTATGAGTGTGTATCTGTTTCGGCAAGTTTTGTGTCTGTCAGTTTCAGTACTTATGGTTATTTTGGATTCTTCAATTTCGTGAAACTGCCGAAATGTATCGGTTTCAATCAATTCTTACGACCTTGGTTTTATATTTGAACTTTCTTTTAATTGTATTCTTTTGGTGCAAGCTTTAATTTAATGATTGTTTCCTGATGAATGTGTGGAGATTGAAATCCCCAGCTTCACATCTTGAACTCCAATTTTCTTAATTGAATTTTAGGTTGTGGCATTGTTGTTTTCCATCCAAAAGAAAAGACATACAAAGAGTATAGTGAAATCTTGCTTGATTTTTATTGATTTATAATTTATTTGAAGAAGCTGAATGTTTGGTTATTGTCAATTATGCTGCAGGCTCTCATTGATACTTGCATTGAGAATGTCAACGAGCTACTTCTGTCGAATTTTGGCAAAGAAGTAATTTTTGAGGTGAGATAAGCCAAATCCAACAGAACCTTCTGCTAATACAGTGTATTTCTCTTTCCTTTGTTGAATGTAGCTGTTGAGTTGTTGACGATTGCAACAGAACCTTGAGGAGGGGTCAGATTCACCCCCTATTCTGTCCGTCCCATTATCATCCGTACGTTATCCGTTGGATTTGATTTAAAAAATGACTGATTAATTCTCTAAAAAAATAGAGAGAAACCGAGTGAAGCCAAAAAATATGCTGAGCAATACATGCTTCTTGGATCTCTTTTCTATTTCATATTTTTTCCTTTCTGGAATGACAGTCTGGTGTGCTAGAAGCAGCAGAGTTTGCACTTGCTTAGAAGTTGAACATTCATAACCTAATGTTAGAAATTCCTGACACGAGGTGTTCACTACATCTCAGTTTGAAGTCAGCTTTATATGTTCTTATAAAGAACCATGTCCAGTAGCACGGTGACCTCATTCACAACCTCTGTCTGCCTGCAGCTACTCTTCATAGGTCTAATATTTCTTAATCTTGATTTCGGGATACAAGTTTGTGCCTCCATTAACTAATGCTCAACTCTTCATTCAGTGTGCTCATACCATCATCACAATTTGATTACCACTCAGCCCTCAGTTGTTGCAATTTCTTGTTTTCCTCTATTCTATTCATATATCACCTTCATAGTTCATATATACACTATCCTACTCTTCTGTTGGTGATCCTCTTTGTTTCCTAACACTCTGAACCATACAGATGTTGGACTTCATTGCTGTAGAGCTCGACTAGCATTGTGGCCACATGATACACTAGAAGCACCTTTCCACTTGCATTCATTCTTTTATATAGATGTGTTCACATCTATGGCTCAATTGTTATGTGAAATAGATCCAAGGTAAATTAAAAAAAAATTACCTAGTCATCCATTCACATTGTTGTCGCTAGGCCTAGTGGTCATGAGTAAACGTAGTCCCATTTTGTTCCTCAAGCAGGTGTCTCAACTGTTGTTCAAGAAAGATGGTATAGCACCCGCTAGAATAGCTATGCAGGCCTTGGTGGCCTATGCATCTGGCCTGACCATTATTTCATATCCATAGGCTTAAAAAGCGTTCATACGCAATATATCCAATGTGGTGCCATAGTGGTGACATGCCTGGTATTTAAATATTCCATCTGGATGTAATAGAGTAACCTGAGCTGCCAAATTGATGTTGCCATGGCCTGCATTAAACCTGTAGCAGGCATCATCGTTAGTTAGTTATTATTTCTTGGCTTATATGTACTGTTCATTTGCTTGGTTTTATTCTAATAGCTTGATCACTATAACTTATTTGATATTATGCTGCAATAAACTTTGTTTAGTTGAGTATTGAGTTGCCTCTTAGTTGCGCACAAAGTAGTTACAAATATTATTTTATTGATATAATTATGCACAAGTGCTCCTTTGCCACTGTATTTCTGGAGGCACTATTTGGATATTCAATCGACATTTGACATTTACCATAAGAAATATATCCCGTGATTAGAATCATCACATGCATCTCGAACCTCTAATTGAGATTACTAGTTTAACTATGACATAATGCGAAGATTCTTTGGAATGATGAAGAATACATGCCATTGACAAATAGCTCTGTAGCATTGTAAAGCACTAAAGGAGCAGAAGGAACATGAAATTGTAAATTTTCAAAAAAGAGATTACTATTGAAAGTGGTAGCTCGATAATCGTCTTCATCGTCATTATTCAGGCCTTCTTCCATGAGAATGGGGTTCTGGTATGGAGCATGAAAATGCTCAACAAGTAATCAACATGAGTTGACTATGGAGTATAAAGAAGCTCAAGAAAGAATTGAAAGATGTTTTATGTATGGGTATCATGTTGATCTCAACGCTCTATGCTGGTACCAAATTCCTAGCCTAGTTAGACATGAGCAAATAGGGCCTTGCCATAAAACCTATAAGGGCGTTGGTAGCCTACCTCTTTGTTCATGCAATCTAAGCTCATGTAATCAGGGAGCACCCTACGTGTTCCATAGACCAGGGAAGAGTCGAGTTGAAGAGGTAAGAAGATACAGTTTGCCATAGGAATTAGTTATGTTAATCTCCATGGCACATGACAACCAAGTGTAGCATGATCATACATATGCAGTACTTATGACATGACCCATAAGGCACCTGCTTGGTTGTTGTAAAGTTGGCATCCACCTACACGCCTAAGCGGCTGCTGGCCTGAAACCCATGCAAGTAAGCACCAATGCAAGTAGTGGAATGCTTCTGAGAGTAGTGTATAATAGCTCCAGGTTTGTGAGGTGGTTTTTAAGTTCTGATAAGTGTTGTAGCATGTACTACGTAGGAGATCTGGTGGTTCGTAATTGGTGGAAACAACTAATTTAGTCCTATATGGTCAAATAACAATTTTCACATGTTAGTTGCACGAATACTCATAAGTCTTGTTACAGTAAAACAATCCAATCGGTTAATAACTGCTCCTTAGTCTTGTTACAGTAAACCAGTCCAATCGGTTATCGACTGCTCCTTCTGTCCCTTCTACTTGATATCTAGAAGCTTAGATTTCTTGCAGATTTCTTGCCCACATATTTAACATAGTAGTTAATGAGGATAGTACTAAAAGAGAGGAGGGTATAATGGGAAATTGGAATCTAACCTCCACTAAAGAGGAATTAATCCACAATAAAACTAAGAATCCAAAGTACCTTAAATTGGTGTGTAAACTTCTAAAACCTTGAGTGGAAAGGCAACCGTGATGTATCAGATCTCAACTGTTGAGGCAACGATGACTCAATTTCAATGCTTAAACTAACGATAATAGTATAACAACACAAATATTGGCAACATCCTATTGCTCAATTGCGAAACAATGCCCTTCCTTGCTCGAATGTCGTGCCTTTCATTATACGGGTTCAAAGTCTTCATCTTTAAGGTGTGATTTATTTCCCTTAATTTATCATCTTTAATGTAGGTAGCTGTTGGTGGAACAAATGGTGTTCTGAAGCCTTTAGCTGAAAGATTGGATACCTTACATAAAGCAATAACAGATCTTGCAGCGGTTCCCAAGAAAGCAGATGGCTCCGAAGAGAATGAGCATGTTTTCGAGAACTTCCATTCCAGTAGGACTATAAGGAAACTGGTACTGGATTCTCCCTCATTTGCCGCCACCCTGTGGAAAGTTGCCCTCAAAGGGAAGTGTGAAGTGTGGGCCCAAGGTCACAGGTAAAGCATATTTTTCGTCGACCCAACTTAAAAGTTACTCTAGTTTTCTTCACTGAGTGAGGAGATTGTCATTTCTGCAGTGGTAAGGTAGTAGCAGCCTTCCTAGAATCGAATGATCCAAAGGTCAGAGATTTGGCGAAAGCAGAGCTGCAGCCTCTAGTCGATCGTGGTGTTCTTAAATCTCATGATAGCAAAGAAGTCAAACCAGAGAGTTGATAATCTTCTATCTGATTTCCATATCACCTGCTAATACTTTTGAAGTTGTCAGGTTATGTTACAGTAATTACAAAAATGACATTATTTAAGAGTACTTTCTGAGGTTGCAGTGTTTGGTTCCACTTGTAATGGTTGCTAGGAGTACTTTATTCTTCTAGCAACCTAGTTTGTTCTGCTTGGAAAGTGCTCAGCTTGTGCTAAGCTTCCTATGTTGCTGCAGAAGTTTTACTAGTTTCCCGCATACTTGATCTGCAAGCTGATGTTCTAGTATAATGTGGCAAAATTGTAGCGATGATCTTTCATCATAGTTTCCATCTTGGGTTGAGTGATTGCAATTCTTGGGATAGTTGTATTACATAATTTACATTTATGTTGCTTAACATTGGTACAATGGATACTAAAATGTAAGAAAACGAGTGGAAGTATTCTTCATTGGTGATAATTGCACTCTCTTTAAGTACTGCTTTCCTGTAAAGAATAGGAAAATCGCAAAGGAATTTGGCTCATACGAAAGTAGTGCTTTCCAGAAAAGTACTAGGGATCACCAAGAAATTTGTTGCAAATGCGAGACATGATATATCTGTACGCTTTATTGAGATGTGTTTGTGTTCAATCTTGTTGCTGAATGGCGCTACCTTAAAATTTTCTGGATCTCCTTTGAAGAAAGTAACTTCAAATAAATTGAAGAATACGTAGTATTGCAGTAAAGAATATTGGTCAACTGAAGTGGTAAAAAGAATAGAACTAACAGTTAAATATCATAATCTGTCTTTGTTGCTTCTTCTTCTTCTGGGGGGCTGCTTCAGATGGCACTCTTTGCTCAAGTTGTTTCCCTATAGTCTATTTTTGTTCACCAACCAAAACTATGATGTATGCTCATCCTTCTAGTCAAGTGATGCTACGTGGTTTTAGATTGCATAAAAATGGACTCTAAATGACAATCAACTATTCTAAATGAACATTTAAGTTAGTACCTATCAAAGTTGAGGGTATTAAGTTGAACATTTAGAATAGTTGAGGGTATCAAGTTGTAATTTAGTTTTCCCCTTTTTTTTGAGAGCGTCTGAAGAATACTTTTTCCTGGATGGGAAAAGATATACATGTTTAATACAAAATGCAGGAGAGTTCAAGAAAATGACTAACGTTTCTCCAACTGCTGCATCAGGTCCTCAGAACTCATCGTAACTTGGCAAGTACAACCTACATCTCAACCATTATAATGCGGCATGAAAACGACTCAAAAATGAGCCATTCAAATTGTATGTATATCCTCTACTAAATAAAAAAAAAATCAAAAATTATTTGAAAATCTTAGTAACCGCACAATGCGTCTCCTCACCTCATGTAAGTTAAAAATAAAAATAAAAATTCTAAATCCTTCTATCTATCTTAACATATAATAAATTCTAAAATATATTCAATATTTAAATTATATTTAAACTAAGTACATGGTATTATCTAACTAAATACATATCCAAAATTCTAAAAAAATATCTATAACAAATCCTAATTAAAATATATTCAAATCATATTTAAAATATTTTAATCTAGTTTAATTTTGTATCTAAGTTTTTAATAATATCATTTTTTTTTTGTACGTGCAACACACGTGAACGTGACTAGTGGAATATTTATTAGGATGCAACTGTTAATGATGTATATCAGAAAATTTTATATTCTTGGCAATCAAATCCCTTAGAATTAAATTTATGGAAAAAAAAAATTATATTCACTTGTTTTATAAATATATAAAAAAGATAATATTTTTGATCGATTGATGATTAAATATATTTAAATTTTATTTGTAACATTTTTTTTATTGAGTTATAAATTATTTTTTACTTGGACCCGACCGGATCCGGTTTCTACTACGATCCGAACCGGTTTCTACCCCGATCCAAACCAGTACTCACCCAAAGTGGAAATCCGATTATTTCAATGGAAAATTGATATATACCTCTGGGAATAAATTTCCATGATTCATGGAAACATTAGTTTCCTAATATTCAAAATTAATCTCCGAGAATAAATTTTATAACTCAAACAAAATATGACTATATTTTCCACCATAAATTTTCTCGGCATATCAAAGACACCCTTAGTGGTGACCTAACATAGTGAAGGCACATTTGGCGAGTAGTGCTCGAGATGGAAATGACTCAGCAAGAAATGTTTACAGAATTCAAGAGATTCATGAACCTTTACATAGTAAAATTTGATACAGCTCTGCAATGTAACCGTCATGCCAGTGGCCACTACTACTAAAAGCCTCTCAAAGAAAATTTCTCGGATATCGACTGAAACTTCTTACATAAACCTTTTCATGATATTACGCCTGTGTGCTCTAAGAAGCAAGAGATCTCATGTAAAGATCTACGAGCCAGATTTGAAATATTGAGCATTATTTAGCTGACAAGCAAAGCTTCCATGAGAACATTTGAGCAGAGAGGATAAAGGCATCGGAAACAAGTCACATTTACACCTCTATGTTAAGACCTCCGACAAACCTTACATATTGAGATTTCAGCTCCAAGTCACGAGCATGGCATGAAAAGTGGAAATAAAATGTTTGTCGCTACAATATGAACATTCCACACATCAAGGACAGCCATTGAGATTGTCTTAACTGTAATGTCAGGGAGACGAGGAAAAAGATACAAACTTGGCAAGAAAATGAATTTGTCCCCATCCAGGTAACATCAAGATACATTAATACATCAAACATGAACGAACAAGTCCGTCCCTACTTGGTAGCCTGTGCAATTATATTGCTTATCGAGCTAGCCTCTTCTTTCGCTGTCTCCACCAATGTATCCTGTAAAAGAAAAAGTGGATCTGTGAGAAAAATATCCTTCTAATCTCCCTAGACCACTTGGTATCGGGAGAGCACTATAAGGTTTCCTCGTGTCAAGGCTTCACATCCTGAAGGGGATGTGGGTGCAAGTCACGGAAATGGACTCTCCCATCTTGACCCCCTATACCTCTGCATTAGTAGAAGCATCATGGCACTGGGTCGCCCTATTTTAAGACCATGACAAAACAGAATTTGACAATCGAGTGCAAAAGTGCAAATCATATTTCTGCAGTAATCTAATAATTCAATACAAACTAAAACCATATGCATGTCTGTGAGTACTATATAATAAATGTGTGACAGTTTTATCACACATCTCATATCTGCAAAATCAAGTTATTTTTATTTGCTGAAGGTGCAAATTACTTGCAGATAAGTCTTCCACTATGTTGCATTGATAAGAATACACGATTACAATAGGCACAGTACAGACAAAGCATCATAAATATTTCACTATATTTGACCTGTCCTAGTGTGTTTTGGAGTGACCATGCTTCTAAAGTCTTTGACAATGCATATATACATAGTTTTGTGATAGTTCATACGAATATATTCCAGGTAAATAGTTAAGAACATCATTCCACTAATAGAACATGTAACATTCTATGATTCGGCTGTCAGATGAGAAGGATTAGAAATCAACCCACCAAAATTATGACCGACGCTAGCTAATTGTTAAGGATACAAACATCATTTTTTTTGCAGAAAGATTAAATGGTATATCAGGTAGCCTTTTTCTAATCAGAGCATTAAAGGTTAAATAATTAAGGGAAGGCAGAGCAATTGGCTACCTGTGCATCAATAAGCCGTGCAACTATTTTCTTACTTGGCTCCTGAAGCTCCTCACCATCAATCAGAATCTCATCCAGTATATAGTATGCCTGCCATGAAGATCAGTTAAAAGCCTGATGACTATGAAACGAAATGAAAACAGGAACCATCTCTAAAGAACGTAAAGTCAGTACCTTGTAAAAGTTAAAGATCAAATCCAGTTCGCACACCTGGAAGGTAAATAGAAAAAAAAAAGAAGAGAAAACAATTGTGGCCATAAGAGAAATTGCTAGTACAGTCAAATGTGACTAATCAGAAGGTAGTGTGCTCACACTGCCAAAATAGCGGTCCAATATCTCAACAAAATGATGAATAATTTCAAGGACCTCCAACTCATTATCTTCTGCATCAATGCACATGCAGAAGTAAAGACTAGCATATCTGTGGATACAGTTCACAAACCAAATTGTACAATTATTACGAAAATATCACTTACAGAAAGGAAAGAATTGCCACACTTGAAGGAAAAATTGATATTAACCAGTAAACATCGACTTACCTTCTGTATACGACCTTATATCCTCTCTACTCAACAAAATTACAGAGCTTTGGGGCTCGTGCAAGAATTACGCCACTAAGCTCTCGGATGACCTTCATGGTATATTGAACAAGATCAGTATGCACATGGGAATAATATTGAATATAAGCAGTCAAATAACTTAGAGAGACTAGATCCAGAAATGGAGTTAGTCCTTTTCACTCCAATACATCAGAAAACTGTAATTTCACAACAATCTACTAAATCACCGCGAGCATGTATAAGATGAAACTGAAGAGAAAGGAAGGTTTACAAAGTCACAAGAGCAAACTTTAAACGCCAATCTCAATGGCTAAGTTTGATATAAGGCAAATGGTAAAGCAAGGTGACTGCATTACATATAAATATCTACATAAGAAACAAACCTTGCCATACATATTTGAAATTCCCAGAAGATAAAACATAAGACACTAGAGCAAGTCTTGAACATGTATCTGATCCCTGAGTGTGGGAACTTCAGCCTCCACAACACTATTCTAATCAAGATGATATCACTGAATTGCATATAACTGAGTAATGTTTCAAAGACATTACCAAGTGTACACCTATATCTCTGTTTTATTGTTAGTCACATAGCTGCAACTTCCACGTGCCTGAAGAATCCTAATGCTTGCCATTCACACAGTATAGTGTTAAGTCGGTAGCAAAAAAGGAGTTCCGACACCTTTTCTAGTACAAAGGGTAGTTGCAGCTGACGTGACTGCAACAACAATAAAAATATGGCCTTTATCCCATATTTTTGGAGTCGGTTGTTTGAATCATTTTCTTCCATTCAGCTATGCTAAAGGCCATATCCTCTATAACTCTAACAAATAAACATATCCTTCTTTAAAACCTCTATCCAAGTTCGTTTAGGTCCACCTCTAGTCCTAGCGGCTCTTTTAACCACTATCTTATCGCCCCTCATCGTGCATCTAACGGTCTATATTGCATGTTCAAACCACCTAAAATGATTTTATTTTCAGTTGGTGTCACCTCTGACTTCCCACGATATACTAATTTATTGTCATACATTTCAATGTATTGTCACTCATCCATCGTAGTAATCTCATCTCTACTACACTAATTTTTTGGAGATATTTTTTAATTGTCCAACACTCAATCTATGAAACATGACTCGTCTTATAGTTGTCTTAATCTTAAAGAAATTTTCTTTCAACTTCAAATGTACCTTCCAATCACAAACTACTCCAGAAGAACTTTATTTCAATCATCATGTTTTAATTTCATGCATGACATCCTTCTCAATTTCTCCGTCAATGATGAATAATTGATACTAAATATCAATCTATCACTTTTAGGTATCTCTTGTCCATTTCAAGTTCAAAAACTCGGTATCGGTATCGGACAGTTTGTATGAGTATCCGTATCGGTAGTATCGGCAGTATCGACGATATCGGATCGGAGTATCGGATTTTTTGGTATCGGTTGTATCGGCAATATTTAAATAATTATTAATAAATTAGTAAAAAAATAAAAAAATAATTTACATATTTATGCATTATTTAAGTGTTTTTATTTTATTTTTATTATAATTGAATAAAATAAAAGTCATCATGTGTATGTCTGTAGAAGAATTTGCCTCTATTTATAGTTTTTTTTCCTACTATTTTGGTTCTTTATTATTGTTCTCTGTTGGATTTGATATGTCTGGAATCAATTTCTACTTTTATTTTAGCTTTTTGTAGAACATCTACTTTGTTAAAGTTCCTGTGATGATCTGATTAGATCTGATTTTTTTCTGTATCGGCCAGTATCGGTCCCGTATCGGCCCGTATTGGCCCGTATCGCTCCCTTATCGGCCGATACAGACCGATACGAAATTTTATGTACCAATTTCGGCCGATCCTGATTTTTTTGGCCTGTATCGGATCGGCCAAGGCCAGATCCGATCCGATACGGCCGATACTTATCGGTATCGACCGATACTTTAAACCTTGGTCCATTTATATGTACTATCCTCTTCTTCTTTTTTGTCTTTAGGTTGAAATTGCATTTCATATACTCTATTTTCTCCTGCTAATTTTAAAACCCTTAGGTTCTAATTGATCTCTCTCCACACCTCTATTTTAGCATCTAACCCTTCTCTCTTCTTATTGACCAACACAATATCATCGGCAAACATCATACACCTTGTAACCTCCTCCTGGATATGCTAGTAATCTCATCCATAACTAGCGTGATAATGTATAGACTTAATGTTGATCATTGATGCAAGTCAATGGTAATAGAAAATTCTTTACTATCCCCCCAATGGTTCGCATGGTCGTCATAACTCCATCATACATATTCGTAATAGTCTCGATATAGCTACTAGGAACGTGTTTTTTCTCCAAATCAACCATATTGACTCCCTAGGAACTCTATTATAAGCTTTCTCAATGTCAATTAAAACCATATGTAAATTCCCTTTTTTCCTCCAAATATTTTCTTAATAAGTAAATGGCTTCCATAACCGGTATAACCCAAATTGATTCTTTAAAATTCTAATTTCTTTTCTTAATCTTTACAACTGACGTGACAACAACAACAAAGTCTTTATTCCAAAATTCTGGACTCGGTTGTTTGAATTCTCTTCTTCCACAAGACCATGTCCTACGTAACGCTAACAATATCTATATCATTATTGAACACTTAAAATCATGTTAGTCTAGGCCTACCTCTAGTCCTAGCGGCTCCATTAACTACTATGTTATTGCTCCTCCTTACGGGGGCATCTATGGATTTGCGTTGCACATGTCCAAACCACCTATGTCGATTTTTTCTCCTCTTGTCCTCAATTGGTGCTACCTCTAACTATTCATGGATACACTAAATTCTTATATTATCCTTTAATGTATTACCCATCATTCATCTTACCATTTTTATTTCAGCTACACTAACTTTCTGGACATGTTGTTTCTTAATTGTCCAACACTATGATTCATAAAGCATGTATGGTCTTATAGCAGTCTTGTAAAATTTTTTTTTTTACTTCAGAGATATCTTGCGATAACAAAATACTCCAGAAGTATTTGTCTATTTCGACCATCATGTTTTAATTATATGCATGACATCATTCTTAATCTCTTCATCGTGATCAATGCTTGATCTTAAATACCTAAAGATATTACTTTTATGTTTCTTTTTTCCCATCTATACGGAGTCCTTTCTCATTCTTCTCGAGTTAAAATTATATTTCATATACTCTGTCTTCATTCTACAAATCCTAAATTTCTTAGATTCCAAAGCCTCTCTTCATACTTCTATTTTAGCATCCAACATTTATGTACTCTCATCAACCAACAAAATATCTTCAGCAAACATCATACACCATGAAATCTCCTTATGGATATGCCTAGTAAATTCATCCATAATTATTGCAAAAAGGTAAAAATTCAACGTCGATCCTTGATGTAAGCCAATGCTAATAGGGAACCTGTTATTATCTCCTCTAATAGTTCGTACGGTCGTTGTAACTCTATCACACATATCCTCAATAGTCTCAGTATAACTAGTATAACTTGTTTCTTTTCAAAGTCCGTCACGTTATCTGCCTAGGAACTCGATCATAAGCTTTCTCTAAGTCAATAAAAAAACATATGTAAGTCTCTAATTTTTATTCATCTTTTTATTAAACTTCTTAGTAATTAAATGGCTTCAATAGTAATCTCTCCGGTACAAAACCAAACCGATTCTCTGAAAATCTAGTATCTTTTCTTATTTTTTGCTCAATCACTCTCTCCTATGGTTTTATGGTATGACTCTTATAAGCTTAATTCCTCGATAGTTGTTACAACTATGTACATCTCCCTTGCTCTTTTATATGGGTACTATAATAATACTTTAGATTAGAGAAGATTCTAACCACCGAGATATATTTTATACAAGGAAAGTACTCCTAGTTTAATTTTTCCTTGAGAAATGTAATAGTCTACGATAAACATCTTCAGGCATAATGAAATTATTATAATCCAAGAAGCAAGAGGAAAGAAGAGGAAAGAGTATATATATATATATATATATATATATATATATATATATATATATATATAATTTTATTTTTTGCATATATATATATGGGACTTGCTGATGTATTGAGAAACTTGAAAGAACCCAGAAAACAATAAAATTTTGGAAAAAAAAAATTAACCTTGGACCTTTCCTTCTGTGCATAAGGAGAGTACCATTTTGTTAATCTCACTTTTCCTTGCCGACTAATCAGAAGTACAAATTGGATCTGAGAAGGCAAAATAATTACGTTAAGACATGATATGACTTTGTAAATGTACACACAATTAAGTACATAAAGAAACACAAAATTTTCAATTTGTTTAGATAGTAAACTTTTGCATCTCAACAAAATGTATGCAATAAGAAAACAAAACTGCATATCAGTTAACCCTGCAAGCAACACAAATGTCTATGAAGACCATCATGACAATGCTCCCTTAATGATAGTGCCATAGTGGTGGCTGTTGTATTCTATGTTTTTGCTTAAACCTCACAACGAATACAATCATCAACAGAGTGGTCGTCAATAAGAACTAATTTTGATTCCACAGCCCAAAAACTTGATAATAACTACTTGCCTCAGCACTTTGTGTGCTTAATTAACATCATTTGTTGTTGTAACAAAGTTGTTGCATTATTCTTCAAATTTTGTGAATTGGAGCCACATCTTTAGCTCACAGAGTAATCAGACCAGGTTATTGTCTAGCTAGCACTTTCAGAATTATAATAAAATAGGAATTACAAGAATAGTCTAGAAAGTAAAAACCTAGCTCTAAGCTAATAGGACCATCCCCTTTATAGGTTAGGCTCGACCAAATAGACCGAATTTTAGTCCATGTGATCAAAACGGACCACTCTGAATGAGGAGGACCGCATGAGCAAGTGCTCAATTTGATGTGGAACTTCCCAACAGTGTATGCTTCAGAGATCTCAACAAAAGCACACATTGGTGTCCATTTGAAGCAAAACAACACCAAAGTACAGAGGCACCTTGAAGCATTATGAAACAAATGATTTGTTCCAGAGCAACATAAGCAGATGCAGAGGGTGCATGTGTTCGGACCGGTAAGGAGACCGTACAAACGAGATAGTTTCAATTACAATGACTAAAACCGTTAAAATATACAACTAAGTGTCGTACTCATACTCTGCTATAGCTTCTTACTTATTTTAGCTCTTTTGTCTTTCATGCCTCTTTTAGTCCCACATTGGATGTCTCCTATGTAATCTCCAATATAAATAGCCTTTGGGCAAATTAATCCTTCCACATATTCTATCATGGTATGAGACCCATTGCCACATTATTTTTCTTTCTCTAAAACCTGACCCTAACTCTAACCTAGTCCTCATCTACTAGCCTCCTCCCTCAATTCTCCCCATCCCCCCCACCAACCTTCCCCATCCCATCTTATCCAAACATACTTCCTCCAAATCCACTTCTACAAACCCATTCTTTTTGAACCCATCCTCTCCGAATCAATCGTCACCAAATCCATCTTCACCAAACCCATTTTCTCCAAACCAACTTCCACAATCCTACTTGATAAAAAATGATAGATTATTAGCCTATTGACACCATCTTCTTGCCTTGCAGATTTGGGGTCTACTACTCGGACGCATTCACTTTATGGTCTTCGATCATTGCTCTTCGTGGGTTTCTTGATCTCAACGCATCTTCCAAGTTTTAACTCGAGTCATACTCGGATCCATTCTTATTAGACTCAATAAAAGCATCAATAGCAAGGTGCATCCCAATTTCTATATTCTAGATTAAAAATGTAGTAGCTAAGTTTGTAGAATAGTATGACTCAATTGGAGTTCTATGATTATCCCAACCCACCCACGTGGACTATAGCTTGGGTCGTATAATTTATATATTCAGAATGTAGCACTCATTTTGTATAATAGTAATGCTCAATTTGGATTCCCAATTTATAAATTCTAAATTTTACATTATATTTTTATCACATTAATTTTTGACCGCAACCTTTTAGACCAAAGGTTATTTTTATCATACAGATCCGACACATTCTAAATTTATTTTTTGTTATACGTCAAGATACATCTAACACACCGGACACTAAGCAGAAAGTCCAACATTCCGTTGACGAAGCCCTGATAAACATAAAGGCCCAAATCCATAACAGGCCGAAATATTGAAAAGCCCACGCCCCCACTGAGAAAAATCCTAATCCTGAAATTATATAAAATTCATCGTCGCCGTCATTGTCCCTCTCACTCTACCTAGGGTTTCAGGAGGAGGAGGAGGAGGAGGAGGAGGAAAAAGAAGAGATGGTGGCCCTAACTCTCCAGAAGCGGCTCGCCTCCAGCGTTCTCAAGTGCGGGAAGGGGAAAGTCTGGCTCGACCCCAATGAGGTCAACGAGATCTCCATGGCCAACTCTCGTAAGCATCTCCTTCGTCCGCTCTCCATTTCTTGTTCGATTCGATTGGTTAGTGTTTGATATTGATCATTGTAGGGTTTGTTGATAGTGTTGATTATCGACAATGTTGGCGTGAATGTTGTACTTGCGTGCTACTTGATGCTGTATTGATTTTTGGGATGCATGCTGAAATTGCTTTGTTTTGGAACAAAGTACAAGAATTTGGGATTTGAAGTTGAAAGACTGAGTATAGGATGTCGCGACAAGTTCTTTTGTTGAGAATCTTGAAAAGATTTGAAATTTAACTGTATCTAATGTTAGGTATTTGGTGGACACATGAAGATCACCTAACGACGTTACTTCCTACATTGTAGTGACGACAACGCTGGTAAAATTTGTAGCAACAAGAGTTTTTCCTCATATAAAAAATATCAGCTCATTATTGATATGTCACACAGTCAAGAGTACGACATGCAGGGTTAAGAGGGGAATAGACTCCTTCACGTCACTAATAAGACATGGCACATTTTTTGGTGTGTAGTTTCGTTTCGTGTTGGAACGTGATATACATGTGCATAACACTAATTTTGGCGTGACGGTGCTTCCTAGGGGAGAGACTGGGGATAGAGAGAAGATTATAGGCTTGTATCAAACTTACAATAAGGTCACAAGCGTTCTCGGGTGGAGAGGGAAAGAAAGTTTGGATTAGAAGAAAGCGAAAGCAAGGAGTCGTTGCAAAACAATAGTTGATTAACGTGTTTTCATCAATTACTACTAATGAAATGCAGGGTATTATTCCCAATGTTTATTCTCAAATAGATAAATAGTTGCTTAATGTTCTCTATCAGAAGTTTGCGACATGAAATTCCCTGTGGGCTGATGATGTTTCAGATTTTCAGCATACAAAAAATTATAAGATGAGGTGACAGGTGGCAGTTGCGTAGAGGCTACAATGCTATATATATATATATATATATATATATATATATAACAAGGAACTTGGAGAGAAATTTTGATTTTAAAAGCATAATCTTTATTAGCAAATAGCATGGAATTCACACATAATTATACAATCACTCCCCAAAGTTGCAGAGAAAATTTGAAATTTGTGAGGGTTATCAAGGTTGTGAAAAGCGCTAGGCGTTAATCGGACCGGCACCCGCCGTCTAACGCTAGGCAGCCGCCTAGAAATAGGCGGTTAAAAAAATATTTAAAAAAAAGCCTAATGAAAATTGCATTAAAAGTCCATAAAATCCCATAACATGCATAGACGGGCGTCGGGAGGACTAAGCGGGCACCTAGGCGGACATCGGAAGAACACCAACAGCCTAGCTCCTAGGCGCCGCCTAGACGGCCTAGACGGCTGCCTTTTGGAACATCGAGGGTTATGCTTCAAAGTGTATTTGAAAGAGTATGGTAGCTACCTTTTCAAAATATGGATTACGAGTATTTGTCATCTGAGGCTGTTTGGTTCTTGGAATAGCCAAGAAGTTGGAGGACCTTTGAGGAGAACTTGGGAGTAGTTCTCGAAGTTTCTTTGTTTGGGATATGAAAGTTGGTGAATTTGGGGGACAAGAACTTGAGCCCAACATGGTCGTCCCATGCCCCAAAAGATTTGCTTCTCCTAGTTCCTTGGTTATGTGGAAAGTTGATGAACGTGGAGGGACAAGAACTTGAGCCACATGGGCTTGTACCATGCCACATAGGATTTGGTTCTCCGAGTTCCTTGGCTACCTTCCAAGCCAAAATGATAGGAACTTGGGGAACTTTAGTTTTGTGAGAGAGAATGGCGGGTCCCAAGATTTAATAGTTTTGGTTCCAGTGAACCAAATTCAGTTTGCTCCAAACCAAACATAATAACTTAGGATGGAGGGAACAAGATTTGGAGAACTTGAACTTGACCATGAGACACCATAATATTTTTTGGATTATTTTGATTCTCCAAGTTACATATGTTCCAAACAGCCAAACAGTCCCTTAATCTAAAATTTATAACATTGTTTGTAATGTGGTTATATAATGCTATTGTTCCAAGTCCGCATTGGGGCTTTACTCTTGGTATAGCTAATCATGCTAGTAATAACCATGTTTGGTGTCTATTGATAATGTAGTCATGTTTCTTCAATGCTGACATAAGTCAATTGTGTCTTTTATATGATCTGGAGCTCGATATTTAGCCTAGTTATATGTCTGGGTAGACGTTTGCTAAAAAGATGAAACTTATCTTATATAATGCCATTTATCAATCAAAAAATTATGTATACAATAAAAAACTATAATAATATTACAAAGAATATAAAAAGTATGGCCAAAAAGAAAAACATGTTTATTGTTAATGGCGGTATGGGAGCAATAGCATTGGCAGCATGGTAGTTTTTTGACTTTTTTAAAATGGATGTACTCGGACCGCCACTAGCATTGGTAGTCTGGAGACAAGACCGCCAATAGTATTGGCCGTGTGAAGGAATTTTGTAATTTAAAGAAAAATGTTGAGAGTTATAATAGCTGATGCCCAACTGCCAATCCCCACCTACCATATATATATATATATTTTTTCTCGTTTCCACCCTAACCTTATTTACTTATTCTCTTTTTATATCCCTTCCTTTATAAATGTTCTATAAATGTAGGAATAGAAGAAGAAACCGAGAAGTAAGAAGAGTGGAAGGAAGAAGAAAGAGTAGAAGGAGAAGGCCGAAGAAAGGAAACTATTCTATCCCCAATGTGATCATCATGGATTTTTATAGGAATTTGTATCCGCTAAACTAAATAGTCTTTTAACATGAAGTAATGGCAGAGAAACATATCCGATCATTCGCGATAATTGTTGTATTCCCAATGTGATCAATATACATGAAGTTGGACCGGAGCCAAGTGAACTTGACATAAGTTTCTTTTTCTAAAGTTGCTGTCGGCTCCACACCAAGGTATGTTCTAATTAGCTCAGAAATATTTTACTCATCAAAATAGATATGGTCACTTATAATGGGCAATCCTAAAATCTGTGCAACATTCGCTAAAGTAATTGTCATCTCTCCAACGGGTAGTTGGAATGTGTTGTGTTGGGGACACCAACGCTAAATGAGACTCAGTATCAAGTCTCTATCATGACGCGTAATTGGTATCAAGTCAACATATTGAAACTAAAGGCCTTAATCAAGGCATTTTGGGCACCAATCATCTTCCATAAAGATCGCCAATCGCCATGCTCCCTCAATCGTTGTTCAGCGCTATATATATATATATATATATATATATATATATATATATATATATAAGTGCATTATTAATACAATCATTACTAACTATTATACCTCAATTGAAAGTTAGGAAAATATACCTCCAAAATATATCAACCTCGATATGAAGGACTAACATTGTCGGATAACGATGTGAATAGTAGTTCCATCAGGTATACATCCATCGTTTTGACTAGCTATTCGTAAACTAATTATAATCAATAATAAATTATTAAATTGCCACAAGCATTGACGATATAACAACAAATTAAATAAAATAATATTATCTTTCCTCAGTCTTCTCCTTCTGCTCTTCCTTTTCTTCCTTCTGCTCTTAGTTTAGCTGATACAATAAAACAGTTTCCTTTTTTCAGTTTTCTGCTTTTGCTTTTCCTTTCCTCAGCCTTCTCCTTGTGCTCTTCCTTATGCTCTTCGTACTTCTCGGTTCCTTTTTCTATTCCTACATTTATAGAGGGAGGGAGATAAAATGATAAGAAGTAAATAAGGTTAGGGGTGAAAACGAGAAGAAGTAAATATGGTAGTGGGTTGACGGTTGGACAACAACTATTTATAGTTTTTGCAATTTTAAATTTTTTTCAAAATTCCTCCAAACTGTCAATGTTATTGGCGGTTTTGTCTTCAAAGTTCAGACCGCCCATGCCATTGGCGGTTTGAGTACATCAATCTAAAAATAAAGTAAAATAAAGTTAAGAAGCTACCATGCCGCCAATGCTAGTGGGCATTATTTCTCCCATACCCCCATTTTAGCAATGGCGAATTTTTTATTTTTTATTTTGCCATACTTTTTTTTATTTTCTTTGGAATATTATTCATGGTAGTCAAAGACGTGCCTCGCAGAAAGGCGTAGCAGTTGTGCCTCGCACCTCACTAGGCAAGGTACTTTCTCCAAGTGCACCTAATGTGCGCCTTCCTGCAAGGCACAACCAAGAAAAGACGTACCTTATGGTTTTTTTTATTTATACAAAAAACCTTTGAGACATGGAGATAATCCTTACCTCATATAAGTAGTTAGTTACATTTGAACTCGAAAAACTAAATTTTACTAAAAGTATGGCAGAGATAATACAAATTCTTGTTAGTTATGTTGACTTGCTATTGCTGCTCTGTTAGTTTAATTGATTATGTTTTAACATATTTTTCTTGGTTTTAATATATTATTTGGTTTTATTTCTTACATTACTAATTTATTTATTTATTTATATATATTTTAATTAATTTTTATATTTGCGCCTCACTTCGATCGGACGCACGTCTTATATGCGCCTTGCGTCTCGGACGATATAGACATTTTGCGTCTTGAGTGCGCCTTGTGCCTTTGACTACCTTGATATTATTGTACAAGTAATTTTCTGTTTATCAATGTATCAAACACCAACCAAGATCAAAGTTATGATATTTGTGGTGGTAAGTGCATATAAATACAGTGGTTGTTTGCCAAAGTAAGATATGTTGGTCTCAATACTAGTTCAATCATTGGCAAAATGTTACTGAACACAATTTAAGATAATTTGTTGAAGTTTATCGCTATTTTCTAATGGCTCCAAGTTTTTTCTATGGCACAGGCCAGAACATTAGAAAGCTGGTGAAAGATGGATTTATCATCAGGAAACCCATGAAGATCCACTCACGGTCTCGTGCAAGACGTGCTATGGAAGCAAAAAGGAAAGGACGTCATTCTGGCTATGGTAAACTGCGGTTAAAAGTTTAAATGTGTAAAAGATTTTTCTTTGTTGTGTAATGCCTATTTACTGATAATGGTATTCAATGTTGCAGGTAAGCGCAAGGGTACAAGGGAAGCTAGGCTACCAACAAAGATCCTTTGGATGAGGAGAATGAGGGTTCTGAGGCGTTTGCTTAGGAAGTATCGTGAATCAAAGAAAATTGACAAGCACATGTATCACGACATGTACATGAAAGTGAAGGGTAATGTCTTTAAGAACAAGCGGGTGCTGATGGAGAGCATTCACAAATCCAAAGCTGAGAAAGCAAGAGAGAAGACTCTCTCTGACCAGTTTGAAGCAAAGCGAGCCAAGAGCAAGGCCAGCAGGGAGAGAAAGATTGCTAGGAGGGAAGAACGCTTAGCACAAGTGAGTTGGATTTTTATCATGTTAATATACGTCTTCTTTGCATTGGGTTTAATTAATTTGTCAAAACAATGCTGAACTTTCAGTTAATAAGTTAACAAACTATGTTAGCTGTTCATCTAGAAAAGAGAAATTATCTTTTAACTCTGGAATGGGAGTTCGTCGAGACCCATTTCTATATCTAACTAAGAGCTATAATGTTTTCAGGACTCTTTTTTTTTATCAGAAATACGTGATCTTCTAGTTTTGCTGAAGTTAAATAATAAATACTTCAAATTGACTTCTTGATTTGTTGCAAAGAATCAAACATGGCCCTTCATTTTGAAAACTAATGGTGTGCTGCTTTACATTTTTTAATCTTTTTTTTTTTCCATCACCACACCTATTTGCATTTGACCACTTGTATGATTGAAGTCTTTTAACTTGCCCTTGTTCCCAGACGGTCATTGTTGATACAACATAATTTGCGATTAATTCAGATCCTAGAAGCAGTTTGCTCGAGTTTTGTCTAGAGTCAAGTTGGGCCTTCTATTTTGAAAACCAATCAATGGAGCATGTTCTACATCCCCACTCCTGTTGATTTGACTGACACATTTCCATTTATATGATTGGAAGTCCTCTATATTGCTTGATCGAGCTAGTCTTCACCGACACAATAGTGTTCAGGGTTGTAGGAGACCCTATTTTCCAGTACTGAAGAAGGGAGCAAGTGACAGGTGTGGGGACAGATTGGAGAACAAAAGAAAATAAAGAAGTTTGGAGGAGAAGCAGTCTCCCTAACGGCCGCCTTCGCTTTCTGGGCCCAAAGCAGCGCTTTGTTTCCTGGCCTGCCGGCTCCCCCATAATCTCAAGTTCTTAGGCGGAGACAAGATTCGAGCCTGCAAACTTCAGGTCATGAGCCTGATGAGTCGACCAATTCCTCTACCCCGCTTGCTGAGAGAAATAAATGAATTCCAAAAATCTTGGTCAAATCCAAAGAAGGTTTTCCTGTACGTTTAGAATATTTCTAGGTTCCAATACACCCAATGCCAGATGGCTGCCACAGTTCACTCTCGTTGATCAATTAATGTTGAGTTTTGCCGCCACTCCTTAAGTTTACATGTTGTATCATACACTTCTTGCATAGTTTCCCACGCTTGTTAAGGGCTTAAGGGTGATGAGAGGATTGAGTTTGTCTTCTGATACTCGATTATAATGGTTCAGTGTTGTAATTGGGATTAAGAATAAACTAGGAAAACCTAGAATGGAAAAAAGAGAGGATATATACGACTTTTTCGAGAAATTGTCAATATTATCATCTTATTAATGAAATTGTTTATACTATTTTATGTCAAAAGCATAGTTTTATAGTAAAACTTAGTGCCTTCATTAAAAGCTCAATGTGCCTTGAATGATCTTTTATGATTACTTGAGCCCCTTGAAAGTGATTTTGTTGTGTTTTGGTTGGGAGGAGTTATTTCTGTGCTTTTGAGCTTCTCGCTCGAAGTTAGCTTTGGAAGGATCTAGGTAATAGCTACTTGGCACATTAAAATATATTGTTTCTATAGTTCCTACCTTCTACTGGTGTTAAGTAGTGGAAAGCTTGCAGCTTCAAGTTTCTGTAAGACTCCCCTTTTAAATAATAAATTGTTGGATATTTTCGATGCAGTATACAGAATGAAAAAGTAACATTCATTGATTATACTTCATGTGGTATATATGGTTCTTCTCTTGGTCGATAACATTCGTGGCTCTTATGAGTTATTATCATTCTCTCGTATAATCATGTTTCTTTTACAAATTGAACTTCCCCTGCATATATGGAGGGGGCCATAATTTTGATTTTCTTAATCCAATTTCTCATGTCAGCTCTGTATATGGAGCATAGTTGCAGTATTGGCCGATACCGATACGACCGATACCGATACGGTTTGGTATGTCCCGGTCCGATACTGACCGATACCGACATTAGGAGCCTCTTTTTCGGTCAATTCGACAAAGAAAATTGAACAAAAAAGATCAATCAACAAGGGGGTAAAAGCATAATAAGGTTGTAAAAGAAGAAACAAATTTCGTTCAATTTTCTGTCGAATTGACCGAAAAAGAGACCCCTAATGTCAGTATCGGTCAATATCGGACCAGGACATGCCCGGTCGTATCGGATCGATATCGGCCAATACTGCAACTATGCTCCAAAAACAGAGCTCACACGAGAAATCACATGCAAACCAATCGACAAGGGTGACTATTGTTTCATTCAATTTTAAAACTACTAAGAAACACTTGAAATATTTAAAATGATGCCTAAATGTATAAAATATATTTTCTAAAATGTTAATAAATTATTAATAATTATTTGTTTTTCGATACATAAAAATCCGATACTACCGATTCTGATACAGATACCAATACTGCAAAACCTTGATATGGAGTTACTTCTGGAGAGTGTGATCACTACCACGAAATTCTTTTATTGCTTTATCTTGATGGGTTTAGAGGACCTAGAAACCTGGGTTCCACTTTATTCCCAGTTGTATATGATCTGGTTTAGGTTTGGAACAAGCTTGAAAGCTGTGTAAACATAATAATGATGCAGGTTACCTTTGATGAAAGTGACTTTAAGGAGGGTCTCACTTTATCCGAGGTGCAAAAGGAAATTTATGTTTCTAAAATAGACATTTTGCAATTAAAATAGTAGGGAGGGTTGCTGCATTAGATGAATGCTTTTTCTTCCTTTTGGGACGAACTTGAAAATTCAATGTTAAAGGAATAAATTGCAACAACAATTCCCCACTATTATTTACATGAGAAGGTCGACTATTCTGGTGGAAACTGCATCAAGGCACTCTGCATACTAGTCTCGTCTCTTTTATTTCTGGCACATATTATGATGACTAATCTGGCGGGTCATGTACCAATATAACATGCAAACCTATACCAGTTCATTGGAATCTGTGAAGGGTAAGATAGCTTTATATCATGTGCCATCAAATTTGGTAAATCAAGTGAGTCAATCCTCCTTTTCACATTCTCTTGGAACGTTGCTACGTTGCCCTGTCGGGTTGGCCCGCCCGTTACGTGGCACATTCCCATTGGCAGGTCAACCGGCGGTGGGACCATGCAAATAGGGGGGAGGGGGGATGGGTTGTGCCATGCGGCGGGCGGACCAGTCCGCCTGTGGGCAACTAAGGGTATGTTTGCTCCTCTTTTTTAGGACCAACTTTTGAGTTTAAACTCAAAAATACTTGAAAATATTGTTTGGCTTCCAACCATCCAGAAACACGTTTCCAATTTTTTTTTTTTTTTGAAAACCAACGTTATAAACTAGTTTTTGGAGAGAGGCTGAAAGTAGTTTTGGGAGTGCTGCTTTACCTTTCTCCAAAGAAAACTCTCTTGGGACCAGAGCTCCTCTCCCCTAACCTCACTTTCTTCTCTCTCCTCATTTCCAAAATTTATGTTCGTGAGAACTGGGAAACCCCATTCATCTTTTGCCTCCTTCTCCCTCTCCTTCCTCCTCTCCTTCGCATCCTTCTCCCTCTCCTTCCTCCTCTCCTCTGCATCCTTCTCCCTCTCCAACTGAGCGCACCCGAAGCCAACCGGAGCTGCCTCAGTGTTTCCGAAATGACACGAGGAGAAGATTGAGATCAACCAGATCCGCCACAGAGGTGGTACGGGGGATCGGCAACAAGGCTTCGACGATCGGCTCCGGGAGACAGTGAGGCGGAGCAAGTGTTCAGACGACCAGGACTCGCACATTCGGTGACCACCGACGGGTCTGAAGTGGTCCAGCAATCGGCTGGTGCCAAAAGCGAGGTTGGCGGTTGTGCCTCGGTAGTGATGAACGCTTAGGAAGGCGGAGTTGCTCGGGACCTCTTCTTCTCCGCCACTGTCGAGACGACTACGACATCGCCTGGGCAAAGCTGGTTGGTTTTTGACCTGGGCGCGGACTCCATGAGTCAAATTGTGGAGGTTCTGGCCGTTGGGTGGGGCGTTCATGGACGGCCAGACGTTGAGGGCATCTTCACCTCTTGTTGGTCACGACGGAGCGGGTTCTGGGACATGGCACATGTTGCGGCTGGAATGATTTCAGTAGAGGGACACATGACACAATGATACATTGGGGGACACATGACACAAAAATTTTAATAAAAAAATACTTTTACAAAAATATATTACCAAACAGAATTTGAAACTTTTATTTCTTAAAATTATTTTCCAGATGAAAGTAACCAAAGGCAAAGCTAAAAATTTTATACTCATAAACTTTATAACTAACTTTTAAAAAATTGTTTTCAGAAAGAAATATCAGAAAGACTATCCAAACGGACCCTAACAGGGGCGGAGGGACACTATGGGTGCACTGGGCTGTAGCCCAGTGCAAGAAAAAAAGGTTGATAATATTTTTTTTATATGTAAAGTGGTCAGTCTAGTGCAATGAAGTCATCCCAGTGCAACTGTACAAAGAAATCCGATCGGATGTTCAAGTTAGCAAATAACAACTGTATGTTCAAAACAAAATTTTGAAGTGAGCAACTAGGGCCCGACCTCTCCAATCCAAGACTCCATCTCTCTTCCTCTCTTTCCAGACTCCCTCTTCTCTCTTCAGTGTTCTCCAACACGGTAACATCCCGTCGTCCCGACTTCCAGAATCTCGGCTGTAGGGCAGCAGCGGGCCAACTGGTGCTTACCCTTTCCAACCCGACCGTCAGGCTGCAACGACGCAGCTCCTCCCGCTCTCGATCTCGGCTCTAGCCTCTCCCAATCTCCCTCTTGGCTCTTCAGACTTTAGCTTCTTCATCTCCTCTGGACCTCTGCTAAAACCCTAACTAACCCCCAAGTTTTTTTTAAATCGTAACCCTAATTTTTTGTTGTTTAATTGTTTTGATCTTAATTCATTTTTTCTTGTGTATTGCTGTTAGTAGTTCCCATTAGTAGTTAGAATTCCATCCTGGATGACTTTATAATATATTATGATAGTTATATGTCAATGTATCTTGCAAAGGTCCATTTCATTCCCATAATCAGGTGGTATTCTTATATGCAATATATTCTTTCTAATGTATGATTTTTACCCGCTTATGCTTTCCAGCATCTTACAAATATTTGTTCGTTTTAGTAGATTGGAGACTCCATGTGTCAAAAAACTTTTAAGCATCATATTGGTCATCTCTGTTGGGGTTCTTTTAACATATATTTCCTTATATGACAACATCTAGTTTGTGTTTGAAAATTTCTTATTGTAAAGATATTTCTGTTGCTTGATAGTGTAATATGTCTAAGAATTTAGATCTACACTAATTGTATGGTCTGGCTTTCAAAATTTTTGTTTTAATTGTGCCTGCTAATTAAAGAGTTCTTTGTTGCATATCAAGTCTCTATAAGTCATAATAAGTCTCAAATTTCTTTAGAGCTGATACAGATTTAGAAAGTAAAAATGCGGAGCACTTTTGTTATTAAAAGTTTTTCTACGTGTCTATGACACTTGATGCACCCCTAACTGGTTCAAGAAAATTAACATGTGTGGTTATGAGATGGTTCAATAAAAGATTATCAGTCAAACTAGCAAGTTGTTTCTAAGTGGAGCACCCTTTCTTAAGTTTATTGTCTATGATAGATTTCGAATCATCGAATTTATAAAGGAAACTTTGTCGAATTTTTGACATAAATTTTTAGAACCTTAAGTAACTATTAGTTAGCCCACCCTATTACGAAATCCTGTCTCCGCCCCCGGACCCTAAGCCTTTTCCTTTTTCTTGTTCAACTTGCATAGTATTCTTTACCTTTTCTAAAAAATAAGGATGATGACTAATCTTGGTGTTTCACTCTGTTTATATCATATTGACGTTCTTCATTTTTTCACGCAGGGTCCAGGAGAGAAGGTACCAGCAGCCCAACCTGCAACCAAACCTGCAGAGTAAGGCTTGCTACTTTAGGTATTTAAATCACTGATATACTTATTTGATCTCAGTTGATTCTCATTGGTCATTTTTCAGGGCACCTGCCAAGAAATCCAAGAAATGAGCAGCTGTAGCAGAACCCATAGGTCTAATTTTATGTGCATCTACTGAATAGCTTTCTGAAATGTTGCTTTATGAATTGTTTGTTTTTGTCTCTACCCTTTTTCCAAATTAAGAAATGGATTGAAGTACTAATAGATCGCTGTAGGCATTTTAGTAATACCCTTTCTTGTTACTGCATTTGGTGCATCTGATGAGAGTACTTTACCGAGCCTGGAGCTAATCTGGTGCATGCACTTTTGTATGCTTAAATTAGCAAATGGAATAGCTGTTGCAATTAGGCAGCAAATAACTGCATTTTGCTGCTTATGAAAATATTGCTCGCTGAAATGATGTGCCAGTTGCTGCTTTATTAGAATTCCTATTCTGACCCTAGTCACTCTTGTAGGAGTAAATGTTTTTTTTAAAACTTTGACATTATTGCGTTAGACTATTTTAGCGTAGATATGTTGTCCCACTATTTCTATTATATATTATGTCTCCATCCTACATGTGGGTTCCACTTTTGTTTTATATTGGTTGTGGTCTACATGTAATAGAGTGGGAACAGAATATAAAAAAAATAGTGGAATAGCAGATCTGGTCTGAGACTATTCACACTTGTATGCAACTGAGATCTTTTATATAATAGTAGAACTTGATGTCCTCGATAACACAATTGGGCTTCTTTCTCGTTTGGAAGATTCTGGTGGTCATACAATGATAGCAATTTGTAGTTGCTTTACATTTGCTCTCAATAGCAACATAATTTGTAGAAATCAAACTTTGAATGTGTTGAAGCATTGTTTTTAAGGCTACATGGGGAGTGAAAAAGAATCCTTGCATAATATTTCCAAGATTATTTATTCCTGCCTAGATGCTATTTGTTGTTTTTATTGCATATGATTTCTAGCTTTGGATTGCCATTCCTTATTCTTTGGCGTAATTTGTCGGAGACAAATGCAATTTTCTATCACAAATTATATCATCTTACTCGTGGTCTATTCCTTGTAGTCTTGTCGTCTAGTCTCCTTGTAATCTAGGAGAACTTGGTGGTTGGTCATTGGTTATTGGTTGTATGAGCTTAAATTAAAATCTACAAGTGCAATCCAAAAGTTATGTTTATCTATGATCCAACTAGCCACCTAGGATTTATGGCATGGACGTTTCGTGTTCATAGTTACCTTGGCTAATAGAAAGTTGAATTTAGGTCTATATCTGGTAAGAAATTTTTGTATGGGAAGTTCTTTAGTAGACGTGATTTCCTGGCCAGATTATGATTAAAAAAGGAAAAAGAAAAAGAAAAAAGAGTGTGTTAGAATAAACGTAGAAGAAGGAAGAAGAAAATCGGAAAGAAGATCTCTTACTAGTATAATCATATAGTGGGAGGCAAATGTCTTATTTATACAATCCAATGAAGATGTAATATTAATCTCTAAACAATGTGGGACTAAAATACAAAGTGAGAATCCAACCCTTTAGTAACCCTTGTTATAACACTTCCACTTTGGATGACCACCATCTCTAAGTCTATTGTCTCGTTAAAACTTTGCCAGAAAAATCCATTAGGACAAAACCTCTGCAAAAGAAAAAAGTACAATCTTTATGATAACTTAGATATGTGTTGGACACGCTTAATGTTGTCTCATTAAAACCTTGTTAGGAAAAATCTAATGGAAAAAAAAATCATGACTAAGAAAAATAGTACAACGCGTATAGTCCATACAAAATGTATCTTCCCCTGAAAACAATCACTCATGATGATGTTGATCCTGAACAGTCAGCTGATGAATACATCGCATTCTAATTTCATGAACTAGTTTCTGAAAAGTTGATTTTGGCAACGATTTGGTGAACAAGTCTGCAAGATTATCACTTGAGCGAACTTGTTGGACGTCAATATCAAAGTTCTTCTGAAGCTCATGAGTACAGAAAAACTTCGGTAAGATGTGTTTGGTCTTGTCTCCTTTAATGAATCCATTTTGAATTTGTGCAATACATGTTACATTATCCTCATGAATAACAGTTGGAGTATTTGTGATAGGGAAAGGTGATAGGAGCTAGGAATGTGTTGAATCAACGATCTCAGCCAAATACATTATCTACTTGTTTCATGAAGAGCCAATATTTCTGAGTGATTTGATGATGTAGCAACCATTGTCTGTTTAGTTGAACGTCAAGAAATAGCTGCATTGCTATTAAAAAACACATCCAGTTTGTGAACGACCTTTATGGGGATCAAATAAATAACATGAATCTGCAAAGCCAACTAGATTCGCGATGTCAGATAAACTACGAGTACAAAAATAATTTAATGTCGGTAGTTCCACGAAAATATCTCATCACATGTTTAATGTCATTCCAATGTCTGCGAGTTGGCGCCGAGTTATATCTAGCCAACAGATTGACAGAGAATAATATGTCTGGCCTTGTACATTGTGATAGATACATTAATGTCCCAATGACATTAAGGTACGGTACTTCGGGTCCTAGCACCCTTTCATTGTCGTCCTTAGGACGATATGGATCTTTATTGTTATCTAAAGATCGAACAACCATGGATCTTTATGTTTAGGGTTTGTTTTTTTGTTTCATGTTTATGGTATTTTTTATTTTATTTTTAATTTTTTTTTTGTGATTGTTGGGTTTTTTTTTGGTTGGTTTTTTTTCTGGGTCACTTATCAAACCTTTTTTTTTGTAACGTTCGTATTGTAACGTTTATATTTTACCAACTGTTCTTTCTTTCTCATATCTATAAATTTCTGTCATTCTATTCATTTATTACTCAACCCACACATACTTCCAATTTTTTTCTTCTATTCGTTTCTCACTCAACATAAGCTAGTTCAGCTCACTCACTATATTTAGAAGCTCACTCTCTTGTCATGGATCAAAGTCTAACAATACTAGTTCGATTGGAGGTGTGCTAAATAAGTTAGTTTATGAAGGAGGTTTAACTGAATTTTTTTTAATTGATCGAAATATTTCGTTTGATGGTTTACGTAATTAAATTGTTGAGCAATGTTCTATTGATTATGAATTTATATTGGTACATATTTTTTTAATTAATTGTATAAAGTTAGTTAGTGAACAAGCATAGAAATTTATTCTCGAAGTTAATGTGCAAGCAACGTACATTAATATTTATGTAACTTCACCACCACCTAGAATTAATATTGTAAGTAGTATACGTGCTTCTAATCAAGTTAATATTGCTGCTAGTTCTTCTCATCAAGTTATTTCATTTACTGAACAAGAACATATAGTAGATGATGGTAATAACGACGATGAAAACAATGATGATTTAATTGAAAATTTAGATGATGAATTTGATGACAATGTTGATAGTGTTAACATTTCTGGATTATGTGTTGGAAGAAAATTTGATAATCGTTCTGAATTTTGATATTATATTATTGATATAGCAATTGCACATAATTTTACTTGTCATGCTACTTTAAACAATGCTACTGTGATTGTATATAAATGTAACGATTTAAGTTGTAATTGGAGAGTATACGCTAAAGTCGTTGGTGAAGGTGAAGGTTTTGCTATTGCTACGCTATAAAACGTATATTCTTGTTTATGTGGACTTACAACAGGTTCTAATACATTAGTTACTACTGTATGGATTAAAAATAAGATTATTGATAAAATTTGAGATAATCAGTCGTATAGTCCATCGCATGTTGTAAATGATAAATTTAGAGAACACGAAATATATATATTAAATATTATAAAGCTTGGAAAGCTAGGGAACTTGCTCTATCTGAAATAAATAGTAGTTATATTGATGCATATAGTAGTCTTGAAGCATATAGTAGTCTTGAAGAGTATGGTTTTAGAATTATTGAGACAAATCTAGGTAGCCAATGTTTTATACAAATTACAGTAGACAATAGATTTCAAAGAATTTTTATTTGTTTTAAGGCATGCATTGATGGATTTTTAAGAGGATGTTTACTAGTGATTAGTACTTATGCTACTTTTCTTTTCTCTAGATATCAAGGTATTTTATTTATTGTTCGTGCTCATGATCCAAATTATCAGTTATATCCAATTGCTTATGTTGTTGCTGAGAGTGGAAATATTGATTATTGTGCTTGGTTTTTGAACGGTTTGAGAACATCTTTTGAAAAATATTTTGATAAATGGAATACAATTTCTTTTATATCAGATAAACATAAAAGATTGATAAGGGCTATACGTGATATATTTCCAGAATCGTTATCCAACATTTTAAACAAAATTTGAAAAAGTATTCATATTTTTCCATTTTCAACGTAGTTTAGACTATCTTGCTAGATGTTATAATGAAACAGATGCAAACTATTGTTTGAAAAAAAATTAAAGCTGAAAACATAGATGTTTACAATTGGCTCGTTGGAGTAAATGATGAAACTCGTTTTTTTCACACTAGATAACAACTTATTCTCCTTGTCCCATATTATGTATTAACACGTCGAACCATGCTGAATGTTTCAATGACTGGGTTAAAAATTTACGTAATAAATCAATAACAACACTACTTGATGGGATTTGAGCAAAAATTATAACACTTCAGGACAAGGATCGGCAAAAAGCTAAAAAAAAATTAAACTGATTATTGTCCGAAGATGTTGCAAACTATGGCTCTTATCACAAAAGAAAATCATCGGCTGCAAACGTTGAATATAGTTAGATATTTGTTTGAAATATTTGCCACATCTACCGGTAAAATGGTCATTTCTCCGAATGGTAACTGAAAGGTATTTCTTCCGGGCTACCACCACTCAACTAAATCGAAGATCAAGTCTCTATCGTGACGTAAAAAATATATCTGATCAATATAATCAAAACCAAATACGTTCACCAATGCATATTGTTCTTCAGTCAAGATTCAGTACCCAACGTCATCCTCATAACGCCATGAGACATGCTCTCGTGTTCGTATAGTTTCGGGACAATCATATTGCTATATATGCGATATATAAACGATGTTATTATTGGACATGTAAAAAAATATAAATTATATCGACTAAAATAATTAAATTTTAATATACCTGTCCAGAAAATACTAAACTAGAAATGTGCGATTCATGCTGCTGGATAATCATATCAATGGTAGGCCCTCCCGGAATACGTCTATCGTTTTGGGTATCCATCTGTAATATGTTAGTTTGGATTTAGATTCGTAGAACATTAAGATTAGGATTAAGATTTCTGCTAAAGTTAGGGTTATGGTTAAAATAGTTAGTATTAGTAATGATATTAGGGTTATAAAAATGTTTGGGGTTATGGTTAAAATGATTAGTATTAATATTAGTATTACGGTTAGGATTAGAAAAATGGTAGGGTTAGGGTTAAGGTTAATTTTCCATATATTTTTCCGTTTGGCTAAACTTAGGATTATGGTTAAAATAGTTAGTGTTAATAATGATATTAGGATTAGAAAAATAGTTATGGTTAGGGTTAGAGTTAGGTTAACATAATTAGTTTTATTGTTAGAAATTGGATTAAGAAAAATAATTAGGTTTAGGGTTACGGTTAAAATGGCTAGTATTATAGTATACTATAACTATAGCCATTTTTCTAACCCTAAATTCTAATCATTTTAACTATAACCATAACACTAACTACGTAATAACACTAACACTAACTACGTAGTAACACTAACTACTAACACTAACTACTAACACTAACATTAACTACTTAGGATTAGCAAAATATTTATGATTAGGGTATAATCATAACTATTTTGCTAAAGAGTAGTATTAGATTATAACTAAAATTAAAATTAAAATTAAAATTAATAGTTTTTCTTCCATCATACTAAAATTAATTAAGAATATTAACTATCAAAACTAAAATGATACAACTATTTAAAAAATGATTAACATGTTAAATATTAACACTAACGCTATATTATTCGATTTTTGTAAAAATATTTATCCTGCCTTCATCATTCTTACAATTATAATAACATTCTAAGCATTATAAGATTGACTAACAATATAGTTTATACTAAATGATTATGGCTACTAGGACGAGGATTACAATTATAATTATGGCTAAGATTAGAAATCAAACTTTATAATAAAAATTTGATTATGGCTACTAAAATTATACAATTATTTAGAACAATTATAATTATGGCTAAAATTACAACTTAAAAAATAAAAATATTACAAATCAAAATTTTTTTTTCTTGTTTTACTCTCTGCTACTGCTTCTCTACTTCCTCCTCCACTCCACTCCAAACAAATACTACTTCTCTGTGGATTTACTATTTCCTCCTCCCTCCTTATACAACCCACACACCAACCACTCACCCACCCTATTAAACCAACCCCCATCTTAAACCGGCCAAACCGTATTAAATATCTCCAATCACTCACCCAACCGAACCGCGAATTAGAGCTGCCCATTTTTTGCCAACTTAGTTAGCGAAAATCTGATGCCACGTCAGCAGCTGAACCACACTACGCCACGCTCCGCCACGTGAGCATATTTGTTCAATTTTCGCCAACTCGGCTGGCGAAAATATGCAAACCTGATTTTAAAAAATTATTTGTTACTTTTTCGTCATCTGGAATGACAAAAGCTTTCGTTGCTTTTTATATTTTTAAAATAGTTTTATTTTTGGTAATTTGTTTTAAAATATTTTTGGTACAACAAATTTTCTTATATTTCAAATAAACACACTGCAGAAGAGATTGGATGATAAGTTAAAACATGTATTTCCTGAAGAGTGCAAAGAGAGCAACGTATTCACGAGACACCATAAAGAAGAAGAACCTCCTCTCTTTTTTACTTGTGTTTGGGATTTGCTATGAGAAGTAGTTGCGTACTTTGTGTAGAGGGACGCTGATGTAGAGAGCGAGTAAAAAGAACGAGGAGAAAAGTGGAGAATGAGCTGGCCTCCAAAGCCAGAATGAATCAAACCGGTCTCACCCTTAGTTGCTTAGAGACAGACAAGTGGGCTTGGGCTTGGGCTTGGGCTTGGGCTTGCGCGCGGTGTAGTGTCGCGGACCACCGGCTTTCTTAGACAGCAGACAGGACAAATGGTGGAGATTTCTATAATTCTGTTTATAATCTTGTTAATTTTGTTTCAAGGAAGAAGAAAATAAGTGTGATGTGATGACCCTGGGCTTAGGAGGAGTTTGAAATCATTAGTTTGAGTAAAGTCTCTTGGGTTGTATCTCCATCAAACTTCAAAACCGAAGTCCAAACCTATCGAAAATGCCAAACGAATCGAAGGGGGACCGTGCGCTGACATGACAGTCCTCCATTGGCTTCAGCCCCCACCCGCTGCTACCATGGGTCCCATCCGTCCAGCCCGTCCAATGGTTAGCCGCCATGTCAGCGCGGGCTTATGTACCCTCCCCCCCTCCCCGGTTTTATAAGACAGCCGTTGTAAAAATATTGGCTTATGCTACTACAACCGCCACCAACACTGTTGTTGTTGTTGTTGTTGCTGCTATTACTACTACTAGATGGAAGTTGTCATTTAATTAGTATTTTGTAATAGACTAGTTATTTTCGTGCATCCGACACCGATAATTCGATTTTTGAAATTATTTTTCGTTTATATCACTAATAGCATATACATGTGTCATATTCATAACCATTTAACATCACTTTGCTTTATCGTATAGATAGTAAACATTATTGAACGACTTTTGTTTTCTCTAAATACAAGAAATTTATCGAGTCAATATTAGTATAATAGGTTTTGTATCATATAGTCTTAAAAAGATCCCCTTAAAAAAATTCTCCTAAAACATCTTAAAAAAATCCTCATTAAAGAAGAGGAAATGAGTTTTGGAGATATTATGATTTATTTTCTTAAACTAAGCTTGAGGGTATTTTAGCCATTTTAAATATACGAGAGCAAAATAATTTTTTTTACACTTAATAAGTGCTTATTCGTTTTTGGAGTAGAAAAATACCACTTATAAAATTTGAATCACTTGTATGCAAAAACTAAACACGATTATTTGTTGCCACTTTTGAAATCTAACGCTTACACGTGGTTGGCACTATTTAGGGACGGTTGGGATATGTGTAACTCGTAGAAAGTGTGAAAGTGATTTCTTGTCTTCTAAAAGTGAAATGCATATTCTTTTGAGTTTTATGCTAATTCTTGTCTACTGAAACTAAGTTTCAATGTTTTGATAAATAATATTTTGTCTTTGGAAATGGGTAAAATTCACACATGTGTTTGGATGTTAAATATAAAGGAGTTAAAAAGTAAAAAAGTACACCATAATAATAAAAAAATATTATTGATTATACAATTAAATTGGAAAAATTTTATTAATAGTAATTGTTTAATTTTTTATTTTAAGTATTAACAAGTAATATCACAATTTTTTTATTAAGTAATCATTAAGTGTAAAATAATATTACTATTGTGTATTATTGTTCCTTATTCAATTATTTAATATTAGACAAAAAAAAAATGATAATTATTTTAATACCATGATTAAATAAATAATTAGCACTAATTATTTAATAATATTTAGTAGTATATAGTTAAATAATTAAAATTAACTAACTATTAGTTAGTAATTAGTTAATAATCAATTTAATAGTTAACTAATTATTTAATAAAACTTCATTTAATTAGTTAAACAATTAGTGTTAATTATTTAATTATTAATAATAATCAGTACTAGTTAGCTAAATGATTAGTACTACTTACTTAATTAGTTATAATAATCAGTACTAATTAGCTAAATGATTTAGCTAATCAGTACTAATTATCTAATAATAATCCATAATAATTACCTAAATCATTTAAGTAGTTAAATAGTTATCACTAATTGTCTAATAATATCAATACTAATTAGCTAAATGATTAATATTAATTATTTTATAATATTATATAAAAATTTGATTTGTATAAGTACTAATTATTTTTATTTAATCTTACTATTATTTTTTAATTAGTTAAATAATTAATGCTCATTGTTTAACAAATATTAAATTAGTATTAATTATCTAATAATAATTAGTATAAGTAGCAGTATAAGGACTAATTATTTTATGTTAAATTAAAATTAATTATTTAACTAATATTAAGTTAGTGCAAAAGTGTCCCGTTCAAACAATTTTACTTAAAAGCGGATGTGTGTAGAAAAGTCTCTTTTTCATATACACAGAGGGACAAAAAATTAGAAAATCTATACTACTATATAATAAGAAAAGATAAGGCTTCAACCGTGAAAATTTGTGTTCCTAAAATATCATTATATATGTTTATTACTTAAATTTGTTCATTAAATTTAACATGGATAGTTAGGTAATTACGTGGAGAACAAAAATAAAAGGGAATTGTTGTTTGCTCTTTCCAATACGTAAAAAATTTACTCTTCTCAAGTATTAAAAAAAAAAAAAATTACTCTTTTCAAATAATATGAAATATGTGTAAGGCACGTGTATATATACTAGTAATAGTAATTTCAAAGTTCATATTCTCTCTTTAATAATTTAACCAAACATTGTAAATGTAAAAGTTGCTCAGCACAATTATGCAAAAACAAACAGTCCATACGTGTAATTTACAAAACAGACCAATCATGCAACTGAGGGCTTGTTTGATAAACAAAATTTGGAGATAGATTTAGACTTTCTCCTGAAAGTGAATAGAAATCTTCCTTTTCCCATGTGTTGGTTCAGCTGAATTTGGAGAATTTGGGAGACATGATTGGAGAAATGCAGTTCCTATATCCTATAAGAATGTTGGGTTGGAAGTGGCACATGAGAAATGTCGGATTGGAGGACGGAGAAGAGGGGCGGGCGACAGCTGGAATGGCGGAACATCGGGAACAGCTTCCGGGAAGGGATCGATGGCCTCCTCTGGTTTGGGAATGAATGCGTGGGTGTTGGCTTCCGGAAAGGGACGGCGGAGACCGGTGGCCTCCTTGGCAGTGATAGTAGAAGCTGTGGTGATTTGAAAAAGGTGTAGAGAGAAAGAAAAAATAAAAAATGTGATATGTTTAAAAATGCTGTGAAATGAAAGAGAGAGAGAGAGAGAGAGAGAGAGAGAGAGAATGATTAATATAAACACACTTCCAATACTATAGACTAACACATGTTGTGTCATAATAATTATAAGATTAATTATTATTTATTTTTAATTAAAATAATTATCATAGTTTCTATTATTCTAATATTTTTTTATATTTTATATTTTATATTTTATATTTTATATTTTATTTTTTTATCCTAACCAAACATCTATGTCCCTTACCAAAACACAAAAAAATACATAAATTTTTATCCACTTCTTATCTCAAAAGTTCAATTCTAAATATTTTCACACTTTACTTGGTTACCAAACAGGCCCTCCAAGAAAGAGGACTTATAGAATGGGGTTCCAGGTTCCGGTTCTGTTTTGATGGGTTCGGTGCGGACGTGGGAATAAAATTCCCCTTCCCCTTTCCTGGTGCCAAAAATAAGGCTTTTTATAAGGGCACTGCCAATTTTACTTGGGGCTAGCCCAGGATTGGGGCTAGCCCACTATAGAGCAACATTTACTCATACTAGCCCAAGTTTTTACTTGGGGCTAGCCCAGGATTTGAAAACATCCGTTGCTCTCATTCTCGAAACCTAGCTCCCCCCGACCGGTGCTTTCCCCCCTCCCGCCGACCCCCTCCCGCCGGCCGATCTCCGTTGTCCTCCTCCTCCTTGTCGATGGCTCCCAAAGTCTCGAAAGTACCAAGGTAGAAATCATCATTCTCCTTGTGCTATTGTATTTGAAAAATTGTCCAAATTTTTTAAGAAATCCTCTTGCATGTTGAAAATTTTGAGTTATTTTCTTTCAAATGAGGGCATACTAGTCCTTGGCGGAGTCTAGGATGTAGTTTAGACATAGAAGTCGTTTGAAACATGATTTTAGGGCGTACAATGTCGAGACTGCTCGACATTGTCGAGCAGTATCGAGCGGGACTGTAGAATTTCCTACAGTCCCATATAGATTTAGGACTGTAGGAAATTCGACAGTCCTATATATATATATAGGACTGTCGAATTTCCTACAGTCCTAAATCTATATGGGACTGTAGGAAATTCAACAGTCCTAAAAGATTAGGACTGTTGAAAAATCTGCAGTCCTGTATACTTACAGGACTGTAGAAATGGCTACAGTCCTGAAAAAAAATTCAATTATTATGTTAAAATATAAATTAATTTTTGTCTGTATATATTAATTTTTGTCTTATAGTCATGCCCCTGGAAAGGACACTGTGGATGAAGAAATGAGAAGACGCCCTACTGCGTCGATGCGTAAGGAACGCACAGTTTCGCAAGGCGTGACTATCCGCGAGGCCGAGGCACGCCCTGAAGTGAGGAAACGTCCATTGACGAAGAAGATTGCCACAAAGAGACGTGCTCCTCCTAGTTCTTCCGGTTCTTCTTCCTCCTCCGATGAGGACATGCCAAATGTTCCAAATCGGCCTACTGATGGTTCAGGACCTTCTCAGCCTGCAGATAGTCCTGTCGAGAGTCTTCCACAAACTCTCGGAAACCGGCCTACTGATGGTTCGGGACCTTCTGAGCAGGCAGATAGTCGAGTCGACACTCGTCCAAACGGTTGCTCTATGTTACCGTCGATCGAAAACCATATTGCATACCAAATATGGAACAATCCGGTAAGTACATTACGTTATGATAAATTTATATATAGTTGTAAGTTCAAAGTTTATTTTACATGGAGGTTTAATTTCATCCAATTGTTGACTTTTTAGGAGAGTGGTCGTTTGTTGACGGTGATCAACCATGGCAAAAAATACAATACATGGAGGTATGCATTATTAGGAGATGATGTGAAGGCAAAAATCAGTCACACCGGTCTACAATATTTGGCTAGCTACTCATATACGACGGTGGATAATGCACTGATTTCAGCATTTGTAGAAAGGTGGCATCCAGAGACCAACACTTTCCATCTACCCAATGGGGAGTTGACGATTACCCTCGATGACGTCCATCATATATTGGGACTTAGGGTTGATGGTCGTCCCATGCAGAATCATACTTTTGATGACTCCAGCATCGACTATTACGACAATATTGTGGATCATGTATCAGGGTGTCTGGGAGTTGATTCCACTAGTTTTACTAGTCTTCGAGAATTCAAGAAGTCCTATGGACTTCCTCTGAAATATTTGGAGGAGATATTCGTTGAGCCGGCCCCCGAAATTGATAATAGCGATAATGTGGCCCGCGGATATATGCAGTTCATCTTAGGGGCTGTCGGCATTACCGATAAGTCTGGAACGTCCATAAATGCCAAATATCTCATCGATTTGGACAACATTGAAACGGTGGACGAAATTTCTTGGGGAAACGGTATACTGGCATACCTTTACCGCGAGCTTGGTGCGGCATCCCGTGTGGGTTCAAAGACAATTTTCGGATGCCAGACTCTACTCCATGTATAGATATATCTTTGTCAACTTGTTTACATAAATTGAAATTGTGTTGTTTATTTTTGGACTAATATATTTCCGGTAACGTGAAGGCATGGATATACGAGCACTTTCCAACCCTGCAGCGGGCGAAGCTGAGCCAAGGGTATGACGAGAACCTGCCTAGAATGTGCCGATGGAAGCCGACTAAAGAAGATGCCAAACGTTCTCACACATTGGCCGCTCTACGGCATGCACTCGAAGATATGACGACAGAAGAGGTGAATATAGACCTAATTTTGTACTTAATTGGTATTAATTTACTACGTTATGCTAAATGACAATATGTTAAATTTTATGTGGTGCAGATTGTATGGGATCCATACCGTGATTTGCGACAGACTACCCGTCCGTTGCAACCAGTCGCCTTATATCACGGTGTTATCACTTGTCATGAAATCAAGGAGGCTTATATGCCGGATAGAGTGCTACGTCAGTTTGGCTACGTCCAAACTGTCCCAAGGCGAACTTTGCAAATGATAACTCCTCCGCACGGTACAAAACCGCTAAACTATATACCTGCACATTTCAACTGGGTAACGGCCTTCTTCACCGAGTGGCAACGCCACGTCATTAGAGATACCGACCGGCTACCAGCAGTCAATATGGCGGAGTGCAGCGACGACTACCTCGCCTACTACGCCGGTGTCGGACTACCGACCTTGTTCCAACGCGAAGGGGATATTGTGCGTGTACCGTCAGATCTTCCTCCCAAATCGGTCTTATATACTGCACTGGTCAAGATGGTGAGCCTACTTGTAGAGTTTAAGTTTGATATTTGTAACTGTGGCTAACGATTATTTTCATTTTTCATGAATAGGCAAGGAAAGTTAAGAAGTTGGGAAGAAGCCTCGTCAGTTGCCAGGGTTCCAATTATATGACAATCAATGACGAACTCCAAAATATCGACAACGCTGAAGAATATCCTTTCTTGGATACTAGAGAGCAACGCACGAAGAGGCGCCATGACGTTTGAACAATCATTTTGAGTTGTAAAGTGTGACTGAATATGACCTTTGAGAATTGTCAAAATTTGACCTGTAAACGTTGTAAAAGTTTGATTGAATATGACATTTTGCCTACTTGTGACACTTTGACGATATTGAGGATTTGAGTTGTAAAACTTTAAACTATAAATTTGCCTACTTGTGACACATTTAGTTAATTTTGCCATGTTGCGACACTATGAGTTAATTTTGCCTTGTTGTTACTATTTTGATCTGTATACTGGGCATATTGGTCAGTGGGTTAACTGTATATTCAATCCTAGTTTACACTAGGACTGTCAAAAATTGACAGTGAGTAAACTTTAGGACTGTCACAATTTTGACAGTCCTAGTTTACACTAGGACTGTCAAAATTGTGACAGTCCTAAAGTTATATATTTTCTCAGAATTGACAGTGAGTAAAGTTTTGGACTGTCACAATTTTGACAGTCCTAGTTTACACTAGGACTGTCAAAATTGTGACAGTCCTAAAGTTATATATTTCCTCAGAATTGACAGTGAGTAAAGTTTTGGACTGTCACAATTTTGACAGTCCTAGGACTGTCAAAATTGTGACAGTCCTAAAGTTTACTCACTGTCAATTTGACTGTCATAATTTTGACAGTCCTAGTGTAAACTAGGACTGTCAAAATTGTGACAGTCCTAAAGTTATATATTTTCTCAAAATTGACAGTGAGTAAACTTTAGGACTGTCACAATTTTGGCAGTCCTAGTTTACACTAGGACTGTCAAAATTGTGACAGTCCTAAAGTCCTGGCAGTTTTCCATAATGACAGTCCTAAGTTATTAGTAGCAATGCGCAATATACAATCAAAATCTTCATAACTCTTTTCATTACAATAGGTACAACATATAGTTCAATATACACTTAAACATACATGGATCAACACAATATACATCTTCACATGGGGCAGTATCAATCGATTAAAATATCAAAGTAGTCGTCCGACATAATTTTTGGATCCTCCATCTTCATCATCTTCTTATAGGCCGCCATTGCATCCATGTAGGGTGTCGTCCATGCGATCGCTTCCTCAGGTGCGTGTTTATACCAAAGCGTAGAAGGTGGCAGAATAGGAGAATGAGCGATCAACCTTGGGATGACGAAGTGTTGTCCGACAAGCCCAATGCAACATAGATTGGATACTCGGTGTTCGGCCGGGGGGGCACACATTGGAAAGAAAGTATTGTTAATACCTTGTGAGATAATTACAATAGGTAACTTATACCTATTAGAGAAGACGTAAGCAGCAGGCGGGACATCCATGTAATGCTCTGGTCCGGTAACTGTTTCCGTACAAGGTATGCCTGCCAACAAATCCCCAACAATTTCTTCGCCAAGTATCTGGCTATAGAAGGCTAGTCGCGACTCCAACTCCTTGTACAGCTCTGCCCTAACCTGTCGCCATCCTGCTTCCACTGAATAGCCTAGTTGTCTTGCTAGTGCATGGTATCCACAGTGGCCATCCGCAGGAACATCATCAATAGACCAAATGAAGTTCCGTATCTCAGGTAGAAATTTTTCAATGTATAGACTATAAGAAACAGAAAATTTCTCAACACCCTCCGCCGTGCCTGCATCTATCGTTTTCTGTTTCTTCCCCCTTCGAATAGTTAGCTTAGGAGTTTGAACAACGGACTTTGCCTCCAAACTGCGTTCGATATGTTCAAATAAGGATGGATCTCTTTTAGTTGACTCCTCCTCCTTCTTTTTGGCTCTACTCTTTCTTGAGTGTGGTCTTCCCTTAGGAGTTCGAACAACGGATGGCTCTTGCAATCGAGTAGTTGCCGGGACTGCAATCTCTTGGATTTTAAACTCAATGGATCTTCTCTCCGGTTCCGTTGCGCCACACCACCTTGTGTGAAGTAGTTTAACTTGGGACAACGCAAAGAAATTATCTTGCACTTCCACCGCCGGCATTATCGACAGCTGTCGCCAACGTTGATCAACAACATCTATTGGAATAGGTATAGATTCACGACGGTATTCGTTGATTTCATGTGCACACGGAAGTCCGAGTGAATGTCTATATGAACAACCGCAAACCTCGGGATCATAACCCACCGACTTCGACCTTCGAATCTCCTCAAACAATAACCCCAAGGCCTTGTGAGATATCCCATGGGATAAACCATCCAATAGGTGTTCTTGCTTGTATTCATGCTTTGCAATATTGAGGCTCATCTCAAATGATGCTACAATATCGTTCACCGTGGCAATAGTCATCAAATGAATCGATTGCCAAACAGAGACAAAATTACCGACCGATGAGCGTAGATATCTTTTCAAACATGAGTGTGCCCCTTCGACCCGGTTCGTAGTGATCGTGCCATAATGCTTCACCATGTTGGTCCATGCTAAGACGAATTGCTCTTTATGTGGTCCTAGCCAAGTATCTTTGATATAAGATATGCATGTCGGGTTACTTGGCTCCCACTTTTGTTGGAACATGTACCATGCTGCGTCGTAACTGTCTGTAGTACTTGCTCGCCATACAAGACTCCAATCACTGTAGAATTCTTCGAAGCGAAGCATGTCAATTTTACCGTCCACAGTTTCAAATTTTTTCTTGCATTGAGCATGGATATTTCTATTTATATGCCAAGTGCATAGTAGTCTATGCGCATGAGGAAATACAATATCTATAGCATTTATCAACGCATATTCTCTGTCAGTAACAAAAACAGACGGCTCTTTGTAACCTGTGTAAAGGGATTGTAGTTTCCTCAACGCCCATGTGTAATCCTCTACTGTCTCACTCTTCATAAAACAAAAAGCCACTGTAAATGTTTTTCCCGTAGATGTAAACCCGACAACATGCAAAAGAGGCATCTTGAACTTGTTGGTCTTATATGTACAATCAAGGACCAACACGTCTGCGAAGGACCGAGCCATGTGGGTGCAATCAGGATGAGCCCAAAACAATGAAAGGAGTTCATCAGTTTGTTGATGTCTTCTATGGTACTCCACGTAGTGATGCTCCCCAAGCAACTTCAATACTTGCTGCATCGCCATTCTTCCTTTCATACTATTGCATTTCGCTCTAGCCAAACTATTATAGATCGTCCTCATGGTAAACTTGTTCCCATCTTGTTTTTGTCGCACAACAGAATATATTTGTTTCGGTGCAACTCCTAAAAGGAATATTTCTTCAACCAACTTTTTCTCATCCTCCTTCAACCGTGCCACGTAGGCATGACCCGTAAGTGTCCCTGGAATAGGATGATTGTGTCTTCCATTCTTAACTTCGATTATCCACTTCACATCTTCAACTTTTACAATCAACACCTTCAATGGACAACTACATTTTCTCGTCCCAACATTTTTCTTAGGGATTTCTTTTTCAACAACACCCTTCTTTTTATGATGCCTAAACACACCTCCTCTTTCGCATCCAAGCTCAAGATATTTTCGGCCCGGCCGAGATCGGATGGATCTTGCAATGACAATAACTACGTTATGTCGTCTCCCAACTTCTCTGCACCACTCTAATGCTTCTTCATGGCTTGCAAACTCAATATCCGTTGAGAAAATATCATCCACATCAACACCAACAGCAGGATGTACCACAATATCTGAACAAGCTTGGTCCTATAACCAATATCAAATAATATAAAAATTAATAACTTCATATAATTATCCAGGACTGTCACTATTTTGACAGTCCTATTTTTATATAGGACTGTCAAAATTATGACAGTCCTACTTTTACGTAGGACTGTGGAATATTTGACAGTCCTATATTTATATAGGACTGTCTAATGTTTACAGTCCTAACTCGTGACTGTCAAATTAGGGTTATCGTTTTACGTACCGTACGTGCTTCGGAACAACCAACTTGTACTTCGGAACGTCCGGAGTGCATAATTAATGAATTGGACGATCCGACTTCGTCATCGAACATTTTTTCATGCATTGTTCCTACATTAATCAAAATAAACTCAATCTTTTTCGCACAATTGCAAAACTTATTCAACGTAGGTTGTCGAAGACATACCGGAAGAATATTCCTTGGAGTATCACCAAAGTAAAATACTCCTCCAACCACAACTAGCTATTTCCAAATTTAGGTTTGGGCTTGGTGGAATGAGGGTTTCTTAAGTCTAGGTGGAATGCCAAAAATAGAAACCCATTTGACTTTTATACTTTGGTGTGGGGTAGCCCCAACTAACTATCAGAGTGGCAAACTTGTAATTTTTGGAAATGGACTGTCAAATTTTTGACAGTCCTAACAATTTGTAGGACTATCAAAATGTTGACAGTCCTACAAATTGGGTAGGACTGTCAAAATTGTGACAGTCCTTCAAAGTGGTAGGACTGTCAAAATGTTGACAGTCCGGATTATAACTGGGGGCTAGCCCCGAGTAACTTTCATGATGGCAAACTTGTAATTTTTTGTAAATTTACAATGGGCTAGCCCAGAGTCAAATGTGCAGTGTCCTTATAAATGGGACTGTCACAATTTTGACAGTCCTAACTATTTGTAGGACTGTCAAAATTTTGTCAAAATTTTGACAGTCCTTCCAAGTCGTAGGACTGTCAAAATTTTGACAGTCCTGAGTATTACAGTGGGCTAGCCCCGAGTAACTTTCATGATGGCAAACTTGTAATTTTTTCTAATTTTTCAATGGACTAGTCCCGAGTAAAATGTGTAGTGCCTTTATAATTAGCCAAAAATAAAGACGGCTCCTTTCCAACTCTTCGACTCCACAAACTAACGCGCTTTCTTCTTCTTCTTCTTCTTCTTTCTTCCCGAAACTTTCTCCATTCTTCCTCAATTGTCTTCATCGACCAAGAAATCGAAAGAGAAGATGATGATGACCACGAGCTCCATGGGGGCTCTGGAGGCCCCGGTGCTCGACGACATCATAAGGAGGCTGGTGGAAGGAGGGAGGAGCCGGAAGCAGCAGGTCCAGCTCTCCGAGTCCGAGATCCGCCACCTCTGCGTCGAGGCCAAGAGGGTCTTCCTCTCCCAGCCCAACCTCCTCCACCTCCGCGCCCCAATCAAGATCTGCGGTCAGTTCTTGATTTTGTTTTTTGATTTTTTTTTTGCCGGCCAATTTGTTGTCTTTTAATTCACTCGCCAAAGATTCACTCTTGGGGCTAATTTAGCTGATTCAGGCTTCAAGATTGAAGAAAGTCGAGCCCTGAGATTGAAGAAAGGTGACACCTTTTAGGATTAGGTTTTACTCTGTTATGGGCATCCTATTTTGTTGATGTGGTTATTGTGAAGTGGCAGAAATTGGAATAGTGGGTTACATAGATCGGAAAGCCCGCACTTTTTTTTTGCTTTTGGAAGATTATTGGTTTTGGGTTCTGAGCATTTGGTTACATTTGGGAGTTATAGGGTGAATTTATCAGCTAAGGGTATCGAGAGTGCGGAGAGACGACGTTCTCTTTAGTACTGTTTTTTTTTTTTTTTTTACAGTTTTAGTTTAGGGTCTACTCTGTTATAGGCATCTAGTTCTCAGTGTGATTATAGTGAAGTGTTTCTTTATTGTTGTGGCAGAAGTTGGAATAGTCTTGAAGGAGGGAGACCCAAGAGGGGATTGATTGTTATTTGTCCGATTTGATAGTGAGAAAGTAAGGTTGGTTATTATTAGGGGTTTCAAGATGGAAGAACGGAGACATGCTTTTAACTTGTCAAAGATTATTGGTCCTTGCTCTTGAGATTGACTACATCTGAGTATTTTAGGGTGAATTTAGCTGTTGCGTGTGTCGAGAGTGGAGAAAGGCAACACATTTTACCATTTTTCACACATTTAGAGTTAGGTTTTACTCTGTTATTTGCATTCTAGACTTCTAGTTCTCAGTCTGATTATCGTGATATGTCAGTCTACTAATTGTGGCATGATTTGGAATCTAGACAAAGGAGGACCCAGAGGAGTTTGATCATTGACAATCTAGGTAGCACGGTCATCTAAAAATGGAGCTAGTCCATATCATGTCGTTCAGGGCACGTATTAGACATGACACACTCTAAAGTTGGTGTTTATCAATGTCAGCATGTCCCTTTGTGATACATCATACTTCTGTAGGTGCAACATAGTTGATGGCCCAATATCGTAGTCAGAAATTCAAGTTGAATAGTTTTATAGAAACTGTAAAATGAACAACTGTTTTCCCCCTCATTTGAAGTTGGGAGAGCTTTCTGATCATAATATGATTTAGCTCGACGTTAACCAAGTTTGTAAGAATATTGAAGATAATTTGTTCTGTCATGCCCTGGAACTTCTTTATAGCTATAGAGCTTTTTCTTGGTATAGATTTTCTGACTTTTTTTTTATCAACATTTTCACTAGTGGACATTTGTGTTTGGTGTCTTATGTGCTGGACCAACAAAGCAAAGTCTGTTGTTGTAGTTGGTATATATGTGCTTCTTGAAGCCTAAGCAGGCAACTAGAGTTAGTCAAAACTGGGCAACTGATTGCTAGTATGGATAGGGATGCAGGAGTCATGGGTCTTAAAATGCACTTAAGGCTCCTAGTCCTAGTTGTGTATGGATTTTGCATGAGCGATCCTAGAGTAAGCTTGGGTCTCTTAAATCTTTATAGGCAGTTGTAGCTCTGCTCTCATTCAGTATATATGAAGGGCCCCTTTGTCATAATTAGCACCATTCCATCCATCTTCTTTTGTGTATTATCCATATTTCTCATAATATATGTTTTAAGTTAATTGTGTGACATAGTACCTTATAATGAATAGTGTCGTTAGGTTACAGTCTAAGATCATAATCCGAAGGGTAACACTACATATCCTGTTAAAGAAGGGTAACACTGTAGCCAGTAGCTAAGTAAAAGCAAGTTAGATTCGTGTTTCTTATTGTATGTAATGTTTATTGTGTTCATTCTTCTTCTAGGATAAGTACTGCACATCCAATTTTACATATGCACTATTCCATTCATGCAGTTATGAAGTTAACATTGTATTTGTGATGAAAGTCTCCATGTGTTAGGTAGCTTATCTTATTTTATTTTGTGCATGGGCCATGGGTAACATGAGCGTGTGATCTAGTTCCATATGTCCGCAGGAGCTGTAATAACTAATAAGTCAACTCCATTTCCTTCCTTTGCAATCCTAATCACATGAATAGTTTACTATTACCTTTACCTCCCTTCATATCGTAAGTTTTCCACCGGAAATCTTGTTTGTGGCACTACTCTATCCACTTGTATAGAGCATGATTTGTTCAAAACGAAATGTGGAGTGAGAACTAAACTATTTTTTTTAATTAATAAGTGGCAGATCTAATAGAATAAAGCATTAACATTCTGTATAAAGATGTGGGCATTGTATGGATCAATGTGGCAAAGAGTTTTTATATTTGTTAGATGGAAGATATATTCCCATCCTTTTGACAATGATGTAATAATAATGAAAGTGTTTGGTAGCAATGACGTTAACTGAACTCTCTATTAGAAATGCCAAATGTTGGGGATCTTTTGGTATACTCTCAATATAAGATGAAGTAGGCTATTTATTTGATCTTATTTTTGGCAGCTTAGTAACTTGAGTTGAGCATGATTAAATCCTCAAACTCTGAGAAACAACTTGAGCATCTCATGTTTCCTATTTAAGTTTTTCTATCTCGGCTAGTTGAAGTTGTTGTCCTATATGACATAGAAGTCTGCTGGTATCAAGCCTATTCCTTTAGCAAAACAGGGTATTTAATTGATTTGTGCCGTCTAAGAATCGCTACGGGAATATCTGCACAAAGGTGATTACCAGATAGAAAGGTTGATGAATGAACAACATAGGAGATAAGAATACAACTTTAATATTTGAGATCATAGATGAAAATAATGATGACTAAACCATGCATCGTCATTCAAATGTTGTACCTATGGGATAGAGGAAGTGGAAAAAACAGAATATTTCACATAGTACTTTTGATTGAAAAATCAATATGATTTATTTCGTACCCCTCGCTTGAGGAGAAAATGGGTCAAATTCTATAGGATCAAAAACCTATGGGACTTGAGGAATGAGGGAAGGGAATAAAAAGAAAAGAAAGGGAAATAAAATAGAAATGAAAAAAAATATATGAGAGCCTAGATTCGAAATAAACAAATTCAAACTCGAAAATGATCTTTCTGATTCTCGAAGAATGAGTGGCAAGCAAATACATGGATTAATCGAGAAAGATGTCTTGTTCTTATTAGATTAGAATTCGAGATTTGATCTGCTTATCTTTGGTAAAAAAAATAATCTTCTCGTTTGATCATAAATAGAAAGTGTTTAATTGGAACATGAAAACGTGAATGAATTGGTCTTAGTTACTCTTCGAGACAGAGTGGAAGAAGGGAGGAGATTCTATAACAAAGAAAATGATCCAATTACTTCAAAAGAATTAAGCGAGGAGATGTACGAGATGAAAATCTAATGTTCGGTTCTGTAGAGTGACAATAAGGGTGACTTATTTGTCAACTTTTTCACTATCACCCCCAAAATCAAACCGTCTTACGTAAAATTATCAAAGTACGATTAATCTTTGGATTTGAATTCACTGCTTATATATATATAGTATTTGCCATAATTCACAAGAACATCATATAGTATTAGTAAGAGGAGGAAAGGTTAAGGGTTTACTCGGTGTGAGATATCACATTGTTCGAGGAACCTTAGATGCTGTCGGAATAAAGGATCGTCAACAAGGACATTCTAGTGTGTTGCAGATTCTTACCCAAGACTTGTATCATTTGATGATGTCATGTAAATCTGTAAAAACATGTGAAGTATATGTCTAACCCAATAACGGAAGTTTCGTAAGAAAACTCGAGCTGGCTGCCATGAGACAAAAGAGCTTCATTCTAAAGAGATTCAATTCGGAACTATTATCTGTCCAAGGTCCAATATTGAAATCATTTCAGAGGTTTTTCCTTTGCCCATGTCAATAAACAATTCGAAATGCCTCAACTTTTTTAGAACATGTCCGAGTTAAATAGCAATGATTTCTTTCTACGTACACTATTTTGGAAACCCAATGACTCGATCGTATGGATATGTAAACTACAATATTGATTTCCAATCCTAGCAGGAAAAGGAGGGAAACGGTTCAATTGAGTAAACAAAATTCCTGATTAAACCCAAGGACTCGATCGTAACCGGATCCTCAATTTCAATTGACTAAACCATGCATCTTTGTCCTGGCCCATTCAAAAGCTTCATTGTATTCCAGTTAAGTGGCGGTTGTTGGAGTTATAAAACAATGCTTTCAATATTGGACGAGTCTTTGGTGACAAGAGGAGGTGACAGTAGTGCATTAAAAAGTAGGGAGAAAGGAAATAAACAAACCTAGCTACTTAAACCTACTACATATGCAGGTTTTCCTACAAGGGACCCTTCTTGTCCTCATATCCCCTATACTCCTATCCACTACTAATAGGTATGGCTGGTGACATGAAGGCCTGTTGAAGCCTGGAAGACTTTTATCTGACATACAAATAATTGCCAATTAATAGACATGAGAAATTAAAGTAAAATATTGATAAAAAGTGGTATTAAGGGATATATTAACATACAAAATTGTTCCTTTAGTTATTTTCAGATAAATGGCTAGGTATCCGCTGTCCATCACATGGTCCTCGTCATTTAAGTGCCTAAGAAATTAAGAAAATGTCTCTCTTCCCACTATCATAAGATGGAATATGGAGCTAAGTGACTAGGAAGGGACTGGCACCTAGTACCTTGACACGGTTTAAGCAGGGTCTAGGCGGCAATAAACATTATATATATATATATATATATATATATATATATATATATATATATATAACCAAAAAGGAGTCAAAAACCATGATAAACCTAGAACGTTATAGTCTAAGCATCTATTATCATTATTAAGCAATGATTAGATTAATTTGAATCGACCGACTATAGGTGGACCTTCTTCGGGTGACAAGGGGTACGCTGTAATGGAGAAGTGCAAGTAGAAACAATAGTGCAGAAAAAAGGAGTCAAAAGAAGTAGATTAATTTGTCTCGATCGACTATAGGTGGACCTTCTTCGGGTGACAAGAGGTACGCTGCAATGGAGAAGTGCAAGTAGAAACAATAGTGCAGAAAAAGAGGGCATCTGGTGAGGCTTTTGGGATTTAGGTTTGGAGGGGGTACAAGGCGGTAAGTGGCAAGGAAAAATAATAATTCATTAGCAGGGATGACAAAAAGTAAATCTTCCTGTTGGATAGGGAGGGAGAGTGGGAGAGGACTGAAGAGAGAGCGGTAGTGCCTGGAGACTGGAGCAGAGCTGAATTTATTTCAGGTTTCACCTATGGCTTGCATTTGAGGGTTCTCGGGTTAAGTTTGTTAATGTTGTTTCAAGAGCTATGTTGTCACAGGCGACGCCTAGGCGTGCGGGTTAGAGAGGTCTCGCCTCGACCAGGGAAAAAATTCTCTGGGTGAGGTTTTGCTCACCTAGGCGGGCCTAGGCTCCCGTCTAGGGTCGCCTAGGGGAAAAAAGGTCCGCCTATGGTCGCCTAGGATCACCCAGTTATGCTTATTATCCTTACTTGACGTTGAATATTGGTTATTTCAGATTTGTTGCTTATATTACTTTTATGCTTATTGCTTAATGTTTATTGCTTATTAGTTATACTACATATTTGTTGTATGCATAATTGCAGAATTTTTTTATTCAAGAGTAGCGGATCCTAGGTCACCCGTCTCGCCTAGCGCCTAGTACAACATAGTTCAAGAGTGTAGACATGGGACTCTTTTGTTACTACTTTTAGCTTAAGTACTTTTCTTTTATAGGCTTCTGTAGGAGGCATCTGTTGCCATGTTTCCTAAAGTAACTATGGTATGATGATGTCTTTTCGACTGTTCTATATGTCGGAATTAGGCGTCGCCTAGGCGCTAGGTGGTCATGGGGCACCTAGATGCTAGTCGGCGCCTAGGCGGAATTAGGTACCAGGTGCTCGTCCGACTACCGTCTAGCGACTTCTACAACCTTGATCTTCTCAAATCTCAACTTTCTTGTTGGTATATCTTATCTAATGGGTTCGAAGGGGAGAAAGAAAATATTGAAAGGGGGTTGTGACATGAGATGGAGTACTATGATAATAGTACTCGGGGATGAGCAAATCCAAAAGGATTGATGGTCCAAATTGGCAGTGAGAATAAAAAGATGAATAATATACACTTATACGATGGGGTATGAGATAATGGATGAAGAATTTGTCCAAACGAAAATTTGCAATTGTAGATTGAATCATCATTGTTGACCAAGCCTTCTGCCATCATAATGCAATTGACTATGGAACACAAGAAAACTTCCCCAAAAGAATTGAACAAGGTTAGCTCTGCTTACGTGATTTCAACAGTCTACACCAGATGCAAATTCCTAACCTAGGTATTTATTGGGCAGGTCTTCTCGTAAAAGCTAAAAGGCCTATTGGTGCAAGGCCTACAATGTCATGAAATTTAAGCTCATGTAACCAAGAAGAACCTAAGTTCCCTAGACCATGAAGAGTCGAGACGAAGAGGTAAATAATAAGATTTGTTACCAGGGATTGTATTCATCTGCATGATGCATTAATCCAAGTATCGAAAAGGAAAATTCAACTGTTTTTTACCATTTGAATTTAGAGAATGAGGATTTTCAGATCGCAGTGGTTTGGTTAAGGTTGACCTAAATTCTAGAATATGTTAAGCTTGTGTAACACAAAAACATAGTTCTTATTACTGTAGAATTAGGATGCTGATCTATTCCGTTCAGGAAACTTGTTTGCTACAGTGCATTTTCCTAGTATAGATTTATGACCTAGCCAGGCATTGCGAGAGTTTGGTTCAACCTTGTCCCTTGTGGTGACTTCTGCTTGCTGGCTGATCCAGGCATGTAAGTAGCTATAGGGCACTGGACCGCAGCCCGTTTGCATAAAACTTGGTGCTTGTGATTCCTGAAGCCTAGCAGTCACTGTGTAACTGATTGTAGTATGAATTTCATGGATAGGCATACAGTTTACTCAGATAAGTGGGTAACCGTTTATTGGTGTGGATAGTGGACACTTAAGGCTAATAGTAAAAGTCTGCTTGACAAATGAAAACTTACAGGAAACGAGGACAGCAGAGGAAACTTTGGCTACTTACCATTTTACATGTTTGGATCGTGTTATAATCTTTAAGTTTATTAGTATCCCTTTCTCCTTTCCATTTGAAAACGTCTTGTCTAGAAGTCAGCTTTAAGAATGCCAATGTCTTCCCCGAAATTACAAGAAGACAACTGGTTATTCAGCAAGTTCATTTATGTCATCTCTATTTTCTTTTGCTAGAGAACTCCCAGATCAATAAGAGTGGTTTCTTAAAATAGAGGAAAGCTACTGAGCAAGATTGAAGTCTCTGCGTGACTTGTCGGAGCTGTTAGTTATGTGGGGATTTCAATGTGGATGGTGCAAAATGAAATTTGACCCTGTGTTTAAATAACCACAAGCAAAACGGAGTGCATTTTCTCTCATGAGACCATATTAGTATAGTTTATGTACCTGTGGTCAGTGTAGTCAAAGGCGCGCCTCAGGCGCGCCTAAGGCACGCCTTGCTCCTAGGCGCAGGGGCAGCGCCTCAGGGCACTCCAGGCGGGGCGCAATTCTTAAGGCGCACCTAAGGCGCGCCTAGGTGCGCCTTTTCCGAGCGCCTTGGAATAGCCAAGGCGCGCCTTGAAAATCTTGTGAAAAAATAACATGTTTAGACTATTTTTTTAACTGTTGTACTATTTTTAGACTGTTTTTTGAACTGATGTACTTTTTTTTTTTTACTGTTTTCTCTCTCACTCACTCAATTCAAAGTGATTGCAACCTAGACATTTGGGAATTTGAAGCACACATGTTTATCAATGTAGAAATCCGATGTGAATATATATATATATATATATATATATATATATATATATATATATATAAAATTTGTGCGCCTCGCGTCGCTCGGGCGCGCGCCTTAAGTGCGCCTTGCGCCTCGGGCGATTTGGACCCTTTGCGCCTCGAGGGCGCCTTGCGCCTTTGACTACCTTGCCTGTGGTGTTCCTCAACATAATTTTGTTCAGATGCGGAATTTGATGTGTATACATGTGCAGGAGGGGTGGAGGTATTTACTATACTAATGAGGTGCTCAGAAGTAGGCACCTTAGGTTGAGGTACATCTAATGACTGTTGTCAGGTACTCAGCAGTATTCCTCATCTTTTATTCAATGCCCCCTGGTTTAAACATAAGAAATTCTCAGCCACTTCTGACTTTCCGTGTGGTAGACCAGATGGATATCAAAGGCAGAGTGTAAATGCATCTGATGTGATCCCTTCCTTTTCCTAATGGGTTTACATATTATTCTAAATTTATACGTTTCAGCTAATGGGCCTAGAATGTAATGCCTCATGGCTCATCTAACCTTGCTTATTCTCAGGGACCTAAAATCTTATATGATAGTAGGATGTTGTTTCTGAAATGATGAGTAATTTTAACTTCACGAATCCTGTTTCTACATTCAAACTCAAGCACAGTTTGTGGCGAACACAAAACCTTAATTACTTTTCTGTATTATCATGACTACAAACCATATATAATCATTCATGAAGGATCCATTATTATAGCTTGATTAAGATTGTGTTGTTTTTATCTGTTGTCTTAGTTTATTTTTTAGATACCATGTTTCTTGTTGAAGCTGGAATGCAACTTTGATGGAAAATGTTAGCCTATGTGACCTCATTTTGCCAGTTTGGTTTATACTGCTTTATTATTTAACTTTTTCCTCTGTACAAAATTATGGATTATATTCTGTAAAAGTTAGTGCCACCATACCATGTTTCTTGTTGAAGCTGGAATGCAACTTTGATGGAAAATGTTAGCCTATGTGACCTCATTTTGCCAGTTTGGTTTATACTGCTTTATTATTTAACTTTTTCCTCTGTACAAAATTATGGATTATATTCTGTAAAAGTTAGTGCCACCATGCCATTTGGTTGCCAAATAATCTTGTCAACTTCCATGTCCATAATTCCTTATGGGTAATCATTGATGTAGTAGAAATGATCATAAAGTCTAGAACATGGCAGGACAGTCACCTTCTGATATCTTGAATGTGGTTCATGCACTAAAGTGGAATTATGCCTGCTTTATTTTTTTCTTCTTTGTCGAGTTTTAACCAGTACAATATCTGAAAGTATCCGAGTACCACTTCTAATTTTCAGTGCTTGGATGATCTTTTCACAATTGTTAGATAATATATTAATATCCATAGCATATTGATGAGGCTATCATACCGAGAAGTAATTCTTAAAAGCCTTGTGTTTGAAAATTCCCTATCTAATGCAGGTGATATTCATGGACAATTTCATGACCTCTTGAGAATTTTTGACTGTGGTGGATACCCTCCTGCTGCTACCTACCTTTTTCTTGGAGACTATGTGGATCGAGGAAAACATAGCTTAGAAACAATATGCTTGCTTCTTGCTTATAAAATTAAGTATCCTGACAAGATTTTTCTATTGAGGGGAAATCATGAAGATCCAAAAATAAATAGAGTCTATGGTTTCTATGATGAATGCAAAAGAAGATTCAATGTTCGGCTCTGGAAAATATTTACCGACTGTTTCAATTGTCTGCCAGTTGCTGCACTCGTTGATGAAAAAATCCTATGCATGCACGGAGGTCTTTCTCCAGAGTTGAATAGTTTGGATCAAATAAGAGAGATGCAAAGGCCCATTGAGATTCCAGACTATGGTCTACTCTGTGATTTGCTTTGGTCTGATCCTGATCCCCAGGTTGAAGGATGGGGGACTAGTGATAGAGGAGTTTCATGCACTTTTGGTGCTGATAAGCTTATTGAGTTCTTGGAGAAGAATGACCTAGATCTCATATGTCGAGCTCATCAGGTCAGGATTTATCTGGTTACTTTTTCCTCCTTTCAATATTATTCTCTTATGGGAAAGATATTGATAAAGTTTTACTTGGAAACAGGAAGGTTAAACTTTTTTTATTGTGCCTGTTGCTCTTTGTTTCTCAATGCCTATAGAAATATAAATAAGGATTGTCTTCTATGTTGCACGGACATGATACGAACACAGTGACATGGACATGGCATGTGCTAGTGTATTTTGGAGTATGTGTTGTGTCTGATACGTGTCCAACATTATGTGGCACATACATGGTGCTGATTTTCAGAGTGTCGGTGATTCCTAGATTTTTGTTTGCTAGGATTTTTTCCCCCTTTCTAAATGGTTATTTCGTTGAACTGCTAGGTAGTTGAAGATGGATACGAGTTCTTTGCGCAACGGAGATTGGTTACTATATTTTCGGCTCCCAACTATTGTGGTGAATTCGATAATGCTGGTGCATTGTTGAGCATAAACGAATCTTTATTGTGTTCATTTCAGATATTGAAACCTATTCAAGTAAAAGGAGCTGCAGGTGCCTCTACCACATTAAGACCGTTACCTAAATCTAACAAGGTAAACCTCATCTTCCACTTCCAAATGTTGCCCATTTTACAATTTTCATTGTTTTTGCTCAATTTTCCAAACTTTGTTTTCTGTTGTTCTTTCACTTGACGCGGAATTTAATTGGTTCTCTTCTTTATGCAGTTACCAAAAGATGGTAAGAATTGATTGTTCTTTGTCACTCTTGAAAGTTTTCCTGCAAACCAAGCGGCGAGGGTCTACAATGTCTTGGATCTACCGAGCTTGCCTTTTGACAACGGATGATTTTAGTCCCGAGTCATTGTAACCCAATTATAACATTGCCGAAGCCAAATATTGTTACAAATTAAATAATGTTTTGTAAAGTAAGGTTGAATAGTGTCTTTGTATAGCAAAATGAAGCTTGTGCCTAGTTTTATGTTCTTCCATCACCTTCACCTCCCTACCTACAGTTTCAAACTAGATGGCAAACGGCTTTGTTTTTTATTAGCACATAAAATAGTTGTTTGAGGAAGAATTTTTAGTCGGAACACTTCTTATGCCATATGATCAGAATTTTCTTTTTACAGTCACAAATACCCGAGTATGGGACTGCTAGAAACTAATAAATTTTGAAGTCTGAGCCGCTCCGCTGAAGATTGTTGGGATGATATGATTGTTGGAATCATCTTTCATTTAGATGAATGGTTAATTATTTGTATGTTATAGTTTCAACACTTGTATTTATGCTACTTAATATGTTATAAGGTGAGTATCCAAATGAGATAATGTATTATATCATGTAAACCTTTTGGAATTTTAGTACCAAGATTCAGGGAACTCCTTTTTTTCATTTTCTTTATTATTATTTTTTTTTTTTTGGGTATGCTCATTTTCTTAATTCAGGATTACATCATGTTTTCATTTATATAATGTGTCCGCATCTTGTTGCTTGTTCAATATATTATAGTTAAGATTGTTTTACTGACAGTCCCAGAAAGGAAGTAGAAAGATGGACAAACATATTAGATATAATTTTATGCAAATAATTACTAAACTAGTGATTCGAGTGCTATAGATCTGTGGTGCCATTGGTTTGCATGGTTGTACAATGTACTATAATTGTCAGTGTAACTCTAATTCAAGTGTTTGGTTAGATAAAAAATTACGATGTAAAGTAATCATCATTGCAAACTTGATTACACTACATAACTTTCTTTTAAAATCAATTGCATGATAAAATCCATATAATCGCAATTATATTACAACTTAAACCCTTTTTTTTGGGAAATTATGATCAACGGTTACTCTATCAATCACCATCAACTGCATATATAATTTCTGAAACAATTTTCAAATCCAAAAGTTTAGTATCTTTAAACGAATTAGTGAATTAGACAAAGTTTTTTGTGCAAAATAAGAAAACAAATGGTTCAATTTTTGAAAATATAAAATACTCATGCAAATATGGGAGATATTTTTTTAAAAATTTTGTTTGTTGTTTTTAACTTTTTTAATTTTTTAAGATAAATGTTAAGGTTGGTCAAAACATAAAATATAAATGTGAAGGATATATTTATCAAAACAATACATGGTAATGTATTCCATGATTTGATTAGATGTTCCAACCAATCATGGTAATGTAATTGTAATTCCATTATAAACTTGTACCATTCACTACAATTACAATTTCATTGCAACTAACCAAATGCAATCCTAAACCCTCTCAACCTAATATAAGAACCTCTCGTCACATTCTCTTAATTTGATTGTGATAAGATATAAAGCTAATAATAGCTTACAACATGAACAGCTGGTCTCTTATTATGTAGTCTATTATAAAAGATGAAAATAAAAGTAAACAACGCTTTCCAATCCGTAAGAAACCAAACGTAAACCTCACTCGCTCCTTTATGGCCAATCCTCCACAACATCATGATCATCAAGATATGGAATGGAATCGTCTACACGATCACACAAGAGTCGTAAAATCAAGCAGGACATTCCTATTTTCTATTCACCTAATCGCAATTCACTTATTTTCTTGCTTTAGATGTTTCAAAACTTAAAAACTTAAAGAATATAAGTGTACAGAAACTAGTTTTGGAGTTCAAGCAGCTCCCAACTTCAGCAAATAGGGAGATTAAATTGATACACCATCAAGGACAAATATCTAAAACAGCAAAAATTATATGTTCATTAATCATATCATAATAGGCGATGATGGGGCAAAATAGACTAGGCTACAATGAAATATATTCCGAGTTTGCATATATAGAGTAACAGATTCATATAACAAATGCATGTTTCCATGTAGAAGTGGCTGCTGATTTTTCCTCGCTTCCATCCGTCCAACTGTACTACTATCTTCTAGTAACAGAGTGCTGCCGATTATTCCTTGCTTCCACCCTTCTAGCTGCTCGGCTTATTGCTGCTTGTGCGGCGCGGTGTACTGCTGCTTGCCTCTGGCGCTGGCTGTAGCTTTTCCTTTTGCTGCATAAGCTCAAAAATGTTGCATCATGAGTCACATATTATGTATTGCAATAGTAAATAAACGGTTGCAAACACATAACTCACACATACGCAGAAGAACGCTAAAGAGTTGCATATACACTTACTTTTCAACTATAGAACGTGAAGTGTATTAAAGAGAGAACACACATAAAGAGAAGATAATATGAATTCCACTACATATGACAATTTCAATCAGCTGAAGGTGTGAAGGACTAAATGACTCACTGGATTGGAGAGGATAAGATGCAAATGTTGTTTTCTTAGTTCTTATGAACTTTGTCATATTCATCAGTATAGAATTCTCAATAACATAAAAATAATACTCTCCTTGTTATTGGCTCAAGATTGTACATCCGCATCAACCCTCTTCCTTTTTTAAAGTTTTCTGCAATCCTTTTAGGTGAAAGTATTCACAGAAAGGACTCTTTAACATGAGGGAGGGTCAATCTGGAAAAAAGGCATAATGAAATGATCTTTAGACTTATATATATAGGTCCTTTTTTGAATACTAGTATAAAGTCGGGTACAATGCCTTGCAACATAATTTTATTCAGCAGAGAAGCTCCTTTACAAATAAACAGTCATGAGAAATGGGCGTTAAGGTACTAGGGATGAATGATGGTCTAGGAAGCATGTGTGCAAGTCACTCATGTCCGTGTCTCAGACATGTCAAATTATACACAGGAAAAACCAAAACCGGTGCTATTTCCAAGTCACGCTGCCACATTGTGTCATGTTAAGTATCCAAAAATAAACCATCGTGTCATGTGACAGCAAGAGGTAGGCATGGATATATCAAGTCATGGCCAAAACAGGAACTCATGCTTTCTATAAGGTACAAAGAAGAAAGAAAGAACTGTGTCCTAAAAGGCCAACCTTATAAACACAAGACCAGCAGTAAGCACCATTCCTCCAACTGCCCACAAAACTTTCTCACTAATAAGCATTTCTGTCCACCATTGCTGAAAATCCTCAAGCACCTTAGACTTCTCGGACATTTTATGTGAACCAGATTGAGAAGACTTCCATGAATCCGCAACTGATTTTATGCTCGCTTTCCCACCATAGCAAAAAGCTTCGTCAACGCCATTATAGATAGGCCCATGAGGGTGCACAGCAAAACCTGCAAGGTGGCAGAACTCTGTACCATTGGAGGCCCATTCACTTGCTCTGCCACAAAGAATATCACTTAGTCCGCACGGAGACAAAACCTGACACAACAAAATGAATAAGAAAGTTAGCTGAAAGCAGATTCAGTTTATACACAAGTAAAAGTGTTTGTAAGATCAAATGAGAAAGTACCAACCAAAAAAACATAAACTCTCCAATTCTATATTTGAACCAAATATTAAGAGCAAATATATTCCTTGACACGGGCTTGTAAGCATTGAGATTGCACTTCACAAGTCATACACATTACACATCTTTAACTAGATATCCGAAGTAAATAATAGCACCAACTTTATAGGTTCCCTCAGAGAATCTAAACCAAAATTAAATTGGATAGGGAAGAAAAGGTAACCTGGGATTTGGGATCAACTGAAAAATAGGCAGTGCCACAAGCCTGTAGAATCTTATCACAAAGAGAGGCACATATCCGTGGTGGTCCAGGATGAATACCAACTAGTGGGTCACAGATAGAACACTCCAATAGTTCCCACAAATCCAAGCATTCTTGGCTGGCTTCTCCAGTAGATGCCAGCCTTCGAATCAATAACAAGGCCGGATATGTTTGGGAAACATCGCAACACGTACTTTGACGAAAGACTCGACAGAGTGCCAAGTCTCTTGGTCCTTTGACTACTTTTCTAGGAGGCTTCCCCTCAGATGAAAATGGAGGGAATCTGCCACCAGGAGAGATACACAATCCCTTCGGTTGACCTGCATTGCAATGTGCAAGTATTCTTCAATGCTGTCAAGTCACTAACAAATATTGGTTTCCATCTCATCATTCTTAGAAGATCAGTAGTCTGTTTATATAGTAGGGTTTAGAAATAATTTCTCAGAGGCAGTTATATAAAGAAAAACAACTCTCCAATAAGAATTACTGCATAAATATCAATTTCCCGAAAATGATTAACTATCCCTAACAGCTGACAGAGTGATTTTATTTGTGGTTCAAATGAAATGTCTGGTGATTTAAGACAGTCAGGGTTCACATTTCAATGGAGAAATTGAGAATCCTCAACAAAGCAGGCCTGGCCCTGATATTGTTCATCTTGAGCAACCGAACAAGGCCCTCTAATATAGAGGGTCCATATATTTGTATCCTATAATAAATAAGGTTAGGAATTAAAAGCCTATTTAGCCCATCTAGTTTTATATTTAAAGCCCATTCGTAGTATAGATAGAGAATGTCTGTGGTTTGAACGGATAACAAAAAAACTAGGAGATTTCTTGTTGCTTTGTGGACGAGGTTTTAGAGAATATTACATTTAAGTACCATTCAGCATTTGGAAATTGATAATATTACATTATTATTTAATAAGAGAATAACCATGAGACTAATATAATTGACTAAGACTAATGTAATTTGTTTGACTAAAATACCCATTTCTATCTACTATTATAATGTGTCTCCGAAACGTTTCCAAAATGACTCATTTTAGCCATCTCCATGTGATGACCACCCACACATTTTGCCAGTACTTCTTCCTATTTTACCCTTTACCCTGATGAAACAGAAAAATGACTACATTATTTTTCTTTCTTTAAAATCATGTGCATCGCACATGTACCAACAACTTGTTTAATATATAAAATAAAATAATTTCCACAATTCAGGATTTTGGTTCTTCTTTTTTATGAGACTATTGCTAAATAAATAAATAAATAAATAAATAAATAAATAAATAAATAGTGAGGACTTTTATGGTAACGTAAAAAAAAAGAGCCTTATTTTCAATTTTAGAACAGGGCCTCAAAATCTCAGGGAAAGGCCTGCAACAAAGTAATCCTATAACAGGGGGATTCGAGCAGTTGATAAAAGGAAATAGAAACTTAAATAAAAGAAAAGAGAGGAGGTAATGGTTGGTACCTCTATGATGCCTTGTTTGTGCAAGAGAGAGAGAGAGAGAGAGAGAGAGAGAGAGAGAGATTCCTAATTTCCTCATTGGTGCAAGTATCGACATACCTAGCCCCACAGGGATCGTTAATTTGAACTTAACCAATAGGTAGGTACAAGTAACACCATATCCAACCCCACATGGATCCTTAATATGAACTTAAACAACAGGGAAGGTGCAAGTAACACCATATCAAACCCTCACATGGACCCTCAAACCAGAATGTAGTTGAATTATGTACTATGTCATAACACTGGAGATGTTTCAGAACATTAAAGATTTGCTTAAATAAACACAGCAACCCACACCTTCAAACTGAACTTCACTTCTAAGATTAGGAAATACAGGCAGTGTAATAGCGGAAGGCAAAAGTATTTCTATGGTCCATTTATTGATACAGAAGAATCTATTTTTTTTATTAATTCTAAAGCCAAGTAGCCTATTATTTTCAATGGCATATTGCTAGTTTTCCGTACTCAAATCATTCTCAACCATCATTACAGTAGGAAGCTTGTCAACCTTGTAAAGATACTCTGAATCAGATTACATTAGTTTTTCAGCTTCTGCAACAGTTGGTTTATCCAATATACGAGTCGACTTTTGCTACATCAGTGAAAGAATGTCAATCAAGTGCTATATTTTTCCTGTTCATGCAGTTTAAAATGCAGTTGAATTCTCTCACGGCTTCAGAAACATGGTCAATCCAACATCATAATGTATGTAAAAATTCTATGACGTACAGTAACATCTACACCATTTCATCCATATCATACACCTGCATTACTGAAAGGACTAACTTGCGGTGATGTCACCATAACCATCTAACCTTGTTCCGGCCCCAAACTTGTAAGGTCGACCTGCACAGTTTTCACTGAAAATCCAATCAAACTTGATAATGGCCAAGAACGCTTGTGGAACCCATCCAAACTGGATTTCTAGTCCAACTACACAAACCCTCCTTTTACTCTGAAGCATAAACTCGATACTCTATTATTTATGGAACCTCCAGTCCATATGAAGCAGGCTTCCCACTATTAAGAGTAATATAAACTGTTTCCAGTTATGAGAGTAACATAATCCTTTTCAGGATTTCACTACATATTATGAAGTTCTGTTGTGAGAATACTATAAACTGTTTTTTCCCCCTCTATTCTCCTCTTTTTACCATGTAACATTAATCTGCGGACCAGTATATCTGTTCATTGTTGTCTGTGCCACTGTAAAATGCATCCTGCAAGGCACTGCACTTGTCGCAGCTATGATAATTTATTTTTAAAAAATCAACATTTATAATAAAATAAGATCTTACGAAGTCCTTGTCCATATTAAGCCTTATCGAGGGCTAGCTTGGTCCCCATTTGGAACAACCTCCATTTCATATGGGAACCAAACTAGCCCTAAGTATGCTAATACAGATGGTCTGCAACTGTCTACCTGAAATCTAAAACTAACCATGCTTTTAGACTTCTGTTCTATAGAGCAATAGAGCTTTCAGCTTTGGGACTTGCTACAACAACAAAAACAAAGCCTCTATCCCAAATTGTTGGGGTCGTCTGTTTAATCCTTTTCTTCCATTCAGCGCTCTTAAGGGCCATGTCCTCTGTGACAGTAACAAAAAGTATATCCTTCTTTAAAACCCCAATCCACGTTCCAGCTTTCAGACTTCCTGCAAATAAATGTGGTCTGTAATTGTCTTTTCAGACTTCCCTTAACAAACCCCCCCCCCCCCCCCCCAACACCCACCCACCCACCCACGCACCCACACCCACACATCAAAATCCACCCTTTTTCACTTTTATCCCTGACAGAAACCTGCCGACAGGTAGTCATCAAGCAAGTAACCATCTAAAACTTCAAAACAGCCACTAAACAACCTTAAGTTCCTACCAAACTTGGAAACTCTATCCCAAATGACGAATTCCTGATCCATTTTCTTAATATGAAGCATGGATCCACCAAATTCTGGAAACCTATTCCCCAAATTGCAAACAATAGCAATCCTTTTCTTTTCCAAATTGTAAAAGACATAAGATGTGCTGTCCTGCACAAATTAGGAGCCATAGCGTTAATTCGGTCCATAGCATTCCCTCTATGCTTCGTAGTAAGTTTAACTACAAGACCAGCATGAACCACCAGTAACAAAACAACCAGCAGCTGATCAAGTATCCGACAGGGAAATTTACCCAGTGATACAACTCTTTTGCAGCCACCACAATTGTCGTGTCCGCAAGTGTAGTCACCATGACTACCAAGCCAAAGAGGGTCTCAGTACTGCCTATAATTACTCGTCTCGTCAACAAGCTATTTGTTGTGGAAATTCAGAAAATTCCGTACCAAGTCTTGTGAAAGACTGACCACAAAAGTGGTCTAACAGCAAGTATAACTCGCTACTAAGTTATGATAGCGGTGAACCGCTAATAGCTAGTTGTGAAGCTACCGTAAAGATAATAACTAAGTTGCTAAGCAGTGCTCTATAAGAAGATAACAGTGAAAACTGTTGAGAACTGCTAATCATTTACCAAAACTACCTGCTGGGGTGATGAACATCACAGTTGCTCAAAGCGAGATTCGGCCGTCTCCGCCGATCTGCTCCCAAAGAACCAACAAGTTCTGAAAAACTTCTGGAATGCTCTTGTAAGTCACCACCCTTCGAGACCCTTCCTCGAACAGAGCACTGATGTGCTGTAACAAAGATACTCAGAACAAAAAGTAATCGGCTATTTGTAGAGGATTCTCTCTATTCTTTCGTGTCAGCACTAAGCGATGGAGCACATATTATATATAGGAGCAATTCCCTGATCAGCGATATCCGTCCACTAACAATGTGGACGGAAGACCATGTAGTAACTCCCTATTCAATAGGACAATTACAAATAGAACAATCTTGTAATAAGCTACCGCAGAACAATCGCGGAGCTACCGCGGGTTAGCTGCGGAACTACCGCGGTGCTACTAGCGGGCTACCCGGGAGCTGCCAACGGGCTAGTCGCGAGGCTACAACACAGGTTCCATGGCGCTACCAGCAAACTACCGTGTAGCTACCGGCGGGCTAATGTTGGTATATTAGAATACTCTTGATATATTTGTTGGTATATTAGAATATTCTTGGTATATTTGTTGGGATATTAGAATATTCTGCAGGGTTTTTTAATGAGGTATTAATGTAAGATGAAGGGTTGTACGGCTACAAACAGCCAAGAGATTATCAATAAAAAATATAACAATTACTCCAAAATATTCTACATGGTATCAGAGCCCAAATCCTAGCCACCACCTCTCAAACCCTAGCCGCCACCACCACCACCGCTGCCGCGTCGCCCGCCATCACCGTCGCCGCTCGTCCGCCACCACCACCGCGAAGCCGCGACTCCCGCGGAGCATTCTGCCTCGATTTCTGGCGTCTCCCGCGGGTCGTTCCAGACGTTAACATCGAAGGCCTAAATCTGATGGGGGAGAGACATGATCGGGTCTAGGAGAGGACGAAGAGGACGAACATGAATCGTGGGACGGGTGTGAGGTGATCGGAGAAGAGGAGGATCAATGGAGGAGATTATCAAGAAGTTGGACTCTGCGGAGGTCGCAACGTTGATGAAGCTGATGAAACTGTCGGCTGGTGAGAGCGCGACACGAACATTGACGAAGTTGGAGCTTCCATCCATCGATCTAAAGCTCGATGGACCGGCCACCGACCTGAGTTGGTCACGACTGGTGAGGAGAACCCTCGTAGTGAAGAACCTGGAGGGTTTCTTGTCAGGAGAGAAGACAGAGCCGGATGAGGGCTTGGCATGACGCGACGAGTGAAAGTCCACTCATATGGTGGTATACATTTGGCTCCTCAATTCTTTAGTCCAGTCGATCGCCGCCACAGTGGATGGCCTTGAGATGGTGAAAGACGTGTAGGAGAAGTTGAGGAGAACCTACGATGGTGTGGGAAATAACTTGAGGGTTTTCCAGATCAAGGGGGAGATCGACGACACCGTACAGGAAGAGAAGACGGTACAGGAGTATGCCACGGAGTTGGAGCGTCTGTGGTTGGATTATGATCACTTCTCAGATCGGACGAGCTGCGAGGACCCGAAGTGTAAGGAGAGACATGTATGTCTGCAGGAGAGGACGATGAAATTTCTTAAGGGGTTGGCCGCAGTGTTTGCTCAGAGGACAACACTACTTCTAGCCCAACCGAAGATTCCTACACTTGAGGAGGCTATCCCGGTCATGATCCAGGAGGAGACTCGTATCAAGCTACAGGCAGGGACATGTGGTCCTCCTGAAGTGAAGACAGCACTGACGATTGCCAATTCAGGCGGTACATGACCTAAGGAAGATCCCTGACAGTGTTACAACTGCGGGAAGGTGGGCCATCTGAGGTATGCTTGCACCAAGCCACCCAAGGAGGAAGATTCAGGTGGCGGACGTGGACAGTTTGGAGGACGTGGCCATGGTCGTGGGGGTCGACGGGGTGGTCGAGGAGGTTATCGGACGAACCTGCTGGCAGCAAAAGGCGAGGAGGGAGCTAATGGTGCCTATACTGAGAAGGATCAGGCACTACTGGGCATGCTGAAAGTACTCAGGAGAAAACAGAGAGCGTCAAGCGATGGAGACAGGAGGAGTGGGACTGAAGAGGCGTCCACCTCAGTCTTCACCAGAGACAACGCTGTCATGTATGTCCATCCATCGGAAGGTACTGATAACTCACTTGCCCTTGCATCTATGTCTTTCCTTAGATCATCGGACTGGATTGTCGATTCGGGTGCGTCTTGACACGTGACAGGGAATGCTTGTGAGTACTCTTCCTACACTCACCTAATATCTGCAGACATCATTCAAGCAGCCGATGGTACTTTCCACCCAGTGGTCGGTAAAGATACTTTTGATTGTACATGTTCAGTAAGATTATCCAATGTTTTACATGCTCCTTCTTTTCCGGTCAGTCTTTTGTCCATTAGTTCTATAATCCTCCAACTAAAATGCATTGTCTCTTTTGATATTCCTAAGGTGATCTTCTAGGAGAAGGAGACGGAACGAATACTTGGGACTGACACTTGGCATGATGGACTGTGATACCTGGATCGGGAAGGACTGGATTCGACATTGGTGTCTGTGGCAGAAAGGGCAGGAATGGGAGGACCAAAGATGAGTGCTGAGGATACACTGATACTCTATCACAGGCGGTTGTGACACTCCTCTTTTGGTATTTTGAGTATGTTGTATCCATCTATTTATGAGAAGGCAAATAAGGAGAAACTAGTATATGATGCATGTGATTTAGGCAAACTTACTAGGAGCTCATATGTTGGTGCGGGCCATAGGAGCTATTCTGTTTTTGATATTATACATTCTGATGTCTGGGGGCCGTGCGCCACAACTACTATGAATGGTTACAAGTATTTCGTCTTTTATTGATTGTTCCTCTCGTGTCACCTGGCTGTATTTGATGAAGAATAAGATTGAGGCATTTGTCTGTTTCCGGGACTTTCATAAACATGTCCAGACTCAGTACAGAGCAGTGGTGAATGTACTAAGGTCTGACAATGGAACATAGTATACCAACAAAGCACTTGAGGAATACCTGTCAGTCCAAGGGATACAACATCATACCACATGTACATATACACCAGCACAGAATGGAGTGACAGAAAGGAAGAACAGACACCTTCTAGAGGTGGCAAGGAGCATGATGCTCGTTATGAATGTCCCACAGAGTCTATGGGGCCATGCAGTGTTGACAGCAGCTCGATTGATCAACATGATGTCCTCGAAGGTACTGGGATGGAAGTCTCCATGTGAGATATTGCAAGAAAATAATAGTGGAATACTCCCACTAAAGGTGTTTGGCTGCGTATATTTTGTGAAGGACAATAGACCGTCTGTTGGAAAACTTGACCCCAGAGCAGTCAAGTGTGTATTCGTGGGCTATTCGGCGACTCAGAAGGGGTACGTATACTAGAGCCCAGTAGAGAATCAGAAGTTTGTGAGCATGGATGTTCACTTCAGGGAGTTTGAGCCATACTACCGCCAGAAGGGAACCTCATCCATGAGCAACTCACCTGATACTGAGAGTATGAGGCGAGAGAGGGAGATTGGTGAGAGTGTGGTAACCGATTTAGGAGTACGACATGGAGGAACGTTTAAGGAGGAGCAGGAGAGTGAAGAGGAATATGGGAAGGCGATGAGAGGTATTAGGCCCACGGCTCAGGGGGAGTTACTTACCTACAACAGGAAAGGGAAACAAACTGCAGGACCAGTACCTATAGTGCCAGTGCTAAGTCCCTTGCCTGCATCCGTCTCAACTCCTGAGACACCTACACCACCACCACCACCACCAGATTCTCCTTCAGGTTATATCATTCTTCCTACTCCTCCCTCACCATTATCAGTACGAAGGACCACTCGCAGCAATGCAAAAAATCCTCCTGATAGATATGGTTGGGACCTTGCTCAGTTTGTTTCATATAATAATATCTCTTCTTCTCATGGAGCATTCATTGCATCTTTGGATAGTATTACTGTACCTAACAATTGACAGGTTGCCAAGAACGATACAAAGTGGAAAGCGACGATGCACAAGGAGTTACGCGCTCGTGAGAAGAACCACACTTGGGAACTGGTAAAACTGCTAAAGGGGAAGAGGGCAGTCGGATGTAAGTGGATCTTTACTGTGAAACAGAACTCAGATGGAAAAGTAGAGCGCTACAAGGCTCGACTGGTGGCAAAAGGATACAGTTAGACGTACGACATTGACTATGATGAGACCTTTGCACCAGTGGCGAAGATGAGCACCGTCAGGACCCTGATTTCTTTCGCAGCGAATGATGGATGGAAGCTACACCAACTGGATGTGAAAAATATGTTTCTTCATAGGGATCTAGTGGAGGAAGTGTACATGAAGATACCACCAGGATTCTGCACCGATAGGACAGTGGGCAAGGTCTGCAGGTTGAAGAAGTCCCTCTATGGACTGAAGCAGTCTCCTCGAGCGTGATGACAGATTCTTCAGGAGGGCGATGATAGGGATGGGATATCAGCAGATCAATGCTGATCATACTGTGTTCTTCCGTCAGAGTGGAGGCCACATCACCATGCTTGCGGTGTATGTGGACGATATAATTATCACAGGAGATGATGAGCAGGAGATTGTCCGACTCAAGGGGAAGCTTGGCAAGGAGTTCGAGGTGAAGGACCTTGGCCTTCTTCGGTACTTCCTTGGAATTGAGATTGCTCGAGAAGTTGAGGGGGATTGTTCTTTCTCAGAGGAAGTATGCGCTGGACCTTCTCACAGAGACAGAGATGTTGGGATGCAGACATGCAGCAACGCCGATCAACCATGGGTTCAAACTGTGTGCTGAGACTGGAGAACTAGTTGACCTACAGATACCAGAGACTGGTGGACAAGTTGATCTATTTGAGCCACACACGTCCTGATATCTATTTTGCAGTGAGTGTGGTGAGCCGCTACATACATGACCCAAGGAAGGGTCATATGGACGCAGTGTACCAGATTCCGAGATACTTGAAGGGTGCCCCCGGAAAGAGGTTGATATTCAGGAAGAATGATCACTTGAGCATCGAGAGCTACTGTGACTCTGACTGGGCTAGCTGTACTGATGACAGGAGGTCTACCTCAGGCTATTGCATATTTGTAGGAGGCAACTTGGTCTCTTGGAGTAAGAAGCAGTCGATGTTGGCCAGATCGGCAGCTGAAGCGGAGTACAGAGCAATGGCCTTGGGAGTTGCAGAGCTGCTATGGCTGAAGAGTATGCTGGTGGAGCTGAAGCTGGATCAAGGAGCCAAGATAAAGTTGTGGTGTGACAACCAGTCAGCCATCAGTATCGCCAACAATCCAGTGCAGCATGACAGGACCAAACACATCGAGATCGATAGGTTCTTCATCAAGGAGAAGTTGGACCGTGGTGGACTATTGGAGCTATGTCATGTTCCAACCAAGGAGCAAGTAGCAAACAGTATGACCAAGGAACTTAGCTCTGCATATATGATTAGATGATGTGACATGATGGGCTTAGTGAATATTTTTCGTCAATCTTGAGGAGTGTTGGTATATTAGAATATTCTTGGTATATTTGTTGGTATATTAGAATATTCTTGGTATATTTGTTGGAATATTAGAATATTCTACGGGAGGTTTTAATATGGTATTAATGTAAGATGAAGGGTTGTAAGGCTATAAATAACCAAGAGATTATCAATAAAAAATATAACAATTACTCCAAAATATTCTACAGCTAACCACGAGACTACCACACAGCTTCCGCAACACTACTGCGCTACTTCGTGCCAGAAGGCGCCCTCCTGCGCCAACTCCACGCCTAATGCATACGTGTAAAGAGCAAAATGCGCCATCAAAGCACAACTTTTCTTCCTTCACCCGCGCTCGAGTTCAAGTCCGAGACCTAGCTCCAAAGGGATTTCTCCAAAAAAATTGTGACAAAACAAATACTTGTTGGGGGATTTGGACATTGCTCTCTAGAAAACCCTCCAACATACTAACCACTTGAGCTAACACATCTTATATGTACAAAGACAATAAATGATTGCTCAAATATTGAAATACATACACTTGGGGTCTGCCTCAACATGGAGTGGTGAGACCGGGTTACTAATGACAAAATTCAATAACCTCCAACAACCCCCTACATATTTCAATATTGGAATAAATATTTTCCACAGTGACTGTACATCGTGCAATATGATAGATATAGCTTACAATTTGAATCTTTCCGCATAGATCGAACCACAATATGATACATAATGAACTAATACTTGAATTCAGTACTATATGATATCTACATATTTTTCCACTGACATAATTAAATCAATTGTCTCTGGTCGCACGTTAAAGGTCTTGTGCTGACCTGATTTTTGTGTATGTATCTTGGGTGTCTATAAGTATTTCCTCAAGAGACGGTCTATATCTCTTTCTATACAAATAGGTGAGTTCTTTTCTTGAAAAGTTTAATATCCTAGCACGAGGCTACCTGCCTCCTTGCAATGCTACAATGCTATGACGTGACTCGAAATCGAGGTCTCACTATCTTATGTGTTATCACCCTATTGTAGCATGAGATACTAGCCTCTTTATAGTGATGTACTATATCCCAACAAGAGGCTACCTGTCATTTACGGTGCTACACCACTATGACATAGTCCGAAGTCGAGGTCTCACCTCATGTAGTGTAACATCATTGTAGCATGAGGTACTAGTCTCTTGTAGTGTTGTGCTACAACTCTCTAACTCTCAGCATGAGGCAACCTACCTCTTTACGATGCTATGCCACTGACATAGCCCAAAGCTGAGGTCCAACCTTATTTGGTGTAACATTATTGTAGCATGAGGTACTAAGTCTTTTTGTAGTGCTGAACTATCCGTGCTTTCTGCCAAACACACGAGCATTCCAAATGCTTAAAAACTCATTAAAGCTTAAAGTCAACCTCCCACATGGCTTCCACTTTACCTAGAGAAAAAAGTATATCACGAAGATGTTGGGATTCAATCCCAACAATGTCCACATTAACAAACCTCGGTACGTGATGTATCCTAGTCCATGATCCTTTTTTGAACCAAAAAAATGAGATGTCTAGTAGATTACTCTTTGAACTAATAACAAAATATTTTATGGTAGAATTATAAAAACATTACATGAAAATTCCATCAAGCTGTTTTTTTGGTCATCGACATCTTAAGGCCCTTGGTGAATGGATCCACCAAAATTTTCTGGTTCTGAACATCAACTACTGAAATATGTCATGTGAGATGCATTCATACAGTGTTGTATGTCGAAGTCTCACACTTCTTCCTATTGAAGAGAGCATTTGATGTCATTGTTGCATTTGCCTGGTTGTCATAGTATATCGGTAGAGCCTGAATTTGTGCACCAATCGAAGAATTGCAATAGGTGAGATCATCATCATGATAGTTGTCAACGGAGCAACTGAAGCATAAGTGTCGAAGTAGTTGATCCCATGTTTCTGAGAAACCCCCATTTTGCCACCAGTTTGACCTTGAACTTGTCTGCAGTTCAATCGGTTCCCATTTTCTTCTTGAAGATCTATTTGCATCTAATAGTCTTTGTTCTTTCAAGTAAATTGACCAACAAGCAAGTGTGCTGAAGAGTATGCTGGTGGAGCTGAAGCTGGATCAAGGAGCCAAGATGAAGTTGTGGTGTGACAACCAGTCAGCCATCAGTATCGCCAACAATCCAGTGCAGCATGACAGGACCAAACACATCGAGATCGATAGGTTCTTCATCAAGGAGAAGTTGGACCGTGGTGGACTATTGGAGCTATGTCATGTTCCAACCAAGGAGCAAGTAGCAGACAGTATGACCAAGGAACTTAGCTCTGCAGATATGATTAGATGATGTGACATGATGGGCTTAGTGAATATCTTTCGTCAATCTTGAGGAGGAGTGTTGGTATATTAGAATATTCTTGGTATATTAGAATATTCTTGGTATATTTGTTGGGATATTAGAATATTCTACGGGAGGTTTTAATATGGTATTAATGTAAGATGAAGGGTTGTAAGGCTATAAATAGCCAAGAGATTATCAATAAAAAATATAACAATTACTCCAAAATATTCTACAGCTAACCACGAGACTACAACACAGCTTCCGCAATACTACTGCGCTACTTCGTGCCAAAAGACGCCCTCCTGCGCTAACTCCACGCCTGATGCATACGTGTAAAGAGCAAAATGCGCCATCAAAGCACAACTTTTCTTCCTTCACCCGCGCTCGAGTTCAAGTCCGAGACCTAGCTCCAAAGGGATTTCTCCAAAAAAATTGTGACAAAACAAATACTTGTTGGGGGATTTGGACATTGCTCTCTAGAAAACCCTCCAACATACTAACCACTTGAGCTAACACATCTTATATGTACAAAGACAATAAATGATTGCTCAAATATTGAAATACATACACTTGGGGTCTGCCTCAATATGGAGTGGTGAGACCGGGTTACTAATGACAAAATTCAATAACCTCCAACAACCCCCTACATATTTCAATATTGGAATAAATATTTTCCACAATGACTGTACATCGTGCAATATGATAGATATAGCTTACAATTTGAATCTTTCTGCATAGATCGAACCACAATATGATACATAATGAACTAATACTTGAATTCAGTACTATATGATATCTATATATTTTTCCACCGACATAATTAAATCAATTGTGTCTCTGGTCGCACGCTAAAGGTCTTGTGCTGACCTGATTTTTGTGTATGTATATTGGGTGTCTACAAGTATTTCCTCAAGAGACGGTTATCTCTTTCTATACAAATAGGTGAGTTCTTTTCTTGAAAAGTTTAATATCCTAGCACGAGGCTACCTGCCTCCTTGCAATGCTACAATGCTATGACGTGACTCGAAATCGAGGTCTCACTATCTTATGTGTTATCACCCTATTGTAGCATGAGATACTAGCCTCTTTATAGTGATGTACTATATCCCAACAAGAGGCTACCTGTCATTTACGGTGCTACACCACTATGACATAGTCCGAAGTCGAGGTCTCACCTCTGTAGTGTAACATCATTGTAGCATGAGGTACTAGTCTCTTGTAGTGTTGTGCTACAACTCTCTAACTCTCAGCATGATGCAACCTACCTCTTTACGATGCTATGCCACTGACATAGCCCAAAGCTGAGGTCCAACCTCATTTGGTGTAACATTATTGTAGCATGAGGTACTAAGTCTTTTTGTAGTGCTGAACTACCTGTGCTTTCTGCCAAACACACGAGCATTCCAAATGCTCAAAAACTCATTAAAGCTTAAAGTCAACCTCCCACAGGGCTTCCTCTTTACCTAGAGAAAAAAGTATATCACGAAGATGTTGGGATTCAATCCCAACAATGTCCACATTAACAAACCTCGGTACGTTATGTATCCTAGTCCATGATCCTTTTTTGAACCAAAAAAATGAGGTGTCTAGTAGATTATTTTTTGAACTAATAACAAAATATTTTATGGTAGAATTATAAAAACATTACATGAAAATTCCATCAAGCTCTTTTTTTGGTCATCGACATCTTAAGGCCCTTGGTGAATGGATCCACCAAAATTTCTGGTTCTGAACATCAACTACTGCAATAATGTCATGTGAGATGCATTCATATAGTGTTGTGTGACGAAGTCTCACACTTCTTCCTATTGAAGAGAGCGTTTGATGTCATTGTTGCATTTGCCTGGTTGTCACAGTATATCGGTAGAGCCTGAATTTGTGCACCAATCGAAGAATTGCAATAGGTGAGATCATCATCATGATAGTTGTCAACGGAGCAACTGAAGCATAAGTGTCGAAGTAGTTGATCCCATGTTTCTGAGAAACCCCCATTTTGCCACCAGTTTGACCTTGAACTTGTCTGCAGTTCAATCGGTTCCCATTTTCTTCTTGAAGATCTATTTGCATCTAATAGTCTTTGTTCTTTCAGGTAAATTAACCAACAAGCAAGTGTTATTGGATGTTATAGATCAAACTAATCATTGGCTGCTTCTTTCCAAAAACTTATTTGGTCTTCATCGTCTCGTCATAGGTAAGTGGATCAGCTTCCACATGATAGGTGACGAAGTCATCTTCAAAGTGGCTCAGTGAGTTCTGCTTCTGAAATAGCAGCCTCCATCGAAATCACTTGCTCCGGAGAATCATCTGCTTTGGTACTTTAGGAGAATTGTCTTCACTTTCATTTGATATATTCTATGGTAAATTCGTGAGAATCACATACTTGTCTATGAAAAACTTGTCCTCGAAGAACTCAGCATCGCGAGACTCAATAATCTGATTTGATTCAATATCAATGAATATCCTAGCATCACTCTTCATAATCCAGGAAGACGTCTTTGTGGTCCTTGTCCCCAATATGAATATTGATAATCAGAAGCTTAACATACGTCAGACACCCCTACACTCGAAAAACATTTAAGTTGGATTTAATCTTTAATAGGAGTTTATGAAGAGTAACTTCTGAACATGCGAATGACAGCCGGTTGAGGATAAAGGTAGCTATCAAAGCAGCATCTCCCCAGAAGCAGTTAGGGAGTCGTGTCGTTAACAACATAAAGTTCACCATTTCTGTCAGAGTATTATTCTTCCTTTCTACAACCCCATTTGATTGAGGAAAATATGGAGTAGTAGTCTAGATCACAATTCTATGTTCTCTATAGAACGATGTGAATTCGTGAGAACAATGTTGTCTGTCTCAGTCACTCATAAGTCTCTTGAGTTGTTAATATGTTTGCCGTCCAACTTCTGCTTTGAAGTCCTTGAACTTTTCGAACGCTTCATCTTTCGAGTTTAGAAGGTAGACGAAAGTGTACTTAGACTCTTCGAGTAAGCATCGATTGCGAAAAATACTTCATCCTAGCCTTCGTGGAGAAGTGTTTGAAGTCATAGATATCTGCATGCACCAACTTCAAAAGATCTTAATTTCAATTCACTCTTTTGAACAACTTTCTTACAATTTTAGTCTAAGCACAAACTTCACATTTTCCACTTTCTTACCCTCATATTTGGACAGGAGACCTAGAGTAGACAGTTTGTTTACTCTTTTATAGTGAACATGTCATAGTTTATTATGTCACAACTTAATAGGATAACCAGAAATGAAAATTTTATTCATATATTCATTTGGAGCTACAAGCTAAATTAAACATCCTTCGGTACAAAAAGAATTGTCGAAGTAATCTTCCTTATAGGACATCACCCACTGACCAACATTGATGTCCATTCTCAAACCAATATCGGAAATAAGATTTCCAGAGATCGGGTTCTTTGCGACCAGAGGAACATGTTTCACGTTCTGCAGTGTAAGTGACTTCTCCGAAGTCAGCTTCAACACTACCATCCCAATTTTCTTCACTTTAGGTTGTGTTGTTAGCCATAGTAACCTTCTCAAACGAAAGTACATATGTAGCAAACAGTTCCTTCATGAAACACACATGGCATGAGGCACAAATATCTACGCACCAATCAGTGACAACATCGGATGATTCAACATGCACAATCATAGCAATAAGGTTAAGCTCACATTGCTTGTGTTCTTTCTGCTTTTGTTTGGACATGCAGTCCTTCTTAAAGTGTTCTTAAAGTGACCTTCATACCACAATTGAAGTAGGTCGCATCATCCCTGGACTTCACTTTCAGGTTCTTGAAGTCCCTCTTCTTGTTGTTGAAGGTTGATTTCTGCTTACCCTTATGATCCCTATAGTAGATCATGTTTGTTTTGGCAAACTGCTTTCGCATAGAGTCTACTTTAATCTAGTTCTTGGCTTCGTCCTCAATACGGATGAAGCACATAAGATCGTCCAGCTTCACTTTTGTTTTCTTGCAGTAGGTATCAGTTGTGAATCGATCCCAACTCCATGAACTTGTCAGCTAGAGGAATTCCTCTTCCTCTAGTTTCTGTAGCTCTTTCATATGAGGCAGCACCCTTTTTCGTCTTCAAACTCCATTTGCTGAATTTGTTGGCGATATAGATCTTGGACATGTTTTCATCATCCTTGTGATGCTTGCCAAGAGACTTCCAGATGTCACTTGTCTTCTCCTTATTATTATTATTATCGGATTCGGTGAATTTGTTGGCGATATAGATCTTGGACATGTTTTCATCATCCTTGTGATGCTTGCCAAGAGACTTCCAGATGTCACTTGTCTTCTCCTTCTTATTATAGGATTCGGCTAAAAAATTCTCTAAAGAATTGAGGATTAGCAATTTATATAGATTGTTCTCTTTTTTCTACTATTGTTGTCAACTATCCCAGCATCGACGATATCAGTATTGTCAGGAACATTGTCAGGAACTAGTCATTGGTTTTGTACTACACATTGACGAGTTGAAGATTCAGACTTATTTTATCTTCCAATTATTGTATTGCTCTCCATCGAACTTTTCCAGCTTTTGTTCAAAAGACTTATACGAATTTTCATAATGTAAAGCGATTATGAATGAGATTCTTACAATTTTGAAGTCTCAGAAGTAAATCTCACTTTGAGATTTTTGTGGAAATTTATACAAGTCTTGTGAAATACTGAACCACAAGAGTGGTATAACATTAATTATAACTTACTAATAAGTTTTGACAACGGTGAAAACCACTAATAGCTAGCTGTGAAGCTGCTGAAAAGATAGCAACTAAGTTGTTGATGACATAGTAGCTCTATAAGAAGATAGGAGTGGAAACTGATGAAAATTGCTAATTAATTAGCAAAGCTACATGATGGGGTGATGCGATTACTGTTACTCAAAACGAGATTTGCGAGATATGACCATCTCTGTTGATCCGCTCCCAGGGACTAACAAGTTCTGAAAAACTTATTAAACGCTATTGAAAATCAACATCCTTTCTCGGACAGAGCACTAACCTGTTGTAACAAAGGCACTAGGAACAAAAAGTACTTGGTTGCTTGTAGAGGATTCTCTTTAATCTCTCGTGTCGATACTACGTGTTCGAGCACACATGATAGAAGGGAGTCCACTAACAACGTGGGCGGAAGACTAGAGAGTAACTCCCTATTCAACAAAGCAGTTACAAGCAACAACTCTCTATTAATAGGGAAGTTATAAAATGGAACAACTTTGTAAAAAGCTACTGTGGATCAACCATGCAGAAGAGTCGAGGAGCTACCACGCAACATCCACGAGCTAGTCGCGGAACTACCGTGCAGCTCCGCGCATCTCCGCAACGCTACTAGCAGACTAGCCACAAGGCTAGCATGCAATTTCCGCAGTGCTACCGTTTTGCTCCGCGACAGAGAGAGCCCTCCTGCGCCAACTCCATGTTTGATGTATACGTTCGAAGTAGAAAGTAGGCCATCAAAGCGCCACTTTGCATCATTTGCCCGAGTTCGAACTAGGCCTCCTTCTCCGAAAATTTTGTGACAAAATAAATACTTGTTGAGGAATTTGTCTACTAGAAAAACCCTCCATCATACTAACTACTTGAGCTAACACACCTCAAATGTACAAGACAATAAATGATTGCTCAAATATTGAAATCCGCACACTTGAGGTTTGCCTCAACATGGAGTGGTGAAACCGTGTTCACTAATGACCAAATTCAATCAACTCCAACACTATTCATGGCTCCTCCTTAATTTTGCCAAAATGTGGGCTTTCGATGAGATCATTATACCATGCGAGGATGAAGGGGATCATTCCCTTGACATACACGACCGTGTTGACTTTCATGCTTAAAATTCCGATCTACGACTTTTCTGCTCCCTTCTTTTTTTCTTGCAAGAGCTACCATTCACACGTTGTTGCTGAGGCCGGGGAGAACGACGAGATCATGAAGTTTTCCTTGTCACTGTTAGTCTAATCCAATCAAAATATTGCGTCGTGTCGGATTCGAGTCCGTGCGCACAACAGTTGTGGTCACTGGTAGTCTGATCGAATCCGAGCATAACAATATAATTATTCAACTGTACTCGCCTAATCATCAGCAATGGTGCGATTAGGATTAAGAAGAGCAGCGTTACGAATTCGCGATTGAAAACCCTAAAGAAATAGAAATTACAAAGAGCATACAAAGGAATTATTGGATCGGCGGAAGAAGGAGATAAAGTACCGGCGGATGAGCGGATCAGATGGTTGGAGAAGAGCAGCAGTACGAAGCAGAACCAACAGCCCATTCTCTCTCCCTCTCTCTTTCTCTCTCTCTCCCCTTTTCCAAGGCTCTTGATAAAGTTACTACAAAAAAGACTCCGGACAGTCCAAATTTTTACTATTGATAATTACAAGTTTACCATTTCAAAAGATTATTCACCGGACTGTCCATTTCCATTTTTTTTTAATCATGACTGTCAAAATTTTGACAGTCCTTCTAATTAGTAAGACTGTCAAAATTTTGACAATCCGGAGGGGAGGACTACGCGAGGTGACACGAGGGCGGGATAACGTGGAGGCCGGAAGGAGGGGGGATGAGGCGGAGGAGCGGGAGGAGGAGGAGGAGGAGGAGGAGACGGGGGAGGAGGCGGAGGCGCACGCGCGAGGGGGGGGGGGGGGGGGCGTAGGAGCACGCGCTCGCCTCCGCTTTGCCGCTTCTACTGCTGTTGCCGCCGTCGTTGTCGTCGTCGGCGCGAGACGTAGCCGCACCTCCCGCGAGCACATGCCTCCGCCGCACACAACCTCCCGCATGCTTCTTCTTCTTCTTCATCGCCTTCGTGACGGAGTCGACGGAAAGGTGCTTGAGGGGCGGCTCGGCGGCGGCGACGCGGCTGATGGCGAGGTCAACGACGCGGAGAGGCGAAAAATCGCAAGAGGAGGGAGGAGGAGAGGCCGAAGGGGGGTAGGGGTGGGGGAGGAGGGAGGTGAAGAGGGTGGGCATCCCTAGTAAAATTTAGACTAGTCCGAGTAAAATTTTTTTCTAACTGGACTAACACCAATATGGACGAGTCCGAGTCATTTTTATAGTGCCTTTATCAAAGCCTTTTTCTATATCAAGAACCTATCAAGCATCAGTGGAGTACTGTAGATGGGCTAAGTCGAGTCCAGACACAGCTGTATATCAGTAATACCAAACAGGGAAACGACACTGGACCGATACTGGACACGGTTACAGACTTGATACAAAGTCGTGGGTGGATGGGCGGAGATATCAGTGGGATACAGCTCATCTATCTAGTTTGACCGTAACAATTTGGAGTTGGCCATCTTTTCTTCAGGTTACATCGTCTCGAAGCAACACTTTTTTTTTTTACCACAATCCTAGTGATTTTAACTGGTCACTTCTTAACATAACACGGTTGATCCATATTGTACATAATCCAAATCATCTATCAAATCTCTTGCCATGTTCTCATTTGAGTGTCCATAAAAGTATAGTTGGTATTAATTTGTCTTGTACCAACTTTTCTTTCGACTTACTAGTTATATTCTCCATACAAAGTGACCGGAAAAAAAAACTCGTCTTCATTTCATAAGTTTGGGGTCGTTTGAACTGTCATATTATGGACTAGCTAGTGATCCATATAGTTGGCACCGTGACTCATGCCTCTTGGTACTCTCTCAACACTTTTTCAAGAATTTTATTTTACCCGATAAATAACAATAAATAAAGTGTCTAAATAAAGTACATTCCAAATGTATAAAGGATAATAAACAAAATGAACATATATAACACAATGAAATATATTTAAAATTTAATTAAAATTTTAGAAAAAATAGATATAAATTAAAGTTTTAATATTAAAAAGTTTGAAAATTAGGGAATCAATCAATTAATTAACTTAAGAATATTTTTTTCTATAAAATTGTGAAATAAACTATCAATTAATTGCCAAAATAATTAAACATAAAGTAAGAGATAGTTAACTATTAATTAATTGATAATTAATTAACTAGAGAAAACCATTTAATCAGTATCATCCTTTGTCTTTATATTTTTTGACAGAAAACACACCCTTCCTAATTATATAGATATTTGAAAATGCTAATGCGAATGTTAGCAAAATTAACCAGCATTTGTGATCATAGCACAGCAAACATCCTCAAGCCAGAATTCACCATAGTTTACACTGAGGGATGGAACAATGCACACAATGTCTTGCTAGGAAGACACCAAAAGAAAAGTTCTTCAAGAGAGCTATCCCTCTTTGGACTAACCACTTCTGTCGATGGTTTTAACAATGCAATCCTTTCAGAACAATTCTAGGAATAGTTAAAGTAGATCTAATAGCGAGGATAGTTATCATCCAATTCTACATCGAGAGAAATTGCCTTGTTACATAAGTTTGAAAAAGTTTTCCCTTTCCCTAGCTCTGGGAGGGTCTTCACTCGTTGGAATAGAGGGGTACCAATAGTTTGCAATAGAAGAATTCCTAAATTCAGAACAAAAGTAGTTAATTACACCCTCTCCAATTCTGCAATGTGTTTATCTAGCCTATCTTTCAGCTCTTTCTCCCAACCTTGTATGAGCTTCTCATGCTTATCGATCAGCTCAGATTTGGTCTTTAGCTCTTCTTCCATTGTGGAGATCTCCTGGAAACATGATCTAAATGAGATGAAAGTACAGGGACTACGAAAATTATTCTTGTTATTTGATAGCTGCTTAAAACTAGCACCTTCTGGAGCATTTCTTCTTTTGTTGGCTGATCTCCATGTTGCAACCCAATGAAGTATAACTGAAGCTTCTTTGCAGCTTCCATTAAGTCTCTCGCATGCCTCTCAACATCAACTGTGAAAATCATCAAAGAACATTATATATGGCCTTATTTCATATGCAGTAGTGAGCCGAAATTGATGCTCAAGATCATATTTAGCTGTTTTCACAGATATACATACAAAGAAAATATGAAAATAATGTTGGGAAGTGGGAGCACAAAGAAAGGTATCAAGCAAAGGTCCATATGTTTCAAGTTCACATGGAAACAAAGAGCTCCTGGGTGATGACCAATTAAGACAACTAATGAGATAATATACTTAAAAGTCCATGATGCATCTGTTGTAGAGATTTTGTATTACAATATCTTAGTCTACTGGAGATTGTCTTATACTAATTTAGCATAGATATTTATTTGTATTTCAATTTTCTGTGATTATCTTGAAGTATCTGTAATTGATGTCCACAAAAGTTTTTGATGATCTTGAACTAATTTTCAGAACATTATACAGGAAATGACAATTTATCAGCTCGAAGAACTACCTTAGTGTTCTCAAACTACACCTTGGATGACCTCAAAGTAGAAGTGCCAATGGATCATGTATGCAGCGATTATCATATTTGAATTTGTTCTATTTGGGAGAATATGGATATTGTTCAGAATCTTCATATACTAAATTTTCCATACTGAATAAAAATGATTACGTGACTCTCGTTGGATACTAACTGATAAAGATATAGTCATGTATTCATATTTGTTTTCTACGAGTGAATGTGGATATTGTTCAGATGATAAATCATCCAGATTGAATAAAAATGATTATGGACTCTAATTCAGGGTTGTGAGAAGCGCTAGTCGGATGGGCACCCGTCGTCTAGCGCCTAGATCCAGGTGGTTCAAAAAAATTAAAAAAACCAAAAAAATCTACTGAAAACTACAGAAAATGTCTAAAACCCCCAAAACATGCATAGTTGGACGTCGGGGGGACTAGGCAGGCGCCTAGGCAGACATCGGACAGACACCCAACGCCTAGCACCTAGGCGGCCGCCTTTTAGAACAAGCTATAATTGGATAGTAATTGGTACAGATACAAACTATATATATCACTAAACATGATTAAAAATTTAATAGAAAAATAAATCTTATTCGAGTTTTAATACCTTCTAGCATAAAATAAATTTTAAAATCCTGTTGATTATGTTGCTGCTAGGGAATGCATAATGAAATTTCATTATTTAAATTTCAGATCCAAGTGTAAATATAATCTATCCACATTACCTATATATATATATATATATATATATATATATATATACATTACAAGATTCCAAAATAACTCAGTATTTGTCTGTCTGAACATTTATTTCAAAAATACATGCACTCATAGATGTCTCTTCCTGACCTCAATAACTTAAACTAAGCAAGTTTGGACTGAGCAGTGTACTGATAACACACATCAGATATCTTGAACTGTATAGGTTTTCATAAACATATTTCAATTCCTGGAATCAACTTTTGTTCCTAACATTTGAAGACTTCCAGGATGTGCCTCGTCTCCTTAGCAATCAAATGAAGGTCACTCGACTCACTCCTATCTTCTACTCGGCCCAAAGGAGTTAGTGAAGACCTTTGTCTCTAGAGTTGGGGATACCATACTACTCAACAGTGAAGGATATATAATTCTATCACACTTGCAATTGTATCCTACCTATTCACGGTTTAGGTGATACCATGATAAGCTTGCCAGCCCAATCAATATAAACATGCATGTGTGCATACAACACATGCACGGTGCATTCGGTTCAGGTTTATGGTGCTCTTTAACCAATCAACTCAACTTTGTTTCTGGTTTTGAAACATGTTTAGGTTCGTTGATGGGTTAATGGTGTCCACCACTGGATTTTGGGTTTATTTGTTGTTCTCTCTAACTACTAATCTAGTGGGAATTTGATGTACTGCAACTACCAACCATATTCTCATGTAACTAAGGCAAGGGTGCAATCATTTGCTCATGTTGGGTGGAACTAAGCAACATAGGACTTCTTCAAAATCCTTGTTCCTGCAGCTCTATGGAGATTGGAGAATAAAGCAATCTGAACAATCCACAATAGAGAACCTATAATTGGAAATACCTTATGTGCATGAATAAGCTATTCATTCACAAGAACCAGAAATGAATCAAAATTCATATCATCCAAGCCTTCTCGCATCAAAATGGAAAATGGGGTTGGCTATGGAACATAAGTTCCATAAAAGAATTGACACTTTTTATGATAGTTTGTAACATAGTTGCCTAATTCGTCAACCCCCCTACGTCCCACGAATTGGGACGAACGATCCCGAACGGGGTGCGTTCGCGCCCCGTTCGTCAAATTTAGCGATCCGGATTTTGATGACTTTGGTTATGAACTTATGATATTTGGTTTAGTTACAAGAATATTGTCTATGCTTTCCTTCACTTGGATTTTGATGGCTTTGGTTATGAACTTATGATATTTTGTGTATACTTCTATATAATTGTATATGGTACAAAAGACGACCCGGATAAAAACGAACAACGACCCCAAATAGCGTATCGAATAAGCCTATCCCTACCGCACCGCATACCGGCTGAGGTACTGTACCGCGTACCCGTACCACGTACCAAAGCGACCCACGATCCTGGTAACATTGGTTTGTAAACCTGACATCAGCCATCTATAATGGTATCATATTCCTAGCGAAAGTAGCTACAAGTATGGGAGGGTCATGCGATAAAACCTAAGCAGCCAATTGGCAGGTAGGTAGGTAGGTAGGTAGGCCTACGTCAATTTAAGCTCATGCAATCAAGGAATACCCTTCCAGTTCCCCTAGACTATAAATAGTGTAGACGAAGAGATAAGACGATAAAAAATTGTTATAGCGAACTGCATTCACCTCCAAAGGATTAAGCCAGAGAGTGAAAAAGGAATGGCATTCCCATAGATAAGAATCGAAACTATCAGATAGAATAAACCCTGGACTCTAATTTCAAGCAGATGCCTACTTTACATGGTTAGGTAAGTTTATAGGTAACAATGAGTAAGCAATAGCTAATTACACATGATTCAGTAATTCACAGCCCAAAACAGTAAACCCTATTGCTTCATAAAATTGATCTTTAGTCCTAAAGTACCAAGTAGAAATCCTAAACATTTCTTAATGAAAGAACTCATTCAAGTAAATGACGTACAATATCTCTTCAAATTACAACCTCGTTCAAGAAAATTGAGTTCAGTATTAAAAATAGCTAATTTTAGGAGTCCCACAATATCGTGTTTTCACGGCGGAGGTGTCATTGGGACAAAACAACAAACAGTGGACATAATTGAGAAAAAGGAAGAGAGGGGAAGGAGCACGGACTCTGGTGAGAGGAGTGCACGGAGCGGTCGACCGCCTGCAGCTCCCGCGCCGGCAGGCAGGGGAGGAGCGCCGCCTCGAGCGCTGCGACGCAGGCCAGCATGTCGTCCTTCCGCTGCTGAGATTGGGACGGCGATGGGGACGAAGATTGCGACAGAGTAATCTGCTGCTGGTCCCCCATTTCTGATTTCAGCACTCTGAGATCAGTTTAGGCACATGAATGTTTAAATTGATCATAAAAGCATACGATGTTCCTCATCTGCACTTGTAAGTTTTTGCACTTTCAATTATCCAATCTTACTTTTGCACAAATAATTTGGACTGTGTGTACCCTCACTGTGTAATAATACCTAGTCACGTAATTAACCTTGTACCAAAAACAAAAAAAAACTCTGATATTACTAAAAAAAGAGTTATAAATTTGTGAGAAATTTAAATTATATTAAATATAATTTAAATATATCTTAATTATGATTTGTTATAGAACTATTTTTAAGCAAATTTATACATGTGGTTTAGATATAATTTGAATATTGAATATATTTTCATTAGATTTTTTTTATAGATATGTTTATAGGCTTTGGATATATATATTCAGTTAGCGAAAAAAAGATCTTATGATTTGTTTTCTTTACTTAAGTGAGGATGTACATATGTAATAGGGATTTTAGAATTTTTTTCTTAATTATTTGAGGATATACATACGGCTTAGACGACTTAGGATATACATACCCAACTAGTTACCTCCACGTGCGTCGCACGTAAAAACCAAATATTTAAAAAATTATATAATATTTAAATTATTTAAAAATATATTTTAATTAGAATTTGTTATAGATATGTTTTTGCAGTTTTGGATATGTGAGTCAGATAGTACCATATACTTGGTTCAAATATTTAAATATATTTAAATTAAAATTAAAATTTGTTAAACAATTTTAATATTTTTTGATATTTTTCTTTTAAATTAATTTTTAAATTTAGTATTGAAACTATTTTTAATTTAGTATTTAGGTTTGGTGAAATAAAAGAGTGGGTTACGGATGATGAGAAGTTGGTTTTATATATATATATTTTTAATCTTCCGTTAGTTAGTTTTTTTTTGTTAATTAAATTGGTTGAGTATTTATTAAGGGTTTGGTTGGATAAGATGGAAGTTGGTTTAAGGTTTATTTATCTACCGTAAGTAATTTTTTAAAATTTAATTTGTTGAGTATTTACTTACGGTTTAGACGGCTCACTTTTGAGTTGTCTAGAAGCCACTTTATATAATTGAAGATAGGGATTTTAGAAAAAAAAAAATATAACTTAGATTTATTTTTTACAACATGAAGGGGGGGAGGGGGGCGAGGTTTAAACCGCGGTGCCACATGTCCCCTCCCACCCATTGGTTGGGTCTGGGCGCCTGACGTTAGCAAAGAGTGATAACGTTTGCGGCATGAACCCGATCAATAGGTGGGCCTTTGGCACCGCGGTCCACCCTTTGGTCTGCTACGCATTAATGCTTTTTTAGTGGTTTAGATGGCTCATTTTAGGATAATAGTAAATTCACGTGCGTTGCACGTAAAATAATTTTTTTCTAATATTATTGTAAAATTATTTAAATATATTTGAATAAAAATTTGGGCTCATTTTAGGATACTAGTAAATTCGCGGTCTCGTGTGGTTAAGGTCGGAGGCATTCTTCTTGGTTGGTTTGGTTCCATTCTCCATGACGTTATTTATAACAAATTTAATTTTTTTTCAACAATTTTTTTTTTACATAATATCAATTTTTTTTATAAATGATGAAGAATTTATAAACGACTTAGACGGGACTTAGATGGATCAATTTTGAACTATTTTTAAGTAGATTGTAACAGTAGAGATAAGACAATTTCAGTCTAGTTTAACAGTAAGTACCAAACATGTCCTTAGTAGATAAAATATTCTCTAAAATCAGAGGCAAACTTGTACTTAGGGCTGCAAATGAGCCAAGTCGAGTCAAGCTTTTATAAGCTTGAGCTTGGCTTGACTAAAATTAATCGAGCTTGGGCTTGATAAATTTTTTATTTTAGAGCTTGAGCTTGGCTCGAGCTCGTTTATATTAATCTTGAACTTGGCTTGGTTTGAGCTCGAGCTTAGCTTGATAAGCAAGCTTGATAAGCTTAAAATCAAGCTCGTTAAGCTTGATTTCAAGCTCGTCGAACTTACCAGGTGATTCCCTGATTAATAGGTGTAACTTGGAGGGCATCCCCTAAATACCGATCAATGACCGTAGACACTTTATCCTTAAAAAACAGAGGTTATAAAATAAAGGCGGCCAAACCATCAGGATCCTTTAGAGGTGAAAGTATACTTGAGAAGGTCTTCCTCGTTATTGGCTTTGCCAGGGTTACCAGCTTAGCCAGCGAGAACCAACTCAGGTACAACTTCACCAACAGTTGGTAGCAACCTCCGCATCACGCTTATACATTTTATGGCGGTGAAATGCGGGGGTGATTCTTGGATAGCCCTGGTGAGTGAGGGAAATAAGAAGAGGGGCAGATCGGACTGGATCGAGACCATATGCCTTCAACACCCACCCATCTTGTAGACGACGGGGATGGGAAATCCGAAAAAATGGATGAAGAACCAGACCATGAGAGATTGACTTTTAGGTCACAAGCTGCGGTATACGTCCTGGCTGGGGCAGGTCCTAGATAATCTCCATCTTTCACAGTAAGAGGTTCTGTAGGCTTGGAGACCCCATGTCTGCTGCTTCCCCAGAGGATCTTATTCCAAAGGAAGAATGAATAAAACCGAATGAATAAGGCATGAATGGGAAGTGACGTAAGCGCACTCCTAATGAGAGTTATTTTTCCTCCAAAAGAAAGCAATCGTCCACGCCAGGCCGCTATTTTCTTCTTAAATTGAGCTTCAATCTCTGAAAAGTAAGCTTGTTTAGTCCTACCTTGAAAGAGTGGTACCCCCATTATAGGAAGATTCATTTGCTTGAAACCCGTTCGTTGGGAAATCCAGTCTTTCCTTTCCTGCTTACCTTTGGAAGAGACAATGAAGGAACTCTTGGCATTATTGATGACTTAGCCTGAGACTTCTGAAAATTCCCTCAAAGTAGACATAAGGCAGTTCACACTGTCATTACCCCCGTTCAAGAAGATCAGACTATCATCGGCATATAATAAGTGGGAAATACGTAGGCTGTTGCGCCTCCCACTGTAAGGCCCTATCTGCTTATGCAGACTTAGCTACACCTCCTCCCGTCGCTCACTACAGATTGTCAGTCGCTCTCTTTGCTAGCCCGAAGGGCACTCTGACCCTCCTTTTTTGGATACGGGTCAGGTTCCTTATGGGCGTCGCTCCTTCCTCTGAGTAGCCGCTCGCTCTAGCTCGCTACACCTACTTCCTCCACTCAAGGAACTCATAGCAGCCCCCCTTAATCGCCAGGGTGGGGCTCGCTACACCTACCAGCAACAGGTTATCTTTAAACCTAAGATTTGCCTTAGCGTTCGCTTTCACTCACTGGCGAGCGTAGTGAGTCAAACTTCGCTCGCCTAAGCTTAACGAGCTCGATTTCAAGTTAGTTAGACTTGATTTCAAGCTTAACGAGCTCGATTTTAAGCTAGTTAGACTTGAATTCAAGTATGTAATGTTAACATTTTTTTTTATAAAAAAATACTTTCAAAAGTTCCTTAATATCAATTATTAAGGACATAATTATATAATGCACATAACCATATTGTTATACAAAGCATACATAAAATTAGAATTAAACAAAGAAAAATTTAAATTTAAATAACAAACATGTTTCAGCAGAATGTGATGATGAGTGTTATTTCCTTAAGGTTGCAACTAGGGCTGTCAAAGGTGACTGATAGCCTGGTCCAATAATTATAGAATTATAAGCTTTTTATTTCAAAAGTATTGGAATAATAGAAACATTTGACTCTCAATCCCAACCACAACTCTGGAGTTTTGGTCTAGTGACAGTGTCCTCAGTGTGTTGTCAGGGTAACCCATGTTCAAATCTCTCTTGCCTTTGTGTTTAGGTGTAGCGGCAAGGTCTTTAACAAAAAGTAAACCTGAGATCCTTAATGATAGTATGGATATGGCCTCATCCAAACCCAAAATCAAATAAGAAATCAAAAACAATTTATGTAATAGCAAATATCAAGTCTATCACATCTTGCAACAAAGTTTGAATGATTTATCAAATTTCAGATAATCAAGACTCAATAATATTTCATAAGTTTGTATCACATGTGAAAACCATGTGGATTGTTGTTGATAAATTTAAACAATCAAAAGATAGTTTAAACATGTTGAATTTAAATAAGTATATTTAAATAAGTATATTAAATAAGTATATTAAACAATACATTCGAATAGCTAAACATGCAGCGACAAAGAATCCGAAAACCTACCCTAATTTGATAAGAAGAGGAGGAATTTGAACTGAACCAAATATATACATCAACATGAAACGCTAGTTGCAACATACATTACCTAAATTGGGTCTGCTGATGTTACAACTACTTGCAACAGATATTTGTGGCAAGCTATGAAGCATGGCTACCCCAAAATGTGAGCTGTGCACGTGTCGGGTACGTACCCAGTGCGGGTACAACATGGGTACGTGCGTGTGGATACCCAATTAATTTATTGTTAATTTAAAATCCGGGTACATGGTAGATATGGCGTGTTGATATGGTATGTTGGGTGTCATATTTAAGTATAGTATAAGCACATGGGAATATCCTGAGGACATATTTGGGATGCCAGAATATGTCACAGGATATTCCATTATGAGATTATTGTCATAATGATTGAGATCATTGTATTAATGACTGTAAGGCTATATAATGCCAATGAGACAATCAATAAAATAATCAACTAATTTCAACATGGTATCAGAGCCAAGTTTCCATAAACCCTAGCCGTCACCAAGCTTCCACAAACCCACAGGAGGATTTCCTAGATCTCCTCCACCGAACTCTTCCACTTCCCCCCCCTTCTTCCCTTCTCCGCCCTTCGTAGGCCGCCCTTCGCTGTTGCTGCCCCGTCCCGTTACTGCTGCGGCTACTACTGCTGCGACTGCTGCTGCTGCTGCGACGACGGCTGTGACATGCGTGCTGCTGCCTCCTCCGTACCAGCACGAGACAACGCCTAATAGGGATGCCTAGATCTGAAAAAAGGGGGGACATGTTCGGATCTAGGAGCGGACGACGAGGACGAGCGTGAGTCGTGGAGCAGACGTGAAGTGATTGGATAGACGACGCATCGATGGAGGAGATCATCAAGAAGCTAGATTCTGCAGAGGTGGCAACGTTGATGAAGTTGTTGACGATGTCGGCTGGTGAGAACACGACACGAACGTCACCGGAGTTGAAGCTTCCCTCCATCAATCTGAAATTAGATGGACTAGCCACCTATCTGAGTTGGTCACGGCGGGTGAGAAGAACCCTCGCAGGAAAAAACATGGAGGGGTTCCTGACGGGCGAGACGACAGAGCCGGACGAGGGCTCGACAAGACGCGATGAGTGGAAGTCCACTCATATGGTGATCTACATCTGGCTTCTCAACTCCTTAGTCCAGTCTATTTCCGCCACAGTAGACGGTATTGAGATGGTGAAAGATGTGTGGGAGAAGTTGAGAAGGACCTATGATGGTGTGGGGAACAACTTACGGGTCTTCCAGATAAAGGGAGAGATTGATGACACCGTATAGGGAGAGAAGACGGTGCAGGAGTATGCCACGGAGTTGGAGCATCTGTGGTTGGATTATGATCACTCCTTAGATCGGACGAGCTGCGGGGACCCTAAGTGTAAGGAGAGACATGTGTGTCTGCAGGAGAGGACGATGAAGTTCCTCAAAGGGCTGACTGCAGCTTTCGCACAGAGGATGACCCTACTTCTAGCCCAACCAAAGATCCCTAGCCTTGAGGAGGCTATCTCAGCCATGATCCAGGAGAAGACACGCATCAGGCTGCAAGCCGGGACAGGTGGTCCCCCCGAAGCAAAGTCAGCACTAGCGATCACCAGCTCAGGTAACACAGGATCTAAGGGAGAACCCTGGCAGCATAACCGACAGTGCTACAACTGTGGGGAGATGGGTCATCATCGGTATGCTTGTACCAAACCACCTAGGGAGGGAGATTCAGGTGGTGGACGAGGACCATTCGGCGGACAAGGATATAATGGAGGACGTGGTCGTGGTCGAGGGGGTAGACGAGGCGGCCGAGGAGGTTATCGGGCGAACCTCCTGATATCAGAAGGGAACGGAGAAGCTGATGACACCTTTACTGACCAGGCACTGGGAGACATGAGGAGTAGAACAGAGGAGGCGTCCACCTCATTCTTTGTTAGGGGCAACGCTGCCATGTATGTCCATCCATCAGAAGGTACTGACGAATCACTTGCCCTTGCGTCTATCTCTTCCCTTAAATCATCAGACTGGATTATCGACTCGGGAGCATCTCGGCATATGACGGGAAATGCTAGTGAGTTTTCTTCCTACACTCACCTAGCATCAGCAGACAGCATTCAGACAGCTGATGGCACTTTCCAGCCAGTGGTCGGTAAGGATACTGTTAATTGTACAGGTTCAGTAAGATTATCCGATGTTTTACATGCTCCATCCTTTCCAGTCAGTCTCTTGTCCATTAGTTCTATAATCCTCCAACTTAAATGCATTGTTTCTTTTGATATTCCTAAGATGACCTTCCAGGAGAAAGGGACAGGACGAAGACTTGGGACTGGCACTTGGCATGAGGGACTGTGGTACCTAGATCGAGAAGGACTGGACTCAGCATTGGTATCTATGGCAAAGAAGGCTGGCATGGAAGGACTGCAGCAGAGGACTGAGGATACCTTGATACTCCATCATCGGAGGATGGGACATTCTTCCTTTGATACTCTAAGTAAGTTGTATCCAGATATTTATACAAAAATAAATAAAGAGAAATTAGTATGTGATGCGTGCGAGTTAGGAAAACTTACTAGGAGCTCATATGTTGGCACGGGTCATAGGAGCACTTTTGCTTTTGAGGTAGTATATTCTGATGTCTGGGGTCAATGTGCTACTAACACTATGAATGGTTATAAGTACTTTGTTTCTTTCATTAAGTGTGCCTCTCGTGTTACCTGGTTATATTTGATAAAAAATAAGAATGATGTACCTGCTTGTTTTCAAAATTTCCATAAGCATGTCCAGACTCAGTACAAAATAGTTGTGAAGGTACTGAGGTCTGACAATGGAACGGAGTATACCAACATGACGCTTGCAGAATACTTGTCAGCACACGGAATACAGCATCAGACCACCTGTGCATACACACCAGCACAAATAGAGTTGCAAAAAGGAAAAACAGACACCTTCTGGAGGTCGCAAGAAGTATGATGATCGACATGAATGTCCCACAGAGTCTGTGGGGGCATGCAGTGTTGACAGCAGCTCAACTCATCAACAGGATGCCCTCGAAGGTCCTCAGATGGAAGTCCCCATGTGAGGTATTGCAAGGCAATAATAGTGGGATACTCCCACTGAAGGTGTTTGGGTGTGTGTGTTTTGTGAAGGACAACAGGCCATCAGTTGGGAAACTTGACCCTAGAGCGGTCAAATGCATCTTCGTAGGCTACTCGACGACCCAGAAGGGGTATGTGTGCTGGAGTCCAGTAGAGAAGAAGAGGTTTTTCAGTATGGATGTCCACTTTCGGGAGCATGAGCCATACTACCACCAGGACGAAACTTCACACAACACGCTTAATACTGCCAGTATTAGGCGAGAGGGGGAGATGGAGAACTTGGTGGTAACCGATTTAGAAGTTTGGCATGGAGGCACGGAGAAGGGACAAGAAGGTGAAGGTGTTAAGCCTACGACTCAGGGAGAGTTACTTACCTACAGCAGGAGAGAGAAGCAAACTGCAGGACCAGTACCGACAGTGCCAGTGCCAAGTCCCTTACCTGCGTTCGTCCCAAGTCCTGAGGCACCGACACCAACCCTCCTTCAGGTGATACCCCCTCCTTCACAAGATATCATTCCTCCTACTTCTACTCCTCCCACACCACTATCTGTACGGAGGACCACTCGGAGCGATGCAGAAAATCCTCCAAACAGATATGGTTGGGATATTGCTCAGTTTGTTTCTTATGACCATATCCCTTCTTCTCATGGAGCATTTATAGCATCTTTGGATAGTATTACTGTACCTAACAATTGGCAGGTTGCCAAGAACGATCCAAAGTGGAAAGCGGCAATGCACGAGGAGTTGGAAGCTCTAGAGAAGAACCACACTTGGGAGCTTGTGAGACTGCCAGAGGGGAAGAGAGCAGTTGGATGCAAGTGGGTCTTTACCGTGAAGCAGAACCCAGATAGACAGGTTGAGCGCTACAAAGCTCGACTAGTAGCCAAAGGATACAGTCAGACGTACGACATCGACTATGACGAGACGTTTGCACCAGTTGCAAAGATGAGCACTGTCAGGACTCTGATTTCTCTGGCAGCGAATGGTGGATAGAAGCTACACCAACTGGATGTGAAGAATGCGTTTCTTCACGGAGATCTAGTGGAGGAGGTGTACATGGAGACACTACTAGAAAAAGCGCTATTAGCGACGTATTTTAGCGACGTCAAAAGAAACGTCGCTAATAATATATAATTAGCGACTCCTTATAAAAACGTCGCTAGACGTCGCTAAATGGCGACATTTAGCGATGTTTAGCGACTTTTATTAAGATTTTAAAAGTTAAGTCGCTATAAGTTAAATAAAGGTCGCTAAACGTCGCTAATATGTCTAATTTAGCGACGTTTAGCGACGTATATAGCGACCTTTTTATTAAAAATATTTTAGCAACGTGTTTAGCGACGTCAATGACGTCGCTAAAATTTAAGTTAGCGACGTTTTACTTGGACGTCGCTAAACGTCGCTAAAATTTGGTTAATTAGGGCTCGGTTTCATTTTTCCCTATCTGCTGAAAATTCGAAAAGAGAAAAACTCCCCCCCCCTCCCCCGCGCTCCGTCGACCGGCTCTCCACCCTATTCCGGTAAACCCTACTCTCTCTCTCTCTCTCTCTCTCTCTCACAGGACACATGTGACATTGACACAAACACTACACACACAGACACTGACACAGACACAGACACGGCACACACACACACTGACGCAGACACTGATGAGGACCTAGGGTTAGGGTTAGGGTTAGGTTTGTTGACATGGGGTTAGGGTTAGGGTTAGGGCCGACTGGCCCAAGTCTACGAGAGAGGTAACAGCAGCAGTGAGCACTGCTTACTAGCTTTGATTATCAAATAAAATAAATTGATTATCAATTCGGTTCTGTTTCGGTTATAGATAATTTATTTCAGCTTTGGGTTTTTAAAATTTTTACTTATTCGATTTTTATTATTTCGGTGTTGAAACCGAATAACCCGAACGCCCACCCCTAGCTAGACCTGACAATTGGACCGGGATGACCAGCCCGGCACGAATCCGGCCCGCAAAACCCTGTCCGAATTATCGTGGGCTCGGCCCGGCCCGACCCAATATATAGGGACGTGTCGGACCTCATATCTCGGCCCATAAGAGAGGTCCGGCCCCGAAGCCCAGGCTCGTTCCGACCCAAGGCACAGCTCGGCCCGGCCCGACACGCTGCTGCTTGCTAGCCTGATCGACAACCTGGTTTATACTATCTGATGTATTATACACATCCATGTATTACATAGTCCTACGCCAATCTATGGGATTTGGTATGCATACAATCTGCCAAGTTCTTGTATATAGATTGAAACAAATGGATTGTGAATCTCCAAGACAAATATGAAGCAAGAACTTGCAGTGTGTTATTTTTGTGTGCTATGTTTACATATCCCAAAGTAGAGAAGTTCATCCGAGAGAGCATACCATCTGTGTTGTTTCTCCCGGAAACAAATGCGCTCCCAACCATCTCCTATGCACATTCAACCCTACACTTCATAATTTAAAAATAAAATGTTAGTTGTTCTTCAATCTCTACTTTGAAGTCCTTGTAGGGTTCACGGAATCCCAAGTCCGATCCGGTCCGGCTCGGTCCAGTCTGAAACTCACTGTGCCGTGGGTCACGTGTCGAACTGGACTTAGATTTTTACCCTTAGGTCCGGTCTGACCCGTTATAGTGCATGGGCCTGAGAGGCCCGGCCCACTCGACAGCTCTACTCCTAGCTATGGCATATTTTCATAGAGCAATAGCCCGTGTACTTGGGAAACTTTTGATGCAAAAATTGTTCAAGCACCAGGTGCCTTAGTGCAATGCCATGACTGCTTTTCCCATAACGGACACTGACCTAGGAGTGTGGTTGGGGGCAGCTGCAGTTCTATAGTATGACACACTATTTGTAGTGTTGACTGCACACTTATAGTGCAGTTCATAGTACTATGGGGTTGGGGGCAGCTGCAGTTTTGATAAATGAAAATATGTATTATATCAGTTATGATTTTTATAGTACGGTTAATTTTGCATGTAATGATTTATATGATAGCTTATGTCAATTTTGCAGAAGTTTCTAGAAATGGATATGAATTACTATCTGCGTCATCGTTCGTGGATGTACAACTGTCATCCTGATGACATGTGCGGTGTGCGGGATGAATTCATTGAGGGTGTACAGCAGTTCCTGCAGTTCGCAAAGGCGTTCCCTCAATACATGGACGGTACCAAAATTAAGTGTCCGTGTGTGAGATGTCGCAACAGGAAATATCATCCTGAAGTGGAAGTTACATATCATTTATACTCGAAGGGCTTTACGCCGAATTACTATCAGTGGACCGCGCACGGAGAACTTGTATCTCTAGACGAGGTAGAGGAAGAGCAGGACGAGGAAGGCGAACAAGATGAATTTTCTGAAGATGATTGAAAATATAAAATATTCCATGTAGAATGTAACTATATTTGGACTATAAATATTGCATGTAGAAGTAGATGTTGACATTAACGAATATATGTATTATATTTTGACTGTATAATACTTTGAGATATGTATCACATTCCGACTGTAGAATGTAGTATATATTTGTGTTTCTCTATATTCATCATATGTTGTTATCAGATATGACAGGACGACGCGGAGGATTCGGCAGGTCCCGAGGTAGACAGAGTGCCACTCCGGTACTGCCTACTGTTGGTTCCGGATCATCGTCGCCCAGTACTCCAGTATATCGATCAGCCACATCTCCGACTGCGACGACGTTGCGTGGCATCACTCCTGGGACGAGTAGTTCCAGGCGTGATAGTACTCCCTCGTCCAGCGTTCCTCCTGCTGACGGAAGCATGGAGACATATGAGCATGTAGAGGAGGTCGTGCCGACGTTGTCCCAGCATCAGCAAGATCCTCCATGCGCACCACCGGAGGAGACGAGGACAGAGATTTGGGCCGACGGTACAAAGTAAGTCAATTAGATGGTTTAATATATATTTGTGTTTCTCTTTATTCATCGTATATTGACTTTTTCAGTAATCTAAATTATTATTTCTGTATAGATATCGTCCATCGTCGGTTCAGAGACGCCTGGGCCAATTTCTGAGAAACAACTACGGTGGCCCTTGGATCAACTATTCGGAGGCTCCGGAGGAGAGGAAGGCGTTCTGGTTTGCGCACTTCCAGGTAAAAGTATATTAAATAAATCCTCTAATTTATGCATATTCGTGATGCTAACTTAATGAATTATTTATTGTAGCAAACGTATTTTTATCCTCCGCACCGGGCCGAGTTGATCGAGCGGCTCTTTCCTACCGTTGCCGCCAAGCTTATCCGAGATGCTCTGGATGACCAGAAGGCTCGTGATCGTGCTGGAAAACCGATCCAAGGTTGGATCACGCCTGAGCAGTGGACTGCGATGAGGGCTAGATTCGACGATCCGAGCTACAAGGAAAGGTCTAAGAAGGCCAAGGCGGCTAGGCAGAATGCTGCCAAGTGGTGTGGTGGCTCGATTCCGATGACGAAACATTTTCGTCGTTTGGTATGTTTTTTTTTTTAAAATATATTATTTTAATATAAGTACCATAAAATGGTACTTGGAATAAATATTTAAGTTTAGTAATAAAAAATATATTTTTAACAGGTACAGAGGGGTGAGGATGCGAACATGGTGACCGTCTTCTTGGCCACCCATCGCAAGGACGGAAATCTCATTGATGAGAGGGCCTCACAGACCTATGTAAGTATTACTTTACTTTGTGTTTATTTTAATATAACTTAGGCAATTATTGAGTTTCCAAACCTTTTCTAGGCCGAGTATCTTAGGCTTCGTGAGCGGGCGACTGCTAGTGCACCTACACCTGGAGAGGCTGGTGCTTCGTCGCAGCCCGGTCCATCTCCGTCGGCGGACGACCTGTGGGTGACCGCAGCTGGTGGTCTCCAGAGGGGTACGTACTACGGTACGGGCTCCTATGGCGCCCTGGTTGCGACGCAGTCATCTAGGGCCTCCCCGACAGCTGTGCATTCCACACACCCCTCGCAGTCGCAGCCCTCGCAGTCGTCGGCCAGAGTCCAGGAGGCCGTCCAGGAGGCCGTTGACCGTCAGATTGCGTCTCTCCGTGACGACTTGCTGCGAAGTATGGAGGACCAGTCCCGGTCCCAGCCGCAGGCGGACGATCCGATGCTTATCGCACGATTGGATATGCTCGACCGCAGCATGACGGAGCTACGAGAATTGACAAATGATATTAGAGCCTCCAATGATCGCAACATCATGGAGCTGCAGGCGTCACAGCTATCGATGGGCGAGAAGCTGACGAGGATGCATGCGTCACAGCTATCGATGGACGAGAACCTGACGAGGATGCAGGATTCAATGGGTGATAGCAGTACGAGGTTGTTATCTACCCTGGATTCTTACAACCAGCGACTCGCAGATTTGGAGCGGGCACGGCCGCCACCGACGTCACTGCCTTCTCCATCGACATCGGTGTCGATTCCACGGGACGAGTATGAGGAGTTGTTATCCTTGAAGCGCGCCGCTGGTCAGCCTCCTGCAGATCCGTAGTAGTCTAGTTATTATTATTATTATTTATGAATTATTGGTACTTCAACAATAGACATGATGTATGATGCTTCTTGTGGTCATTAATTTTTTAGTTAATTTAATTGGATTATATAGTTATCCACATTTAATTGGATTGATACTTCTTGTGGTCTTTAATTTAATTGGATAATATAGTTAACTAGATTGAATCATGTTGGTGTGTATGATGAAGATGATGTAAAACTGCAGGGAATCACAATGTTTGATTCTGGGAATTTTTTTTAATTTTTTTTAAAAATTAGCGACGTTATTAGCGACGTTTAGCGACGTTTAGCGACGTTAAATTACGTCGCTAATTACGTCGCTAATTAGCGACGCCGTAAAACGTCGCTAATTACGTCGCTAAGGACGTCGCTAATGACGTCGCTAAACGTCGCCAATTGCTGACATGGCAGTATAGCCAGGTCATTAAAGACGTCGGTGTAACGTCGCGATAGATGTCGCTAATCAGCGACGTTTAGCGACTTTTCTAAACGTCGCTTTTTAGTGACTTGGCGTCGCAAAACGTCGCTAAATTTAGCGACACATTAAAGTCGCTAAAAAACGTCGGCATAGCGACGTTTAGCGACGTTTTTTGTATTAGCGACTTGGTATTTTCCGACTTCTTTAAAACGTCGCTAATTACGTCGCTAAACCTAATTAGCGACGATTTTTGGTTATTTAGCGACGTTTTTAGACGTCGCTAATTTGACTTTTTCTGGTAGTGAGATACCACCAGGATTTGGCACCAATCAGACAGTAGGCAAGGTCTGCAGGTTGAAGAAGTCCCTCTATGGACTGAAGCAGTCTCCTCGAGCGTGGTTTGACAGATTCAGAAGGACGATGATAGGGATGGGATATCAGCAGATCAATACTGATCATACTGTGTTCTTCCGTCGGAGTGGAGGCCACATCACCATGCTTGCGGTGTATGTGGACGATATGATTATCACAGGAGATGATGAGCAGGAGATCGCCCAACTCAAAGTAAAGCTTGGCAAGGAATTCGAGGTGAAGGATCTCGGCCTTCTTCGGTACTTCCTTGGGATTGAGATTGCTCGAGAAGCAGAGGGGATTGTTCTCTCTCAAAGGAAGTATGTACTGGACCTTCTCACAGAAACTTGGACGTTGGGGTGCAAACCTGCAGCGACACCAATAGATCAGAGGTTCAAGATTGATGCTGAGGCTGGAGAACCAGTTGATCGGGACAGATACCAGAGACTGGTTAGCAAGTTGATCTATTTGAGCCACACACGTCCTGATATCTGCTTTGCAGTAAGTGTGGTGAGCCGCTACATGCATGACCCACGGAAGGGTCATATGGACGCAGTGTACCAGATTCTGAGGTACTTGAAAGGTGCTCCCGGGAAGGGACTAATATTCAGGAAGAACAATCACGTGAGCATCGAGGGCTACTGTGATTCTGACTGGGCTAGTTGTGCTGATGACAGGAGGTCTACCTCGGGATATTGCATATTTGTAGGAGGTAACTTGGTCTCCTGGAGGAGTAAGAAGCAGTCTGTGGTGGCCAGATCGACAGCTGAAGCAGAGTACAGAGCTATGGCCTTGGGAGTTGCAGAGCTGCTATGGTTGAAGAATATGTTGGTGGAGCTGAAGCTGGATCAAGGAGCCAAGATGAAGCTGTGGTATGACAATCAGTCAGCTATTAGTATCGCCAACAATCCAGTACAGCATGACAGGACCAAACACATCGAGATTGATAGATTCTTCATCAAAGAGAAGTTGGATAGTGGATTACTGGAGCTTGGCCATGTTCCAACCAGGGATCAAGTAGCAGATGGACTAACCAAGGGACTCGCCTCAGTGAGCATGATTAGAGGATGTGACAAGATGGGCTTAGTGAATATCTTTCACCCATCTTGAGGGGGAGTGTTGATATGGTATGTTGGGTGTCATATTTAAGTATAGTATAAGCACATGGGAATATCCTGAGGACATATTTGGGATGCCAGAATATGTCACGGGATATTCCATTATGAGATTATTGTCATAATGATTGAGATCATTGTATTAATGACTGTAAGGCTATATAATGCCAATGAGACAATCAATAAAATAATCAACTAATTTCAACAGCGTGACGTACCCAATTTAGGATCTGGTACGCCTGGGTACGTAACCACTTTTATTAAAGAAAAAACATGTTTATTAATTGACCCCGTGAAAACAAGCTTGATAACCCAACCCACTAACTTAAAATTAGGGTATGGATTTTTGTGAAGTTTTTGCTGGATTTTTTATATTCTTTTTTGGCTAAAGCTTAACTAATATGGATCAAGTACGTTGAGGGAGGGAAAAGGATTAGGAACATTTTGTTATTAGTGTAGATATAGGGAACTGGCCTACGAAACATTGTTTTCTTCTTCTGAGAGTTTGGGTTTCTAATTTCAAATCAGGCACAGATTTGGATTGCAAGCTGTTTGTATTAGTGCAACCTGCAGGTATCCCCTGATCTTTAAATTTGTAGTTATATATGTTCATACAATCATGTCATCTATGAATTGTCACAAAAGGGCTATTATTAGTAACAAGTTTGGGGGTCATCATCTATGAATTGTGACAAAATCTGTGGACTGTTACAAAACGGCTATTATTAGTAGCGAGTTCTGGGGTAATGTCTAATTGAGATGCATCATGTGTGGACGACAGGGTTTGAACCTGTGCAGGCAAAACCCTTATGATTTTTAGACTTATGTCATGTCTGATAACCTCTGTGCTCCCGTACCTATGCTTCATAGTTCATAGATGGAAAGCAAATTACCTCGATTCCAATTTCATCCATGACACAGTAAAAGACCAAAATAAAACATAACTTAAAGCAAGCATTATAAAGATGAGAGAGTAACTTTGATAGGAAGCCCAAATGGGCTATATTATCTGGGCTAAACTCTCACTCTAACAACATGCATACATGATCCAGTAGCAGCACTTACAACAATTACAACCTTACCTTTGATCCCAAACTTTGTTGTCAGTTAGATGGATCCTTTCTTTCATTTTACTCCCTTAAGGGCCAACTCGTCTCTAATATTACTAAATCCCATATATTCTTGACAGCCTCAATTTAATTTTATTTAGGTCTATCTCTAGTTCTAGTGGCTGCTTTTACTAAGATCCTGACATTCCTACTAACTGGTGCATCTGTTGTATCCTTGCATATGTCCAACTAACCCATATGTTTGCTTTTATATGATCTGTGAGGGAGTAGGGAAAATTCGCAGACAGCCCTAATACTATCAAACTTGCTTCCTTCTTCTTGAAATATATTTTTATATATTGCTCTTCGTTTAGCAGATATACCATTTTGGACACAGAGATCACTCTTGTTGTTGGTTAAAGGAAGGTTATATATGGTTGCTTCTTCAATTACGCAGTTAAATTTCAAAAGAGTGAGTGTCATTTAGAGAGCTGCAGACACGAGTCATGTCCCCTGCGAAATTGTAGGTGTTTCAGTTTTCCTTGTATATCTTATTCAATGTCAGGACATCTATGCATGGCCTAGCTGCGATCCGTAGATACCAATTATGTGTTGGAATAACTATGCTTAGGTATCTTGGATGACATCTCCTTTATCTTCGAAGGTCAATACAAAACATATTACCTCATATTCCTTGGTCAATCTAATATTTTATCTTTCCACATATGAACTGGGGAGAGAATTTATCATGTGGAATTTCAGTCTAGATTTTGTTTCATTTATTTTGAACAAGTTTTTGTTATGATATGGGTGGGCTTGTTCTTGTGATGAGTGTTAAAAGAGATGTTTTGTCAACAAAAAATGTTTTACAGAGGTGTTCATGAAACTTGAAGGCTAGAACCAAACTGTTATCTTCTTGTGCCATGCTAGAGATTTTACCTATGTTTCACGGACACAACAAAATAATGTCCGTATCCGTATCGTGACCAGCCATGCCCGTATCCGTACCATTCAACATAGGTAACTAGCTCTATATGTTTTTGAAAATGCTTGTATCCCGTATCCATATCATGTCCAATCCGTATACTGCAGCATAGGATTTTACTGCATGCCACAGGCCAAGACATTGTTGCCAGGAGTCATATTAGTGTTTTTGTCATGTATTTTCTCTTTTACTACAATTATTTTTTACTATTGTTTAAAGTCAAACTATATATCTTTCTTCTGGTCAAAATCTCTTCCTATTCTTTCTAGCCTACTTCGATGATCTTAGTTTTGTGTTTAGCTACATTATATCATACTTCCATGATCTTTCTCTGCATATATATTTTCTCGAAACCAACTGCAAGTTTGTTCTGGGGGACCAATTTGAATATAGCTTTATCTTCCCATCAAATGCTTTTCCAATTTTTTCCACAAACCTACATTAATTCCGGACTTCCATGAAACTTCTGTGCTAAAGTGTTTCTTGAAGTTATTTAAAGGAACTCTTTGCGTTAGTTTGGGTGGACCAATATATCATTAATTAAATATTTATGTGTTTTAAAGGATCCACTAACTTTTATGATCAGTATCGTCAAAGTTTATCTTCTATCCATTGTAATTATGGTTTTAAGTACTCATTTGAATGACGTGCCCTCTTGGTTATGTGTGACAGTTATCATGTGATACTTTAAATAAGTAAACGAAAATTTCCTAAAAGCAGGGATTGACAGTCGTATGTAATAACCACTTTACGTCACAAAAATATTTTATCGAGTGTTTGTAGCATTTAAAAACTTTTTCATTTGCTTTTTTTTGCTACGCTGTTTCCAGCAAATTTGCAGAGCCGTTTGAAGAAAGGGTAAATGAGTGAAGAGAAATATGAGAGAACCCTCTTGCTTCTCACTGGTGTTCTTGATTATGAGCACTTCAAAGATGTGGATATGGTCATTGAGGCAAGTGCATTATATTTGTCCCTCCTTTCTTAGCCTATCACTGTTGTCTTCTTGAGTGATGCAGAAAATATTCTGTAATGGCAGGCAGTTATTGAGAATGCGTCTTTGAAGCAGCAAATATTTCCTTATCTGGAAATTTTTTGCACCCCCCCCCCCCCCCCCCCATTGCATACTTGCTAGCAACACCACAACAATAGATCTGAAATTAATTGGAGAAAAGACCAGGTCTCGTGATCGTATTGTAGGTGCTCATTTCTTTAGGTAACAAAAAATTCTTCATTCTAAATTTTTACTAACTCTTTTCAAATTTTCAAACTTCCAAACCTAATCCCAACCGTCGGAGGAGGAGGAGGAGGAGGATGATGCGGTGGCAAGAGATGGGGAAGGAGGCGGAGGCGTGCGCACAGGCTGTTGCTGCCGCCGCCGTCGCCAGACCGCCCCCATCACGTGCGCAGGCCTCCGCCGCGCGCAGCCCCCCGCACCCCGCATGCGTCCGTCCTGCGCAGCCCCCGCACCCCGCACGCTTCCGTCCCGCGCGCATCCGCCCCTCGTAGCCCCCGCACCCCGCGCGCGTCCGTCCCACGTCCACCCTGCACCTCCGCCCCGCCCCGCGCCGCCTCCGCTCGCAGTAGCCCCGTGTGTAAACTCCCTCACCCAAAATAGGTATTTGTGTATATTTTATATTATTATATTTATTATAGATGTTGAATTTATTTAGAGTATTATCTTAGTTAATTAGAAAATAATTTTTTCAGTATATTTACTTATATAAATATTTATTTAGAATTATTTTTAGGCTATTTTAGATTATTGGGATTTTTCCATAATTTTTAGTTAATTAAAAACTAGTAACACTAATTTTTGAGGACTTTAAAGAATTTATTTTATGTTCAAACTTAATTAAAAATATCCCAAAATTTTATTTTAGGTTCTAAATAATAAAATATATTTTCTAGAATTTTTTGGGAATTTTTCGATTATTTTTAGCATTTATTTCGAGTTAATTATGAAAAACTGAATTAAAAACTAATTTCTGAAAAAGAAAACCCAAAAAGTAATTAATTCTGCCCAGTCAGCAAACAGGGGGCCCACCTGTCAGCCTCCAGCAGTGAACAGTGCCGGGCCCGCCTGTCAGTGACCGCTGAGTGGGTGCGAGCCGAGCCGAGCCGAGACCGAGTTCGACTCGGACTCAGCTGAGCCGAGCCGCATCGAACTGGGACCGTTCGATCTGGGCGGGGCTGCACGGATGGCTGCCACGTGGCGCGCTGTGAGCCGCGGCTGCACTTTCTCTCTCCTATATATATATATATATATATAATAGTTTAGATATTAATTTCTAGGATTTTTCTTCAGCCGATTTTTGGAGAATTGTCATCTAGGGTTCCTTCATCTTCCAGAAGCCATTGCGCATAGCTCCGGACTCCAAACGAGACCTAGTTTTTTTTGTTAGAACGATAATGAGGTTAGCTTTCTGATTATATAAATTGTTTTTCAAAATTATTAGTATTAAATTCTGGAAAATTTATAGAGCACAGTATGTCCAAAAATAGACGTATTTCGATGTTTTTACAATTTCGGGAGAACCCGGAATCAGAATCACGAACCGTTTAAAGTTTCGGAAAGCTAATGTCGAGATCATCGACATATATTTTTTCCAAAATTTAATTCGAAGTATTTATATACTGTTAATTTTGTAGAACTTCTAGGTTAGAATTTAACCATCGGTGCACAATACAAAATTTGTATGTGGCATAATTCCCAAACGAATTTGAATTCGGACGAGCCATAAATTCCAGCATATTTTTGACGCTGAAATCTACAGGAAATCATGCATGAAAATTGAGTTTGTGTCGGTTGACTTTTTGGTCAACAGACCGCCTCGATTTGCGTGCCATGAGTCTCGAGTTGATAAAATTCAGTTTTTTTGGACAAAATTTAGGAATTAACATAAAAATCAGAATAATAAGATTAAAATAGGATTTTAGAGTAATTATTCCAGAATTAAATAAATTAAAATAAATTATCTTTTGACGTGATAAATTTGTAATACATAGGCTATTTGGACTGTGACTTGGACTCTGATTCATACCAGCAGCAGGACCCCAGGCAAGATACATTGCCAAATTGTTTACAGTACTTTGCATGCTATTTATATTTCTTTTTATTTATTTTATTTCTGTATAGTTCTTGCATGTGTAGTTTTTCTCCAGTCATTACTATGTATTAGATATGTTGACACACACATGGCACCTAGTATCATGGGAGGACAATCATTAGGCGTATGGGCTTTTAACCACTCTGGTAAACCGTAGTATATAGTTCGCACTATGGGCGTGTGTCGCGCTGGTCGCTACCCCAGAGGTATGTCGATTTCTGTAGAGTCGCGCTGGTCGCTACCCCAGAGGTATGTCGATTTTTGATGTTTTAGACGGGTGTGTAAGTTGTGAGGCTTAGATCGAGTAGACTACCCTTGCCCATACGTCGAAAAGTTGTCCTCATTTGCATTCATATAGATTGTCTTGTACAGCGTACTTATTTATTTTCAAATTATATGCATGTTTACTGTATTCAAGTTGGCTCGTATTTTATGTATCTTGTTACGTCCCTCTGAGGACCTGGTCCGCTGCCAGGTGTATCTGTTCTTGAGTATTTGCAGGAGCGCAGATTTGGATGGTTGTATATGCTTAGTGGATGTCTTCTCTTCGAGCCGTGATCGATAGCTGGTATACTTATATTGGGTTTGATTGTGTTGTACTTATATTTTATTTACCTTTTCTATTCGAGTTGGTAGTGGATTTGTTTCCATCCAACTATCATCTTAGATACTTTTTATTGAGATCTAGTTTCATCGATACTGTTTATTTATTTCTATATGATTTTGGTGGATGAGATTTAGATTTTATCCTGTGACTTGTATTACAGTTATACCACTTGTGGATTTGATATTCATATTACAGCGTACGTGTGGATTTGGTTTCCATATATTGGAGTTGCCATATCCATGCGGCTAGCATGCTTACGTGTCCTAGTCCTACGTATTTTTGGGACTGGGGCGTGACATATTTTTGTGGTGGCCCATGCAGGTCGAGAGTATATTGTCTCGGTTACGTTACTGTACCAAGCAAGCCTGCACCTAGGAATAGAGTATAGGATCTCATCCATATTTGACTATGACTCATCCTTCCTTCCAATCTGTTCTATTTGAATAGTCGCATCCTGCTCGATTCATGTACTTCCCTAATAGTTCTTTAAGTATAGCCTTCTCCTATAATATAGAAGTTCCTGTTGTTAGATGATAATTAGAGTAGCACACCTATTAAGAATATAACGAGAATATAGACACACCACTAAGTTTAGAATATCTAGTGAACCCTAGAATTCCTTATCTTTAGATTGGTATACCATTACCCCTTGATGTATTAAGAAGACTTGAGAGTAGTATAGACACTACTAGAGTTAGTTAGAAGTTTTACCATAATGTTTGACACCTAGTATCACATAGTCTTTTGACCTATTAATGGAGTGTGATTGAACAACATTAATTGCATTCTAGCAAAAGACGACAATGTTTATTCAGACGATAGAATTTAGAGGTCCTTGTCCCTATTTGGTCGACTAGCGACTTAGACAAGGAGGTTGTTTGATAACTGTAGGGATTGTAGAGTCTTTTATTATTGTTGTTTAGTAGTTTTTGTTTTTGTGAACTTGAATTAAATTATACCTCCTTTCATCATCATCTAGCGTACTTATATTTGCTGTACTACCTTGACTTATGCTGCTATTATAGCCTAGTTTTTGCAAGCTTATTCTTTATCGAGCTTGTTCATGACATATGTATTATTGGGGAGGCCCACAATAATACAATTCAGAATCAGTGTATTACGGTCTGATCAACCATAGTGCGCTTGATTCGCCCTTCGCAATAATACTTTACGTGGATTGAGATATATAGTTGACTAGTAGACACATGTACTTGCCCTCTAGATATGTCTAAGCATATTGTATCTGTTACATAACTGTACCGATGCGAGCATGTGGATAGGCATTACCAAAATAGGACTTCAATCCACAACTGCTTTGACAATTCCTATTTGAATTCTTTAAACGCCTTGATCCCGATACTTCTATTCTATTACCTCGCCCTTGAACTCTTTATTATTGATCTCCGTCTTTCCTTATTTCGGAAAGATGAAACCTCGTGCTTGGTATAAGTTTAATACACAGAGAGTACTAGATATACCCCGTAGGCCGATCACATACTTGAGGATTATTCTTTTGTAATTAAGGATATATCATATATGATATAATCGGCGTTGAAGTTTTGATGATTGAATGACATGAGTAAATAAATTAAGGAATATTTTTCTTAAAGTATATATCCTTCTGTGATAGATGGATAAATTCTAAGTTGGGTAGCAGTGCATTGTCAACTTGAGAGGAATTTCTTTTAGATTGTGATCAAGTAAGATTAGATTGGGAGATTCAAGTCATTTTAATTTTGAGAAATTTTAAAAGAAGGATTAAGATAATGAGGATTTAACAAATTTTAAAATCTTGATATTGGGGACCAAATATTTATACTTTGAGCACATGATTTAAATTTTGAATATTGAAGGATGAATCATCGATTTAAATTTTGAGGATAAATATAGAATTTTAGACTGGAACAATTGGTTAATTAGATTTAAATTTTACAATTTGATGATTTGAATTAAAAGTTCAATTTTGATTGTTGGGTCACCTATTTGAAATATTGAGGATGTAAATTGAGTTTAAATATTTGAATAGTACAAAATTCTTAAGTTAAGAATAGGAATAAGATTTGATTAGAATTGTTTATTGTTCAAAGTCTAGAGGAGATTATGATAGTTGGAAATTATGATATAAATTTTGATGTGGGATGTCATATAGACTTGAGTTAGATTTGGATGTTGATTATTTAAAAATCGAGAAGAGATTACGACAGGTTGAATTTTGATTTAAACAGTGGTTATCTTAATTTTGAAGTGATCGCGATAGATTTGAATAGATTTTGTTATTTAAATTTTTGGAAGAGATTGCGATTGACGTACCTTATGTACGAATGTGAAGGATTTAACAAATTATGTCTTATTTTAATTTCGAGGACAAAATTGTTTTAAGTTGGGTAGATTGTAAACTCCCTCACCCAAAATAGGTATTTGTTTATATTTTATATTATTATATTTATTATAGATGTTGAATTTATTTAGAGTATTATCTTAGTTAATTAGAAAATAATTTTTTCAGTATATTTACTTATATAAATATTTATTTAGAATTATTTTTAGGCTATTTTAGATTATTGGAATTTTTCCATAATTTTTAGTTAATTAAAAACTAGTAACACTAATTTTTGAGGACTTTAAAGAATTTATTTTATGTTCAAACTTAATTAAAAATATCCCAAAATTTTTTTTTAGGTTCTAAATAATAAAATATATTTTCTAGAATTTTTTGGAAATTTTTCGATTATTTTTAGCATTTATTTCGAGTTAATTATGAAAAACTGAATTAAAAACTAATTTCTGAAAAAGAAAACCCAAAAAGTAATTAATTCTGCCCAGTCAGCAAACAGGGGGCCCACCTGTCAGCCTCCAGCAGTGAACAGTGCCGGGCCCGCCTGTCAGTGACCGCTGAGTGGGTGCGAGCCGAGCCGAGCCGAGACCGAGTTCGACTCGGACTCAGCTGAGCCGAGCCGCATCGAACTGCGATCGTTCGATCTGGACGGGGCTGCACGGATGGCTGCCACGTGGCGCACTGTGAGCCGCGGCTGCACTTTCTCTCTCCTATATATATATATATATATATAATAGTTTAGATATTAATTTCTAGGGTTTTTCTTCAGCCGATTTTTGGAGAATTGTCATCTAGGGTTCCTTCATCTTCCAGAAGCCATTGCGCATAGCTCCGGACTCCAAACGAGGCCTAATTTTTTTTGTTAGAACGATAATGAGGTTAGATTTCTGATTATATAAATTGTTTTTCTAAATTATTAGTATTAAATTCTGGAAAATTCGTAGAGCACAGTATGTCCAAAAATAGACGTATTTCGATGTTTTCGTAATTTCGGGAGAACCCGGAATCAGAATCACGAACCGTTTAAAGTTTCGGAAAGATAATGTCGATATCATCGACATATATTTTTTCCAGAATTTAATTCAAAGTATTTATATACTGTTAATTTTGTAGAACTTCTAGGTTAGAATTTAACCATCGGTGCACAATACAAAATTTGTATGTGGCATAATTCCCAAACGAATTTGAATTCGGACGAGCCATAAATTTCAGCATATTTTTGACGTTGAAATCTAAAGGAATTCATGCATAAAAATTGAGTTTGTGTCGGTTGACTTTTCGGTCAACAGATCGCCTCGATTTGCGTGCCATGAGTCTCGAGTTGATAAAATTCAGTTTCTTTGGACAAAATTTAGGAATTAACATAAAAATCAGAATAATAAGATTAAAATAGAATTTTAGAGTAATTATTTCAGAATTAAATAAATTAAAATAAATTATCTTTTGACGTGATAAATTTGTAATACATAGGCTATTTGGACTGTGACTTGGACTCTGATTCATACCAGCAGCAGGACCCCAGGCAAGATACCTTGCCAAATTGTTTACAGTACTTTGCATGCTATTTATATTTCTTTTTATTTATTTATTTCTGTATAGTTCTTGCATGTGTAGTTTTTCTCCAGTCATTACTATGTATTAGATATGTTGACACACACATGGCACCTAGTATCATGGGAGGACAATCATTAGGCGTATGGGCTTTTAACCACTCTGGTAAACCGTAGTATATAGTTCGCACTACGGGCGTGTGTCGCGCTGGTCGCTATCCCAGAGGTATGTCGATTTCTGTAGAGTCGCGCTGGTCGCTACCCCAGAGGTATGTCGATTTCTGATGTTCTAGACGGGTGTGTGAGTTGTGAGGCTTAGATCGAGTAGACTACCCTTGTCCATACGTCGAAAAGTTGTCCTCATTTGCATTCATATAGATTGTCTTGTACAGCGTACTTATTTATTTTCAAATTATATGCATGTTTACTGTATTCAAGTTGGCTCGTATTTTCTGTATCTTGTTACGTCCCTCTGAGGACCTGGTCCGCTGCCAGGTGTATCTGTTCTTGAGTATTTACAGGAGCGCAGATTTGGATGGTTGTATATGCTTAGTGGATGTCTTCTCTTCGAGCCGTGATCGATAGCTGGTATACTTATATTGGGTTTGATTGTGTTGTACTTATATTGTATTTACCTTTCCGATTCGAGTTGGTAGTGGATTTGTTTCCATCCAACTATCATCCTAGATACTTCTTATTGAGATCTAGTTTCATCGATACTGTTTATTTATTTCTATATGATTTTGGTGGATGAGATTTAGATTTTACCCTGTGACTTATATTACAGTTATACCACTTGTGGATTTGATATTCATATTACAGCGTACGTGTGGATTTAGTTTCCATATATTGGAGTTGCCATATCCATGCGGCTGGTATGCTTACGTATCCTAGTCCTACGTATTTTTGGGACTGGGGCGTGACACCGTGCCCCCCCCATACTACTACTTCTTCTTCTACTACTACTTCTTCTTTTCCTCCTTGTTAGGACTGTAAAAAAATTGACAAATAGGAAGGACTGTCAATTTTGTTACAGTCCTAATTATTTAGGACTTTCACAAAGTTGACAGTCCTTCCAATTAGAAAGACTGTCAATATTGTGACAGTATGACTGTTAACATTGTGACAGTCCTAATTATTTAGGACTGTAATAATATTGATAGTCCTTTAAGGACTGTCAAAAGTCAATGTTGACAGTCCTTTCAATTGGAAGGACTGTCAACATTATGACAGTCCTGGAAAAAAAAAATGGACTGAAAAATAGAAGTCATTGACTTTTATATGAAGATTTGGACTGCACTCGAATAAAAAATTTGAATGACAAATTTATAAATAAACTAAAAAAAAATTGGACTCTCGTAAATAATTTATGTTGTCTTTAGAATTTGCCATTTTATCCCTCAGCAGCATCCGCCGGTTGGGACCTCTCCTCCTGCTGAGCCCGGGTAGGAACATCTGAGCCATACTTTTATTTTAAAGCCTACCACGGAGCCATGGTCTCCTCGCTGTCTACACTCCAGATTCCAAATTTTTTTTCTGTAAAAAGTTTCATATTTTGTAATTAAAATTTTCAGTACGAACTCTGATCAAATAAAAACAATCTCTCTTTTTTTTCAAACCAAAAGCCACGTAAGGCAAGGGTAAAAGTTGGATCCTCAAACATAGTTCACCACAGCTAGAATTGATCATAAATAATTTTCTTCTTTTTTATTTCAATATATATATATATATATATATATATATATATATATATATATATATATATTGTATCTTTTATAATATAATGAGACTTCAAAATGGCTCAAAAGTGAGCTGTCTAAGTCGTATGCATATCATCATCAATTAATTATTTTTTTTAAATTAATATTACGTAAAAAAATATTTTAAAAAAATAAATTTGTTATAAATAATACTACAATGATTAGAACTCAGCCAACCAGAGAGATTACCTCCCACCATAACCACATGAGTTAGAACAAAATATTTTTTTATAATTAGATAATATTACGTAGCTAATCGTTTTCAAGACTCTCAATGAAAAGCAAAAATATATCCATAACTAATTATAATTAAAATATAATCAAATATATAACAAATTCTAATTAAAATATAAAAATATATTTAATAAATCTGAAATTAAATATATTTAAATATTTAAATAATTTTATATTAATTTTAGAGGAAAAAATTATTTTATGTGCAACGCACGTAAATTTATTAGTAATATTATAATGCGGCTTGGAAATGGCTCAAAAATGAGCCGTCCAAGCCGTACGTATATCGTATATTAAATAATTAAAAAAAATCTAACCGGTAACAACCTACGTGTATATATTCTCGCGTAGTTAAGAATATTAAAAAAAAAATCTAACTACCTGAACATATAATAAATCATAAAATATATTCAATTTTTAAATTATATTTAAACTAAGTAAACTATATTATCTAAATAAACATATATTCAAAATTTTAAAATATATCTATAACAAATTCTAATTAAAATATATTAAAAATATATTTTAATATAATTAATTTTTTAACAATATTATAAAAAATATTTATACGAACGCACGTAAATGTAACTAGTATAATTTTATATTAATATTATAATGCGGCTTGAAAATAGCTCAAAAATAAGCCGTCCAGGCCGTATGTAAATCGTCCATTAAATAATTAAAAAAATTATAACCACCTACCGCGTATGTATTCTCACGTAGTTGAGAATATTAAAAAAAAATTCTATCTACCTGAACATATAATAAATTATAAAATATATTGAATATTTAATTTATATTTAAACTAAGTACATTATATTATCTAAATAAACATATATTCAAAATTTTAAAATATATCTATAACAAATTCTAATTAAAATATATTCAAAATATATTTTAATATTTTAATATTTTAATACAATTAATTTTTTTAACAATATTAAAAAAAAAATTATACGAACGCACGTGAATGTAACTATATATATATATATATATATATATATATATAAACCCTAATCTATTAGCAGCAGGGAGGAAGATACGGGGAAAGGGGGTGCATGGGATCCCGGTGAACGGAACAACGGTGGGGGGATGGCCGATACGGCCATTCGAGAGGGGGCGGCTGGACTACCGTCCAGCGGGGACGGAGGAGATCCGGGGGCGAACGTCTTCGGGTAGGGGCAGCACTGGAGCCAAGGGGGAAGTAAGCAATGGCCAAGTCTGGTCGTGTTGAAAGGCATTGAGGAGGACCTATAGGTACGGGCAGGACTGGTGAGGGGGTTCAAATCGCGGTGTCGAGGCAGGGTAGCGGTAACAACCTTAGGCGACAGTCAGGGGATTTGCTTGGGATGATTGAAGGAGGAATACGACCTATCGTGGCTCGTTCGTTAACGTAGGCAGACAAAAGGAAAACGCCAATGACGGTCCCATCTGGAAGCAAGTCGTGGGTAGACTTATGTCGTCCGGGGATCGATGTTCACGGGTCGCAGATGAAGTACGTAGAACCGAAGCGGGTGGGAACAAGGTTGCATGCATCATTTCTAGAGGAGTTGGCAAAAATAATCGAATAATGGCAAAATTCTGTGATCGTATATGTGTTGGGGAACAGGTTGTTCTATAAGCAAATACGCGCCTATGCTCACCGTGTAAGGGAGCATGGAATTCTTCGCGAGGGAGAAGGGTTTCTTCTATGTCCGGTTTGGTGTACGGGAGGATATGGATTGTATACTCCAAGGGGGATGTCACGCCCCAGTCCCAAAATAACGAGGGACTAGACACGTGGCAATGGCCAGCAGCACACACCGATGGACAAACCCAATTTAATGGATCCATCGGGGCATGCTTAAGCTGTATTACAACAGTCCGGGTCTACTAAAACAACATGTTAAAACTAATCTCATCCACAGAAGAATAAAGCAAATCAACAAAAGGAAATAAGTCATCAACATCAAGTCACAAAATAGAGTATTCGAGGAACAACCCGATAATCAAGTCTGATACAATTGTTCTTTAAACAAGAAAGTAAATAACATCACTGACTGAGTATATAAGAACATATACTCAGAGATATCCATGGCAATCACCTAGTCCTTGGTTCCTGGTTCTGCTTCCGTGCCTGCTCCTGAACCTGTTTCTGCTCCTGCTAAAGCACCTGTCCTGTAAGCCTCAGAGTGGATCTCCTCTGCTAACCCTGGGGACATAATCCATTCCAGGTCCTCAGGGGACATAGCAAGGTACAAATAATACAAGCCAAAATAATGCAGTGGAATAGTAAATGAAATAAGTAGGGTAACTACATAACCATCTAAGTGAAATGCAACTGAGAGCATCACTAGTACTCAGGCTGAGACCGCTACAAGCTCTGTGTCGGGGAGCCGGTAGCAGTAAATAACTAGTAGTGGGCCAAGCTCGGGCTTAGAGTCTTGAGCACCGCAATAATAGGGGTTTTATATATATGATCAGCCTGTAGCCTGTGTGTCTCTCCCCACCCAATGTAATCACATGTCTCATGTTCATAACGTCTTATGTCCATGTCACGTGAGATCAGAGCTAAATGCAACAAGTCATAATCTAAGAATATAATGTCTATGTCCATCCTGTATCCTACACAGAATCACCTTGAATATCTCAGGAAGATTCTGTCAACATGTATAGTGTCAAGTGTCCTGGGTATACGTACTTGATAATGCAAGTACGAGAATACAAAGGGTTTCGGTATCCATTTCTATTTGACTTTACTCAACCCGCGACCGGTGTTGGAACCCGACTATAATCGGACGCTAAGTAAGTCACACGGTCCTAGGTCAAGCATGCAAAATATATATATAAGCCAAGGAGTATGTAACAAATACTGCAAGTTGGCAAGGTACACTTGCCTGAGTTTCCAGCTCCAATTGTAGCTCTGTCAGTAGCAGGACTTGCAAGCAGTACTCCGGTTGCTGAAACAAACATCACTATCAGATCCAGAAAATATCAATCAGCTAGAAACGCCTGTCCTTGAGTCCAATTTGGAGACAAGGGCAAAATGTCATTTTCGGGTCAAGGCGGGATCCAAATGTGGGCCGCTTTGCACCGAAAAACACGTCAGGGTCAAAGGTCTCCAAATCAGTCCAACTTAGTGTCAACACGTAAGGAACGATGATACGAACCCAACGGAACTTCCAGAATTGGATTCCGATGAGCCGATCACAAAATCGCCCGTCGAGTGGAGCCTGTGGGGCCCACGACACACGATTTTGTCAGCGTTCTCAGAATCGAACCAAACTTGGCTCACAGGACCAGCGTATTTCTACGAGTCCAATGGCACAAGTTTCGTCTCGATCCGACGTGTGTACACTAAGTTACAGCGAGAATCAGAATAGTCGGATACGGGGCGTTGTCTGCGGATACGCACTGATTCCGGTGTGTACGTACATCCGAATCAGCTTCTGCGAAATCCCGCACGTCCGTATCGACGACGCGCACGTATCTGTGAAGACCGCACGCGACCAAGTCGTCCCGTTTGGCGGGGCGTACTCAGTTCCTGGGTAAAACAGGGCGTTGGTTTTCCTGTTTTTGGATCGCGGTGTGCGATCACCACAGGACGCGATGCCCCGAGAGGTTTGTCCGGGCACCGAGAGGGTCTTATAGGCTACGCGATACAATTCACGGAATTAAAATCGGAGCTACGAGCGAGAAGTTATGAATACCTGAACTGGGTTCCTGGAAACAGGAAATATCTCGTGTCCTCGTGTCCTGGACACTGTGTCCGACACGTGTCCACCCTAGGGTTAGGTTCTGGGCTCCTGTGTCAGTGTCCGACTCTGCTGCTGGCTGACACACGGCTGAGATGGCCGGAGGGAGGCCGTCGACGGCGAGTGCGGGAGGCGGCGGCGCTCAGGGAGGCGGCACAGGAGCTCGGGCGGCCGGTTGTTGCTGGCGGAGGCGGGTAAGTGAAGGAGGAGGAGGATGAAGGAGAGGGGCTGAGGCTGCGGCGGAGCTGGGCGGGTGGCGGAGACGATGGCCGGGACGGAGAAACTTCGTCAGAGACGCCGACGGAGCGAGGGCCGGAGGGTCGAAGGGAGAGAGGGCGGCTAGGGTTACGGCGGGGTCGGGGCAGCCGGTGGATAGGGATTTATAGAGGGTGGAGGGAGGCGGATGGTCGGCGGTTCAAGGGGAGAGGAAGGGGAGGCGCTCCGGGCGGTTACGGAGCGGGGAGGCAGAGGGGCGGCGGCTCGCGAAGCGGCGGCCGGCGGAGACGAAACGGCGTCGGGTTCAGACAGTTGGGGAAGAGGAAGAGAGCGGGTCGGGTTAGCGGGTCTAAGCGGGTCGGGTCTGACCCGGATCCGACCCGCTAAGGGGTTGGGCCGGTTTAGTCAGACCGGCCGGTCCGGGTTGGTTTGTTTTGGGTTTGGTTTAAATTGGTTTAATGAACCGGTTTTATTAGGATTTAATTAATTAATAAAAAAAAGGTTTTAGGCTTTTTAAAACACTTCCGGGGTCCAATAAATTCCCGAAAAAATACCCCATGCTCGGTTTTTAATTTTACACCATAAAATATAATTTTCATAATATTATCATTTAAAAATCATTTAATAATTCAAACACTTGTATTTAATTACAGAAAATCCTAAAAATTACCAGAAAATGTGAAAAATTCAATTTATCAAATTTTGAAAATCAGGGGGATTACAGGGGACCATGGACTTTTGATGGTAGGCTCATTATTATGAAGGAAGGGACGCATGATTCTCGCTGTGAGAGGGAGGTGTTGCACTCGGTGCCTGTGTGGGTCAGGTTTCCTAAGTTGCCAATAATTTATTGGAGTGTGTCGTTGATGATGCGACTCGCGAGTCTCATAGGGAAAACCATAAAGGCGGATGACGTCACGTCAAAAAGGGCTAAGTTGGACTATGCAAGGCTGTTTGTAGAAATTGATGCTAGTAAAGAGCTCCCTTCGATGTTGGAATATGACGTGCCATCCGGTGATGTTTATTACCAAAGGGTGGAATATGAATGGATTCTGCCTACTTGTCAGCATTGTCGATGCTTTGGACACTCCTCAAAAGAATGTGAATTAGCAAGGACGGGAGACGCAGGGGGACAGACTGTTGATATGATGGAAGGCCAGGGGATGTGCTGCCGAAGGAAGGTCAGGGGGATGAGTCGGGAGAGGAGTTAGTTGAACGTGAACGTGAGGAGGGGATGAGGTTATGGAAACTCAGGGGGAGAAGCAGTTGGACACAACAAAGGAGGGAATCGTAGATGGGGGGCTCGCTCTTGGCCTAGTAGTAAAGGAAGTTATAGCAGGTGGGGGACAAGGACTGGAGATTTACATCGGCCTAGACAAGTGTATCCAGAGAGACGCCAGGAAGTCACCATTGCATACAAGGGTGGGTACACCAAATGTTTCCATCTTGGGGGGAGGGGAAGATAGTATAGGGAAGGGTGCCATGGTCGTGTTCCAATCGTCGGTGAATCCGCTTTCAACAGGAAGGGGAGAGGCTTTCAGTTCTATGAATAGGAGTGGAGGGCGTTAATACTTGGGGAAAGGTACGGGTCGGAAGCCGAGAATGAATGTGTACAAAGAGACCACATCTCACAACAGCAGAAAATGACACGCGGGTCCTTTACGAGAGGAATCGATCAGTATTCGCGCTAGCGAGGGAGACGGAGGAGAGATGTTATGTAAGGACAATCCATAGTGGTACCAAATAATTACTGAGGCGTATATGAACAACAAGATGGAGAGCACAGATTGATGAGGGAACCGTTGATGCTATTTCCCCTAATAGCAGTTCAGGTGAAGTTCAAGGGGACCAAGTTGTTCTTTAATATCTCTCTTAACTTGGAATATACACAGGATCTGCTCGCTCAGTAGATGAAAGGAGGTGAAACAAGTGATAGATAGAGGAGAGTTCAGTGTGATAGCTTTACTGGAGACTAAGATTTAAGTCTGAGAGGATGTTAGGAAGGAGAACACAAACTCATTGGCGTCAAATACATAATCTGAGTTTGTGTAACATGGTAAGAATTTGGGTACAGTGGGACACTCGAAGTTGGGACGGACAGGTGCTTCATATGTCTGACCAAATGATCATGGTGGAGTTAACGAATAGGGGGGACTTCAGTTCATTTTTGGTGTTGTATATGGGCAGAATGATAGGTGCCTCCGGAAGTCATTATGGCAGGAAATGATCCATGTTAGTGTATTAGCCGAAGGACAGAAGAAGCTTCCATTAATTCTGATGGGTAAACTTCAATGCTTTATTGTTTCGGCATGAGAAGATTTGAGAAAAGGTAGTCCCGGATTCTATTCTCAGAGACTTCCAACTATGCCTCTTACAGTCAGGATTGCAAAATATTGAGCGCGCAGGACATATCTGGACTTGGAATAACAAGTCTACACGTAAGCGGATGGTGTATCAATTGGACATAGCATTGGGAAATCATCAATGGTTCAACTTGTTCACCAATTCTGTGGCGGAGAGTCTGACGGCAGGTACTAGTGACCATTATCCCGCAGCTGTGCAATTGACTCCCCTGGAGAAGCCCAAGGCCAGACGTTCAGGTACAATAACAAATGGTCATTGATGCGGGGGTACGAGGAGGTCGTCATGGAGGGGCTTCGGAGGGAGGTTGGGGGGAACCCATAATTCAGACTTGTTAAACGCCCGAAGCATGTCAAAGAGGGCCTCAAACGGTGGAGTCGGACGTGCAATAATCGACGGCTCAAGGAAGAGGAAGACAGGCTCCATGAGTTACAAGTAAAACTCCAGGCGGATTTGCTCAATCAGGAATTGGCTGTGGAAGAGGCGGCCTTTATTGAAGAGGTGGGGTTGCTCCGATTGTACGAAGAAATAGAGTTGGCATAAAGGGCTAAATACTCTTGGCTAACGGAGGGGGATCAATGTTCCAAGTTTTTCTATGATGTAGTACGAATGTGGCAACATCGTAATCATATTAGAAAGCTAATTAGACCGGATGGTAAAGAGTCTCAGACTCAAAGTGACCTACAGACAGAAGCAATAAGGTACTACTATAACTTATTTAATCATAGCTCTTATTTGACTAACTTTCCATCGGTAGTGTGCAAGCGGTTGGTTACGGGGTTTGGCAACAAAACCCTACTAGCGCCAGTCAGAATGGAGGAGATCGAATCTATTGTGATGAAGGCTGATCCAAATAAGACGCCTGGCCCTGACGGATTCAACAGTACCTTCTATAAGAAGCATTGGGAGGTGTTGAAGGGTGATGTCTTAGAAATTATACAAGACTTCTTTATGCATGGACGTCTCCTAAGACAACTAAACCATACTTTTTTAATGCTTATTGTCACGCCCCAGTCCCAAAATACATAGGACTAGGAATACGTAAGCATGCCAGCCGTATGTATATGGCAACTCCAATATATGGAAGCCATAACACATATGTACGCTGTATTATGAACAATAATTCATAAGTGGTATATAATTGTCATAAGTCACAGGGCATAACTAAATCTCATCCACAAAAATTATAAAGAAATAAATGATCAAATATGTCAATGAACCAACTATGAATTAGTCGAGAAGAACTAATAGTTGGATGGAGACAAATCCACTACCAAACTAGAATATAAAGGTAAATATAATAAGTACATCATCTAATGATCAGAGAGGCTCGAAGGGAAGACCTCCTCGAAAGATAACGAAGTAGCAAGTCCAGATCCGTGCTCCTGTGAATAGTCATAATCGTCTACACCTGGAAAGGAACCAAGTCCTCAGAGGGACGTAACAAGATACATAGAAGCATGCCAATTGAATACAGTAAAACATGCATAATAGACAGAAAAAATATAAATACGTTGTACTAGACAATCTATATGAATATGCATAATGAGGACAACTTTTCAACGTATGGGCAGGTGAAGGCTACTCTAATACACACGCTATCTCATAACTCATGAATACTCACACACACATACATGTACTATCAATCGACATACCTCGAGGGTAGCGACCATCGTAACACCATAAGCCGACATACCTCAAGGGTAGCAACCATCGCGACACAACTACCGTAGTGGGTCCAGTTACTATGGTTTACCAAAGTGGGTAGCCCATACGCCTACTGACTGTCCTCCCCTCCCATGATACTATGTGTCAAGTGTGTGTCAATAAATATAATATATAATTATGACTGAAAGAAAACACATATATAATAAACATATAAAAATATGTTAAGCATGCAAAATACTGTAAGCAATTTGTCAAGGTATACTTGTCTGGTCTGAAAAGGGATGATGTCGCAACTCAATGCGTCATCCGATCTACCCGTCACATAAATTAAACAAGTTAGGTTACAAAAGTGGGTGAATAGGTTCCTCCATTTTAATCTATTTTAATTCTGAATAAAATAACCTAAAATAGTGTTTTAATCTTATTATAACCTAATTTTATTGTTAAACCCTAATTTTGGTCCAAAGAAAGTCAACTTTATGGATTTGTGATCCGTGGCACGCAAATCGAGGCAATCCGTTGACCAAAAAGTCAACCAACTCAAATCCTGGATTTGTGTGTAAAATCCTATAGATTTTAGCGCTACATGAATGCCGGAATTGACGGTTTCATAAAATCACAAGTCGGTAAAGAGTTATGGCCACAAGGGCGCACAAATGACAGTTTTCGGTGATTTTCTATTTACGTCTCCGTTGCACAAATTTTACAGTAGAATAAAATTGCATGTTAAATTCTGGAAAAATAATTTTATGGAAGTTCATTATGTCAGATTTTTTAAACTTCAAACGGCTCATAATTCCGAGAGAAAAATATGAAAGATGAGTTTATTCCATAAGTCTAATAGGTATTTATATTGGTGGATACTACTTAATTGAATACGACTAGGATTGGCTAATTTTGATATGATTAGGATCAGTTTAAATAAGAATAGGATATGCATGAAGTTGCTTTCCTAGTAGGCTCAGGATTTGAATTAATTTAAAATATAGTTTAAATTTATCTCAATAATTTATAATCTTAAATAGAATTAAAGATAATACAAATAATTTATATATAATTTTATTAATATCTATTAACACTAAATTAGCATCTATCTAATATTAAGACTTTATATATCCAAATAAATCCTCAATAATTCCAAAAATCCAAAAATTCATTAAAATTCTAAATAAATTACAAAAAAATATATTTAAATAATTTAACTCTAAAATAAATGTTTGGTAGTAACAACATATAAGTATGGTCTCATAGTAAATCATGGAAGTCCTAGAAATTTACGTTTCCTAGGTTTTAATTACCCAAAAATTCTAAAAAAATCTCCCAAAATCTAAAATAGCCTAAAAATGATTCTAAATAAATATTTATATAATTAAATATATTAAGAAATTTATTTTCTAATTAACTAAGAGAATACTCTAAAGAAATTCAATATTTAAAATAATTTATAATAAATATAATAATATAAAATACACACAAAATACCTATTTTGGGTGAGGGGGTTTATAATCTACCCAACTTACAAAAATTTTGTCCTCAAAATTAAAAATAAAGAATAATTTTTTAAATCTTTCACATTCGTATCTAAGGCAAGTCAACCGCAATCTTCTCAAAAATTTAAATAACAAAATCTATTCAAATCCGTCACAATCTCTTCAAAATTAAAATAACCACTGTTTAAATCAAAATTTAACCTATCATAATCTCTTCTAGATTTTTAAATAATCAACATCCAAATTGAATTTAAATCTATATGACATCTTCAAGATTTAAATAACCCACATCAAATTTTATATCACGATTTTCAACTATCATAATCTCCTATAGATTTTAAACAATTCTAATCAAATCTTATTCCTATATTTCAACTTAAGAATTTTGTACTCTTCAAATTTTAAATTCAATTTCTATTATCAAAATTTTAAATAGGTGATCCAATAATCAAAATTTAACTTTTAATTCAAATCATCAAATTATAAAATTTTGAATTCAATCCATCAATGTTCATGTTTAGAGTTCTATTTTTTTCCTCAAGATTTAAATCGTTAATTTAAAATTTAAATCATGTCCTCAAATTATAAATATTTGGTCTGCAATATCAAAATTTTAAAATTTATTCTATAAGGCATTCTTATCTTTAAAGTTAAATCATCATCATCTAAATCATTCTTCTAAAAATTCTCAAAATTAAAATGACTTAAATCTCTCAATCTAATCTTACTTGATCACAATATAAAAAAAATTACCTCAAGTTGACAATGTAACTTCTATCCAACTTAGACTTTATCGATCTATTACATAGGCTATACATTTAAAAAAACTTCCTCAAATTATTTAATCGTGTTATTCAATCCATAAAATATCTCACATGTTTTATGCCCTTTATTACAAAAGATAGTCATCAAGTAATATGATTGGCCTATGGGGTATATCTACTACTATCCGTATATCAAACTTATACCAAGCACGAGATTTCATCTTTTTGAAATATGGGAAGACGAAAAACGATAATAAAGAATTCAAGGAGGAGGTGATAGAATACAAGTATGGGGTTCAAGACGATTAAAGAATTCAAAAAGAGAGTTGTCAAGGCAGTTACGGATGAGATCCTATTTTGGTAAATTCCTATTCGTATGCTCATATCAGAATAGTTATGTACCTAATATGATATGCTCTGACCTGTCTAGAGGGCAAGTATATTCGTCTAACATGCTGAGTCAACTATATCTCAATCTACGTAAAGTAGTCATGCGAAGAGCGAACCAAGCGCACTAAGGTTGATCAGACCGTAATACACTTATTCTAAATATGAAAATATATTAGAGTGGGGCCCTAATAACATATATGTCATGAACAAGCTCGATAAAAGAATAAGCTTGCAAAACTAGGCTATAATAGCAGCATAAGTCGAGGTAGTCCAGAAAATATAAGTACGCTGGATTATGATAAAGGAAGGTACAAAATAATTCAAGTTTACCAAGAAGATAAGACTCGTCTGGTGTTGTGCCTCTACAGTTGCCATACTAACTTCTTGTCTAAGTCTCTAGTCGACCAAATGGGGGTATGGGCCCCTAAGTTCTACAGTCAGGATAAACACTATCTTCTTATGCAAGCCTATAGTTGGTGTCATTCAATTATACTTCATTAATGGGTCAAAAGGACTATGTGATACTAGGTTATGAGGCATACTACCCAACTTACAAGAATTTAACTAATAGTGTTATTGAACAATAGAGTGTATATACCTAGTACAAGTCACCTTCCTGACCCCTATCAATCACGAAAGAAAAGATAAGATTAACGTTGTGAAAGGATCAAGCAAGATGCAATTCAAGCAATCAAATAAGAATGCAAAATAAAATCAAGGGAGGTGATTAAATAAGTGGATGAGATCCTATACTCTAATCCTATGCGCAGGCTTGCTCGATACAGTAACATAACCGAGACAATATGCTCTTGACCTGCATGGGCCACCACAAAAATATGTCACGTCCCAGTCCCATAATACATAGGACTAGGAATATATAAGCATGTCAGCCGTATGTATATGGCAACTCCAATATATGAAAACCATAACACATACGTACGCTGTATTATGAACAATAATTCATAAGTTGTATATAATTGTCATAAGTCACAGGGCATAACTAAATCTCATCCACAAAAATCATAAAAAAATAAATGATCAAATATGTCAATGAACCAACTATGAATTAGTTGAGAAGAACTAATAGTTGGATGGAGATAAATCCACTACCAAACTAGAATATAAAGGTAAATATAATAAGTACATCATCTAATGATTCAGAGAGGCTCGAAGGGAAGACCTCCTCGAAAGATAATGAAGTAGCAAGTCCTGATCCGTGCTCCTGCGAATAGTCATGATCGTCTACACCTGGAAAGGGACCAAGTCCTCAGAGGGACATAACAAGATACATAGAAGTATGCCAATTAAATACAGTAACACATGCATAATAGACAAAAAATATACAAGTACGCTGTACTAGACAATCTATATGAATATGCATAATGAGAACAACTTTTCAACGTATGGGCAGGTGAAGGCTACTCTAATACACACGCTATCTCATAACTCATGAATACTCACACACACGTACATGTACTATCAATCGACATACCTCGAGGGTAGCGACCATCGTAACACCAGAAGCCGACATACCTCAAGGGTAGCGACCATCGCGACACCAGAAGCCGACATACCTCAAGGGTAGCGACCATCATGACACAACTACCGTAGTGCATCCAGTTACTATGGTTTACCAAAGTGGGTAGCCCATACCCCTACTGACTGTCCTCTCCTCCCATGATACTATGTGTCAAGTGTGTGTCAACAAATATAATATATAATTATGACTGAAAGAAAACTCATATATAATGAATATATAAAAATATGTTAATCATGCAAAATACTGTAAGTAATTTGGCAGGGTATACTTGTCTGGTCTGAAAAGGGATGAAGTCGCAACTCAAGACGTCGTCCGATCTACCCGTCACATAAATTAAACAAGTTAGGTTACAAAAGTGGGTGAATAGGTTCCTCCATTTTAATCTATTTTAATTCTGAATAAAATAATCTAAAATTGTATTTTGATCTTATTATAATCTAATTTTATTGTTAAACCCTAATTTTGTTCCAAAGAAAGTCAACTTTATTGATTTATGATCCATGGCACGCAAATCGAGGCAATCCGTTGACCAAAAAGTCAACCGACTAAAATTCTAGATTTGTGTATAAAATCCTATAGATTTTAGTGCTACATGAATGTCGGGATTGATGGTTTCATAAAATCACAAGTCGGTAAAGAGTTATGGCCACAAGGGCGCACAGATGACAGTTTTCAATAATTTTTTATTTACGTCTCCGTTGCACAAATTTTATAGTAGATTAAAATTGTATGTTAAATTCTGGAAAAATAATTTTATGGAATTTCATCATGTCATATTTTCTAAACTTTAAACGGCTCTTAATTCCGAGTTCGGGATCTCCAGAAATCTCGAAAATACAAAAATGCGTCTGATTTCGGATAGCTGGCACTTTTAGAATTTTTTGGAAAAATAAGTTCATAAATTATTAAAATAATTTATATATTCAGAAAACTAACCTTGATATAGTTCTAACAAAAAAAATTGGAGTAAGTTTGGAGTCCGGAGCTAGGAGATATCGTCTTTTTAAGTCGTCATAACTACTAGAAAATGAGGCTGAATTTATGACGAATTTTGACTGTTTTTGGAAGAAAAAGAGAGAAGTTTGGGGAATAAAAATATGAAAGATGAGTTTATTCCATAATTCTAATAGTTATTTATATCGGTGGAGACTACTTAATTGAATACGACTAGCTAATTTGGATAAGATTAGGATCAGTTTAAATAAGGATAGGATATGCATGAAATTATTTTCCTAGTAGGCTCAGGATTTGAATTAATTTAAAATATAGTTTAAATTTATCTCAATAATTTATAATCTTAAATAAAATTAAAGATAATACAAATAATTTATATGTAATCTTATTAATATCTATTAACACTAAATTAGCATCTATCTAATATTAAGAATTTATATATCCAAATAAATCCTAAATAATTCCAAAAATCCAAAAAATCCTTAAAATTCTAAATAAATTACAAAAAATATATTTAAATATTTTAACTCTAAAGTAAATGTTTGGTAGTAATAACATACAATATGGTCTCATAGTAAATCATGGAAGTCCTAGAAATTTATGTTTCCTAGGTTTTAATTACCCAAAAATTCTAGAAAAATCTCCCAAAATATAAAATAGCCTAAAAATGATTCTAAATAAATATTTATATAAGTAAATATATTAAGAAATTTATTTTCTAATTAACTAAGAGAATACTCTAAATAAATTTAATATTTAAAATAATCTATAATAAATATAATAATATAAAATACACACAAAATACCTATTTTGGGTGAGGGAGTTTACACTTATTCCGAAAAAGGAGGGGGCCACGTCATTGGCGGATTATCGGCCGATTTTATGTTGCAATTATCTCTATAAGCTGATCACACACCTCATGTGTCGACGAATGGAGGAAATCATGCCGGAGTTGATTTTCCCCAATAAAGCAGCTTTTATGAAAGAGAGATCGTGTCACGCCCCAGTCCCAAAATACCGAGGGACTAGACACGTGGCAATGGCCAGCAGCACACTCCAATGGGCAAACCCAATTTAATGGACCCATTAGGGTATACTTAAGCTGTAAAACAACAATATAGGCTATGGTACTAATCTCATCCACAGAAATAAATACAAACAATATAAAATATAAAGCAACATCAAGTCTCAATAAAATATATCTCGGGGAACAACCCGATAATGAGTTTGATACATTAATTCAATAAACATGAAACAACAGAAATAACTGAGTATAGAATAAGCAGGTACTCAGGAGAAATCTTTGACGATCACCTCGTCCTCGGGTTCTGGTACTGCTCCAATGTATGCTCATGTCCCGTACACCTCGGGGTAGATCTCCTCCGCTAAACCTGGGGACATAATCCAGATCCAGGTCCTCAGGGGACATAGTGTAAGACCGCTAATCCTGAAACCGTATTTTTTATTAATTATTTAATTAAATTATATTAATTATGAGCTAAATAGAGGAAATAGATTTTATTTAATTTTTATTCGAGATGTTTATGCACCTAGGGGATTTATGGGGCCATTATAAATTTTTTTTCCTAATTTATTCCATGTAGGCGACCCTTTGGACAGTTGCTAGCTCAACCGTATGCACCAATATAATTCTTAGAATTTTCTGTGAATAGATATGTGTATATATATATATATATAAAATTCCTATTGGGTATCAAAACCGAAACCCAAACCCATTACCCGCTTGCACCCTAACTCGCGTAAAACAAATATGAAACAACAGCAGTAGCAAACCTACCTTGCTCTTCCCTTCTCCGCGCGTAAAGAAGAGAATTATCAGCAACAACCCCACCGCTTAATTCCTTTCTCCGCACGTAAAGTAACCCCCCGCGTATATTCATTCTTTTTTTTCCCGCATGTGACTCATACCCCACCGTCTCTTTACCTATTATTACTAAACTCTTCTCAACCGAAACCAAAACCAATGAAAGAAAGAAATACAGCAACAGTAGCCTTTGACACTAAGTTTTTCCACCGCCTCTTGATCCTATATATATTACAACTCTCTCAAACTAATCCCACTTCTTCTTACAACAAACTTAAACACACATATTGGACGTTGCACTTTACAGAACCTTTGCTCGGCAAGTATACCTTGTCATTGTACTATTATTCACATTCCAGCTAATACATGCATATTTAATTCTGCTTATATAGGTGTTTATTTATGTAGATTTTTAGACCTACTTTATGAGACCACCCCAGTATTATGGAGCATTATTAGATTCATTGGCTGTGACACAGTTGTTACACAAGTTATGAGTCTCATATAGATCACGGACTGCATGACAGGTCTGGCCTCCTGTACGTATTGGCCGTGCGTTAGGAATGACTGCTGATAAAAACTTTGTATGCTAGTAGACGTGGCAGTTATTTAGAGGTTTTATCGTGTCATGGATGTGGCATGCTTAGAGCATGGGATGGGGAGAACAACAAGTAAGGCATTTGGGCTCCTTTACACTTTTCCTAGTTCGCACGGATTCTCCGCTGGAGAAACGGGTGGTTGTGACCCTATATATATTGCAGCGGCCTCTGCAGTTCAAAGGATGGTACGCTTGTAGGCCCCTGATTCTCCGAGAGAATTATGCTAATCCCATTATGGCCAGATAGCCCACGCGTTGGGAAAGTTGTTCTCAAATTACATTCACTTAGACGGTTAGGCGACCCATTGGATATTTATATTTTAGTACTTATTGGCATGATATTATGTATCTTGTTACGTCCCTCAGAGGACCTGGTCCCTTTCCAGATATGGACGAGCAGGAGTATTCGCAGGAGTACGGACCTGGACCTAACTCTACTTACCTGACTGAGGAGGTCTTACCCTCAGAGTAGCTGTGATTTATTTCCACTGTTTAGAGATGTTGTTACTACTTCAGTATAGTCATTTTGTAGTGGATTTGTTTCCACCTGACTATCAGACTAGATACTCATCTTGGATATTCAGTTGTTATTCAGCTCTTTATTCCTACTTATTATTTGTGCTGTGGATGAGATATAGATTCTGTGTGACTTGTTGTGACAGTATATTACCACTCGTGGATTGAATATTCATAAACAGCGTACGTGTGTATATGGGTTCCATATATTGGAGTTCATATACATACGGCTGGACAGGTTACGTATTCCTAGTCCTACGTATTTTGGGACTGGGGCATGACATATTTTTGGTGGTGGCCCATGCAGGTCAAGAATATATTGTCCTGGTTACGCAACTGTACCAAACAAGCCTGCGTATAGGAGTAGAGTATAAGGATCTCATCCACACTTGACTAAAACCTCATTCTTCCTTCCAACCATCCTGTGTTTGGATAAACAAAGTTTACGCCAAGATCATTTACCCTGTGACCAGACCCTTTACCCTTGTTGGCGTAAAATCCAAGTGACTGTTGTTGGCGTAAAAGCCAAAAGACTGCGTAGTTGGCGTAAAAAGGTCAAACTATGAAGAAGATTATTTACTTTATGCTGCGGTTATGACAACTGCTACCCACGTCCCCTTAGTCTATGAATGACACATCATGCAAGCCATGTAGGTAACTACCCCAGCGTAAACTTGATAATAGATCACCAGCATAGAGTAGCTTGATTTGGCGTAAAATGTAAGGATGGTGATGTGAGCGTATTTGTTACAACCATTAGCTTCTCCCAGTCATGACCAAATCTCGTACATTAAATGCAGAAATATGCCTCGAGCCCTGTGCAGAAACAGCTTTTGACGTAGGCGTTTATCCTATCTTGAGCGTAAAAACTCATTTCTGCCCATATAGAATATGTAGCGTATTCAGAAGACTCCAATTTTCCTCTTGAATGCGTAAAAATGACTTGTATCAATATGTTACTAAATGACAACCTGGGTCTCTGTGCAAATCATCATCACAGCCGACCTCTCGATCATCGTGCAGTACTTTTGTCAGAGGTCAGGTTCACTGATTTGTCTGACAAATTCATCCGAGGAATACGAAGAGTTTCTCGTACGACTTTACGCTGCAACGTATTTCAGATTTTTACAGATCTCTTTACGCAGGAAACCTTTTACGCAAACTCTTACACAGATAGATTTTACGCAGACCTTTTCGAAAATTTATGCAGGAAGTATAGAGATCTTTTACGCGCAAACTTTACGCAGCATATGTTATAAGCAGCTTATATTTTACGCCCAGATTTTCTACGCCAACTTTACGCCGGCAGACTTTACATGCAGAACTTCTTAAGCAGATTTTACGTGCAGGAGATATTTTATGCGCAGATCTTTTACGCGCAGACTTTATGCAGCATATATTTTACGCAGCAGAATTATGACGCGCAAAATTTTTACGCAAACTTTACGCAGACAGATTTTTACGCCGACTTTACGCCGGCAGATTTTCCGTAGCAGACTTTACGCGCGAAAAATTTTACGCAGACTTTTACCCAGACAGCTTTGAAGCTCTACTTTACACCACACTACCTTGACACTTTGTTTTACGCCGACAGTTTTGAATCCCTGCTTTATGCGGACAACTCTGAAGCTCTGCTTTACGCAGGAAGCTTATCAACCTGTTTTACGCCAACCACCTTGAAGCCCTATTTTACGCAGGAGAGACTTCATGTATGTTGGAGGGTTTTGACTGTAAAATACGCGGATAATCCTCCAGCATATTTCATGCTTCTACATTCTATCCAATGCTTGCATCATGTTTGATTCATGTACTTCTTCTAAATCATTGTGTACATCACCTGCAGAGAGATGGATATGCAGAAGGGATGTACTGATGGTGACACAACTCCTGGAGTCAATGGTCAGACTCAAGGAGAGACCTCAACAACTCCTAGACTTTCAGGACCAGATTGACAGATTCATAATCCAGTTCTATCTGATCTCCCCGTTCTACCTAATGGGAACCTTCAGTCTCATCAACACCGCAGGATGGCCAGGCACAACTGTTCTAATTCTTCCAGATAATGATGCAGGAACAGAGGCAGCAAGCAGCAGAACAGAGACAAGAGTTTCTAGCAGCACTTGAAAGGATGGCTGCAAAGACTACTGTACCAGCTCAAGCACTAGCTCCAGTACCTCGAGCTAAAGTTGGTTCAGTAAAAGACTTTATCCAGATGGGTCCGAAGCCATACAAAGGCATAGAGAGCCCAGAGGAAACTACCAACTAGATCACGCACACTCGGAAATTATTAGAGGCATCACAACTACCTGCAGACCTATGGATGACAGGTGTAAGAACGCTTCTAGACGGTAATGCTCATCACTGGTGGAAATCCATGGAGCGCCAGTTGGGTACATACCAGACTTGGAAGCAGTTCTTGGAGTGCTTTGAGAGGAAGTACTTCCCGGACACCGTCAGAGATGTATTGTACGATCAGTTTCTCCACCTAGAGCAGGGAAACAAAATGGTGGATGAGTATGATGCTGAGTTTAGTCGCCTCAGTAAATATGGCGCTGCCTTGATACCAGATGACTTGGCTAAGGCTAAGAGATTTCATCGTGGACTAACTCAGGAGCTACAACACTACACTAGCTCCCAGTCCCGAATCTCTTATGCCGAGTTACTGACAGAAGACAGATTACAAGAAACCATCAGCAGAGGAAAGGGAGGTCAGCTGAGGATGCAGCAAGGACCAGCAAGAATACAACAAGGAGGACCTATCAGATATCCTTTAGTTCAGCAACAACAATATCAGTATAGAGCAGGACCATACCAGGTTCCAGATAAGCTCCAATATAATTATTGTGGGAGACGCGGGTACATCTCAAGAGACTATCGGGCCCATTTGGGACAATGTATGAGATGTGGTTCTAGACAGCACCAGGCAAGAAATTGTCCAAAGCAGCAGATACTTCCACCGCCAGTACAGAGACTAGCGCTTCCAGCACCTCGACCTCCAGCAGCAGCAGGATTTCAGCGACGACCAACACTACCCACACAGGAGGATCAATTCGCGAGGGCCAGACAGGGACAACCCCAGAGGAACGGACAAGCTTTTACAATGGAAGTGGATGACATGGATCAGGAGATTGATGTCATAGCAGGTATCATTCTTGCTTTTATTTTTCCTGCTATGACATTGTTTGATACATGAGACACCCACTCATTCATATCATCTAGTTTTATTGCCAAACATAATATTACCTCTATACCTTTACCTAGTTGTATTAGAATTCTCACCGGAGGAGGAATTGTATCTATTAGTAGAATTTATAGATTGTGTCCTATAGTGATACGTGGTAGAGAGATGAACGCCCGACTCTTCGTCCTTCTTATGCCAACTTTTGATATTGTACTTGGAATGGACTACCTGAGCAAGTATCACGCTTTCTTCGATTATTTTGGAGGAAGCATTCTTTTAAGGTACCCGGCCAGCCTGAACTTGAGTTTGCACAAGGATCCACAGAAATCCTTGATGGTATGCAACTCGCAATGGACGATATTGTCTATCATCCCATTATTTCATAATTCCAAGATGTCTTTCCAGAAGAATTGCCAGGACTGCCCCCAGATAGAGACATAGAGTTTTCGATTGAATTAACACCAGGAGCAGCACCCATAGCATCACATGTTTATTGACTGGTGAAAAAGGAGATGGATGCACTGAAGACACAGTTGAAAGAATTAGAAGAAAAATGTTTCATCCGACCAAGTACATCATCCTGGGGAGCACCAGTGTTGTTTGTACCAAAGAAGGATGGGTCAGTGCGTATGTGCATTGACTATAGAGCCTTGAATGCAGTGACAGTAAAGAATAAATATCCACTGCCACGCATTGATGACCTATTGATCAGCTTAGTGGAGCCAAGATGTTCTCAAAGATAGATTTAAGATCGAGATATCACCAGGTGAAGGTACGGAAAGAGGACATCCCGAAAACCGTATTCAGGACAAGATATGGACACTATGAGTTTCTGGTCATGCTATTTGGATTGACCAACGCTCCAGCTATCTTTATGGACTTAATGCATCGAGTCTTCCATCAGTATTTGGACCAGTTCGTGGTCGTCTTCATAGATGATATACTTGTCTATTCGAAGAGCCACGAGGAGCACGAAAGGCAACTGCGGATTATTCTAGAGACCTTGAGGAAAGAGCAGTTATATGCAAAGCTCAGTAAATGTCACGTCACGATCTCCCGCAGGCAATCGGCCATTCCCGCTAGGCGGGAATCACCCTCGCCAGCGCTCCCGCGGAACGATCGCTTTACCCATCCAGGCGTGATGTCGCACGAGCGTGATCCACGCCCGTGTAAGGCCATAGTTCATTGGCTGGCGGCAAGAGTTCTAAGCCACAGAGTCGCACAGATTGTCCGAGTGCAGCAGAGTTTAGAAACGCATAGCGATTCGATAACAGGTTCACTGAGTCGACAATATAGCGGAAGCATTGAAACACAAGTCGAAGTAAAGCAAGCTCTTTTATTGATATGAACAAGTGTTACAGGCGACGTATAGCCGAGATTACAAGTCGTTCAAGCCTCTCTCTCTGAAACAGTAAAAGCGTGCCAAGTGGCTACAATTATGGATTGATTGTACAGGCGATGTTCAGGCGATGTTCACAACATTATGTCTTGTATATGTGCTTCTGTTCCGGACGCACCGTTGCTTCGGAGTGATCTTCACGCCTAAGCACGCACGTAGGAGGCATCCGCACCGAACGAGGTTCTCCGGCACCCTGCAGACAAACTGGTGGATTATCAGTACATTGAATGCACTGGTGGAGAAGCTACTCGCCCGCTCGACCAATCCAAATACGTAATACAGGTTCCGTGCACAACTATTAAGTTATCTTTCTAGTTACCTTAGGATCAGTTTCATGCATAAATTGAATGGCCTAACTCGTGTGGCGGTGCGCCGTGCAACATGAGAGGAAACACGGTGAGACTTACCAACTTACCATCTCCTTCCCTGTCCAAGGCAAACATTGAGGCAAACATCGTTAATTCAAGCACGGGCAAGTATAACATTCAGGAGGCATAGCATATGCAAACATGAGGGTCATTTTAACATGATCGTTCAGGTGTTCAGTTATTTCTTGATGCGATGCAATGACTCGCACGCGGATAGCCGCTAAGCGAGGATGACTTATCTATATGAACGTTTGTCGTTGGCATAGCCATAAAGGACCGTTTAGTCTTTGAACAAGGATGGTATGCAACGAAGCACGTGAGGCGCTACACGCCATCCTGTCCGCACGTGAGACTATCGTGAAGTTCCATCCGGATCGGATCGGTCCCAGTGCCCCGGTGACCGCCCGTGGAACAAGATCCGAAGATCACCTTTTTACAAGTTGTCCGCGACATGCAGGTCAGGGTCAGTTTTAATCCATAACTTGAATGATAATCCATGATTCGTGATCTGAACGAGCGTTTTGCTCCAAGAGCTGAGATTCGTTTGTTACATGACGTGATTCTCGTTCAGATATAAACTTGATGTGATTATCATTCAGTTGTCACATTAAAGGATTCACTTTCAGTATTTGTTACCCTGATGCGTGCCCCTGGTTCGGGGATTGCCTTGGCGACCCAATGGTCCCGGATACTTGTAGGTTCATTCAGGCACGGAACGACTACGTAGTAGTCTCCCGGGGTTTGGATGAAAATATGGTAATATACAAGCAGACAAGCATGCGTTTCTAAGGATCATAAGTAAACGCGTTTGTTCGGACCCGAAGGTAAGCCGAGAGATGAAACCGTTAGGTACTTAGCGTGCGAGGGTCTGAATATATGCAGTATTTCAATTTCCATGTTCTAGCATAGCAATACAAGTTGGGATTATTCCCTTAGCTAGGTACGTTGGATTTATTAGCATGCAGGGGTGAATCACCTAGCGACTAGCATAAATATTCCAGATTTTATGTGTTCTGGCTAAGCAAAGACAAGTTCACCATAGCCACCCACCTTAGCGATGATTCGCCTCGGTAGAGCGATACGCCGAGCGAGCCTCTGAAAGCCTAAGCCGGGTTCCTGTAGGGACAATTCTGTATATCCTTTGCTTCTCGTTTGAGGCAAAGCGGGTCGGGACAGTTGCACTTTTGCCGTTTGAGTCGGCAGTCCGCTAGAACGGAACGGGGTGTTACATCCTACCCAACTCAGAAAAAGTCTCATCCTCGAGACTTACTGAGGACAAGCAGTAATCTAGGGTTAAGGCAATCCTAGACAAGTCGTTGTACTTATTCATTTGGATATTCACTTGCACAAGCTTTGAAATCAGTATATCGCTTAGACTGGATCGTGCGCACTTTCGAAGGGCCCCTCTAGCGTGAACACGTCAACCAGCTTAGTGATAGCGAAGTCTTAGCACTCGAGTTTCACCTTTTCTTAAGTCTTGGATGGTGCACTAGTTCAAGGCGTCCCTTAAATAGATGCATTCAACCAAACATAGAGTTAGGGAAAATCGGACAAGCTACTAGCGATACTCTCAAGGGTTCGCACAGGTTGGCACAAAGGCCACTCGCAGCATACAACCAGACAAACAATCATAACATTCAAAACGCATTTTGAAAGTATTTAGACTTATTGTTGGAACATCCCATCGAGGTATTGAGAGAGAGCGTGCACATAACCCAAACGAGCTTTCGAAACAGAGATATCGAAATAAATTCCAAAGGCGTAGAAGCCAGGCTCTGATACCAACATGTCATGCCCCGATCTCCCGCAGGCAATCGGCCGTTCCCGCTAGGCGGGAATCACCCTCACCAGCGCTCCCGCAGAACGATCGCTTAACCCATCTGGGCGTGATGCCGCACGAGCGCGATCCACGCCCGTGCAAGGCCATGGTTTATTGGCTGGCGGCAAGAGTTCTAAGCCACAGAGTCGCACAGATTATCCGAGTGCAGCAGAGTTTAGGAACGCATAGCGATTCGATAACAGGTTCACTGAGTCGACAATATAGCAGAAGTATTGAAACACAAGTCGAAGTAAAGCAAGCTCTTTTATTGATATGAACAAGTGTTACAGGCGGCGTATAGCCGAGATTACAAGTCGTTCAAGCCTCTCTCTCTGAAACAGTAAAAGCGTGCCAAGTGGCTACAATTATGGATTGATTGTACAGGCGATGTTCAGGCGATGTTCAGGCAATGTTCACAATATTATGTCTTGTATATGTGCTTCTGTTCCGGATGCACCGTTGCTTCGGAGTGATCTTCACGCCTAAGCACGCATGTAGGAGGCATCCGCACCGAACGAGGTTCTCCGGCACCCTGCATACAAACTGGTGGATTATCAGTACATTGAATGCACTGGTGGGGAAGCTACTCGCCCGCTCGACCAATCCAAACACGTAATACAGGTTCCATGAACAACTATTAAGTTGTCTTTCTAGTTGCCTTAGGATCAGTTTCATGCACAGATTGAATGGCCTAACTCGTGTGGCGGTGCGCCGTGCAACATGAGAGGAAACACGGTGAGACTTACCAACTTACCATCTCCTTCCCTGTCCAAGGCAAACATTGAGGCAAACATCGTTAATTCAAGCACGGGCAAGTATAACATTCAGGAGGCATAGCATATGCAAACATGAGGTTCGTTTTAACATGATCGTTCAGGTGTTCAGTTGTTTCTTGATGCGATGCAATGACTCACACGCGGATAGCCGCTAAGCGAGGATGACTTATCTATATGAACGTTTGTCGCTGGCATAGCCATAAAGGACCGTTTAGTCTTTGAACAAGGATGGTATGCAACGAAGCACGTGAGGCGCTACACGCCATCCTGTCCGTATGTGAGACTATCATGAAGTTCCATCCAGATCGGATCAGTCCCAGTGCCCCGGTGACCGCCCGTGGAACAAGATCCGAAGATCACCTTTTTACAAGTTGTCCGTGACATGCAGGTCAGGGTCAGTTTCAATCCACAACTTGAATGATAATCCATGATTCGTGATCTGAACGAGCGTTTTGCTCTAAGAGCTGAGATTCGTTCGTTACATGCCGTGATTCTCGTTCAGATATAAACTTGATGTAATTATCATTCAGTTGTCACGTTAAAGGATTCATTTTCAGTATTTGTTACCCTGATGCATGCCCCTGGTTCGGGGATTGCCTTGGCGACCCAATGGTCCCGGATACTTGCAGGTTCATTCAGGCACGGAACGACTACGTAGTAGTCTCCCGGGATTTGGATGAAAACATGGCAATATACAAGCAGACAAGCATGCGTTTCTAAGGAACATAAGTAAACACGTTTGCTCGGACCCGAAGGTAAGCCGAGAGATAAAACCGTTAGGGACTTAGCGTGCGAGGGTCTGAATATATGCAGTATTTCAATTTCCATGTTCTAGCATAGCAATACAAGTTGGGATTATTCCCTTAGCTAGGTGCGTTGGATTTATTAGCATGCAAGGGTGAATCATCTAGCGACTAGCATAAATATTCCAGATTTTATGTGTGCTGGCTAAGCAAAGACAAGTTCACCGTAGCCACCCACCTTAGCGATGATTCGCCAGGTAGAGCGATACGCCGAGTGAGCCTCTGAAAGCCTAAGCCGGGTTCCTGTAGGGACAAGTCTGCATATCCTTTGCTTCTCGTTTGAGGCAAAGCGGGTCGGGACAGTTGCACTTTTATCGTTTGAGTCGGCAATCCGCTAGAACGGAACGGGGTATTACAGTAAATATGAGTTCTTCTTAGACAGAGTCTCATTTCTTGGACATATTATTACAGGAGATGGAATTTTTGTTGATCCAGAAAAGATCTTGGCAGTCGAGACATGGCATGTTCCTAAATCAGCAGCAGAGATGAGAAGTTTCCTTGGACTTACGGGATATTACCAACGGTTCGTGAAGAACTTCTCAAAGATAGCAACACCTATGACTCGGTTGACTTGCAAAGATCAAGAGTTCATATGGACCAACGAGTGTCAAGCCGCTTTCGAGGAATTGAAAAAGTAACTGACCACAGCACCAGTATTGACTATTCCATCAGGATCAGGAGGCTATGTAATCTACAGTGACGCATCAGGAAAAGGCTTGGGATGCGTATTGATGCAGCATGGCAAAGTAATTGCATACGCATCTAGACAGTTATGAGTACATGAGAAGAATTATCCAACTCATGACTTGGAACTTGCAGCCATTGTATTTGCTCTGAAGCTATGGAGACATTACTTATATGGGGAACGAGTGGAAATCTATACAGACCACAAAAGCCTCAAGTACATCTTCACGCAGAAGGAGTTAAATATGAGGCAGCGTCGATGGCTTGAATTAATGAAAGATTTTGAGATAGAGCTACATTATCACCCAGGCAAGGCTAACGTTGTAGCAGACGCGTTAAGCCAGAAGCCAGCAGCTTATTTCCTAACAACACAGAAGGAATTATTGAAGGACTTGCAAGGTCTTGGAAGTGATATTACCCAGAACAGATGGGACACTAGCCAACTTGCAAATACAATCATCACTAGTAGAAAGAATCAAGGCAGCTTTGCCTACAGACGCCAGATTCTGAAGATTTAAGGAAAAGACAGAGGCCGGAGAGCAGACAAGATTGCGCATTCATGATGACGGAACATTACGATGTGGTAATCGTCTATATATTCCCAATAGAGAAATTCGATAGGAACTAATGACAGAAGCTTATAGTTCGATATATTCTATTCATCCTGGAGGCACTAAGATGTATCGTGATTTACGACAGCACTTTTGGTGGCATAGAATAAAAAGAGAAATAGCTCGCTTTGTAGCTAAATGTCTGGTATGTCAACAAGTAAAGGCGGAGCACCAGAGGATAGCATGATTGTTGCAACCACTTTCAATTTCAGAGTGGAAGTGGGAACACATCACTATGGACTTCGTCACAGGTTTTTCTAAGAGTCCAAGTGGAAGAGATGCAGTATGGGTAATAGTGGACTGACTCACCAAGTCAGTCCATTTCTTGCCTTTTAGAGTTGGCCAATCTACAGAAGCTTTTGCTGACTTATATATGAGGCAGATCGTGAGATTGCACGGCGTACCAGTAAGCATTGTATCAGACAGGGATTCGTATTTTACATCGCACTTTTAGAGGAGCATGCAAGAGAGTCTTGGAACTCGTCTAAAGTTCAGTACATCTTATCACCCACAGACAGATGGACAGTCAGAGCGTACTATTCAGACATTGGAAGATATGTTGAGGGCTTGTATGTTAGACTTTGGAGGATCATGGAAGGATCACCTACACCTTGTGGAGTTTTCTTACAACAATAGTTATCAGGCGAGCATCTAGATGGCTCCGTTTGAAGCATTGTATGGAAGGAAGTGTAGGTCTCCTGTATGTTGGAGTGACGTGGAAGAACGTCAGATTATGGGACCAGAGTTAGTAGTCAACACCGTTGAGACAGTTAAAAAGATACAAGGACACTTGCGAGCAGCACAAGACAGGAAGAAACAATGGGCAGACCTTCATCGTCGTCCCTTGGAATTTAAATAGGGTGACCATGTCTTCTTAAGGATATCACCTACCAGAGGCACCATTCGATTCGGAGGACGCGGCAAGTTGAGTCCAAGGTATATTGGACCATTTGATGTGCTAGAGAGAGTGGAAGAAGTGGCATATCAACTTGCACTACCACCTTCACTTGAGGGAGTACATGGCGTATTCCATGTGTCGCAGCTCAGGCGATATGTAGCAGACAGCAGTCATGTTCTCGACCATTCGGAGATCACCATTGGGCCGAGCTTGTCATATCAATAGCAACCCGTAGGAATCCTTGATCGTCGAGAGAAAGTATTGAGGAACCAGTCTATTCCCTTAGTTCGTGTGGCATGGAAGCATAGCGCGCCAGGAGAATCTACTTGGGAGCGAGAGGACGACTTGCGCCAACGTTTTTCGAACCTATTCACAGACCAAGGTATAAATTTACTTTATTAATTTATATCTCCTACCATTCTTGACTTTCTACCGTGGCTTAGTTTTAATTTCGAGGACGAAATTTTTATAAGTTGGATAGAATGTAAGGCCCCTAATCCTGAAACCGTATTTTTTATTAATTATTTAATTAAATTATAGTAATTATGAGCTAAATAGAGGAAATAAATTTTATTTAATTTTTATTCGAGATGTTTATGCACCTAGGAGATTTATGGGGCCATTATAAATTTTTTTTCCTAATTTATTCCATGTAGGTGACCCTTTGGACAGTTGCTAGCTTAACCGTATGCACCAATATAATTCTTAGAATTTTCTGTGAATAGATATGTGTGTATATATATACAATTCCTATTGGGTATCAAAACCGAAACCCAAACCCATTACCCGCTTGCACCTTAACTCGCGTAAAACAAATATGAAACAGCAGCAGTAGCAAACCTACCTTGCTCTTCCCTTCTCCGCGCATAAAGAAGAGAATTATCAGCAACAACCCCACCGCTTAATTCCTTTCTCCGCGCGTAAAATAACCCCCTGCGTATATTCATTCTTTTTTTCCCACATGTGACTCATCCCCCACCGCCTCTTTACCTATTATTACTAAACTCTCCTCAACCGAAACCAAAACCAATGAAAGAAAGAAACACAGCAGCAGTAGTCTTTGACACTAAGTTTTTCCACCGCCTCTTGATCCTATATATATTACAACTCTCTCAAACTAATCCCACTTCTTCTTACAACAAACTTAAACACACATATTGGACGTTGCACTTTACAGAACCTTTGCTCGGCAAGTATACCTTGCCATTGTACTATTATTCACATTCCAGCTGATACATGCATGTTTAATTCTGCTTATATAGGTGTTTATTTATGTAGATTTTTAGACCTACTTTATGAGACAACCCCAGTATTATGGAGCATCATTAGATTCATTGTCCGTGACACAGTTGTTACACGAGTTGTGAGTCTCATATAGATCACGGACTACGTGACAGGTCTGGCCTCCTGTACGTATTGGTCGTACGTTAGGGATGACTACTGATAGAAATTTTGTATGCTAGTAGACCTGGCAGTTATTTAGAGGTTTTATCGTGTCATGGATGTGGCATACTTAGAGCATGGGGTGGAAAGAACAACAAGTAAGGCGTTTGGGCTCCTTTACACTTTCCCTAGTTTGCACGGATTCTCCGCTGGAGAAACGGGTAGTTGTGACTCTATATATATTGCAGGCGGCCTCTGCAGTTCAAAGGATGGTACGCTTGTAGGCCCCTGATTCTTCGAGAGAATCATGCCAATCCCATTATGGCCAGATAGCCCACGCGTTGGGAAAGTTGTTCTCAAATTGCATTCACTTAGACGATTAGGCGACCCATTGGATGTTTATATTTCAGTACTTATTGGCATAATATTATGTATCTTGTTACGTCCCTCTGAGGACCTGGTCCCTTTTCAGATATGGACGAGCAGGAGTATCCGCAGGAGTACGGACCTGGACCTGACTCTACTTACCTGACTGAGGAGGTCTTACCCTCAGAGTAGCTGTGATTTATTTCCACTGTTTAGAGATGTTGTTACTACTTCAGTATAGTCATTTTGTAGTAGATTTGTTTCTACCTGACTATCAGACTAGATACTCATCTTGGATATTCAGTTGTTATTCAGCTCTTTATTCTTACTTATTATTTGTGCTGTGGATGAGATATAGATTCTGTGTGACTTGTTGTTATAGTATATTATCACTGGTGGATTGAATATTCATAAACAGCGTACGTGTGTATATGGATTCCATATATTGGAGTTAATATACATACGGCTGGGCAGGTTACGTATTCCTAGTCCTACGTATTTTGGGACTGGGGCGTGACACATAGCAAGGTACACGAATAACTCAAGCCATAATAAATGCAGTACAATAATAAATGAATCAATAGGGTAAACTATGTAACCAGCTATGTGATATGCAAGTTGAGAGCATCACTAGAACTCAGGCTGAGACCACTACAAGCTCTATGTCGGGGAGTCGGTAGCAGTTATACTATGTAGTTATATTATGTAGTTTTACTATGTAGTGGGCCTACGGCACCGTTAATAAATATATATATAAAATTAGCCTGTAGCCTGTGTGTCTCTCCCACCCAATGTAATCACACGTCTCATGTCCACGAGGTCTCATATCCATGACACGCAAGATCATATCTAATACATCAAGTCATATGATAGCTATGGATATATATAAAGTCTATGTCACGAATCTTGTAGCCTATACAGAATTACCATGAATGACTCAGGAAGATTCTGTCTTATGAACAGTGTCAGGTGTCCTATGGTATGACATAGTTTGATAATGCAAGCACGAATATGTATAGGGTCGCGATATCAATCTCTAGGTGACGTTACACAACTCCACGTACGTCATTGAAACCCAAATATTATTTGGACGCTACGCAATGTCACACGGTCCTAGGTTGAACAGATACATAATATAAATAATTCAAGGGAATAATATAATACAAATGCTGCAAGTATGGCAAGGTACACTTGCCTGGGGTTTGGTTTCCAACTGCTGCTCTGGTATCAGCGGGATCTGCAAGTACTCCTCCGGTTGCTAAAATAAACACTACCATCATGTTCAGAAGATATCAATTAGCTAGAATTGCCAGTCCATAAGTCCAATTTGGATACAGGGGCAAAATTGACAGTTCCTGGTCAAAGTAGGGTCCACATGTGGTCCACTTCGCACCGAAAAACGTGCCAGAGACAAATTTCTTTAAATTCGTCAAACTTAGTGTCTACAAGTCCAGAATGACAATACGAACCCAACAGAATATTCATAACTGGATTCCAATGAGCTGATCATAAAATCGCCCGTCAAATGGAGCTGTGGGGGCCACAATACGAGATTTTATCAATGTTCTCAGAATCGAACCAAACTTGGGTCACAGGACCAGCATATTGCTACGAGTCCGATGGTGCAAGTTTTGTTTCGAAACGACAAGCATACACAAAGTTACAACGAGTTTCAGAACAGGGCCGATACGGGGTGTTGTCGACGGATACGCGTTGATTCCGGTGTACACGTACATCCAAATCAACTTCCGTGAAATCTCACACATCCGTATTGACAGTGCGCACCTTTTGGTAAAGTTCGCACACAACCAAGTCGTCTCGTTTAACGGGGCGCACCCAGTTTCGGGAAAAATTAGGCTTTTTAAATATCAAGCTTTTGGTCATTTTTACCCTCGAATAACATGCAATTTACAGCTCAATAAATTGAACTATAATAGGGTTTAAAACTTGGTCATATGGTCTAAATTACTGTTTAGGTAAATTTTGAAAATATTTAGCAGGTTGGTCGTAAATGGTCGTGAACTGGGGTGTTCGGGACAAATTCTGAATTTTTAGAAATTGGTAAATATTTTCCTATTTTTGCATCGCGGTTTGCGACCGACACAAGACGCGATACCCCGAACTGATTATACCGGTTTTGAGAGGGTCACGAGGTGTACACGTCGCAATAGACTATTAGGAAAATGAGGTGACTAGGAGAGAGAAACGCTTACAGGAACATGATGCTGGTAACAACTGAATTTTGCGTATTTGCAGTGGTGCGACGACCGGTCGACGGCGGGTGGCAGTACTGCTGTGGCCGCTGGTCTTCGATGTCGCCGGGGTTCTTCACCGGAGGAGTCGCCGGAGGCATCGCCTTCGTCGGTCACGGTGGAGCTGTTGTGCTCGGCTGAGCTGAAGATCGAGGTGGTTGGTGATGGCGGTGAGGGGTGACCGGAGAAGAGTGGTGGTGGTGGAGGCGGTGATGTCGGAGGAAGGTGGTGCTGGGGAGGATGATGGCGGCCGGAGGAGCTCGGCAGTGGAGGCAGGGAGCTCGGCGGAGGAAGAAGGTGGCTGTGATGGCGTTGGGGGTGTTGGGGTGGTCGAAGAAGAGGGTTTCGACGAGGTTTTATAGGGTGGACGGGAGGTGGACGGTCGGCGGTTGGAGGCGGCCGTTGCAGGGAGAAGAAGGAGTAGGGGCGCCAGTGCGGGCGGTTAGGGAAGGCTGAGAGACGCGGCTGCGGCGGAGGAGAAACGGCGGCGGGGAAGGCTGAGAGTCGGGGGACTCTCAGTTACTGTAGTAGTAAAATGGGTCGGGTCGGGTCAGGTTTTAGTTAACGGGTCCGGATCCGACCCGCTAGGGGTTGGTTTGGGTTGGGTTGGGTTGGTTTATTTTAGTTTAAACCGGTTTGGTTCGGTTCGGTTCAGGTTGGTTTGTTTTGGTTTATTTAAAAAACTTTAGTTTTTAGGTATTTAAAAATAGTTTTTCGGTCCAATAAATTCCAGAAAAATTTTATTATGTCTAATTCTTTATTTAACTCTCAAAAATATTATGTTCATAATATTTTAATATTTAATAAAATCACAAAAATTATTTAATACCAGAATACATTTATTTTAATTAGTTAAAAATCTCAGAAAATCTCGAAAAATTGTTTTTAAATTCTGAAAAAAATCTGGGGGTTTACAGATCGATTGCTGACAACAACCTATTGGCACATGAGCTAGTCTGCAGATTCAGCAAAAAAAGGCAGGAAGAAAGCTTATATTAAATTAGATCTACGCAAGGCATACGATACAGTCAATCGGGAGTTTGTCTGTTATATAATGAGTGGGATGGGATTCGATCGGCAGTAGGTGACAATGGTACGAGAATTTATTTCTATGCCAACCATTTCTATTCTGATTAGGGGGCATCCTGTCAAGACCCGCACCCGGTATAAGGATACAAGTACGTGGGTACGTCAAGCCTACACTGCAACATCGGTAGTAGAACACTATCTAGGTCATCCATACTATCTAAGCATCTCACACAATAAATATAATGTACCTGACAATGATATCTCAACTCTAAGTAGAGGAACAATATGATATATGATAAATTCTAACCAATACTCAATCACAATATAAAACTAGAGGATAAAAGCATGATATGGAATAGACAAGAGAAACAAGGAGTCACAATACATCACATGTCCAAAACCACAAGTCTAGGCACCATATAAATCTCAAATAATATATATCAAGCTAAAAGCCTAATAATGAGAGTAATAAAATGTCAAAAAATAAATGCCTAAGCCTCCTCAGTCACTGGCAGTAAGCTATCCTGCTCTAGGAAAGTACCCTCTAGTGGCTCGTCGTCTTGCGGCACGTAATGAGTGTCACGCCCCGATTCCGTGGAATCGATAGTCGTCCCCCGGGCGTCACCGCCGTGCGGGCCTAGGTTGCGCACCGCACAAGGCTAAGTATTTTGTTTTGCATAGCGAGCACATATTCAGAGTACGCAGATAATTGAAACACAGATTTGAACATAGAAAAGTTCTCTTTTATTCATAATATGAACATCTATTACAAACTCCTTGAACTGAGTCATAAGGATTGTCTCTTTGGGCTTACAAAAGTGTTGACACAAAATGAGATAGCAGTCCTGTACATTACATCCTTTACTACTACTCAAAATATAAGACCTTGGGTCGGAACGACTGCCTTGCCACGAAGCTGCATGTTTGCTTCGTGGCTAGCTTCTTCTTCAAAATGCTTCTTCTTCAAAATGCGTCAAAGGTGGCACGGTCGAGGCGTGCCTACAGCTGGACTGGATTGGGGGTTTGTCTCCTGCTCCTCGCTTGGTTCTCCTAGCGCGGGGAACCTGTTTCAACGAGGGTCAGTACATCGAAACGTACTGGTGAAGGCAAGCTAACCCAACTATACCAATCAACACGTTGTTTTAATGAAGCATGCATATTTATTGTGGGTTTCTATCTTGCCTTAGTTCATTTTACAACAAGACATAGATATAGAATTATTGAAATGACTCGCCACCGTTCGGTGACATTTACCTGTCCGTCTGAACCACCTGCACAATACTTACCTTGCCTTCCCTGTCAAGAAGACACAAGTTAGTTTCAACAGGTTTAAATATACGAGGGGATCACTGGCTTTGATGCCATAATGGACGGTCTTAGTCTCAGGCTAAGGTGACGGAGGCACATGTATCGCTGCACGCCATCCCGCCTATGGGAGAGACTAATCTTGAGGTTCCGTCCGGATCGGATCGGTGCCAGTGCCCCAGCGACCGTCCGCAGGAACCGAGAGGCCTTGTGCACAAGTTGTCCGTGATCAATGGCGTTTGTGTTAAGTTTGCATTTATGTAGCTGAGGCAACGAAATCAGGGGATATGTAGCATTGTGTGATGTATTTTGCATAGTCTCCCTGAATACTTGATGCATGGCAAAGGGTGTTCTACGTATAGCATATTTATAGAAGAAGAAGTAAGCATTCTAACTTGTATATATGCATATGGTAAACATTTTGAATAAGCAAGCATGTAGTAAGTAACTGTTCACAAGTTTCAATGACAAGCATACAGATCCAAGTCTATTCCCTTATCTTGATATCTTTTAGTTATTACTTGGTATCGTTTGATCGGGGCAAGCACGAACACAAGAATTAGATGTGAAGACTAGCAAGAAGGGTTAGCTAATCGGGTTGGTAGCCACTCACTTTAGTGGTTGGAAGGAGGAAGGAAGGAAGTGATTTAGGAGTCCGCTTGAGCGACGCCTACTGCTGGATCACCTGTATTGACACGAACAGCTGATCAGTACTTCTTCCTCTCTTTCCATTATCGGAATTGAAGTGCAGTCCTAAGAACGAAAGCAATGAAATCATCGAAACCGTTCAAGAAAACCCAAGCAAATCCGAAAACCAACTCAAGGCACGAAAGCAACAAGCGACAGCGAAAACTAGGCAACAAAAGAATGCAGCGGAGAGGTCCCTCCTGACTCTGCCGCTAAGTCGATCCCGGGGGCACGGTCCACTGAATATGGGAATCGATTCCGAAGAAACAAATCCATAACGAGGACGAGTTCTTAATTCAATCTATCCCGATCGAACGATACCGTCTTGTATCTCTTAGCCGCGCTCCCCGAATAGGGGGAACGGGGCACCACATCCTACCCAACTAATTGGAAGTTTCGTCCCGAAAGTTAAAGAATAGAACCTACCACTAGGAAATAATGAGGGGAACCTTTCCCTCATTTCGGATTCAAGCTCCCAAGTAGATTCTTCGACAGAGTGATTCCGCCAAAGCATGCGCACGAGAGGAACCGAACGAGTCCGAAGCAGCTTTTCTTTTCTATCCAAAATTTGCACAGGCTGTTCTACATACGTCAAGTCGGCTTGAAGGTTCAGTTGGTCCAGGTCTACCACATGGCTCGGGTCGTACACATATTTCCTAAGCTGTGAAACATGGAATATATCGTGTACGTCGGATAGGGATGGTGGTAGAGCAATCTGATACGCAACTGAGGCAACCCGCTTTAGTATTTCGAACGGGCCGACAAATCTCGGACTTAGCTTTCCTCTTGCCCCGAACCTGCTGACTCCTCGCATGGGCGAGACCTTGAGGAATACTCGGTCGCCTACTTGGAACTCTAGCGGTCTTCGATGTGTGTCCGCGTAGCTCTTTTGACGGCTTTGAGCTACCTTTAATCTATCCCGAATCAGCCGGACTTTCTGGACGGTCTGCTCCACGAGCTCAGGGCCAAGTACTTGCCGTTCCCCAACTTTGTCCCAGCAGATAGGAGATCTACACTTTCGCCCGTATAACGCCTCATACGGCGCCATTTGAATGCTTGATTGATAACTATTGTTGTAAGCAAATTCAGCTAAAGGTAGATGAAGGTCCCAACTCGTCTTCAAGTCCAAGGCGCAGAGTCGCAACATGTCTTCGAGGATCTGGTTGACACGTTCGGTTTGGCCGTCAGTCTGTGGATGGTAGGCGAAGCTAAACTTCAACTTCGTCCCTATTGCTGACTGCAGGCTTCCCCAGAAACGTGATATGAATCGACCATCTCGATCGGAGACTATGGTTACGGGTACGCCATGGAGTCGAACGATTTCGTTGAGATATATCTGAGCCAGGCGGTCGGCACTCCAAGTAGACTTGATAGGCAGGAAGTGAGCTGACTTGGTGAGTCGATCGACGATAACCCAGACTGCATCATGTCCCCGTTGCGTCCTCGGCAAGCCAACAATAAAATCCATCGTTATATCATCCCATTTCCACTCCGGAATAGCAAGGCTCTGTAGTTCTCCGCCGGGTTTTTGGTGTTCGGCCTTTACTCGTTGACAAGCCATACAATGCGACACAAACTGCGCCATATCCCTTTTCAAGCCGTGCCACCAAAACGTCGTACGAAGATCCCGATACATCTTTGTGCTACCCGGATGAGAAGTATAGCTAGCATAGTGAGCTTCCGTGAGTATCTCTTCCCTGAGGGCCGCGTCGCTTGGAACGCACAGTCTTCCCTTCACTCGAAGCATCCCATCCGTGCTTACCGCAAAGTCGGACGCCTTCCCTGCTGAGATAAGGGCATGAATCTTTTGCAGGAACGGGTCGTCCTTCTGAGCGGTCTTCACTCTATGTAACAAGTCGGGTTCGAGGCGCAGTTGTGATACTTGCGCCCACTTTGTGTATCTAATTTTCAAAGTAATGCCCAGTGATTCAAGATCTCGGCGCAGCCTATCATCAATAGCCAAACTTCCTGCAAACACTCGACTCAGTGCGTCAGCTACGATGTTTCCCTTACCAGGCGTGTATCTGATCATGAGATCGAAGTCGCTTAGGAGTTCAAGCCATCGCCGCTGCCGAAGATTCAAATCTTTTTGAGTGTACAAATATTTCAAACTTTTATGATCCGTATAGATTTCACACGGCACGCGATAAAGATAGTGGCGCCACAGCTTTAATGCAAACACTACCGCGGCAAGCTCGAGGTCATGCGTTGGGTAGTTCTGCTCGTGAGGCTTTAGCTGTCTAGACACATAGGCTATCACTTTGTCCCGTTGCATCAGGACACATCCTAGTCCCCTTCCCGATGCATCGCTATATATTTTGAAGTCATCTGGTCCGTTTGGCAAAGTAAGGACCGGGGCAGAGACGAGGCGCTGCTTTAACTCCGTAAACGAAGCTTCACAGTCGTCCGTCCAAGTAAACTTCGCACCCTTCCGTGTGAGCTGCGTCAAGGGCGAAGCAATTCTAGCAAAGTTCTGTATGAACCGACGGTAGTATTCTGCCAGTCCAAGAAAGCTTCAGATGTCGCTAGCTGATTTCGGATGTTTCCACTGTGTAATGGCTTCCACCTTCTTCGGGTCAACTGAGATGCCTTGAGACGAGATAACATGGCCCAAAAAGGATATACTGTCTAGCCAAAACTCACATTTACTCAGTTTGGCGTACAACTTGTTGTCTCGAAGGGTTTACAACACCATCCGCAGGTGTCCTGCGTGCTCATCCCTAGTCTTCGAGTACACCAAGATGTCATCGATAAAAACTACCACAAATTTATCGATGAAAGGTCTAAATACCCGATTCATAACGTCCATGAATGCCGCAGGAGCATTCATCAGTCCGAACGGCATCACGAAAAACTCGTAATGACCGTACCGGGTTCGAAAAGCAGTTTTGGGGGTGTCCTCCGGCCTAATCTTCAGCTGGTGATAACCCGAGCGAAGATCGATTTTTGAAAATACTGCTGCACCCTGTAGTTGATCGAACAAGTCATCAATCCGTGGCAGAGGATATTTGTTTCTGATTGTGACCTTGTTCAATTCTCTGTAGTCGATGCAGAGGCGTAGAGTTCCGTCCTTCTTCTTCACGAAGAGCACAGGCGCGCCCCAAGGAGACACGCTCGGACGGATAAACCCACGCTCGAGTAATTCTTGGAGTTGGCACTTTAATTCCTTCAGCTCTGCAGGGGCCATTCTGTATGGAGGTTTGGAGATCGGCTGCGTGTTCGAAAATGTGTCAACAGTGAATTCAATCTCTCGATCGGGCGGCATGCCGGGTAGTTCGCTCGGAAACACGTCGGGGAACTCCGCCTCAACGGAATTAGGCTCGACGTTTGCGTAGTCCTGCCGCGTATCCCGAACTGATGCTAGAAATCCCTCGCAGCCTGTGTAGAGCATTCGCCGAGCAGATTTTGCCGAAATCACCATGCAGGCCTTGGTCGCATCGTCCGCTGGACTACTGGTGTAACAGAACACGGCTTCTCCGGGCAGACGGAAAACGACTCGCTTCTCTGCACACTCAATAGTTGCCGCGCATGCGCCTAGCCAGTCCATTCCCAAGATGATATCATAGTCCCTAACATCTAGAACTAAGACATCGAGCGACAGCTTCTTCTCCCCAATACAAATGTAACCAACTAGACATACTGAACGAACAGGGATTTTTGTACCAGAGGGGGTGCTAACATTTAGATCTAAGTGCAACGGAGTCATTTTTACATTGTTCTCCACAGCAAAATTTGTGGAAATAAAACTATGCGTTGCACCTGAATCAAATAGAACACGAGCAGGTATATTATTGAAAAGCAAAGTACCTGACACGACGGTATCCGAAGCTAGGGCTTCTTCCCGTGTCATGGTATAGACCCGGCCTTGAGCTTGATTACGCCCTTGCCGAGGCGCAGCTCGGTTGGCCTGGTTTGCAGCATTTTAATTTTGTTGTGGAGGACGACGTTCAGAGTACTTTGGACAGTTGGGAAGGGCATGATCAGAAGCTCCACAAATGAGGCATAACCCATGCTTTCGACGATATTCACTTTCGACGTGCCCTGGTCTTCTACAGAAGTCACATCGTTGCCCCGAGTTTCCCTTTTTCGAACCGCCGTTGTTAGGGCGCTTTGCAGCTGTGTTTCCTCTATCGTTGCCTTGGCGTTTGTGATTGGGGGTTTGCACAGCGTCGGTGGCAACGTGAGAATACTGCGGTTCGAGGGAGAGGGCATGGTTTAAGACTTCCCTCATCGTCTGATACTGTGGAACGGATACGTGCCCGTGGATGCCAGGACGTAGCCCTCCTTCGAATCGTCTGGCACGACTCGCTGCATCCGGTAGGTAAGCGATAGCAAATTTGGCCAGTTTGTTGAATTCTGCCGAGTATTGCTTCACCGTCATACTGCCCTGCCGGAGTTGAACGAACTCATTTTCCCGTTGACGTCGTAGAGGCGGGGGTATAAACTCCTCTTCAAATGCGGTACGAAAAGTCGTCCACGCGATCGCCTCCTCTCCATGGCCAAGTTGAAGAGATCGTCGATGCACGTCCCACCAGTCGTGCGCATTGAAGCGAAGCAGTAGTTGGGCACAAGTGACGCGCTTGTCTTCCGGCACATCCAGGAGAGAAAAATGATCTTCAAGCTCGGCGAGCCAATCTAGGGCCACGATTGGGTCCTCAGTCCCCTTAAATGGCGTGTTGCAGACCTTCTTGAAGTTTGCAAAGGTGAAGGTAGTCACTTCCCTCGTCCTTGGCACTAGCGGTGTTTCGACTTCAAGTACTGGCTGCTCCACTGGCGTAGCTGTGGTCGCGGCAGAATGGTTGGAGGCCAGGGTCTGAACAAGCTGCTGTAGGGGGTATCTACCTGCTTTTGTTGGACTGAGAGTCGAGCCTCTAGATTGCTCTCGAACTTGGCTTGGCGGGCATCATCCCTCTGTCTTTGCTCGGTTAACATTTGCACCACTTGTTGAATCGAATCTGTTTGAGACATGCCCCGTTGGCTCCGAGAGCTTCCTGATGTTCCGGAGCTGCTCTCCTGAGTCCGTGTCTCGCCTGGCGCTAGCGCTGATGGTTGCGCTTGCGTCATTCCTTCAAAAGAGGTAATTTAGATCAGGATCATAATGTATTATGGACTTATTGCATGAACGTATCTCATTTTGGCCTTAACGAGTTCAAGAGTTCGCATAGGCGAGTTATCGCTAAGGGTACTTTTCCAGTTCACGAATCAAAGGAACTTTGAAGCTGTGCTCTGATACCAACATGTCACGTCCCGATTCCGTGGAATCGATAGTCGTCCCATGGGCGTCACCGCCGTGCGGGCCTAGGTTGCGCACCGCACAAGGCTAAGTATTTTGTTTTGCATAGCGAGCACATATTCAGAGTACGCAGATAATTGAAACACAGATTTGAACATGGAAAAGTTCTCTTTTATTGATAATATGAACATCTATTACAAACTCCTTGAACTGAGTCATAAGGATTGCCTCTTTGGGCTTACAAAAGTGTTGACACAAAATGAGATAGCAGTCCTGTACATTACATCCTTTACTACTACTCAAAATATAAGACCTTGGGTCGGAACGACTGCCTTGCCACGAAGCTGCATGTTTGCTTGGTGGCTAGCTTCTTCTTCAAAATGCTTCTTCTTCAAAATGCGTCAAAGGTGGCACGGTCGAGGCGTGCCTACAGCTGGACTGGATTGGGGGTTTGTCTCCGGTTCCTCGCTTGGTTCTCCTAGCGCGGGGAACCTGTTTCAACGAGGGTCAGTACATCGAAACGTACTGGTGAAGGCAAGCTAACCCAACTATACCAATCAACACATTGTTTTAATGAAGCATGCATATTTATTGTGGGTTTCTATCTTGCCTTAGTTCATTTTACAACAAGACATAGATATAGAATCATTGAAATGACTCGCCACCGTTCGGTGATATTTACCTGTCCGTCTGAACCACCTGCACAATACTTACCTTGCCTTCCCTGTCAAGAAGACACAAGTTAGTTTCAACAGGTTTAAATATACGAGGGGATCACTGGCTGTGATGCCATAATGGACGGTCTTAGTCTCAGGCTAAGGTGACGGAGGCACATGTATCGCTGCACGCCATCCCGCCTATGGGAGAGACTAATCTTGAGGTTCCGTCCGGATCGGATCGGTGCCAGTGCCCCAGCGACCGTCCGCAGGAACCGAGAGGCCTTGTGCACAAGTTGTCCGTGATCAACGGCGTTTGTGTTAAGTTTGCATTTATGTAGCTGAGGCAACGAAATCAGGGGATATGTAGCATTGTGTGATGTATTTTGCATAGTCTCCCTGAATACTTGATGCATGGCAAAGGGTGTTCTACGTATAGCATATTTATAGAAGAAGAAGTAAGCATTCTAACTTGTATATATGCATATGGTAAACATTTTGAATAAGCAAGCATGTAGTAAGTAACTGTTCACAAGTTTCAATGACAAGCATACAGATCCAAGTCTATTCCCTTATCTTGATATCTTTTAGTTATTACTTGGTATCGTTTGATCGGGGCAAGCACGAACACAAGAATTAGATGTGAAGACTAGCAAGAAGGGTTAGCTAATCGGGTTGGTAGCCACTCACTTTAGTGGTTGGAAGGAGGAAGGAAGGAAGTGATTTAGGAGTCCGCTTGAGCGACGCCTACTGCTGGATCACCTGTATTGACACGAACAGCTGATCAGTACTTCTTCCTCTCTTTTCATTATCGGAATTGAAGTGCAGTCCTAAGAACGAAAGCAATGAAATCATCGAAACCGTTCAAGAAAACCCAAGCAAATCCGAAAACCAACTCAAGGCACGAAAGCAACAAGCGACAGCGAAAACTAGGCAACAAAAGAATGCAGCGGAGAGGTCCCTCCTGACTCTGCCGCTAAGTCGATCCCGGGGGCACGGTCCACTGAATATGGGAATCGATTTCGAAGAAACAAATCCATAACGAGGACGAGTTATTAATTCAATCTATCCCGATCGAACGATACCGTCTTGTATTTCTTAGCCGCGCTCCCCGAATAGGGGGAACGGGGCACCACAATGAGTGGGACACAACTCTTCTAGCCAATCATCTGAAAAGTATATCCAATCAGGATTGGAGCGAAGTACAGAAATCTGAAAGCAATTCCAAATACATGGTAGAAAATATATGATAAGCAATAGAAAAGAATACAAGATGCACAAGTAACTAGAAATAGAAATATAGCTGAAACAGGCAAATAAGCATAATATGAACTGGAAAGATAAATATAGGCAATATAAAAATAACTGAAAGTAGAGAAACTAGAATACTAGCTATGTGGTTTAGAGCGCAAGTTCGTTATGTGATCGGCTTAGGTTGCACATGAGGTAAATAGGGTAACTCGATTATACGTGAGGTGTACAATCGACATACACATGAGGTAAATATGGTTGATCACATAACCAACTTCTACTCTCCCTTCCCAACCAATACTCATGGATCCAATCACAACACGTTATGCACATGAATAAGATATAGTCATACTGTCACGCCCCAGTCCCAAATACGTAGGACTAGGAACACGTAAGCATGCCAGCCGCATGGATATGGCAACTCCAATATATGGAAACCAAATCCATACGTACGCTGTAATATGAATACAAAATCCACAAGTGGTATAAAATGTAATACAAGTCACAGGGTAAAATCTAAATCTCATCCACCAAAATCATATAGAAATAAATAACCAGTATCTATGAAACTAGATCTCAATAAGAAGTATCTAAGGATGATAGTTGGATGGAAACAAATCCACTACCAACTCGAATATAAGAGCAAATACAATATGAGTACAACACCACAACACAATATAAGAATACCAGCTATCAATCACAGCTCGATGAGAAGACATCCTCGGATCACATGTAACCATCCAAATCTGTGCTCCTGCAAATACTCAAAAAAAGGTACACCTGGCAGCGGACCAGGTCCTCAGAGGGACGTAACAAGATACAGAAAATACGAGCCAATTTGAATACAGTAAACATGCATATAATTTGAAAATAAATAAGTACGCTGTACAAGACCATCTATATGAATGCAAATAAGGAAAACTTTTCGACGTATGGGTAAGGGTAGGCTACTCGATCTAATCCTCACAACCTCACGCTCGTCAGTGGACATCATCAGCCGACATACCTCTGGGGTAGCGACCCTCGGACTCCATCAATCGACATACCTCGGGGGTAGCGACCATCGGACACGACCACCATAGTGCGTGCTAGTTACTATGGTTTACCAGAGTGGTTAAAAGCCCATACGCCTAATGATTGTCCTCTCATGATACTAAGTGGCAAGTGTGTGTCAACATATCTAATATATAGTAATGACTGAAAGAAACTACACATGCAATAAATAAACAGAAATGCAATAAATATACATAAATATACTAAGCATGCAAAATACTGTAAGTAATTTGGCAAGGTATCTTGCCTGGGGTCCTGCTGCTGGTATGAATCAGAGTCCAAGTCACAGTCCAAATAGCCTATGTATTACAAATTTATCACGTCAAAAGATAATTTATTTTAATTTATTTAATTCTGAAATAATTACTCTAAAATCCTATTTTAATCTTATTATTCTGATTTTTATGTTAATTCCTAAATTTTGTCCAAAGAAACTGAATTTTATCAACTCGAGACTCATGACACGCAAATCGAGACGATCTGTTGACCAAAAAGTCAACCGACACAAACTCAACTTTCATGCATGATTTCCTGTAGATTTTAGCGTCAAAAACATGCTGGAATTTACGGCTCGTCCGAATTCAAATTCGTTTGGGAATTATGGCACATACAAATTTTGTATTGTGCACCGATGGTTAAATTCTAACCTAGAAGTTCTACAGAATTAACAGTATGTAAATACTTCGAAATAAATTCTGAAAAAAATATATGTCGATTATCTCGATATTAGCTTTCTGAAACTTTAAACGGTTCATGATTCTGATTCCTGGTTCTCCCGGAATCACGAATACATCGAAATATGTCTATTTTCGGACATGCTGTGCTCTACGAATTTTCCAGAATTTAATACTAATAATTTAGAAAAAAAAAATTATATAATCAGAAATCTAACCTCATTATCGTTCTAACAAAAAAAACTGGAGCACGTTTGGAGTCCGGAGCTAGGAGATATCGTCTTTTTAATTCGTCATAACTAGTAGAAAATGAGGCTGAATTTATGACGAATTTTGACTATTTTTGGAAGAAAAAAGAGAGGAATTTGGGGAAGAAAAATATGAAGAATGGGGTATTTATAATGGTGGACACTACTTAATTAAATACGACTAGGATTGGTTAATTTGGATAGGATTATGATGAATTTAAATAAGGATAGGATATGCATGAAGTTGATTTCCTAGTAGGTTCAGGATTTGAATTAATTTAAAATAGAGTTTAAATTTATCTCAATAATTTATAATCTTAAATATAATTAAAGATAATACAAATAATTTATAAAATCTTATTAATATCTAATAACACTAAATTAGCATCTATCTAATATTAAGACTATATATATCCAAATAAATCCTAAATAATTTCAAAAATATAAATAAATTTCTTAAAATTCTAAATAAATTACAAAAAAATATAATTAAATATTTTGAACTAAAATAAATATTTGGTAGGAACGACATGCAAGTATGGTCGTATAGTAAATTATAGAAGTCCTAGAAATTTATGTTTTCTAAGTTTTAATTACCAAAAATTCTAGAAAAATCTCCAAAAATCTAAAATAACCTAAAATAATTCTAAATGAATATTTATATAAGTAAATATACTAAAAAAATTTATTTTCTAATTAACTAAGAGAATACTTTAAATAAATTCAACATCTATAATAAATATAATAATATAAAATATACACAAATACCTATTTTCGGTGAGGGGGTTTACAATCTACCCAACTTAAAACAATTTCGTCCTCGAAATTAAAATAAGACATAATTTGTTAAATCCTTCACATTCGTACATAAGGTACATCAATCGCAATCTCTTCCAAAAATTTAAATAACAAAATCTATTCAAATCTATCGCGATCACTTCAAAATTAAGATAACCACTGTTTAAATCAAAATTCAACCTGTCGTAATCTCTTCTCGATTTTTTTTTCAACATTCAAATCTAACTCAAGTCTATATGACATCCCACATCAAAATTTATATCACCATTTCCAACTATCATAATCTCCTCTAGACCTTGAACAATAAACAATTCTAATCAAATCTTATTCCTATTCTCAAATTAAGAATTTTGTACTCTTCAAATATTTAAACTCAATTTACATCCTCAATATTTCAAATAGGTGATCCAACAATCAAAATTAAACTTTTAATTCAAATCATCAAATTGTAAAATTTAAATCTAATTCACCAGTTGTTCAAGTCTAAAATTCTATATTTATCCTAAAAATTTAAATCGATGATTCATCCTTCATTATTCAAAATTTAAATCATGTGCTCAAAGTAAAAATATTGGGTCCTCAATATCAAGATTTTTAAAATTCATTAAATCCTCATTATCTTAATCCTTCTTTTAAAATTTTCCACATTTAAAAGGACTTAATCTCTCAATCTAATCCTACTTGATCACAATCTAAAAAAATTCTCCTCAAGTTTAATAATGCAATTTCTACCCAACTTAGAATTTACCCATCTATCACATAAGACTCTTACACTTAAGAAAAATATTCCTCAATTTATTTTCTCATGTCATTCAATCCTCAAAACTTTAACACCAACTATATCATATGTGATATGCCCTTAATCAATTATGAAAGATAGTCATCAAATAATGTGATTGGCCTATGGGGTATATCTTGTACTATCCGTGTATCACTTATATCCAAGCACGAGATTTCGTCTTTCCGAAACAAGGGAAGACGGAAAGCAACGAAAAAGAGTTCATGGAGGGGTAATAGAATGGAAGTATGGGAATCAAAGCGTTTAAAGAATTCAAATGGGAATTGTCAAGACAGTTATGGATTGAAATCTTAATTTGGTAATTTCCTATTCGCATGCTCACATCGGTGCAGTTATGTACTTGATATGATATGCTTTGTCGTATCTAGAGGGTAAGTATATTTGTCTACTGGTCCACTATACATCTCAATCCACGTAAAATACTATTACGAAGGGCGAATCAAGCGCATTATGGCTAGCTAGACCATAATACACTAATTCTGATTAGACAATTTGTATTAGTGTGGTTGATCAGGCCCCAATAACACATATGTCATGAACAAGCTCGATATAAGATTAAGCTTGCAAAAACTAGGCTATAATAGCAGCATAATTCAAGGTAGCACAGAAAATATAACGCTGGATTATGATGTGAGAAGTTACAAAATAATTCAAGTTCGCAAAAGCAAAAATAACATAAGCAATAATAATAAAAGACTCTACAATCTCTACAGTTATCATACAACCTCCTTATCTAAGTCGCTAGTCGACCAAATAGGGCAAGGACCTCTAAATTCTATGGTCTGAATAAACACTGTCGTCTTTTGCTAGCATGCGATAAATATCATTCGGTTACACTTCAATTAATAGGTCAAAAGACTATGTGATACTAGGTGTCAAACATTATGGTAAAACTTCTAACTAACTCTAGTAGTGTCTATACTACTCTCAAGTCTTCTTAATACATCAAGGGGTAATGGTATAACAATCTAAAGATAAGGAATTCTAGGTTCACTAGATATTCTAAACTTAGTGGTGTGTCTATATTCTCGTTGTATTCTTAATAGGTGTGCTACTCTAATTATCATCCTAATAACAGGGGTTCCTATATTCTAGCAGAAGACTATACTCAAGGAACTATTAGGGAAGCACATGAATCAAGCAGGATACAATTGTTCAAAATAGAACAGATAGGAGGAGATGAATCACAGTCAATTGTGGATGAGATCCTATACTCTAGTCCTAGGTGCAGGCTTGTTCGGTACAGTAACGTAACCGAGACAATATGCTCTCGACCTGTATGGGCCACCACAAAAACATGTCACGTCCCAGTCCCAAATACGTAGGACTAGGAATACGTAAGCATGCCAGCCGCATGGATATGGCAACTCCAATATATGGAAACCAAATCCATACGTACGCTGTAATATGAATACAAAATCCACAAGTGGTATAAAATGTAATACAAGTCACAAGGTAAAATCTAAATCTCATCCACCAAAATTATATAGAAATAAATAACCAGTATCTATGAAACTAGATCTCAATAAGAAGTATCTAAGGATGATAGTTGGATGGAAACAAATCCACTACCAACTCGAATATAAGAGCAAATACAATATGAGTACAACACCACAACACAATATAAGAATACCAGCTATCAATCACAGCTCGATGAGAAGACATCCTCGGATCACATGTAACCATCCAAATCTGTGCTCCTGCAAATACTCAAGAAAAGATACACCTGGCAGCGGACCAGGTCCTCAGAGGGACGTAACAAGATACAGAAAATACGAGCCAATTTGAATACAGTAAACATGCATATAATTTGAAAATAAATAAGTACGCTGTACAAGACCATCTATATGAATGCAAATGAGGAAAACTTTTCGACGTATGGGTAAGGGTAGGCTACTCGATCTAATCCTCACAACCTCACGCTCGTCAGTGGACATCATCAGCCGACATGCCTCTGGGGTAGCGACCCTCGGACTCCATCAATCGACATACCTCGGGGGTAGCGACCATCGGACACGACCACCATAGTGCGTGCTAGTTACTATGGTTTACCAGAGTGGTTAAAAGCCCATACGCCTAATGATTGTCCTCTCATGATACTAAGTGGCAAGTGTGTGTCAACATATCTAATATATAGTAATGACTGAAAGAAACTACACATGCAATAAATAAACAGAAATGCAATAAATATATATAAATATACTAAGCATGCAAAATACTGTAAGCAATTTGGCAAGGTATCTTGCCTGGGGTCCTGCTGCTGGTATGAATCAGAGTCCAAGTCACAGTCCAAATAGCCTATGTATTACAAATTTATCACGTCAAAAGATAATTTATTTTAATTTATTTAATTCTGGAATAATTACTCTAAAATCCTATTTTAATCTTATTATTCTGATTTTTATGTTAATTCCTAAATTTTGTCCAAAGAAACTGAATTTTATCAACTCGAGACTCATGGCACGCAAATCGAGGCGATCTGTTGACCAAAAAGTCAACCGACACAAACTCAACTTTCATGCATGATTTCCTGTAGATTTTAGCGTCAAAAACATGCTGGAATTTACGGCTCGTCCGAATTCAAATTCGTTTGGGAATTATGGCACATACAAATTTTGTATTGTGCACCGATGGTTAAATTCTAACCTAGAAGTTCTACAGAATTAACAGTATGTAAATACTTCGAAATAAATTCTAAAAAAAATATATGTCGATTATCTCGATATTAGCTTTCCGAAACTTTAAACGGTTCATGATTCTGATTCCTGGTTCTCCCGGAATCACGAATACATCAAAATATGTCTATTTTCGGACATGCTATGCTCTACGAATTTTCCAGAATTTAATACTAATAATTTAGAAAAAATTTTATATAATCAGAAATCTAACCTCATTATCGTTCTAACAAAAAAAACTGGAGCACGTTTGGAGTCCGGAGCTAGGAGATATCGTCTTTTTAATTCGTCATAACTAGTAAAAAATGAGGCTGAATTTATGACGAATTTTGACTATTTTTGGACGAAAAAGAGAGGAATTTGGGGAAGAAAAATATGAAGAATGGGGTATTTATAATGGTGGACACTACTTAATTAAATACGACTAGGATTGGTTAATTTGGATAGGATTATGATGAATTTAAATAAGGATAGGATATGCATGAAGTTGATTTCCTAGTAGGTTCAGGATTTGAATTAATTTAAAATAGAGTTTAAATTTATCTCAATAATTTATAATCTTAAATATAATTAAAGATAATACAAATAATTTATAAAATCTTATTAATATCTAATAACACTAAATTAGCATCTATCTAATATTAAGACTATATATATCCAAATAAATCCTAAATAATTTCAAAAATATAAATAAATTTCTTAAAATTCTAAATAAATTACAAAAAAATATAATTAAATATTTTGAACTAAAATAAATATTTGGTAGGAACGACATGCAAGTATGGTCGTATAGTAAATTATAGAAGTCCTAGAAATTTATGTTTTCTAAGTTTTAATTACCAAAAATTCTAGAAAAATCTCCAAAAATCTAAAATAACCTAAAATAATTCTAAATGAATATTTATATAAGTAAATATACTAAAAAAATTTATTTTCTAATTAACTAAGAGAATACTTTAAATAAATTCAACATTTATAATAAATATAATAATATAAAATATACACAAATACCTATTTTGGGTGAGGGAGTTTACACATACTAGCACAAAAAATAGTGGTTGCACATGAAGCACATAAAATAATATATGATGCACACGATGAAATACATGTGTAAGGGGTACCCGTTGAACACGGTAGGAGATAACGTCTCCTGATAAGATCCATATAGTACCACTCCATGTAACAATATGTCAGAATTAAGTATATCAGTTCTAGAACAAGTGATATATACACTATCATGAAATAAAAACTAACAGAGAGATGTACTCGCCTCTGGTCCAAAATAATGAATGTCACTCGATGTCCGAGCTGGTGTCACACACACCTAGAAATGAATAGCATGTCAAAATGGGTAAAAAAAGAAAATAAGTTAAAATGCACTATTACATGCTCTACTAAGCCAATACTAGGTCCACACTAAGGTATGAGTCTATATTGGTTACTAACTAGTTAATACTAATTAATTATAGTTATACTAGGACATTACTTAGGTTACTAAGTCATACCTTAATTACTATCAATAACCTATTCTTAAGCTTTCTATGAACACTACTATATAGTATTAGCTAACTAATATGTATTACTAATTAACAATACGATTAGGCTAACTTATACCATACTAACCTTAATAACTACTGATACTTACTAGCTGTTATAACTATTAACTGATAAGTAGCTACTAACTTACTACTAAGGACTGATACTATCTGTTATGCTACTACTAAATGATAATACTTCACATAACACTAACATGTCTATTAGATCCTCACACCCTCTTCTCAATAACTGGCACTTAATTACTAAACCTAGATCCATGACTATTACCCTTACCTGTGTAGGATGCCACTGCTGCACCTGATTACTGACCACACTCCAAGTATCTTGATACTACTCAATAGTTAATTCAAATACTGGATACTATAAGATTACCTTCACACATCATTCAACTTACCCTCTTCTATTGATATTGGGGTATCTTACTCACTAAACACATACACTCCCTACTATACTGAACCTCTCTATGCATCTCCTAACTGCTAATGCAGGCTTCCCACTGCAATACAACCCTTTGTATCTTGCCCTCTTGGCCTGCAAGCTAGTACACCCAATTGTCCGAGCTCCAGACAGAGATGAAATGCCAGAACAGTGTAGGAGGCAGCCTGCTCTTGTTACTGCTGATGTTAGTTTCTTGAATGCACAACCAAGTACTCACTGACCCCCTCAACAGCCCGAGACTTGTGCAGTCGCCCATGCTGTGGTTCAAGTCTGAGTGCAAGTGTTGTACAGCACCCAAGTGCACACTTGTAGTTCCTCCTTCCAATACCTACACAGCCCCTTTCACAAACAGTGCAAAATAGTCCACTTCCTCTCTACTTTGTCTACACCTCACAACTAACTCAACCTCCCTCATCTATACCCACACATAAACCAAAACACACAACGCCTACAGACATCCCCATCCTCATATCATTCACACAAACCAAAGAACAACACCCTCCACAGTTCCCTGTATTGACAATGCACTCCTCAACTGCATGTCAACTGTAAACACAGCTACACACCTACTCCACTCACTGTCAACTGTCCCCAGGCACACCTCATATAGAGCACACACACCAATCATATAAGCACTATATATATATATATATATATATATATATATATATATATATATATATATATATGATACATGCATATCTATATACATAACACACACTCTAGAACATTAAAATAAACACTTAATGAGCAATGATGTAATACACTATAATTCTTACCCAAATAAAATACCAAAACTCCCAATTCTCCATAATTCACATTCCCACACATCAATTACATATAATAACAACTATTATAACTAGTTACAATAGGAATAGAAAGAAATTGCACAATTTAACCAAAATGAGTCCCGTATCACGAAGTATCACATAGTATCACGATACGGTCTACTCACATCCAATTGTGGATACGTAGTTAGTCCCATAATCCTGATATAAGTCTAATTAGACCAAATTAATCTCATGACACACAATTGATGTATCAATCTCGTAATTTTTTCTATTTGGACATAAATCACTATATAACTTTCATAATACAAGTCATATGGACCTAATTCTTAATCCTATGGACAGCCCTAAGCCAAGAAATGATTCATAATAGTTAAATACATGAATTATAGCCTAATTTAAGGGTTGGATTCAGAATTTATCTATTAGGAGATGGATTCTCAATGTAATGCACAATGGACTCGATTCAGACATGATCTTCTTACCATAAGCTCCTATTCCAAGTGCACCTTGCAAATCCAAACTCCAATGCTCATTGCTAATAAAACTGAAAGGGAAATGAGGGTGAATTGGTGGAGGGATGAGTGAATTAGGGATCTAGAAAATTGGGGATCACAAAAAGAATGAACAAATGGAGAGGAGAGGCTATATGTGGCCGGCCCCCTTTTTCCTTCTCCAAGTCACCAATAATTGTCTACAATGCCCTTACATGGTAAATTATAAAGGGTAATTAAGGATGGCTATTTTGGAAAGTTTTTACACTAATGTAAATTAGTCTAATCCTCCTAATTAATTAAAGAAAATGGATCTAATGGACCTGATCCATGTTGGGCTCAAAAGTTGTCATGACAAGTCTAATTGGGTTCACTAGTATTAAGTCTAAATAATAGGCTAGCCCACTAACTATAAATAATTAATACAAAGCACAAATTAAATAAATAGCACACCAATTATTATTAAATTACTAAAATAAAATAACTATGCCAAATGACTAAATTACCCTCATTTAGAAAAGTAGGGGTGATAAACATACCTTCCTTAGAAAATTTGTTCTCAAAATTTAAGGAAGGAACTAACTAGAAAAAGCAATCACAACAAGTAAGAAAGAATTATACCTCAAGGCTCAAACAGATAAGGGTATTGCTCGCGCATCTCGGATTTCCTCTCCCAGGTAGACTCTCCCGGAGAGTGATGCCTCCACGCGACGTATACCAAGGGAATCGTCTGGTTCTGCAGTACTTTCTTTCTGCCATCCAGAATCTCCACAGGCTGCTCTGTGTAGCTGAAAATCGGACCTACCTCGATCTCTAAGTGATACAATACATGGTTAGGATCTGTCATGTATCATCTCAGCTACGACACATGGAACACGTTGTGCACTCCCTCTAGTGCAGGTGGCAAGTCTAGTCTGTAAGCCACTGCACCGACCCTCGCAAGAACACCGAAGGTTTTGATGTACCGTAGACTAACCTTCCCACCTCCACCAAAGTGAATCGTGCCCCATGTCAGAGAAACCCGCAAGAACACCAGATCGCCAACCTAGAATAAAATACCGCCTTAGCACTCTGCTTAAACACAAGAAATCACAAGCCAAACAAAACAAAACCAATACCTCGAACTCCAATGGTCTCCAGTGGCTATCGGCCCAATGCCGTTGTCTGTCCTGCGCCACCCGAAGTCTATCCCTGATAAGCTTCACATTCTCAGTTGCATCCATGACCATCTTTGATCCCAATAAGGATCTCTCACCAACATCATCCCACGATAACGGAGTGCGACATCTCCGTCCATATAATACCTCAAATGGTGACATCTCAATGCTGGCCTGGTAGCTGTTGTTGTAAGCAAACTCTACCAGGTGAAGATGATCCTCCCAAGAGCCTCTGAAATCAAAACACAGGTACGAAGCATATCCTCGAGAGTCTGAATAGTCCTCTCCGACTGTCCGTCTATCTTGGGTGATATGTGGTACTAAACTTGAGCTGGGTGTCCAAGCTAGCCTGCAAACACCTCCAGAAGTAGGATATAAAGCGACTATCCCGATCCGAGACTATGCTCACAGGAACTCTATGTAATCTGACTATCTGCCGCACATACATCTCTGCGAGCTTCTTCGTTGACGTACCCACTTTAAATGGCAAAAAGTGGGCCGATTTGGTCAACCTGTCATCGATGACCCAAATCGTGTCTTTACCTCCTGGAGAACGCGGAAGCCCTGAAACAAAATTCATCATCATATGCTCCCACTTCTACTCTGGAATGGGTAAAGGCTAAAATAATCCACCTGGCCTCTGTCTCTCTGTCTTTACCTGCTAGCATACCAAGCATCTGGATACGAAGCTCGCTACCTCCCGCTTCATACTATACCACCAAACATGCTCTCTTATGTCTCTATACATCGCGTTGGCACCTGGATGCATAGAGTACTGAGATCGATGCGCCTTCTGAAGAACCTCTTCGCGCAACGCTCTACTCGGCACACATAATCTGGTACCGTGCCACAATAATCCATCATCTGTAATACTGAAGTCCTCTGCCAATCCCATCTGAGCCTTCGCTCTGATACTCCTCAGAGACTCATCATCGAACTGTGCAGCTCTGATCCTGTCCATCAATTATGACTGTATCTGCAATTCCCATATATGTGCCGTAACTCCAGGAACTAACAACTCAATACCCAAGATATCAAGATCGACTAATAAGTGTCTGTCCCTCATCAAGTACATAGCCACTGGATACCTGCTCAAGGCATCAGTGACTACGTTGGACTTTCCTGGATGGTACTACAAGAAAATATCTCATCAACTCCAACCATCGCAGTTGCCTCATGTTGATCTCTTTCTGTGTAAATACTTACTTCAAACTTTTGTGGTCTGTAAATATCTCCACACGCTTTTCGTACAAGTAGTGTTTCCATATCTTTAGTACAAAGATGACTGCTGCCAACTCCAAGTCATGGGTAGGGTAATTCTTCTTATACGAGCGTAATTGCTTGGAAATATAGGCAATCACCTTCCCGTTCTGCTGTAACACGCATCCCAATCCCTTACCTGAAGGGTCACTATATATGGAAAATCCTTCTGCCCCTGATGGCAACGTCAATACTGGATATGTGGTCAACCTCTTCTTTAGCTCCTCAAAGGCGACCTGACACTCCTCTGTCTAGACGAACTCTATGTCATTCTGCGTCAGCCTAGTCATCAGCTCTGCAATTCTGGAGAAGTCCTGAACAAATCTCCGATAATAGTCTGCCAATCCAAGAAAGCTCCTGATCTCTGCTACTGAACTCGGGGTAGACCATGACTCAACTGCTGAAATCTTATTTGGGTCCACTGAGATCCCGTCTCCTGTAATCACATGCCCGAGGAATTCAACCTTATCAAGGAAGAACTCACACTTCGAAAGCTTGCCAAAAAGATTCTCCTTCCTGAGGGTCTCCAGAACTATCCTTCGATGCTTCTTATGCTCCTCCGGGGTCTTCGAATATATCAATATATCATCAACGAAAACTATAACAAACTGATCCAGATACTGATGAAACACCTTATTCATCAGGTTCATGAATACTGTCAGGGCATTGGTCAACCCAAACGATATCACCAAGAACTTGAACTGCCCATACCGAGTCTTGAAAGCTATCTTCGGAATGTCTTCCTCCTTTACTTTTACCTGTGTCACGCACTGATCTCTCACAGATAATCGACCATCCCCGCTGGGCGCGAATCACGGCGTCAGCACTCCCACGGGATGATCTTTCCTATCTGGGCGTGATGCCACACGAGCGTAAGTCGCGCCCGTGCAAGGCCATGATCCGAACAGGCGGTAGAATATCTAAGACAAAGTCGCACAGATAGTCCGAGTCCAGCGAAATAAGAAACGCACAGGCGATTGGTAACAAGTTCACAGAGTCGTCAATAACGAAAGCATTGAATAACACAAGTATAAAAGTAAAACAAGCTCTTTATTAATATTGAACAAGTGTTACAAATAGTGCTAGGCCGAGATTACAAGTCGCTCAAGCCTCTCTCTCTGAAGTAAAAAAGCGTGCCAAGTGGATACATTTATGGAATGCTACATAGGCGATGTTCCAACATTATATCTTGTATATGTGCTTCAGTTCCGGACGTAATGCTCCAAGGATACAGAGCGAACTCCACGCCTTAGCATGCACGAAGGAGACATCCGCACTGAACGAGGTTCTCCCTCACCCTGCAAGCAATCTAGTGGGTTATCAGTACATGAATGCACTGGTGGGGAGGCTTCTCGCCCGTTCAAAAAAATCCAAACACGTTATATAGGTTCCCTGCACCATCTATTAATTTATCTTTCTAACCTTTCCTTAGGATCAGTTCATGGCATAGTGAAAAGCCTAACTCGTGTGACAGTGCGTCGTACGATATAAAGGAACACGACGAGACTTACTAACTTATCATTCGTCCTTCCCTGTCCAAGGCAAACCAAGTTAAATCAAGCACGAGCATTTATATAATGAAATCCAGGGCAATAACATAAGCAAACACAAGTGTCGTGAGCGAAGTTATGTTTTGGGTGCACGAGTTATACAGGTTATCCAGGCATGTTGTAATGGATTTCTCAGGTTGCTCAATTTGTATAGATGACTTATACTCATAATCGTTCAGGTGTTTCCGATTACTCGATACGATGCAATAACTCGCACGCGGATTACCGCTAAGCGAGGATGACTTATCTATATGAACAGGAGTTACTGGCATAGCCATAAAGGATGAGTTAAAGTCTTTGACGAGGATAGAATGCAACAAAAGCACACGGTGCGCTATAAACCATCCTACCCAGCATACGAGACTATCAACCTTTATCTGCAAAGGTGGCATGGCGTTAGCAGAGATACCACCCAGCTCTTACACGAAGGCTGCATGAGTTCCATCCGGATCGGATCGGCCCCGGTGCCCCGAAGACCGTTCGTGGAACGAGATCTGAAGATCCCCTTGTTTCCAAGTTGTCCGCGACATGCAAGTCTTGGGTCTTCCAAATTCACAATATGACATAATAATTCTTGATTCTTGTTTTGAACGAATATTGCTCCACGAGCTGCGATTCTTGCTTTACTTGACATAATTATCGTTCAGTGTTTAACTTGACTTGATGAATTCCCTTGGTACGGGGACTGCCTTGGTGACCTAACGGTCTCGGATACTTGTAGGTTCACATTGCACAGAAGGACCATTTGATAGTCTTCTGGCTACCTAGATGCATGCACGATACGCGATAGTGTTACTTGATTATGGCATAAGTTTCATTGTGGCAAGCATTGGAACGAGGCAACGAGTACAAGTTAACATATAAGCAGGCAAGCATGCATTTATGAAAACATAAGCATTTATGTTTGGCACGGGTCTAAGGGTAAATCGAGGAGTAAAACCGTAAAGGGACATATCGAGCGACATAACTTATGGGCGTGCAGTGTAAGCAAGTGAAGCGTGTACTTCGGAGAGTATACAACGATCTACTCGAGGCATAGCGGGGTTTACTTGCACAAGGCAAAGGTAGCATGCGAGGGTCCATTTATAAGCAAAGTTTTATTTTTATGTTCTAACACAAGCAATACAAGTTGGGATTATTCCCTTATCTAGGTGCGTTATATTCTTTATTAGTATGCAGAGGGTGATTCATTAAGCGACTAGTATGTATCGTCCATATTTTAAGTGTGTTGGCTAAGCAAAGGCAAGTTCATCGTAGCCATCCACCTTAGCGATGATTTGCCATGGTCGAGCGATACTCCGAGAGAGCCTTTAAAAGTCTAAGTCTGAACTCCTGAAGGGCCAAGTCTGGAAATCCTTTGCCTCAAACGAGTCTTCTCGCTGAGCAAAGTGGGTCAGGTTATTGCACTTGTGCCGTTTGAATCGGTTGTCCGCTCGAACGGAATGGGTCGTTACAACCTGGTGGTACCCTGACCTCAAGTCTATCTTGGAGAATACCTTCGCTCCACTCAATTGATCAAAAAGATCGCCAATCAATGGCAACGGCTATTTGTTCTTGATAGTGAGGTTGTTCAAAGCTCTGTAGTCGATACAAATGTGTACCGACCCATCCTTCTTCGGTACAAATAATATCGGAGCACCCCACAGTGATGAACTAGAGCAGATGAAGCATTTGTCCTGTAACTCATCCACCTGCTTTTTTAGTTCCGCCAGTTTATTATTTTTTACCCTATAGAAGTGCTGTGATATTGGCTCTACGCCTGGCACCAAGTCTATAGAGAACTCCACATCTCTGTCTGGCGGTAAGCTTGGCAACTCCTCCGAAAAAATATCCATGAACTCTTCTATCAACGGATGTAACAGTTTCTTCTCTTCTACCAAAGCTCCATATGTAGTACCCTCGCTCTGCTCCGCTGCTCCTCTGGTGATCTTAAACTCTGGATCTCCTGTCGGTCGAAACAACACCCTGCCTCTACGATAATCGATACTAGCATGGTTCCTACTCAACTAATCCATCCCAAGTACAATATCGTAGCCCGGAAGTGGCATTACGAGTAAGTACGCACTCAACTACCGGCCTTCCAGTATAACTCTTCGATCCTTACAAACATCACTAACTAGGATAATGTCACGCCCAGTCGTAATCTTGCAAGTCCTAGCCAAAGGTTCAGCCTCTAAACGATGCTTAAGAGCAAAAGATATAGATACAAAACTATGGAAAGCACCAGAATCAAATAAATTATAAGATGGAAAAGAATCAAGAAGAATTGAACTTGATATGACATCTCATATTGGTTCAGCCTCCTCAACAGTTAAAGCGAAAGCTCGCCCCTGCTGTGCACCTCTCTGCTGCTGCTGGTGCTGTACAAACCTCTGTTGTTGTGTCTGCAATAGAGGTCCTCTCTGCTGACCCGTAGGTGGCCTCGCGAGTGCTCTCTGAACTGGAGCTCCGCCCTGAGCTGATCGAGCTAAAGTCCTGGGATATAATCCCTCAGCTGGTGGTCTACTGAGCCACAAAACAAATACTGGCCTAGCCTTTTTCTGCAAACATCCCACCCATGCCCTCATTTCTTACAGAAAGGGAAAGTTGTAAATCCTCGACCCAAAATCTAGAATTAGAGATTTATTTAAAATTATTTTGGATTAAATTGGAGTTATTACTTACCTCTTTAATTTTTTATTCAATAGTTGCACATTACCGTTGTTTAAATATCTAGAGCAATGCACTAGCATTTGCTTTCCAACAAATTTTACATCCTTGCAGGTATCATTATATCTTTCCTCTATTACAGTTATGTACTATTTTCTATTGTGACTCTGCTATTGTAGCCTAGTGTTTATAGGCCTATATTATTCTCTTGGTCTATTCGAACGGCTGTATTATTGGGCTGCAGACTAATGATGCATATCGTTCCTTCTTGAGATTTTATTTACCTTGGATTGAGATTTAGTTTAGTAGTAGATATTAAAAATAGATATTTGGCTGGATCACTTAACCTTGGATAGCGTAAGTGCATTTGGTCGGACCCATTAAATTGGAAAGCCCTACGGAGTCGTACCAGCTGGTCATTGCCATATGTCTGGTCCCATACGTTTTGGGACTGGGGTATGACACAAGTAGAAGCTGGCTGAGATGGTCTCTGCATCTGATGCACCTGCTGTACTGGTGCTCTGATCGACGCGGAATACTGCTGTCTCTGCTGTTGGAAATAGGGTTGCTTGGCTGGACCCGTACTGCTGCTGCCACCGAAGATCTTCCGGTCCCTCTTGGGCCTCAAACTCAGGTCTCTTTCGACCTTACGGGCCTCCTTCTGGATAGCTGGGTATGTCTCATGGCTCGAGAAAATGAGAGCCTTTACTTCCCAGTTCAAGCCCTCTATGAATCGACTTGCCCAAATCTCAGGATCCCGCACCATGTACGTAACATATCTGCCCAATCTGTCGAACTCTGCGGCATACTCCTCGACCGACATGTTCCCCTGATGAAGGTTCTAGAACTGTCGCTCCAAGTCTAGTCTCTCTGTAGGCGAAAAGAACTTCTTCTTGAACAAGTCCTTGAAGTTCTCCCATGTCAATCCTGGATCGGTCATATGCGGCTCATTCTGGAACCAAGTACTAGCAATGTCTGACATCTGCAACCATGCCGCCTCCACCTTCAGATCCTCTGCTAGGCAGGATAGGCGCATGATGTGCTCGATGTGCTAAAGCCAATCATCAGCATACATAATACCCTATGTCCCCTGAAAGTTACGGGGATCCAATTTTTTGAAGTCTTGTATGTTGCCCGGCCTGGGATGTGCATCCTGGGGCTGCGAAGGAGCTCCTCTCCCCACTGCTGCAATGGCCACCTAGTGGGCATTCTCAATGCACTGTCTCATCACGTCGGACTGTCGGTGCTGGGCCTCCATCATCTCCCTGAAAAGTACGAATAACTGTGTAACATCCACTGGTACTGGGGTGGTAGGGGAAGTCCCTCGAAAGTAGCTGGGACTGTCCTCGGAACTGGAGAAGGAGCACCCCTAAAGGTTGCTGCTGAAACCTCCACCTGGACCGGTGAGGCGACCCTCTCAACTGGAGAAGAAGCGTAGCAGTTGCTGCTGTAACGACCCATTCCGCTCAAGTGGAATGCCGATTCAAACGACAAAAGTACGACGTCTCAACCCGCCTTGCTCAGCAAAAATACTCGTTTGAGGCAAAAGGGTTTCCAGACTTGGCCCTTCAGGAGTTTCGGCTTAGGATTTCAGAGGCTCGCTCAGAGTATCGCTCGACCGAGGCAATTCATCGCTAAGATGGGTGGCTACGATAAACTTGTCTCTGCTTAGCCAGCACACTTAAAATATAGACGTTTCATGCTAATCGCTAGGTGAATCACCCCCTGCATGCTAATAAGAATACAACGCACCTAGCTAAGGAAATAATCCCAACTTATATTGCGTGTGTTAGAACATGAAAATAAAACTTTGCATATATATGTGGGCCCTCGTATGCTCCATTTGTCTTGTGCAACTAGACCCTGCTATGCATCGAGTAGAATATTATTCTCTTCATAGTGCACTGCTTTACTTGCTACACTGCACGACCCTAGATTATGTCGCTCAGTAATTTCCTTTACGGTTTCACTCCTCGGCTTACCCTCGAGCCCAAGCCAATGTGAATGCTTAAGTTTTCTTATAAGTGCAATGCTTACCTGCTTATATGTTAACTTATAATGTTGCCTTGACTCAATGTTTACCATATAAAACTTATGCCACAATCAAGTAACACTATCGCGTATCGTGCATGCATTCTAGTTAGCCAGAAGACTATCAAATAGTTCTTTTGTGCAATATGAACCTGCAAGTATCCGGGATCGTTGGATCGCCAAGGCAGTCCCCGCACCAGGGGAATGCATCAAGGCAAGTTTATATCTGAACGAAAATTATGTCAAGTTTATATCTGAATGATAATCATATCAAGTTTATATCTGAATGAGAATCATATCAAGTAAAGAAAGAATCACAGCTCGTGGATCAAATGCTCGGTTCAGAATAAGAATCATGGATTGTTAAGCCCAAGTCCCAAAATACGTAGGACTAGGACACGTAAGCATGCCAGCCGCATGGATATGGCAACTCCAATATATGGAAACCAAAACCCATGCGTACGCTGTAATATGAATAAAAATTCACAAGTGGTATAAACTATCTCAAATCATAAGGTATATTCTAAATCTCATCCACAGAAAATCAAATAAAAATAAATAACCAATGTCTATGAAACTAGATCTCAATATAAAGTATCTCAAGATGACAGTCGGATGGAAACAAATCCACTGCCGAACTAGAATATAAAATAAACACAATATAAGTACATCATCAATAATCACGAGGCTCGAAGGGAAAACCTCCTCAAATATAAGCAACCAGTCCGGATCTGCGCTCCTGCGAATACTCATGAACATCTACACCTGGCAAGGGACCAGGTCCTCAGAGGTACATAATAAGATACATAGAAGCATGCCAATAAAGTACTGAAATAAATATTCAATGGGGTCGCCTAACCATCTATGTGAATGCAGTTTGAGAACAACTTTCTAACAAGTGGGCTATCTGGTCATAAAATGGGATTGGCATGATTCTCTCGGAGAATCAGGGGCCTACAAAGCATGTCGTCTTTTGAACGGCAGAGGCCGCCAAGTAGTATAGGGGTCACCACGACCGCGTATCTCCGGAGGAGCGTACGGGTTACATAAAAAAAAAGTGCAAAGGAGCCCAAATGTCGTACTTGTTGTTCTTCCTACCCCATGCTCTAAGCATGTCACATCCATGACACGATTTGGTTCATAGCCTATCTTTAGTACAATAGCCCAACCCTGCAACCAAACAAGGACAAGGATTGGACCACCGTACTACAATAGGCTATGTCCATAGACTACTAATAACTGCTAAGTCCTCTAGCATGCAAAGTTTCTATCAGCAGTTATCCCTAACGCACGGCTCATACGTCCAGGAGGCCAGACCTGTCACGCAGTCCGTGATCTATATGAGACTCACACTCGTGTAACAGCTGTGTCATGGCCAATGAAACCTAATGATGCTTCATGATAATGGGGTGGTCTCATAAACAAGGTCAATGCATATACATAATAAAAATATATTACGACGATACCGTTGTTGCACCCAGTTTCCTTGGACGCGCAGTTTATATAGCAGTTAAAATATATGAACTAAAGACAGAAAATAAAGATGCATGCAACATATGGAATATGAATAACAGTACAATTGCAAGGTATACTTGTCTTCTCTAAAAAAGAATGAAGTCCCAACTCAAGGCGTCGTCCGATCTACCCGTCACATAAATTAAACAAGTTAGGTTACAAAAGTGGGTGAATAGGTTCCTCCATTTTAATATATTTTAATTCTAAATAAAATAACCTAAAATAGTATTTTAATCTTATTATAATCTGATTTTATTGTTAAACTCTAATTTTGGTCCAAAGAAAGTCAACTTTACGGATTTGTGATCCGTGGCACGCAAATCGAGGCAATCCGTTGACCAAAAAGTCAACCAACTCAAATCCTAGATTTGTGTGTGGAATCCTATAGATTTCAATGCTAAATGAATGTTGGAATCGACAGTTTCATAAAATCACAAGTCGGTAAAGAGTTATGGCCACAAGGGCGCACAGATGACAGTTTTCGGTGGTTTCCTATTTACGTCTACGTTGCACGAATTTTACAGTAGATTAAACTTGCATATTAAATTCTGAAAAAATAATTTTATATAATTTCATCATGTCAGATTTTTGAAACTTCAAACGGCTCGTAATTCCGAGTTCGGGATCTCCCGAAATCTCAAAAATACGAAAACGCGTCTAATTTTGGACATCTGTCACTTTCAGAATATTCTGGAAAAATAGATTCTTAAATTATTAAAATAATTTATATATTCAAAAAACTAACCTTGATATGATTCTAACAAAAAAAACCGGAACGCGTTTGGAGTCCGGAGCTAGGAGATATCATCTTTTTAAGTCGTCATAACTACTAGAAAATGAGACTGAATTTATGACAAATTTTGACTATTTTTGGACAAAAAAAGAGAGAAATTTGGGAAAAAAATATGAAATATGTAGGTATTTATAACGGTAGAGACTACTTAATTGAATACGACTAGGATTAGCTAATTTGGATAGGATTAGAATCAGTTTAAATAAGGATAGGATATGCATGAAGTTGCTTTCCTAGTAGGCTCAGGATTTGAATTAATTTAAAAATAGAGTTTGAGTTTATCTCAATAATTTATAATCTTAAATAGAATTAAATATAATACAAATAATTTATATATAATCTTATTAATATCTATTAACACTAAATTAACATCTATCTAATATTAAGACTATATATATCCAAATAAATCCTAAATAATTCCAAAAATCCAAATAAATTCCTTAAAATTCTAAATAAATTACAGAAAAATATATTTAAATATTTTAACCTTAAATTAAATATTTGGTAGTAACAACATACAAGTATGGTCTCATAGTAAATCATGAAAGTCCTAAAAAATTATGTTTCCTAGGTTTTAATTACCAAAAATTCTAGAAAAATCTCCAAAAATCTAAAATAGCCTAAAAATAATTCTAATTAAATATTTATATAAGTAAATATATCAGAAAATTTATTTTCTAATTAACTAAGAGAATACTCTAAAGAAATTCAACATATATAATAAATATAATAATATAAAATACACACAAAATATCTATTTTGGGTGAGGGGGTTTACATGGATTATCATGTCAAGCTGTGTGAAATTGGAAGACCCAAGACTGCGTGTCGCAGACAACTTGGAATCAAGGGGGGTCTTCGAATCTCGTTCCGCGGACGGTCGCCGAGGCACTGGGGCCGATCCGGTCTAGACGGAACCTTCTGGTAGTTGTCTGTTTCGGCGGGATAGATGCAATGTCCTCTGTTTTCTGCTTGCACTCCATCCTCGACCTTGAGACTACACCATCCTTTATGGCTATGCCAGCGATAATTGTCCATATAGATAAGTCATCCTCGCTTAGCGGCTATCGGCGTGCGAGTCATTGCATCGCATCGAGAATAGTCTGAAACACCTGAACGATCTTGAGTATAACACTTGTACATATGGAACACTTCAACATCTTCTGCAATACACTTTCGGATAATCCGTGTAACTCGGACACCCGAAACATAAAATCGTTCAGTACACTTGTGCTTGTTTTTAACTTGGTTTGCCTTGGACAGGGAAGGACAAATGGTAAGTTGGTAAGTCCCGCTGTGTTTCCTTTAATATTGCACGACGCACTGCCAACGAGTTAGGCTATTCATCATTGCCATAAAAATGATCCTAAGGCAAGATTAGAAAGATAACTTAATAGATGGTGCATGAAACCTATATTACGTATTTGGATTTATCGAGCGGGCGAGTAGCCTCCCCACCAGTGCATTCATGTACTGATAATCCACCAGATTGCTTGCAGGGCACGGGAGAACCTCGTTCGGTACGGTTCCCTCCTTCGTGCGTGCTAAGGCGTGGAGTTCACTCTGAAGCCTTGGAGGATTGCGTCCGGAACTGAAGTACATATACAAGACATGATATTGGAACATCGCCCATATCATTCCATAAATATAGCCACTTGGCATGCTTTTACTGTTTCAGAGAGAGAGGCTTGAGCGACTTATAATCTCGGCTATACGTCCCCTATAACACTTGTTCAATATTAATAAAGAGTTTGCTTTACTTCTATACTTGTGTTATTCAATGCTTTCGCTATTGACGACTCTGTGAACTTGTTACCAATCGCCTATGCGTTTATAATTTTGCTGCACTCGGACAATCTGTGCGACTCTGTGGCTTAGACCTTTTACCGCCAGCATGAACCACGGCCTTGCACGGACGCGGCTTACGCTCGTGCAGTATCACGCCCGGATGGATCAAGCGATCGTTCCGCGGAAGCGCTGGTGCGATGATTCTCGCCTAGCGGGGATGGCCGATTAGCCTGCGGGAGATCGGGGCATGACATATTGGTATCAGAGTCATGGCTTTACGCCTTTGGACTTTGTTTTAATTTTCTTAGTTTCAAAGCTCGTTCGTGGGTTATGTGCACGCTCTCTCTCAATGTCCCAGTGGAATGTTCCAACAATGAGTCTAAATACTTTCAAAAAGTGCATGTGGATGATGTGATTGCTTGTACAAAATTGTAATACGATGGCCTTTGTGTCGACCTGTGCTAGACCCTTTCAGAATAGACTCGTGGTAGAATCGCGACTTATGTGCAAACCCTAATAACTATACGTGTTTACCCAACTGGTTAGTATGTGGAATAGAATATCGCCCGAATGGTTCGCTATGCATACAGCCTTTCGGCTAAGTTGTGTAAAGTATCACGCGCCAAGAACCTTTGGTGCAAGCTAGTTACAAACGAGTTAGGGATATCATTCAGGAATAAGACAAGTCAGACTTAAAATGCCAACCGATAAAAACCTTACCGGATATATCGCTTAGGCGAACATAGATAAATCGTGCTCGGATTTTGGGAAATAGCTCGAACGATATTTTGTGTCGGAAGATACAAATTAGATATGGTTTACTTGGATGACTATCAATGGGAATATATATACGAGACTAAGAATTATCAGGCGATGCTAAGTAACGTTCAAGAAATTTTAAGGAAAACTCGGAGAATACGCTAGCAATTGATGTGAACATCGATTGAGGATTTGATTGGGTGACTCGATTCTGAGTGGTGTATGGATCATTAAAAATGTCCAAACGGATTTATAGGTCTCGTGCGATAGTTGGATTGAACGATTTGGGATTGTCTTGAATAAATGATAAGGCTTATATCGAATTGGGATTCACGGAAATGAAAATCGATATCTTAGTGAAGGAAAACTTGCTGGAAACTTGGAGGATCGTGCGAGCAATTTTGGATTAAAACAAATAGATTGAACTTGAATACAATATCGCTCAAATAGAAGTTAGCCCAAAATAAATATTGTGGTTTGATGAAAGAGATAGCGATAACGGATTTGGCTTGGAGTTTGGAAGAACGATCTTGAAATCAAGTTTGGAAAGATAACCTTCGAAATTAGTCCCAGCGAGAACGATTATCCTGTGGGAGCGCCGGCGTGGTGATTTCACGTACGACGGGGATGATCGAACTCATGGGAACATGTTCGGTAATTATTCCAAAATGAACTCGATGAATAGAACGTATCAAAATAGAATAGACTTGGACTTGGATATTTGAACTTAGTTGCTTGAGGAATGCTATAAGTAGACTATGGCTTTACCAAACGGTAACATTGAAGTGGGATGATATTACTAGACAAATTATAATCACTGCATGAGCGGACTTGAATTGATGGATTTTATATATAATTTGGATGGAACAAGGCAAAAATGATAAGGTGTCTCGATCGTATCGAAGAAAACCATAACGTTCAAACATTTTTGTCTTGTGCGAGCATAACTCTATGCTCGTGCATGCATCACGTCCGGATTATGACGGTTATCCAGCGGGAGCGTTGACGTGGTGATCTCACATCCAACGAGGATGATCGAACTTGCGGGAGACCAGAGCGTGACAACTTATGGATTATCTTGACTTTTGGTTCGACACGATAAGACAAATTTGAAATGCAAGTGATTGGAAGTATTTCATGGATAAGTTAGCCTAGAACTTGGAATAAATCACGCTTGATGGTTTCGTGATCGGATACATAAATCAGGTTGAACGACTTGGAGATTATAAACAAAAAGGTTTAGAATTGAATCTTGGCTTGGTGGTCTAGACTTGGAATGGATATTATGGATTTTACTGAACGGACTTGAACCCTGTACAAATGAACGTGTTATTGAGAGTAGGATGATATGTGCTCGATGTTTAGAAATCTGAGTGAAACGAGCTTGGATAGAATATCCCGTGTAAATGAATAATGGTTTGACCCTAGGCATTGGGGCGAGCATCATGCGACAAACTTGCACGATGAATCGTGTGCTTGAACTTGTACCTATGACCTTGTGAGCTGACCTAGTAATTAGGCAGATGACCCTGTGCGAGTGAAAGAACCTATGTGAACGACTTTAGAACATTGCTTGAACAAGATATAGAACTGGGGCAGCAAGACTTAGAGTTAGACTAAGAATGGTAACGTATGTTATGTTTGACCCGAACGGATGAACGCTAGTCGGTAGACCGAATAGATCGTACTTAATGGTAGTACAAATACTTGATTTTGAGTTAGAATAAAAAATTACTTGGAATTGGATTGACCCTATCGAAAGTATCCTTGTGATTCATAAAAATGAGAACCCTTGAGATTTTCGCAAGTAGCTTGTCCAATTTCACTATCTCTAAGTTTGGTTGAATGCATATGTTTAAGGAATGGCTTGAACATGTGCACGATCCAAGACTCAACGATACGTGAAACTTGAGTGCTAAGAATTCTCTATCGCTAAGTTGGTTGACATGCATATGTTTGAAGGATGCTTTGAATATGTGCACGATCCATACTCGCGATATGCTGATCTTATGCTAGTACAAGTGAATATCCATATGAACAAGTATAACGACTTGTATAAATTTGCCTCAGCCTTAGATCATCTTTCAAGATGGATTATAACGTACCCCACGTTAAGCAACATATTTCGCGCTAAGGCACAAATGAGACTAACTCAGCATACACGCGACACGGCGTAAGGAACGTGTAGGAGATTCGTTCGAACAAAATCAGATTTAGTACCAATTTCTACGTATGGGATAGATTCGATAGTGCGATAGAATGGCTTACGCTCAGGAAGTCTCAAAAATGAGACTTTTTCTGAGTGGTGTATAATATAATGACCCGTTCTGCTCAAGCGGACTGCCGATTCAAACAGCAAAAGTGTGACGTCCCGACCCTCCTTGCTCAGCGAGAATACTCGTTTGAGACAAAAGGGTTTCCAGACTTGGCCCTTCAGAAGTTTCGGCTTAGGCTTTTAGAGGCTCGCTTGGAGTATCGCTCGACCGAGGCGAATCATCGCTAAGGTGGGTGGCTACGATGAACTTGTCTTTGCTTAGCCAGCACACTTAAAATATGGATGTTTCATGCTAGTCGCTAGGTGAATCACCCCCTGCATGCTAATAAGAATACAACGCACCTAGCTAAGGGAATAATTCCAACTTGTATTACTTGTTTAGAACATGGAAATAAAACTTTGCATATATATGTGGACCCTCGCATGCTCCCTTTGCCTTGTGTAACTAGATCCCACTATTCCTCGAGTAGAACATTATACTTTTCGTAGTGCACTGCTTAACTTGCTATACTGGACGACCCTAGATTATGTCGCTTGGTAAGTCCCTTTACGGTTTCACTCCTCGGCTTACCCTCAGGCCCGAGCCAACGTGAATGCTTAAGTTTTCTTATGAGTGCAATGCTTGCTTGCTTATATGTTAACTTGTAATGTTGCCTCGACTCAATGTTTGCCACACAAAACTTATGCCACAATCAAATAACACTATCGTGTATCGTGCATGCATTTGAGTTAGCCATAAGACTATTAAATAGTCCTTTTGTGCAATATGAACCTGCAAGTATCCGGGACCGTTGGGTCGCCAAGGCAGTCCCTGCACCAAGGGAATGCATCAAGGCAAGTTTATATCTGAACAAAAATTATGTCAAGTTTACATCTGAATGATAATTATATCAAGTTTACAGCTGAACGAGAATCATGTCAAGTAAAGAAAGAAACACAGCTCATGGAGCAAATGCTCGGTTCAGAATAAGAATCATGGATTATCATGTCAAGTTGTGTAAAATTTGGAAGACCCAAGACTGCGTGTCGCAAACAACTTGGAACCAAGGGGGATCTTCGGATCTCGTTCTGCGGACGGTCACCGGGGCACTGGGGTCGATCCAGTCTAGACGGAACCTTCTAGTAGTCATCTGTTTCGGTGGGATGGATGCAATGCCCTCCGTTTTCTACTTGCACTCCATCCTCGACCTTGAGACTATACCGTCCTTTATGGCTATTCCAACGATAATTGTTCATATAGATAACTCATCCTCGCTTAGCGGCTATCCGCGTGCGAGTCATTGCATCACATCGAGAATAGTCTCAAATACCTGAACGATCTTGAGTATAACACTTGTATATATGGAATACTTCAACATCTTTTGCAACACACTTTCGGATAATTAGTGTAACTTGGGCACCCGAAACATAAAATCGTTCAGTACACTTGTGTTTGCATATACTTTTGCCCCTTGAATCATTATATATGCTGCTTGTGCTTGTTTTAACTTGGTTTACCTTGGACAGGGAAGGACAAATGGTAAGTTGATAAGTCCCATCGTGTTTCCTCTAATATAGTACGGCGCACTGCCACACGAGTTAGGCTATTCATCATTGCCATGAAACTGATCCTAAGACAAGATTAGAAAGATAACTTAATAGATGGTGCACAAAACCTATTGAACGTGTTTGGATTTGTCGAGCGGGCGAGTAGCCTCTCCACCAGTGCATTCATGTACTGATAACCTACCAGATTGCTTGCAGGGTGCGGGAGAATCTCGTTCGGTGCGGATGTCTCCTTCGTGCGTGCTAAGGCGTGGAGTTCACTCTGAAGCCTTGGAGCGTTGCGTCCGGAACTGAAGCACATATACGAGACATAATGTTGGAACATCATCCATATCATCCCACAAATGTAGCCACTTAGCACGCTTTTACTGTTTCAGAGAGAGAGGCTTGAGCGACTTGTAATCTCGGCTATACGCTGCCTGTAACACTTGTTCAATATTAATAAAGAGTTTATTTTACTTCTATACTTGTGTTATTCAATACTTTCGCTATTGACGACTATGTGAACTTGTTCCCAATCGCCTATGCATTTATAATTCCGCTGCACTCGGACAATCTGTGCGACTCTGTGGCTTAGACCTCTTACCGCCAGCATGAACCACGGCCTTGCACGGGCGCGGCTTACGCTCGTGAGGTATCACGTCCGGATAGGTCAAGCGATCGTCCCACGGGAGCGCTGGCGCGATGATTCTCGCCTAGCGGGGATGGCCGATTAGCCTGCGGGAGATCGGGGCATGACAGCTGCCCTCTCCGCAGCAGGCCGGAAAGTAACTAAGGAAGCTGTCGCTTCTCCCGAGTGAATGAATCTGATCTTCGAAGGCATTCTGAAGACAAATTGAAACAAAGAAGTCAGTACTGCGTAAGATACAATATCATCAAAGAAGGATAGTAATATTTCAAAAAAATCAATTCATAATGATAAAGACTGCAAAATCAATAGATTAGAAATATTTTCTAGTTGTGATTGAATATACTCTCTTCCTAGATCCTAAGTCCTATTTTCTATAGAAGGCTTGTAGTAATACTCCAAGTCTGAGTACTACTACCTGACATGCATGGGCCACCACAAAATTGTGTCACGACCTGCACCCGGTGTAATGGTATAAGTATGTAGGTACGTCCTGCCTACGCCGTAGCATCGACGGTAGAATGTTGTCTAGGTCATCAATACTATCTAAATATCTCACACAATAAATATAATATACCTGTTAATGATATCTGAACTCTAAATGGAGGAATAATATGTTATATGATAAATGCAAACCAATACTCAATCATAATATAAAACTATAGGAGGATAAAAGCACGATATGGAATAGAAGAGAGAAATAATGAGTCACAATACATCACATGTCCAAAACCACAAGTCTAGGCACCATATAAGTCTCAAATAATATATATACAAGCTAAAAGTCTAATAATGAGATTAATACAAGGTCCAAAAATAAATGTCTAAGCCTCCTCGGTCACTGATACTAAGTCCTCCTGCTCTAGGGAAGTACCCTCGAGTGGCTCGTCGTCCCGCGGCCCGGAATGAGTAGAACACAGCTCCTCTATCCAATCATCTAAAAAATATATCCAATCAAGATTGGAGCGAAGTATAAAATTCTGAAAGAAATTTTAAATACATGGTAGAGAATATATGACAAGCAATAGAAAAAAATATAAGATGCACAAGTAACTAGAAATAAAAATATAGCTGGAACAGGCAGATAAGTACAATATGAACTGGAAAGATAAATACAAGCAATATAAAAATAACTGCAAGTAGAGAAACTGGAATACTATCTATGTAGTTTAGAGCGCAAGTTCGTTATGTGATCGGCTTAGGTTGCACATGAGGTAAATAGGATAACTCGATTATACGTGAGGTGTACAAGCGACATACACATAATGTAAATAGGGCCTGATCACATAACCAACTTCTACTCTCCCTCCCCAACCAATACTCATGGATCCAATCATGACACGTTATGCACATGAATATGATATAGTCACACTAGCACACGAAATAGTGGTTGCACATGAAGCACATGAAACAATATATGATGCACACGATGAAATACATGTGTAAGGAGTATCCGTTGAACACGGTAGAAGATAACGTCTCATGACAGGATCCATATAGTACCAGTCCATGTAACAATGTGTCAGAATCAAGTATATCAGTTCTAGAATAAGTGATATATACACTATCATGAAATAAAAACTAACAAAGAGATGTACTCGCCTTTGGTCCGAAGCAATGAATGTCACTCAGTGTCCGAGCTGGTGTCAAACACACCTAGATATGAATGGCATGTCAAAATGGATAGAAAAATGAGTTAAAATGCACTATTACATGCTCTACTAAGCTAATACTAGGTCCACACTAAGGTATGAGTCTATATTGGTTACTAACTAGTTAATACTAATTAGTTATAGTCACACTAGGTCATTACTTAGGTTACTAAGTCATACCTTATATCAATAACATATTCTTAAGATTGCTATGAACACTACTATATAGTATTAGCTAACTAATATGTATTACTAATTAACAATACTATTAGGCTAACTTATGCCATAATAACCTTAATAGCTATTGATACTCACTAACTGCTATAACTATTAACTGATAACTAGCTACTAACTTACTACTAAGGACTGATACTAATTGTTATGCTACTACTAGCTGATAACACTTCACATAACACTAACATGTGTATTAGATCCGCGCTCCCTCTTCTCAATAACTGGCACTAAATTACTCAACCTAGATCCATGACTACTATCCTTACCTGTGTAGGATGCCACTGATGCACCTGATTACTAACCACACTCCAAGTATCTTGATACCACTCAATAGTTAATTCTAATACCGGTTACTATAAGAGTACCTTCACACATCATTCAACTTACCATCTCCTATTGATATGGGGTATCTTACTCACTAAACACATACACTCCCTACTGCACTGAACCTCTCTATGCATCTCCTAACTGTTAATGCAGGCTTCCCACTGCAATACAACCCTATGTATCTTGCCCTCTTGGCCTGCAAGCTAGTACACCCAATTGTCCAAGCTCCAGACAGGGATGAAATGCCAGAACAGAGTAGGAGGCAGCCTGCTCTTGTTACTGCTGATGTTAGTTTCTTGAATGCACAACCAAGTACTCACTGAACCCCTCAACAGCCCGAGACTTGTGCAGTCGCCTATGCTGTGGTTCAAGTCTGAGTGCAAGTGTTGTACAGCACCCAAGTGCACACTTGTAGTTCCTTCTTCCAATACCTGCACAGTCCCTTCACAAATAGTGCAAAATAGTCCACTTCCTCTCTACTTTGTCTACACCTCACAACTAACTCAACCTCCCTCATCTATACCCACACATAAACCAACACACAGAACACCTACAGACATCCCCATCCTCATATCAGTCACACAAACCAAAGAACAACACCCTCCACAGTTCCCTGTATTGATAATGCACTTTTCAACTGCCTGCCAACTGTAAACATAGCTACACACCTACTCCACTCACTATCAATTGTCCCCAGGCACACCTCATATATAGCACACACACACCAATCATATAAGCACCTAACTAACTAACTAACTAACTAACTAACTAACTATATATATATATATATATATATATATATATATATATATATATATATATATATATATATATATATATATATATATATATATAACACTCTAGAATATTAAAACAAACACTTAATGTGCGATGATGTAATACACTATGATTCTTACCAAATGAAACACCAAAACTCCCAATTCTCCATGATTCACATTCCCACACATCAATTACATATAATAATAACTACTATAACTAGTTACAATATGAATTGAAAGAAATTGCACAATTCAACCAAAATGAGCCCCGTATCGTGGAGTATCACACAGTATCGCGATACGGCCTACTCGTATCCAATTGTGGATACGTAGTTAGTCCCACAACCCCGATCTAAGTTTAATTAGACTAAATTAGTCTCATGACACACAATTTATGTGTCAATCTCATAATTTCTCCTATTTGGACACAAATTACCATTTAACCTTCACAATACAAGTCATATAAAACTAATTCTTGATCATATGGTAGCCCTAAGCTAGTGAATGATTCCTAATGGTTAAATGCATGAATTAAAGCCTAATTTAAGAGTTGAATTCAGAATTTACCTATTGGGAGATGGATTCCCAATGAAATGCACAATGGACTCGATCCGGACACGATCTTCTATCCACAAGCTTCTCTTCCAAGTGCTTCTTGCAAATCCAAGCTCCAATGCTCCTTGCTAATGAAATTGAGAGGGAAATGAGGGTGAATTGGTGGAGGGATGAGTGAATTGGGGATCTAGAAAATTAGGGATCTCAAAATGAATGAATAAATGGAGAGAAGAGAGAGAGGAGAGGCTATATGTGGCCGGCCCCCTTTCCCCTCCTCCAAGTCACCAACAATTGTCTATAATGCCTCTACATGGTGAATTATGAAGGATAATTAAGGATGGCTAGTTTGAGAAGTTTTTACACTAATAAAAATTAGTCTAATCCTCCTAATTAATTAGAGGGAATGGATCTAATGGGCCTAGTCCATGTTGGGCTTAAAAGTTGTCATGACAAGTCTAATTGGGTTCACTAGCATCAAGTCTAAATAATAGGCTAGTCCACTAACTATAAATAATTAATACAAAGCACAAATTAAATAAATATCACACCAATTATTATTAAATTACTAAAATAAAATAACTATGTCAAATGGCTAAATTATCCTCATTTGGAAAAGTGGGAAAAATACAGCCATATGGATTTATTCAGAGCAATCGGGGTTTATGTCAGGGGGGCCCTTATTACTGTATCTATTCACCATTGTGATGGAGTTTTTTACATGTCTTCTAGATGTGGCGGTGAAGCAGAAGCGCATTCATCCTATCCACAAGAATGTGAGGCCCCACATACCCCCATTTGATATATGCAGATGACCTGTTTGTGTTCCTGACTCCGATATTTTCTGGCCTGCAAGCGTTGTAAGGGATACTACTATGGTTTGCAGAGAGCACGGGTCGCACATCAATAGAGAAAAAAGCACGACTTTCTTTAACCTCCATTGCCCGGACAAGAAAAAAAGGGCCAATGTACTGGGAGTGGCGAGAGGATAGCTGTCAATTCGTTACTTGGGGATTCCGCTCTCGGTAAATTATGCTAAGGATACAGAATGTCAGAGCTTAGTGGAGTATACGACGCGGAGGGTTGAGGTTGGCACGGTCAGAGTTTGTCGTTTGGGGGTCGGATAGAGCTAGTGAGGTATGTTATTTCTGCAATAGCATTATACTGGTTACAAACAAATATGATCCCGATATCTACCATTCAAAAAATTGAGAAGATTTATGCTAATTTCGTTTGGCACAGAGGCATCCATGGTATCGGGTAAGAAGACATGTGTAGGCCAAGACAGGAAGGAGGAGTTGGGATCATGTCCCTACGTGTCCTACGAAAAATAGCAGGGATGAAACTGACTTGGAAATTTATATCTCAGAAGTCGTTATCGGCTGATTGGATGGAGGGACGATATTTGAAAGGGGGCAAATTTTGGATCCATAGAGGAAACATCAATGATTCGGTGACATTTAAGACAATTTTACAGTATAGAACTACAGTAAAAAGTGAGGTCAGTAGGAAGTTTAAAGATGGGACGGTGGTTCGACCCATGGCGTCAACAGTATAGCCTAGCAGACAGGTAGGGACCTATGATTGCAGCACCGGTAGTAAACCAACATAGAGTTAGTTGCATCCTGGTTAATGGAGGGTGGCAGCCAGAGCGTCACATACGGACAAGTCCGCTAGCAGCTCAAATTAGAGAGCTTTATATAGATTCGAACATGCTGACAGATGTGTGGGTTTGGAACAACTCTCCTAGCGGGCAATTCGACCTGGGCAGAGTTTATAATGCTATTAGGGGGCCACAGGCGGTCATGGGAGATGTTGACTTCATTTGGGTTCGGGGAGCATCAAGAAAAATGCAGTTGTGTCTGTATAAATTAAAAATGGGTAGACTACTCACATTGGATCGATTGGCGAGATTCGGGATTCAAGTTGAAGGACAGGGGTGCGTATTATGCAAGAATGTAAATGAGACTGCGAGTCACCTCTTCTTCCACTGTGACATCACATCGAAGGTTTTATTTGAGCAGGGACGTCTGAACTTGCAGTTTGCTGGCGAATGGGACATCGAAAAAGTGATTAATGAAGTCTGTCTAGTAAGAGAAAGAGGTACAAAGTGGTTCAGGTCGTTGAGAATCATGCTATCAGTAGCGGTCTGACATATATGGAAGGAAAGAAATCGACAAATTTTTGAGGGGTTGGAGACGTCTACGATAGGGATTTTACATAACATTGAATATGATTGTTGGTGTGCTACTAGCCAAAAAGCATAACACGTGTAAATTGGCTAGCTGATTTGTAAACTGATTTATTTTCAATACAATTACATTTTTCAAATATATATATATATATATATATATATATATATATATATATATATATATATATATATATATATATATATATGCAGCTTCCTATATGGGAAAAACTTACCGGATGATTAAACCAAAATCAAATCTCTACGTAAACACAAAAAAAATTCTTCTGCAAAGAAAACGAGTATGCATGTTCTCTATTTAAAAAATAAATAAATCTCTCTTTTTAAAAAACAAATTTATCTTTATCTTAAAATTTTAAACCTCTTTTTAAAAAAAATAATCTATCTATATTTAAAAATATCTATCTTAATTTTAATTTTAATTTTAATTTTAATTTTAATTTTAATTTTAATTTTAATTTTAATTTTAATTTTAATTTTAATTTTAATTTTAATTTTAATTTTAATTTTAATTTTAATTTTAATTTTTTAATGTTAATGTTAATATTAATTGTAATGTTAATTTTAATATTAATCTTAATCTTAATTTGAATGTTAATTTTTAATTTTTATTTTTAATTTTAATTTTAATTTATTTTTATTGTTAATGTTAATTTTATTTTTATTTTTTAATTTTAATTTTGATTTTAATATTAATGTTAAAATTAAAATTAAAATTAAAATTAAAATTAAAATTAAAATTAAAATTAAAATTAAAATTAAAATTAAAATTAAAATTAAAATTAAAATTAAAATTAAAATTAAAATTAAAATTAAAATTAAAATTAAAATTAAAATTAAAATTAAAATTAAAATTAAAAATTAAATTAAATTAAAATTAAAATTAAAATTAAAATTAAAATTAAAATTAAAATTAAAATTAAAATTAAAATTAAAATTAAAATTAACACTAACAAAATTTAAATTTAAATTTAAATTTAAATTTAAATTTAAATATATGTTTTCAAGGTATATTTATTTTTAAAGATAGATTATTTTTTAGATTTATTTTAAAAGATAAATTATTTTTAGATTTGTTTAAAATATATATATATATATATATATATATATATATATATATATATATATATATATATATATATATATATATATATATATATATATATATATATTTATTTATTTATTTATTTATTTATTTATTTATTTATTTATTTAAAAAAATAAAAAAAATTATCTATCTCTATTTTTTTTAAAATCAGTCTTAGTTTCAAAAAGTAAATAAAATAAATAGATAAATAAGAGTTATTTTTAAAGATAGAGATATATTTGTTTTAAAAAGGAGATATCCAATTTCATATGTAAATTTGCGCGTGCATGTTACTATATTTATAATATTACCCAAAAGTTGAGAAAATCCTATATGAAATGCCTAAATATTTCAAGGGGATATATATGCAAGAAAATGCTATGAAGAGTCAAGAGGTGGCTTCTCTTCTCCATCATCAGCCATACCATTGATGGCAATGTGAGGACACCAACCACTGGTACTTCCCTGCTCTCTTTCCCTCCCTACTAGTCATTTTATATCTCTTGCTTGTTTTTTTTTCCCTTTATTAATGTAATTCTAATTGCAACCGTTATTTTTGCACGGACGCGTACACAACACAGTATGGCGACACGAAAATGGTGCTTATTCTATTTGAGTGTCTATGTCGTGTCAACATGAAGCAACACGGACACGGCTGATTTGGTGGCAATGGCTATGTCTATGTGGGTTGCTGGTAATTGTGCGTTTTATATAGATATTTTGATCCTCCGGAGAGGTTTTGAGCCCTAAACTGAAACGAATGAAGCTCAATTAGTCGGAACCATCCAGAACAATTGTAGAAACTCTGTCCGATAGCCCAAAGCTATGAGGGGCTAATGGGATTAGATAGCAGTAAATGTTGGATACTTCAAGTCGTGCATATCTTGTGGTGGTTAGGAGGTGAGCGTTCAGTTTATTCGGTTTCAATCGATTCGAAATAGTCAAATATCTTGTGGTGGTTAGGGGGTGAGCGTTCAGTTTATTCGGTCTCAATCGAACCGAAATAGTCAAAACCGAATAAGCCGAAATTCTAAAATTCCAAAACCGAAATCAAACCGAAATTAGGCAAAACCGAAATCGGACCGAACCGAACCGAATAACAATTCGGTTTATTCGGTTGGATTATTTCTATTGTTTAATGGGTAGAGTCCAAAGTTGGAATCATGGTTAAATGATATTAAAAAATAAATTTTTATACACATATTTGTTGTATTTGCATCCGAAGTTAGACTAGTTGTTAAATTACCATAGTTTGACTTAAAATACACACATAGAATTGTTGCTTTAAAAATATACACATTTTAATTACAATATATGTATAGAATTGAAGATATTTACATAATTGCATAAGTCTTATTCGGTTTTCAGTTTTCGATCGAAACCGAAATTCAAAACATAAACCGAAACCGAATAAGAAATTTTAGTATTTTCAAAACCGAAACCGAACCGATATTTTTTAAAACCGAACTGAATCTCTTATTCATTTCAGTTCGGTTCGATTTTCGGTCCAAAACCGAATAATACTCACCCCTAGTGGTGGTGTAGCAAAATACATTAAGGGGGTTATAACCAAATTTTTTATATTTTTGGAATCAAATTTCAGGTAATTAAATTCTCTAGATAGTTATATTTCCATGTTTAGTGACTATATAAATATTTCCAAAAAAAAGAAAAAAAAATGAGATTAAACCAAAATATAACAAAAAAATTCTTAATAATTAAAAAAAACTCATTTTCAAAAAAAATAAAAAAGATAAAAAAACTGGAAAAAAAATCTTAAAAAAATGAAAAAGATTAAAAAAAACAACAAAAAACAAAAAAACTTTAAAAATGCAAAAAACAAAAAAACAAAAAAAAATCTTAAAAAAAAAGAGTATTATAAAAAAATATTTATCTTTGTCCGGGCAAAAAAATATACCCATCCATTCTTGAGGATCTGCTTGGATTAAGGGTTAAGAGAGAGAAGTGATGGGGAGTTAAAGTGAGGGAAAATAAAATCATGTTTGATTTGAGGGTTTGGGGTTTAGGAGAAAAAGTTACAGAGGGTTAAGTGAGGGTTTCTTTAATCCTCTTTTTCTATTTTTCTCAACCCCCAAATTGGAGGATTAACGAGGAGGATTGAGGAATTTTGTTTAAAAAGTCATAAATATCCCTTATTTGTTCTATAAAATATTATGATTTTTTTCTCCATTTTTTTTTGCTTTCAACATGTTGTTTCGTAGCTTTCTCATTAGTGAAGATATTTTGACAAGTTATAATTAAAATTACAATCAAACTTAATTTTATAATATATGTAATAAGGATATTTTGGTAACTACTGTGTTCATATTAATCCTCCTCTTACTCAAAACCTCTAATCCAAGCAAGATTTATTAAACACATCCTACTTAACTCTTCCTCCAATCCAAGCAAGGTTATATGTATTGACTCTACTCCCCCTTACTTAACTTCCCTCCACGTTCGGAAAGAATGGATTGCTACGCTTGGAGAGCTAATGGTACTGGACTGTTAGTGCACGGAACCGTGTTAACCCCACTTAACTCTGCTTTTTTTTTCCTCAATCCAAACAGACCATTAGGGATAGGATTCCCATTTGTAAACCCCCTCGACCAAATTTAGGTCTACCTGGCTTAGATAGAGAGACTAGGGTTAGTTTGGAGCCATTTAGAATTAGAACATAGTATTTTAGATTAATGTATAAATATTTGTATCACTTGGTGCACCTTACCGTTGTTTCGATATTTGGAGCGCTACACTAGCATCTGTCTTCAAACAAATTTTACACACTTTTTCTAGACGTGCCAGCCTTCCATTCTGACCTTTGTGTAACTTATAAATACGCTCTCTTGTACTTCATTTTAGTCGCACAATATTCGTTACAAATATTCATTTTTTTAAAATCCAAATAAATCCAACTTTGCATCTTTGTCCGTTCCAATCGAAATTGGAGATACAACATTGACCCATTTTGTGCAACCCAATTTATGACAATAATCTACTCTGAGTTTACTACGTCAATGACACTTGTGTCCCACCCAATTTTAATCCTATGCACTTCCAATTAATTAAATAACACCATTGACACTAATTTTAATTAAATTGGTGTAATGACCCAACCTAACCCAAAACTAGATCCAACACCAACCCAAACCCCCACTCACACCCTCAAGGTTCATACTAAACACCACACACCATTTTAATCCACTACATCACACCAAACATGGTATTTTTCCTCATCCAATCTCAAACTACATTGTTTGTGCAATTTCCAAATTGTTAGGGGCTTTTGTGCAAATAGGCAATTAGGTGTCCACCTCCTATTGGAGCAAAACCATGAAGAAACCCCCCGTCCACTGTTTGACCGGTCCCTATGTTTTTCTCCCCATTTTGTGTGTACAACACACCATCTTTTCACCTACCTCATCCATACCCTCCATTCAAAATATAGCCCATCCTAGCCATCCAATTCTTCATGAAGAATCTCCCCCCATCCCTAGAAAAAGCCTTGTGGCCGGCCATAATCCCCATGCCCTCCTTCTCTCTCTCTCTTACATAAACACCTCCTCCCTCTCTCCAATTTCAGCATATCATCACCACCATAACCCAACCGAACCCTAAACACATCACTCCTCCTTCTTCTTCTTTCTCCTGCCATCATCCCTCACAGTCGACATCTCCTCCGACCATCATCACAACCACCGCCACCACCTTCTCCTCCACGACAGCGCCACCACAGCTAACCGCCACCACCTCCTCTCCTTCCCCATCTCCTCGACTTCCTTCTCCTTCTCCGGCTAACACCACCTTCTCCATCACCATCTCCACCACCATCATCATCATCCCGCTACCACAGCTAACCGCCAGCACCTCCTCCTCCACGACAGCGCCACCGTAGCCATCATCACCCCAACCAAACACCCCGACCACCACCACCGCCAACCTCGACAGCACAGCCACCACTCTCCTTCTCCATCCCCTCGACTTCCTCCTCCCTCTCCTCCGACCATCCCACCACCATCACCACCACCTTCCTCCTCCTTCTCCTTCCTCCTGCCGACCTTCCTCCTCCGACCGCCACCACCTTCTCTTCACCCCGGCCAACCCGTCACTCCGACCACAGTAAGCAACACCCCGACCATCACCATCACTCCACCATCACCACCTCCAACCGCCACGACCACCGCCACCATCAGCCTCACCATCACCCCGACCACAGCCATCCCGCCACCACCGTCACCTCGTCACCACCACCCCGCTGCTGCTGCCATTGTTGCCTCTGCTGCTACTGTGCAGTCCGCCGGAGCACCTCCACCCGTCGGAGACCGTCCACCCTCGAGAAGCGGACCGAGCACCCCCCTCCTTGTTTAAGAGCTAACCCTAGGTTTGCTTATTCACTCCTCCTTCTTGTTGTTGTTGTTGCATGGACAAATGTTGTTAATGAGCCCTATTACCTAGTGTATATATGTGCATGTATTGGAATAGTAGTTAGTGTTATCAAATACTTCATGGAATTAGATTGTTAGTATGGCATATATTTGTGTAGTCCCTAGGTGCTTAGACTAAAGTATCATTTGTGCACCCTAACCCACTAGCTAGGACACGTGTTTAGTGTTATACGATATTGGAGATGTAACGTATTTGGTAGTTAACTGTCTTGTTGTGCACGGTATTTGAGAACATGACGTACTCGTACATGGAGACCTAGATGATTCACACTACCAACTTGTCTTGGATAGCAACTTAGTACCTACATGAATATTAGTTAATCTTGGTTGTAATATTTGAGAAGGTACGTTTAGAGGGATATGACACGTGTGCATTTTAGCTATGTGCACACTCGACCCTGCTAGTTGATCGATTGTAACCCCTACTTGCGTTAGTTTCTAAGTGCAGTGTAGTTGTATTTCTGTGTGTACTAGTGTAATGACTGATGATTATTATATTATATATATAGGATCGTTGGGTCGTTCGGACGAGGCTTCGGGAGCAGAGTTTTGGTACTCTCAGCTTGAGGATCCAGACAAGTATACCTTGCCTTATTTACTGTTTAATTCAAGTTATTAAATATTGCATGAGATGTTGTTGCAAATATTATATAACTGTTCGCGTCCGAGAATGACTCGGATGCAGTCGACGAATGCGTCGATGTGTGGAGTATTGACTTAGTCACTAGCAGACTCACCTACTGCTGTGAAGATATTCTGATATCTTCCAAGATCCTGACACTTCTTACACTCATCACGATAAAAAACTCATGTTGGGATGCGAGTTGGCGTACCCGACTAGCTATCGGTGCGTGTGACATGCATCACGGTTTAGTGCGTAGTCAGGTTAGTCTAGTTATTTGAGACCTGGCATGTTAGTTACGTAGTATGCACGTCATGTATTAGACTTGTACATTGGCATTTGGCGGGGAGGACGACTAGTAGGCGTATAGGACACCCACCTCCTTTATACAGATACCGCGTTCTTCGGAGCATACTGACGTATATATTTATGCAGATACCGCGTTCTTTGGAGTGTTGGACGTTACATGTGCAGATACCACGCTCTTCGGGGCGTTGGACGTTGTGCAGATACCACTCTCTAGAGAATGTTGGACGTATTTACTTATGCAGATACCACGCTCCTCGGAGCGTTGGACATTATTATATATGCAGATTGTCCCAAGATGGGGGACATATGTGGCATATACTAGCCAGTCACGGCGATTGGTGAATTACGTCAGCATATGTCTAGCCTACACTTCCCATACGCACTAAGTTGTCCTCAAATTGCATTCACTTAGGAGGATAGTTCACCCTGATTTACTTTACTCAGTATTTACATTATGGCATGTACTTTTTGTATCTTGTTACGTCTCTCTGAGGACCTGGTTCTCTTCCAGGTTATTTGTGCAGTTTGCATGATGCTTGATCTAGTGGAGTGTGGACATCGTTGCAGGTATCTTTACATTTTCAGCTATTACAGTCATGTACTACTTTCCATTTTTGATTCTGCTTTTATAGCCTAGTGTTTATAGGCCTATATTGTTCTTTTGGCCTATTCGAACGGATGTATTATTGGGCTGCAGACTGATGATGCGTATCGTTCATTCTTGATATTTATTTACCATGGATTGAGATTTAGTTTAGTTGTTGCATGTTAGAATTAGATTTTTAACCGGTCACTTAACCTTGGAGAGCGTAAGTGCACTTCGTCGGGCCCATTAAATTGGAAAGTCCTACGGAGTCGTACCAGCTGGTCATTGCCACGTGTCTGGTCCCATACGTTTTGGGACTGGGCCGTGACACCATGTTTTGTGGTTAAGTTATTTATTCGGGTATTCACAATTTTCGGAAGTAAAATTTTATAACCTAAATACACATGGGAATAGATTTTCCACACTAAATTTGTCCGGGAATAAAAAAAATTGCATGTGTACCAAACGCCCATAAGAGTTACTTTTGAATCAGTTTTGATTGCAGTTACGTTTTTCATCCCGTTTACTCAAACGTCCATTTCTGTAACCCTCGTTGGGCTAGCTTTACAGAAACACTCACTTGAGTCCGAAACGAATGGCATGTTACACGTCTATCATGAATGGAAACAGTTTGGCTCACTCCTTGTGTTTGGCACCAAATGGAGTCCCGGTTTAAACATAACTCCAACTCAGATTAGCCCTAAGTATTGCGCTAGGGGGAGTCGAAAGAGCGAACTAGACAGAAACTTATTCTTCGGACATGTCAAATGGGGTTTCTTATTTGCTTGAAGCGTTACAAATGTACAACCTATGTTGCATGAATACAACGTCATCAATTCAGCACCTATTTTGGTGTCCTATTGTATTTGGGAGTGTCCGACACAATGCGGCATGGACACCGCATGGATATTTGGAGTGTCGGTGCTTCTAGATTGCGGCTCACTGTTTTCTGGAAGGAATATACTTGCATTTTTCATTTTGCTAAAGTTTTTGAAATTCACATTTCTTGAACTACCGAAGGAATTGCTACTACCGAAACTTAAACCTGAGAGGGGCCTCAAATCTATTACAAATCTGAGATTTTAAACCTTGTCTTGTTTATATCTTTTTGAACTGTTTATCCATTTTTAACTATTATTGCCTCATTATGATCTCCTCTCTTTCCAGTTTTATATTCTGGATGTTGTTCACAAAGATAAGGAACTAAAACAGAATGGTTGAAGTGGAGGAGCACTTCTGGAGTGCTGCTTTGCAATCATAGAATACCCTTGAAATTGGAAGGAAAAAATTATTAGGTGGGTTTAACCAGCTGGTCCAGCCATGGTTCAGAGTCCAGCCAAGTGCTGGGCAGTTAAGAAACAATATTCCAGATTATGACTGTAATTGAAAATGTTGAGATGGTTGAGTGGCAGTATATTAAAAGATATAATAAAGATACGTGGCCATGAAAAGTTGGAGGTGGCATCGTTTGAGGATAAAGTGAGAGAAGATCGTTTCAAATGGTTTGGGCGATGCACAAATTAGGAGGTTGATAGGCTATTAGTTAAAGGCAGGGATGGATCCAGAAGCTTTAGTCAGAGAAGGAGATTGGGATACAATATAATGACATTAATATACTTCGAAAATCAGATAACAAAATTTTAGATCATTGCAAATAAACTACCATTTGTATAAAAAATATATATATAATCATTACAATCTGAGCTTAAAATGACGATATTATATATAAAATTCTCTTAAATAGCAAAATATTACATAACGATAACTTTGTTATAGTGGAGCATTTTTCGAAACTTCAATCTTGGAAGCGTTTCATGATAGCTTCAGACTTAAAGGAGCGGCTATTATAGGGGTAGTACTAAAGAACTTGGATCGAGGCGGTGAAAAGGATACCGGTTTATATATGACTGAGGAGGTGGCCAATAACAGAGCTGAATGGAAGATAAGAATTCATGTAGCCAATCCCAAAAAATTGCGATAAAAGTTTTGTTCTTGTTGTTTCCAGTTTTATATCTTATTGTGCAAGGAGTGTCTGAAAGTAAAATTTAGCTTCCAACTCTCTTGTACTCGATCTTGATAATCCACAAATAACTAACATTTCTATAATTTGGGTATCATTTGTTCTGTGTGAAATAGTATCTCTCTTTAATCAAGCCTGAATACAATGAAACTTTAATAGCCAAAACTTAACTGATGATCTATCCAAAGAGAAACTAGCTTGCCTAATCTTCCAGAGAAATTCAATCTCTACCTGCTTTTGAGAATTGATTTTGTGCAGGCAAATATCCTGACCAATTCATTAAAATCCTATAACACCTGAAGGTATGAAGTTTCCTAAAGATAGTGCACCTGCTAATTTCCTGGAGCACATGATGGTTTTGGCGGCAAATGCACTTGCTTTGGTTCCCCTTTATTTATTCATACATCATCTATCTTAGCATATGTTTCCAAACTTACACTTAGCACATGTTTTAACCTATTATGCTGGGTTATTGATGTTCGACTCAAATTATTTTATTAATGGAAATTTTTTCTTGGCTGTACATTTCATAGCCTTATCGAATTATGTACCACAATAGTGTTTTCTCAACCAAATAAATATATCTGTGAAGATCTGCATCAGAATCAAATGTTTACAACTAGGTTGCATGACTTCTCTTTCCGAGAAATGAATAAAGTGATTCTGAATATAGCTGTGAAATACATCATTTATTCTACAGAGACTGTTATGATATGTCATGTATTCCGGTTTGTCTTTGACCTGGAACTTAGTGGTGTGACACTGTTGGATATTTGGCGACCTGAAAATGGAATTTGTTTCACTAATAAGTGTAGGGTTGGGCATATGGTCGCAATCCGGAGCAAGTGAACAAATCATGTGTGTGTGTGGTGGTAGTGGGGTGGGGTACGGTTCAACCTGATTCGACCACCTGTTTCTGTAATACATTATAAAAGGATGATTTGAGGTTTTTTGAGTTTTTGTTTTCTTGAAACTATACAAAGTAACCTTCTCCCTTCTTATAATGAAATCCTCTGTTGTTGGCTATGGATATAGGCACAGCCAAACCACGTTACATTACATCTAGTCTCTCCTGTGTGATTGTTCCTTGTTGGTTAATCTCTAACAGTGACACTATGTATCACAACTTAATATCAATCTAAGAATTGATGGTAAAGAACCTTCACAGTACGCGAAAAAAGTATAAAGTGATATATTACCATAGAGGAAAAGAGTGGAAGTTATCTTTCTCCAATAAAATATCAATTTATCCAAGACAATTATAATGACAACAAACACCTTAAATTGTAATTCTTGATTTATGACTAACTACATGAATCCTATTTGTTAATTTAGATACCACTAAGTATGTTAAAGTGATTTCCATCTAACAGTTGCCTTAACCATATGAAATATCTGTTAGGGGCTTTGCTTTATGTGATTTTCCTGACACCCTATCTATTTTCAGGTGTACTCAACAAAAGCAAAATAGTCTGATGAAAGCAAAATTGTGCACATCATGATCTACATGTAACAATGTACAGCTTGAACTAGTCAGCAAGGGTTTGCTACTTATTTCATTACTTTCATCACATAGATAGTGATTTTTCAACGATGCTGAGAAGATCTCAGCCACTGCTAATCTTCAGCGATAATGCTTACTTCCTAAATCTCTAATTGTTATTGTGCCTGCACTTTACGGGTGACATTGAAGTTATGCTGAACTGTCTTCTTGAAGGTGGATTGGAATTAATTCGGGTCATATAAGAATCAAACTCTATAAAGCTTGTTTGAACTTGGTTTCTTTGATTGCTTGTATTAGAAACAAGCAGGACATACGGATCAAAATCAGCTTTAATTCAAAGTTGAATCTTAGGACTTTTATCTAACCTTGAAATTGTGTGGGATTGTATCTTACACTCTTTGGCTTAATGTGTCATAGAGATTAATGCAATTTCCTATAGCAAATTGTATCATATGACCTCTTCATCAACTCTATATGGTCTAGGGGACTTGGAGGGTGTTCCTTGGTTGCAAAGGTTGGAAAGAGTGCGATAAGGGAGAAAAGTGGTGGTTATAAGGTGGCTTGGGTGATGGGGGGTGGTTAGGCAGGAAGGACATTGGAGATATAGCGAGGACGCCAATTGTCAATATTTTCTTTATGTTTTGTTACAGGTACAAGGCCTATATTGTAGAAGTATTTTGAATAAATTGTTTAGGAATATGATAAAAGGATTTATTAGTTCTGTGATACTCACATGTAAGGGCGGAATCAAAAATTCGAACTTGGGTGGGTTGGAGTGGGATAGGATGGACTAGGTGTAGGCCGACTCACATAAAAAAAACCAAATTTTTTACATATATGAAAAAAAAAAAATTGGGGTGGGCTGGGTTGGGAATCGGATACGCCCTGCAAACGTTCCGACACCGTGTCTGAGAGTGCCCGCAACGGAAACTTTAGGTCAACCCACCTGAGATAACCAACCCTTGTCTAACGAACACCAAGCACAGATAAAGACAAGTATATGGCGGTGACTACGTCACCTGGACAAATTTCAACCTTTATAACTCAGATGTAATTACAAGATTGATAGAATCAATGTTGAACCATTTGTCCTAGTAGATTCAACCCCCTCACAACACTCAAGAAGAAAAGAAAGAGATTACAATTGAAATTACTCACTAACCCGTAGCAATCTTCCTGAGCGAAGGCGACGACTCCTCGATCAGATCTCTTTCTTCCTTTTGTCTTGGATGGCGAAGTCCTAAGAGCAAAGCACGGACTTTCTCTTAGATTTCTTGTGGACGAGCATTCCGAATCTCGAACTTGTGCTATGCTTTGTGCCTCCACCCTCCTCCTATATTTATAGGATTAGAAATCATATTTTAGGTCATAATAGAATTTCTTAAATAGAAAACCTTAAAATAAGAATCATATTCCACCTAAATAGGCAAACACCAATTATGGACGTCCAAATATGGTCAAATTAAATATTTGATACAAATTTGAAATCTAATCAAATCTTACATTTAATGTAGATTTTTAAATTATATCAAATCAAATCTTTGACCATATTTGGGCTCCAAAATTCACCAAATCGAGACTGGACCCAAATAATCTCCCCCTCCAGTCTGATGAGAGGGTGTTGACCCCATGGCTTCTCAACTGGACTCCATGCATGTCGTCCCGCGACAGAGTTCCTGCTCCCCAATGCCACCGATCTCCGATCCCCCGAATTGCTTTTCATCTTCCTTCATCTCCAGCTCCTCGACTGTCACGTCAACGTTAGCTGTCATGCGTAGCACCTTCTGTCTTGAATGGCGAAGTCCTAAGAGCAAAGCATGGACTTTTTTTTAGATTTTCTGTGGACGAGCACCCCGAATCTCCAACTTGTGCTATGCTTTGTGCCTCTGTTTGCCATTAAAATTGATTGCTTCAATAACAAACAGAAGAAAGTACAAAGAGGTCCTAGATAGATAATCTAAGTACAAATTTTTGATTATGGGGTGTGACGATGGACAAAGAGCGCTATGGCGGCTCCTTTACTCCATTGACGATCCGACGCAGGGTGAATAAGCTCTCGTCTGTTCTTTCTCCTCTTCTCTGTTGTTCTCTATCTGTTTGTGTGTCCCTTTCTGTCTGTGTGTTTTTGGGCCTGTCGTCCCGGTATATATAGTTATCCTTGGGCACGCATATGTTAGGCCACATGGATGCTAGAGGGTGTCACGTGTACCTTCCTAACAGGGTGCAGCTGTAACCGTGAGTAGACCAAGCTGCCATGTGGGCGCTTGTTGGGATTTTTCGTTGCTGAAGATCTGGACGATTCTCGTCCTTTGTGGACGTGACTTGGTCAATTTTGACACGTGGTCCACACTTGGTTGGAGAGAGCTACTTCAGTTGTAACTGCAAGACTTGGTCTTCATGGAGTCTGAGACGCATGAGGCGTATGGAGTATGGGACGCACGAGGCCAGAGACGCATGGGAATCATGGAACGCATGGAGTCTGGAACGCATGGGGCCAGAGACACACGGAGTGCATGGAGTCTGGGACGTATGGGGCCAGAGACGCATGGAGTATGGGACGCATGGAGTCCTTGTTGTGATGTACACGTGGCACTGCACACTCGTCGAGAGTGAAGTTACGTGCTGACGTGAGACTTTTGTCGTTTAGTCTGTTCACGTCTTTTGAGGCAATCAAAAAATTTCCTTTTGTCATGATTCTGTGTCAAAGACGATCCTGTTGACGGGATGCCATGTCAGGTCCATCTGCGGCCAAGGCTGCTTCGGCTGATTATGACGCATGGACGTCGTCTTGTTGGACCGCAGGGTGACTCTGCGTCCTGATCTCTTCTGCGCTTTACTTTGGGGCGCATGGTTTGTCGGTCGCATGGATGCATATTTTCCATGCTTCTACAGTCTCCATCCTCCTCCTATATTTATAGGATGAGAAATCATATTTTAGGTCATAATAGGATTTCCTAAATAGAAAATTTTAAAATAAGAATCTTATTCCACCTAAAATAGTCCAACACCAATTATGGACGTCCAAATATGGTCAAATTAAATATTTGATACAAATTTGAAATCTAATCAAATCTTACATTTAATGTAGATTTCCAAATTATATCAAATCAAATCTTTGACCATATTTGGGCTCCAAAATTTACCAAATCCAGACTGGACCTCAACAGGTTGGAGCCCACTCCAGCCCTCTATATAGGTCCACCCTTGCTCACATGGGACTTTAGTCAAAAGGAGTCAGGAAAATTACAGACAACAGGAACTTTATTTTTCAAACATTTTATGTTGATAGAATTTATAAATTTGGAAATCATGACGATAGTGCATTGTATTAACCCTACTTAAATGATTGTTCAAATCAGTAGCGACTTCCTGAATAAAAGCTGATAAGCTGACACCGAGGTCGCACAGACACGGGAACACATATGGATACATGCACGATATGGATTCACAATACGCTATTTTTAGGAAAATATATGATATACAAGTACTGAATGGATACAATTATACATGCACATGAGCATTAATATATGGAAATATTACTTATTAGGTTCAATAAAAAAAAATTATGTTTCGGATAGTAATTAGGTCCAAAAAGTTAATAGAGAGGATCCACCGCAATGGTAATTTTACTATCTCATATCTCAATTATGTCTGGGATGACACGACCATGCCAAATCAATATCATCCATGTTTTGGGTCCCTTGGGAACCTAGACATGGAAGGATCACGCACAACATGTGTATCAGAAAGTATTGTGTCAGATACATGTCGAACACAGAATACAGAATCACATATACAAACACTACTATCAAACTTTTTACGGGAAGGTTATTTATGAAGGAAGTGGTGGATATTTACTCATATTTAGTTGCTTCCACATTTACATTATAAGGTCTGAAATTGGGTAGCTGTCCTCTTCATGCTTGGCTGGAATTTGAGGAACATCCTGTTACTCTTCTTCAGCTCATGTCAAAAACTATAATTCTTGTTCGGGGTTTGAGCTTGGCTTGCTTGTTTTAGGTTGAGATGTTTATTTGCCTAAGAAGAAGATATATATATATATATATATATATATATATATATATATATATATATATAACAATCAAGTGTAATTCAAGGTTGAGAATTAAGACCAATACTGCTCAAGTAGTCTTGAATACAGTAATGGGTTTGTTATTAACTAAATGTTTTATGTTTATTAGACTTCTAGCAATAACTATGAAAGAAACTGAATATATTGCTGATTACTAATCAACTTTCCATTGCATGATCACCCCAACTATATATAGAATGTCTGCATCTGCCACCATCGTCAAGATTTAAGATTAGAAAGTGAAGCCATATATTTGTAATTAAAGATTCTTTTCTTTTAGTTATATAGAAAAGCATGAATGAGCCATTCATCATGTTGAGCTCTGCTGTCTGTGACTGACTGAGTTATCTGCATTTTTCTGTATGTCTTTCCTTTAACTAATTTTTCAGTCTGCTATTTTCTTGTGGTTTCCACAGAATACGGTTTCCAACCACTTATACATGCCTTGCTAAATATTCTACGCCATTGTATGTATTTTTGGTTATCTGCCTCAATGAGTATCTTTAATTACGTTTACATACAAAGAAAAATAAGTACATCAGAGGACAACGACAGGAGCATGGCACCGAATTGGAGTGTCCTTGCTTCGTCAATTATATTAATTGCTTTCCCATCTATCTACAATGAACTTGCCCTTTGGCCCATCCATATACTCCTTTCTCATTACAGGAGCAATGCTTTCTTCTGCTTCGTTCCCTGTGGAAACTCAATCATTTCTTTACAAACATCTGTTTTGTGTCTCCGTCTCATTATGAAGATTCTTCAAAATAAAGCTCAAGCAAGTTGTAGATCATTGAGTTTCTGCTTTCTTGAAGCTTCCTTTGTTTCCCACAAGTGCAAATCATACATGCCTTGTGAAGGCAGCCCCAAAATGAAAACATGGTGAAGTCATTTTGATACTCATGTTTATACTAGTGGCCATCTTGCCTTTTCCATTTTGGACCTAAAACTATATAATAATTTTCCATTATGATGTCAATCATTTTGCTTCATTTAATTTTTGTCTTTCTTTTCGGAGTAACTATCTAATGTGTGCATGTCAATGTTAATATTCTTAAGTTATCACATTGTTGACATTTCATACCCGATATATATTTGCAAAAAATAAATCATATGTTCCTAATAGCATTTTGCCTGTTGCTTAGTCAGATTGAACTTCTTCCATAGACAATCTGTGATATCGACCTCTTATATTATTTTTCTCTCTTTTCGGGGGGAAGGATATCATTAAGAGTAGAATAAGTAAACATTACATTGCATGGAAGAAGTTCAATCTGCATCATTAAATATCATCTGACTGTAGAAGCAACAACTTAAAACTTCTACTAATCCACCCTGACATGATTGAGAGGTACCACACTAGTACTAGCCAGTTTCTTCTTTTAAGCAAACTCTACCAAGAAAAAGAGCAGATATTCAAAAAGAAATTAGATAGAAAAAAAAAATGTGAACACACTTATGAAAGGAAAACCCTCTGATTGTTCTTCTTCTATAGGCACCTCCGTTCTCAGAAATCTGAATCTGAAAGTCCAGTAATCAGTCTCTGTGTAAGTAGTAACTCTGAAAATTGAAAGATCTCATAAAATTTCTCCCTAAAGAAATGCACCTTATGAAATTGAAAAAATATGTTATTAATAGGTTCTATATCCTTCTTACAGAGCTTACAGATGTTAACCCCCTTAAATTGTCAACTGTGAGATGCTTGTTTCGCTAACCAACCAGACATACGACTTCTTGAACTAGAGTGGTCTAGGTGAAATCCATATAAAAATTGTCTGCTGCAGGTATCTGTTGAAATATTAAGAATTGGAGTTGCACATAGAATGGACTGTAAAAACACTGTCATTAAACCACTTTCTCCTTCTATCAAATCAGGCCAAGAAAAATAATGGCACACATGAAAGAGGTTTAGAAAACCTAGTAAAATCATAAATTTACATCAAATTCCAATATCTATAATCTGTTGGAGTTATCAAAACCCCAAATTTGTTTTCTGGAATAATAAACTTGACTACTTATGTCATTTTTTAATTCAATAAGCAAATTTTATTTGTTTTTACAACGGTTGAATCCATAATGTGAATTGCAAAAAGAAACACCATTATTTTGTTGGGTTTTCCTTATGTAAGCCCCCCAAATCCTGGCCATTTCAACACAACCACCCAAATCTTATTATTTGAAAACAGACCCCTATTGTTAGATATGGTATTACACATAAACCCCTTGGATTAGTGGGGGGCGTTAAAAATTTACGTTTTTGACATTATAGACCGTTATTCCCCGTCCCTTGGCCCACCCAAGGGATGGTATCAAACAGTCATCCCCTTCCCCTCTATTCATGGAACCCAACATTTCTCATCTATATGTATATCTCCAACTCCATACCCATCCTATTGCTATTCTAAGCCCTATTCTTTTCTAAACCCCAAGAGAAACTGCTTTTTAAGATTTGAGTAAATTGTCGAACTTAACTTGCACTTGAAAACTTGGTTTTGTAGGGTAATAACAAAATCAAAAGTTTATCTTAATATGGGCCTGAAGTACAAGAAAATATGGGTACCAGATTCTTCCCAAAGCTAAACCGAAGAATTATACACCATATCTTTCAATCTTTTTTTTTCTTCTTCTTTTATCTTTTTTCCTTTGCGCAACTAACAGAATTTTTCTTTATAATTTGTCCCCAACATGGTCTCAAGTCATATATATGAACAATTAGGCATCATATATTTTCGAGTGAGATTTGCTTTTCACTCTCCCCTTTATGGTTTAGGAGAGAAGAGGGTCCAATCTCATTGAACAAGAGTGGGATCTTCCAGTCATATACTTAAATCGCCATGGTTGTCGTTTTCAGAAACTAAAGGCGATGTCTCCCCGAGGACCTGAGATGCAGAGAACCAGACCTTAGACCCTTTATATTTTAAAGGAGTACTGGATATTAAGAAAGACTATGTTGCACGGGCACGGATACGACACAACATGGTAATGACGCCGTGACACCAACATGAAAGCTTTTTTGGTGTGCCCTAGTGTATTTTCAAGTGCTGTGTCGATCCATGCTTCCTATGTTCAAAGACTAAAATTGAGTGTGTATTTCCTTATGTTCTGTTAATTGTTGTCCTGCTATTTAATTGGAAGTCATTATTTCATATTTCAATTAGATCCTTATGATTCAAGAGGTCTTGTATTTATGTCTTGTGCTAAATAATTTTGGTTGGCCACTTATGTATTAATTTTGATGTAAAGTTGGCATATATATATATATATATATATATATATATATATGGCATACTAACAGACTGTTTACCTACTAACTTCTGAAGCTTCAAATGGAAAGTGGTCAGCTATCTAGCTGAACCATTATGATTTATTTATTTATTTACTTTCTTTTTCTTTTTCTTTTTCTTTTTTTAGTTTTTGTCTGGTACGCACTGCACATTAAACCAGTTTTGACTGTCAGGTGAGATTCAAGGGAGAGAAGGATGGATTAGCTGGTGACTCAACCTGCACCTGCTGATGTACCTCAACTAACAGACATGAAGAAGTTACTGGAGAGATTTCCAGGGAGGGAACATGCACTTATGGAGTGTAGTTACTTCTTTTAAAAGCTCTCCGTACCACAACTCAGTAATGCCAGGTAAATGCTTACTGCACTGTTGGCACATACATCTATAATAGTATAATAATGTAGAGAAATATCCTGGAGGATGCGGGTTTGAGTTGCTGGACACTTACTAGACACTGCATTCATAGGAGCCTCGTGGTAGGCACTAGGATTCCCTTTCATTGAATCTTAACGGAACACAGGCAAAAAAAAGCACAACATAGAATTCGAACCCTCATTCCGAAACCCGCAAGGGATCTAGCTGTGTAGACCTAAGATGACTCAGGGGAACAAAGTTATGGGGTCCAGAGGACAAAGTCCTTTCTGATAAAGACCGGACATGTTATGGTGGACCTTGTGAAAGGAACTGGAGTTCCTCATTTAGGCTACAAAAGTGTCCCATTCTCTCACTAGCTGGTGGTGGTGTGCCATTATTCCTTTTCACTAACTCGTGTCAATCATGCATGATAGATGGTGTTAACTGTGGAGGACCAATGTTCTAGTGAAGGAGAGCAGTGGGATGGGAAAAAGGGAGAAGAAGACAGCAACACGGAGGAAGGCTCTCATATAATGCGGATTTTAAATCCATAGAGCTCCAAAACCGTAGGCATAATTCAAAAAGCTGTGCCCTGCCCTATATATGAAAACTTCATCCTTACTCTCCCCCACTTGTCCTTGTTTGCATGTGTATTTTCTTTGGGTACCTTTCTCTCCTTGTAGTAGATCTTTAGCTTTAGCTTTAGCTTTAGCTTTAGCCTTAGCCTTGGCATTTGCTCTTGTTGTAGTTTTCCTTGCATCAAACCTGTAAATATCATTGCATGGTAATTATATTATTACCACAATAGGAAAACCTTTATATCTAATTAGAGCAATGCTACTGGCCCGGATATCTCCTTTTTTTTTTTCCTTTTTTTCGAAGAAGGTAAATATTATTGAAAATCAAAATAAGATATTACAACACTATCATCCCAACCAAGACACAAAATGAATTCATCTTGAGTTTAGGATATCTATATCAGCTTGTATTTGTCTTTGTACAATAATCATACTGGTAGCCAGTCCCTCAAAGATACGTTGGTTTCGTTCTCTCCACACATGCCACACCACCGTAACTAGAATCATCCGTTGTCGCATATATGCTCCTGGTCCTTTGTCTTTTTGAGTTCTAACCTCATTCAAGACTGACAATAGGTCCATATTCTGCGTGGCTCGGATATCTCCTTTGCCTTTAGTTTTTTTTTTTTTTTCCGCATCTAATGATGTTGAAGTGTCTGTTTAGTCCAGACTTTGCATGTTTGTGATCTCGTCGCCAGAGCTAACCATTTCAGTCTTGTTCCAAGTAATCTTCTTTCGCGCGTAATCCCTTTTTCGGTAAACTTGGGTTTTGGATCCATGTGGACCAGGTTTTGGTTTCATAAATGACCCAACAAATGAATTTGTTGGTGTTGTTTCCTTTGGACTAGTAAAGATAGTCCCACATTGGCTACACCACCAAGTGGGTATCTCAATATAATACTTTGTATGAGTTGAGGTGTGCACATGAGGTGTGGTGGGGCACATGGGTGCCATGTGGGAGTGTTTTCCTAGGAGAAAAAACTGATTAACTCCTCATGAAAGCATTTATGCTTTTTGTCATGCTTTTGAAATTATTTCCATAGGAGCTAAAGCCCCAAAGGGACTTAGCGACTCGGACTCGGACTCAGGCTCAATGGCGCAAAGTGGCGCACTTTGCACTTAGCACGTCAGCGATATGCGCGGTCGCACGCGCGGCCGCATGCATGGCCGTATGAGCGGTTGCATACGCGGTCGCACGCGGGGCCGCATGCGTGGCCGCATGGGCGGCCGCATGAGCTGCTGCTTGGGCGGCCGCATGGAGTGCTGCTTGGGCTTGGACTCGGACTCGGACTTAAGGGCACAAAGTGCGCACTTTGCACTTAGCACGCCAGCGACGCATGCATGGCCGCATGAGTGATTGCATGCACGGTCGTACGCGGGGCTGCATGCGTGGCCGCATGGGAGACCACATGGGCTGCTGCTTGGGCTGCCGCATGGACTGCTGCTTGGGCTGTCGCATGTGCTGCGGTTTGCGCTGCTGCGTGAGCGACCGCATATGAGGTTGCTTGCGTGGCCGCTGCTTTCAGATATTTTTGACCAGTTATGAAAAGATATGGACAGTTATTCAGATCCATTTTTTGTGGGATTTAAAATTAATTTGTGCCTATCTTTTAGGAATTCGCAATTAATTTGTTCCTATATTTTCGTAACTTAATAGACGGCTAGGGTTTTCACCCTCTCTCTATAAATACTCTCTTCGTGCCTCTTTGAGAACTTACTTCAAAAATCAGGAGATAAAGAGAGTTGATGTTGCCGCCGCCATTGGAGTCCAGAATGTTCGTGCGAGTCCGAAAAAGAGGTGACGGGTAGCGTTCCAGAAGTTCTACGTGAACTTGCTGGTTACTGGAAGCAGATCGTGTGGGGACGAATCGTGCTTTGAGCAACAGTGATCTTCATCACCCCAGCAAGCAGATTTTCTTCTTCTTTCTCTTCTCTTCTGCTAGTTGTAATTCTGTTATGTCCGTCTGCAACTGCGAGTGCAAGAAAGAAAGTGAAGTTTATTTTTTCTGATTCATTTGTAATCTTGAGAGCAAGTTGTAATCAGGATCTTTATATAGTTCTTCGTGAAAATCGAGAATAGTCAGAGTGAAAACTTTTGTGTGAACCTCTGATCTCGACCATGCGTTCTTCCATCTTTGGTTAAGCCTCGGGAATAATAGTCTCAAAGCAAGATCCGAAGAAAGATGGAGAACTTTCGTTCAAGTCTTATAGACACAAGTTTTCACAAACTTGAGAAGATTGACGGAATTCACTTCAAACATTTGGATGAGGGAATGAGTCATTTGTCAAATGTTGAAAGTGAGTTGTCGGAACCTACCATTCGCGAGGATGGAGGAGATAGCGTCTGAAGGACGCGCATTCCAGTTGGAAGGAAGATTACAAGATAACCAAGGATTGCAGAGTATGCGCACAAGGGGCAGACCTTGGCGTATAGCAAGTCTTGGCGCATGGAAGCGCATTGGAGGTCTTGGCGTCTTGGCACATGGCAGAGCTGGGCTCATAGTGTCTCAATGCGCATGATGGTCTCTGCGCATGCAGGACGGGCATGGAGGTTTATGCGCATAGATTGGCGCATGGTGGCTTATGTGCATGGATTTGCGCGTGGTGGCTTATGCACATGGATTGACGCATGGTGGCCTATGCACATGAAGGTCACAGTACAATACAGGACTTGAAGCGTAGCTAAAATTGGAACTTGACAGTAGAACCAATCCGAACCAATATAGCAGGGTATAACTAAACTTGGTTCATTTGATTACTTAACTTGGTTGCTATGATTGCGCAGGTTAAGTCCTATGGCGTGGTTGCTGACCAGTGGATGGAAACTGGTACATCAAGCCACATGTGCTTTGGGAAGAGTTGTTGATCAAGATCGAACCTTTCAGTGGTGAAGGTCTTGATGGCAACCAAGGATCAAGCAGAGGATCTGGGGATTGGGACAATGGTTCTGAACTTCTAGAAGTTAAAGTCAAAGGAGTGTGTGTATCAACGTACCAGTGATTACCAAGGACCTAATCTCAGAAAGTCTGGAGCAGACTTGAAAGTGAACATTCATAGTCGTCAGATGATGATATCTTGCCAGCAGACATACTTTGAAACAAGGCGTTCAGTATCAAATGGATGTTCGAGCTTCTGCTTGTGAGAAAAGTCTCATTGTAAGAGTTGTGGACCCCAGACTAGGACATGTACTTCGTACTACAAGATGCCTAGTCTAGGGTTTATCTCCAAATGTGGGGGTAAGGAGGTGGATAAGTGTAAGGTCTGTGCGCAGGCAAAGAACGCAAGAGATCCGTTCAAACGGGTAAACCGAAGTACAGATCTTCTGGAGTTAGTTCACTCAGATATCTGTGACTTCAAGCAGTTCTCCACAAAGGCCAAGAGGAAATACTTTATTACTTTCGTCGACGACTACTCGAAGTACGCTTTCGTCTATCTGCTCAAGTCAAAAGACAAATCATTCGAGAAGTTCAAGGAGTTCAGAGTTGAGGCTGAACGTCAAATGGGGCAACAACTCAAGAGACTCAGAAGTGATCAAGAAGGAGAGTATAGGTCTATTGAATTCGCATCGTTCTGCAAAGAACATGGAATTGTCAATGAGACAATTACTCTGTATTCTCCTTGATCAAATGTAGTAGCTGAAAGAAAGAACAGGACATTGACAGAAATGATGAACCCAATGATGTTGATTGTGGGTCTTCCAAACTACTGTCAGGGAGAGGCTGTGCAGACGGCTACGTTCATTCTAAACAGAGTGCCATACGCAACTTCCGATGTCACTCCTCAGGAACTCTGGTTCAGAGTCAGACCCAACTTGAACGTCATTCGAGTGTAGGGGTGTCTGACGTCTGTGAAGCTTCCGGAATTGAAGATTCAGAAGCTGGAATCGAGGACTACGAAGACAATCTTTCAGGATGATGTTAAGAAGAGTGATGCTCGAAGATTTCTTGATATTGAATATAATCATATCATTGAATCTCGTGACGCAAAACTCTTCGAAGATAAATTTGCAAGGCACAAGAACATTGTTATCGCGGATATTCCGAAAAATAGTGTGGGTGCACAGGAGGCTGAAGCTTCCAACGAAGATGTAGTCCAAGAAGAAGTTATCATCCCAACGACAACAATCGAACCAGAACTCGCAAAGCCGGTGTCTAAGCAACTGAGGAGAGTGAAGGACTTCGGAGAAGATTTCGTCACCTATCTTGTGGAAGTAGATCAGCTTACCTATGATGAGGCGATGAAGACCATAGATGATATTTTCTGGAGGGAGGCTATAAATAATGAGTATGACTCAATAACTTCCAACCACACTTGGGTGTTAGTCAATCTGTCTGAATGAGCTAAATCAATCATATGCTTATCAGATCTTCAAGTCGATAAAGATGAAAGCAGACAGAACAGTTGAGTTCAAGACTAGGCTATCTGCCTAGGGGTTTTCTCAGACAATAGGGGATTGAGTTCTTTGGCACCTCGATGAGGGTGTCATATATCAGGATGATGATTGTTGTTGTTATTCACAAGCTGATTATTTGTCAGATGATGGAAAGACATCAAGTGTAAAACCCCTTATTTTTAAATATTATATTTATTTAATTATTAAATTTATCTATATTATTTTGTAGTTAATTAGAAAATATATTTATTGATTTAGTTACCTAGATAAATATCCCTTTAGAATTATTGTACAAAAACTACTATTTTATTTTAGGAATATTGGTAGAAGAGTGACAGATTTTTTATAGTTTATTTTGGGGTACAAATATTTTTATACCTTATATATATATGTAAATAATTTATAGCTATAAATATACTTAATAATAATAATAAGTGTTAGTTATAATAGTAATAAGTAATAATAATTATTATTATTATAGTAATTGTAATAATAAAACAACTAACAAAAGAAAAGAATTGAATAAAAGAAAAAGAAAAGAAAGAGAAAGCCTTAAGTAACAAAAACCTTAAACCTATTTTTTTTCTAAGTCCTAAACCTTAAGTTAATTCCCTAGCTACTTACCCCCAACCCGAACTACCAGAGCCCCGAAGCCCCCCAAATCCGCTAGCAGCAGCAGCAGCGGCAAACCTATCCCCCAACCTGCCTATATATATACATATATAACATCTTGTAAAACCCTAACCCTAAATCTACTCACCTCCAACCCAGCTCCGACCCCGACCTCCGCGCCGCCGACCCAGCACCGCCCCGACCACCGGAAACAGCACCGCCGCGACCAGCATCCGCACGCCCGCATAAACGCCGCGCAAAATTTGACTGCGACGACCTCGACTTCGCGCATAGTTTTCCGTTCCAACGCTCGACCAAATTTTGATTCATCTTCACCGGTATGTTCACGACCTATCCCTCTTCCAACTTTGTTAATTAGTTTCCTCCGATCAGCGCTAAACCCTAGGTAAAAATCGAGACCAAGTTGGGAAAAAACCACGTCCTTTAACTTCAGAAAAACTGTTGCGATGACCCATGTTTAAGCTCTGATATCTTCCTCCACAGACATTCAAATCTAAAAATTCTTTTTACTATGTGAAGACCATATAACCGAGATTATTTCCTGTCAATTATATTATCTTATTTGGTGTTATATGCAGAATTAAACTGGGTTAAAAATCATGAAAAACTTATTTTTAAAATGATAAAACTTGTGATACGGAGCGCGTCCCGCCAAACGGGGCCGCCTCGTCGCATACCAATTGCACCGAAAGGCGCGTATGGTATGTCCTGAAGTGTGGGCTTTTGCGGAAACTGATTTGGACGTGTGTGAGCGTCGGAATCATCCCGTGTCCGTAAAAAGGTCCCGTATCGCGACTTTTGCAAAATATCGCACCATTTAGTGTACGCTCGTCAGAATGCGACGAAACTTGTGCTATTGGATTCGTGGTATCACGTTGGTCTTGTGACCCAAGTTTCACACGATTCTGAGACAGTTGACCAAGCCGCCTATTTGCGGGCCCCACGGTTGATTTTTTGGGTGAATTTGTGTTCGGCTCATCGGAATCCAAAATTGGACGTACCGTTAAGTCCATATTGACTTTTAGAATTTTTTAACATATAATTTATCCCATTTAGAGACCTTTATTCCTGGCACGCTTTTCGGTGCAAAGTGGCCCACATGTGGACCCGCTTTGACCCGAAATTACTGTTTTGTTCCTATGTCCAAATTTGACGAAAGGGTACTATTTTCTAGCTATCTCGCTTATTCGGGGAACGTTGGTGATGTTTATTTCAGCATCCGGAGACGTTCATTCTGATACCATGGTTTCTAATCCATTGCGCCAGACGTCTGGACGCTTACACTTTGCAGCTTTCTTGCCAGGCAAGATATCTTGCCAAATTGCTTATAGTACTTTGCATGCTTATTATATTTTTATATATTTATTGCATGTCTGTTTTCTTTTCGTCATAATTATATACTATATATATGTTGACACACACTTGACACATAGTATCATGGGAGGGGAGGACAATCAGTAGGCGTATGGGCTATAACCACTCTGGTAAACCGTAGTAACTAGCACGCACTATGGTAGTCGTGTCCGATGGTCGCTACCCTCGCGGTATGTCGGCTGATGGAGTCAAGATGGTCGCTACCCTCGCGGTATGACGGCTGATGATGTCCTTGACGTGTGTGTGTGAGTTGTGAGATTAGATAGTAGCCTACCCATGCCCATACGTCGAAAAGTTATCCTTATTATGCATTCATATAGATTGTCTTGTACAGCGTACTTATGTATTTTCTACCTATTATGCATGTTTACTGTATTCAAATTGACATGCTTCTATGTATCTTGTTATGTCCCTCTGAGGACCTGGTCCCTTTCCAGGTGTAGACGATCTTGACTATTCGCAGGAGCACGGATCAGGACTTGCTACTTATCTCTTTCGATGAGGTCTTCTCTTCGAGTCTCATTGTTCATTAGATGTTCTTATGTGGTTTCTCTTATATTCTAGTTGGCAGTGGATTTGTTTCCACCCGACTATCATTCTCTGATACTTCATATTGAGATTCAGTTATATAGTAGATTGGTTATTTATTTTTATTTGATTCTGTGGATGAGATCTAGTTATGCACTGTGACTTGTGACAATATTTATACCATATGTGAGTTATTATTCATATTACAGCGTACGTGTGTATTATGGTATTCATATATTGGAGTTGCCATATACATACGGCTGGCATGCTTATGTGTTCCTAGTCCTACGTATTTTGGGACTGGGACGTAACATCAAGTCTTGGATGAAGACATACATGAGAGATTCACGGACAACAGTCAGAATTATTGTCATTCAAGTTTGAACACAGTCTGCGAGTTGGTGATATCTCGATACGGCCTGAAGCAATTTTCAGGATGTGGCAACAGGAGTTTGACAAGTCATCTAGTCAAAGTTGTCGCAGGATCAGCGAGACGGACAAGTGTGTGTACACGAAGTTCGCTGATAATGGAGTCATCGTTTGTATCTATGTGGACGACTTGCTAGTCCCAGTTGTGGACATAGAAGTCTCACTAGAACAAAGATGTCATTTTTGTCCAAACTCAGGACATGGGATTGCGGATGTCATCCTGAGGATATAACATAATCTGGATGACATATGGGCTTGCTAAGTCACAAGGTCTGAGGATATAAGATAATCCGGATGCCAGGTGGTGGGCTTGCTAAGTCACAAGCTCTCAGCATAAAATGTTGATCACACGCTTTGGGTATCAGGGACGATACTCCTCAGGTGTAACATGGATATGAAGCCAAATCCAAGAAAAAGTGTCAGACAGGTGTACTCGAGCATCATCGGGTGAATGATTCAAGCTGCGTGTACCACCAGGCATGACATAGATTTTTCTGTAGGGATGCTGAGTCAGTTCACAAGCAGTATATGTGTTGAACACTGAAATCTGTGAAGATAGTCGTCAGAATCTCAGGAGAACTCAGTAGTATATCCTGCGCTACATCAGTTATCCAGATATGAAGGAAGGCTTTGGTGATGCCAGTTGGTGCTCAGGAAAGAAAAGTAAAATATCCACAGGAGGACATGACTTCTCCAGGGGTGGTGCTGCTATATCGAGGAAGTCGAAGAAGCAGTCTTTACTCTCAGAGTTTTTTGCACTATCAAGCTGCAGCAAGTAAAGCAGAATGGCTCTGGAAGCTCTTAGATGATCTTCCTATGGTTAGTAAACAAATTTGAGTGATACCGACATACTGTGAAAACCAGGAAGCTGCAGCAGTGGCATCTGTTCATTTCTTCAATGGTTTGAAGAGAACTATGTGGATAGAACACGGGACACTGAATGAACGCAGATTAAGTGGATTATTATAGTGCTTTAATGATCGGAGTCAGGTAAATCTGGCGAATCCGTTCATGATAGGCTTCAAGGGCCAGTACAGGACACTGAATGAGCGCAGCTAGTGTGGATCATTACAATGTTTCATGATCGGAGCCAGGAGGGTCTGGCAGATCCGTTCATGTAAGGCCTCCAGCGCCAGCTGATCCTAAGAACTATAAAGGAGGGTAGTACTCCATGTTACAGTGGCGTGATACCACAAGAGGGAGTGAACATCGGCTTTGGGTCATGTCACAGCGACGTAACATCGCATACAGTCAAGGACACATCATATATGGGCTAGGAGGATCTCTGATATTGTGTCTTTGCAATCCTACCATTTAGTTTTATGCTTTTAGTTCAAAGAGAAATCTACTAGGCATCTAGCTATTGGTTCAAGGGGGGCCATTTACTGGGAGAATATCAGTAATAGTGGATAGTCCTTAGAGACATTGAGGGGTTACGGACCCAGGACCAATGTTGTCTACTCCTTGTTCTTTGTATAGAACAATTTTTGTGGAATGATGGCTTCGACGTCTTAATGAGTTCTCGGACAAAGTGAATGTCCGGTGTGCTTTGCAGGAGGCACGTAGTATCAGCACTACAAGGGACTTGTATCCCATGCTACAGTGGCATGACACCACAGAGGTAAAAGATATAAATCCTCGACATAAGTCATGTCATAGCGGCGTAGCACCGCACATAGGCAGATAGCCTAATGTTGTAGAATTAAGAGTGGTAGGCAGTGAAGGACCGTGAGGCAACTCTATAGGGGGGTGAATAGAGTGCAGCAGAATAATCTACCCAATTTTAGATTATCAGAATGAAGGTAGTAGCTAACTAACAGTGTATACAAAGACAGTAAAGTAAACCAGTAAAGTAGAGAGAGAAAGCAAACACAAACACCAAGATGTATACCAGTTTTCTTCTGAGAGGACTAGTCCAGTCCTGAGAACTCAAGCTCGGAGTTTTATCCACTATAATCACCAATAGTGAATCACAAACTTTGATCCGAAGGCTTGCCACTTCTTTACACCACGAGGTTTAATCCGAAGTCTCACAACTTCACAGCTTAGAGAGAGTAACTGATGGAACAAAGCTCTTTACAACTCTAAAGACTTTTAAACCGAGATCGCACTTGGCACTAGGAAGGCTAGGGAGTTGCTCTTTGAGAAGAAAAAGTTAAGGCTTTAGAGGTTTGCTCACAATAGGATAGAAGACTAAAGAATGGTTGAGTGAGTAAGAATGAAGAATTTCAATCATATTTATATGGCGTAGGCAAACAGAATTCGGTCAGAATTCGGATGGGGTTTAATTCAAATTTTCAACCGTTGGGCCAAGAAATCAGGAGCTTATTGAACTGGTTGATTTCATACCAAAAGGGTAACCGAGTTCGGTCCAAGTTCGACATGAGTTCGGCCCGAGTTCGGTCTCTTAATATGGTAGACTTTGTAAATGAATGTGGCCTGATTTGGTGGATAGGTTCTTTGGTTCATTTGAGTTGACTAGCTATATGGGTATAGGTATTTAGGATTTGTCAGTGCGACTCAGCTTACATCAGTCCTAGACTCAAATAAATAAAATATTACATTTGAATAGACGTAATATAGACGACATATAATAGCAGTGTTGAGGCTTCAAATCGCGATATATCAATGTATGGTTTAGTTAACTATCAAAATCAAGTTGACTGAGACCGGATGGGCCAACAATCTCTCTCATTTTGATAATTGACAAACTATGAATGATACTGCAAGTCTTTGATATACAAGGCTCCCCCGTAACTGTGGAGCAGTTGATATGTTGAAGACAACGTCTGTCAAGTATCATCTTGTATGCTAGTATCATGTATGTCTTTCTCCCCCGTTGTCATTTGATCGAAATGGCATGCTCCCCCGAAATCGGTGAGATGACAAGAAAAAAAAGAAGAGTAAAGTGTATACAGGATAACATATAATGACAAAAGAAAATTTGCAATAAACTTTTATTCATTTGAAAAGAAAACATACAAAAACATATGTGTAGTGGAAACATCATAGTAAAGCATCTAAAAAAAACTTTTTAAACATTTAAACCATTAAGTAACTAGTTGTCATTATCTTCATCTTCATCATCAGGTTCAACTATTCTGTTTGGATCAAAGAAGTGTAAACCCCCAGATTTTTCAGGATTTTAAAAATAATTTTTTGGAATATTTTTACTAATTAAAATAAATATTTCTGGTAATAAATAATTATTGTAATTTTATTAAATATTAAACTATTATAAAAATAATATTTTTGGGTGTAAAATAAAATATCAGATATAGGATAATTTTCTGGAATTTATTGGATCACGGAACTATTTTTAAAGACCTAAAAAATTATGTTTTAATTAAACCAAAACAAACCAAAATAAACCGGATTGAACCAACCGGTTCAACCCTGAACCGAATCCTGAACCAATCCAACCCAAACCGGACCCAAACCCTAGCGGGTCGGGTCGGATCTAAAACCCGACCCGTACCCGCTAACCCGACCCACTAGCTATCTCCTCCCCGCTGCGACCCGACTGTTCAGCGCACCGCCGGCCGTTTCTTACTGCCGCTCCGGCTTCGGCCGCCTCGCCTCCGCCGTTCACCCGCTGTCTGCTCGCCTCCCAGCCGCGACCCCTCCGGTCCATCTCCCCCCAACCGTCGGCCACCACCACCCTATAAAACTCGACCAACCCCGCTCCCATCCACCACATCCACAACGCCGTCGGCCACCACCACTCCAGCTCCAGCCCCCGCCGACCCAGCTCTCCGGCGATGTCTCCGCCACCAGCAGCCCTCGACCCCGGTCACCCCTTCACAAACCCGCTGCCAACACCTTCACCATCACCAACAGCCACCACAGCCCCGGCCATCCACCGCCCCTCTCCGTCAACTCCGGCACCCCGATCTCCGCCGCCCCCGATCAGGTCTCCACCGCAGCTTCCCGGCGTTGACTCCGGTAACCCTGAAGACCAGCAGCCGCCACGGATCCCTCCCCCAGCAGCCGCAGCAGCGCAGTGCCTCGCCGGCCGTTTCTTAAACCCCCAGATTTTTCAGGATTTTAAAAACAAATTTTTAGAATTTTTAATTAAAATAAATATTTCTGGTAATAAATAATTATTGTGATTTTATTAAATATTAAATTATTATAAAAATAATATTTTTGGGTGTAAAATAAAATATCAGATATAGGATAAGTTTGACAAATTTGGAGAACATTGTCTCTGGCACATTGTTTGGTGCGAAGTGGGCTACATGTGGACCCCGTTTTGACCAGAAACTGTCACTTTTGTCCCTGTGTTCAAATTGGACTTATGGACAGACAAATCTAGCTATTTGATATCTTCTGAACCTGATGATAACGTTTATTTCAGCAACCGGAGGAGTACCTGCAAATCCCGCTGATACCAGAGCAGCAGTTGGAGTCCGAACCCCAGGCAAGTGTACCTTGCCAATCTTGCAGTAATTGTTACATGTTATTTCCTTGATTTATATGTTGTATTTGTTCAACCTAGGACCGTGTGACATTACTTAACATTCGAATAATATTCGGGTGTCAACGCCGTACGCGGAGTTGTGTAACGTCACCTAGAGATGGATATCGAAACCCTATACATTTTTCGTGCTTGCATTATCAAGTACGTCATACCACAGGACACCTGACACTATTTATGAGACAGAATCTTCCTGAGATATTCATGGTAATTTTTTATAGGTTACATGATTCGTGACATAGATATTGCATGTGCTTAGCTATCATTATAACTTGCTCTCAACTTGCCCTATCACTTAGCTGGTTATATAGTTTACCCTATTGATTCATTTATTATTGCACTGCATTTATTTAGCTTGAGTTATTCTTGTACCTTGCTATGTCCCCTGAGGACCTGGATCCGGATTATGTCCCCAGGTATAGCAGAGGAGTTCTATTCCGAGGTATATGGAGCAGGAGCAGGAGTAGACACCGGAGCTGAACCGATCCCGGAGGACGAGGTGATAGCAGAGGATTTTTTCTGAGTATTTGCTTAATCTATACTCAGTATATGTTATTATTAGACTCTTTCATTTCTGGTCTGTTGAACCATTGTATCAAACTCATTATCGGGTTGTTCCCCGAGTTATGTTTCATTGAGACTTGATATTGCTTTATATTTCTGATATTGATTGTATTTATTCCTGTGGATGAGATTAGTAGCATAGACCCTTATTGTTGTATTACAACTTAAGTACACCCTGATGGGTCCATTAAATTGGGTTTGCCCATCGGTGTGTGCTGCTGGTCATTGCCACGTGTCTAGTCCCTCAATTTTTTGGGACTGGGGCGTGACAAAAAGGCATCAGCTGGATTCAAATGTCGCTGAACATATGGGTGATCAATACGAAATCTTTGTTGATTTGGATTCCTGAGAATCGAAAAAGGTCCGGCTGGGTGCTTCGATTGGGTGTACTGGATATCTATCAAAGTGTTGCCAAGAGCCTGAGTCTGAAGAGTTTGGCGATGATCAGTAGCACGATTGCTTATATCTTCATTGTGGAAGCGATCACGCAACAGATTGAAAATAGACTCTAAGGTTTGCGGTTGTTCATCAACATGAGGGACGGAATCAACAGGATGAGTGTTGGAGTTTGATGATGAGTTATAAGGTAGAAGCATAGTTGGCTCAGTTCTCTGAATTCTATTGCGGTATAAAGGTTCCTCAAGATTTGGACAAGTATCCAAAGGAATGTCGAAATAGCTGAAAATGGTTGGCAAGTACATGGCGTATAGTAGCGGACGCCCTTTCTTACGATATTGAACCATTTGAGATAATATTTTCTAGGGAACATTGAAGTTAATGCCGAAATATAAGTGATATAAAGCTGACATTTCTAGATAAGAGACCTCATCAAAGTAAGTCTTCTTAGGTAGAAAAGTTAAAAAGATAATACGATGCATTACAAAGAAGTGATCATTCAAGTATCTAGCATAAAATTTTCCAGGTGGACATTCAAGAGGGTGACAAAGGATATTTTTGAAAGAATCTACCATGGTCGAATTGAACTTGCGTGATGTTGACTAAGGTTTGTCCATCAGCGGGAATGTGTAGGATTTCACCCAAGTCATTCGCATCAAATTCAATTGGAATACCACGAACTCTAGATAAAATAGTGTCATGTTCATATGTTAAGTTACAATAGAACATTTGAATAGCATTGGTGTAAATTTTGGTACTGGTTGTAACAAATCATCAAGTTGAAGTTTTTGAAGAATAGGTAGATAGTCTTTGTGTTGGAAAAAAAATCAATAGGATGGCCAAAACAGATGTGTTTCTGGGAGAAGTCATTAAACCAATCATTTAAAATTTCAAGGCTTCGAAAGGTGAAACCGTAGAATTCTCCTATGTTTGGCATAATGGGATAGAAAAGAGAGTCCAAAAAGGAGTCGATTTTCCTTTTAGGGGCCATTGGGAGGTGATATAGGAGGAAAAGCTAAGTTTATTTGTGGATGAGGGAATAAATGAGCAACGAAATGATCTATATATAGAGTAGCAGAAACTTAAATTAGGAAGATAATTAAATGACATAGCATATTCTGGAATTAAACTAACCGAGTTCGGTCCGAGCTCGGCCCGAGTTCGGTCCAAATTCTGTAGACATTTATTTTCAGAATCTCGATGTAACTTTAATCGATATTATGCCTTTCTTGATTTGATATAAATACAGAATAATAAGTGTTGAACTGAAATTGTACGTTTTCAAGAGTTTAAATCATCTCGGAGTAGCTGTAGAGGCCGGATCACAGCTAGTAGTGGTCATAAGACACTTAAATACCGTGTTGCTTAAGTTTATTTACACATTTTTGACATAATGTCCCTTTCGGCTTGTATCCAAAAAATTTAAAACTTTTGAAAAGTGTGACGAAAAAATTGTAAAGCATCTTATGATTCTTATATTTTATCAGAATCCAAAAGACCTAATTCTCGACGGATAAAGTTGAATCGATCTTCAGCTAAAGGTTTAGTAAAGATGTTTTCTAATTGATGTTCCGTGTCCACATACTCTAAACAAATATCTCCGTGTAATTGATGATCCCTTAGAAAATGATGACGAATTTTCTTGTGCTTAGTGCGTGAGTGACATACTAGATTTTTGGTGAGATTAATGGTGCTAGTGTTATCACAGAAAATAGGAATGTTCTTATAGTGCAGATTGAAGCCTTCTAGGGTTTGCTTCATCCACAAAATTTGAGCACAACAACGTCCTGCGACGATATACTCTGCCTCAGTTGTTGATAATACAACAGAATTTTATTTTTTGCTAAACCAGGAGACTAGAAACTTTCCTAGAAAATGACACGTACCGCTGGTGCTTTTTTGATCGACTTTGCATCCAGCAAAATCAATATCTGAGTAACCAGCAAGGTCAAAGAACATGATTTTGGGATATCATAAGCCTGCCGACAAAGTCCCTTTAAGGTATCTAAAGATACGCTTAACTACGCACAAATGTGATTCCTTAGGATTAGCCTGATATCTAGCACAAAGTCATACATCAAACATAATGTTTGGACGACTAGTAGTTAGATATAACAAACTACCAATCATACCTCTATACTTACGTATGTCTGTTGGTTTACTGCTTTCATCAAGGTCAAGCTTAGTGGATGTTGCCATTGGAGTTTCGATAGGCTTTACATTGTCCATGTCGAACTTTTTGAGCAAATCCTTCGTGTACTTAGCCTGATGGATAAAAGTTTCTTGTGAATCTTGTTTGATTTGCAATCCTAGGAAGAAAGTCAGTTCTCCCATCATGCTCATCTAAAATTCACTCTGCATATATTTAGCAAACTCGTTATTTAGCATCTCATTAGTAGATCCAAATATGATATCATCAACATATATTTGCACTAATAATAAAGAATCAGTAGAAGATTTTATAAAAAGAGTAGTATCAAATTTTTTTTTAAAAAATTGTTTCCAAGTAGAAAGAGGCTAAGACGTTCATACCAAGCACGAGGGGCTTGTTTGAGTCCGTATAAATCCTTTCGTAACTTGAATACGTGGTCAGGGTGCTTGAAATCTTCAAAACCAGGGGGTTGTTTGACAAAAATATCTTCTTTTATAACTCCATTTAGAAAAGCACTTTTAATATCCATTTGAAAAAGTTTGAAGTTATGAAAACTAGCAAAAGCGCAAAGCATTCGGATAGATTCAAGTCTAGCAACATGAGCATAAGTCTCATCGTAGTCAATACCTTCCTCTTGGTTGTATCCTTGAGCTACGAGACGTGCTTTGTTACGTGTAACTGAACCATCCTTATTTAATTTATTTCGGAAAACTCATTTAGTACCAATGATCGGATAATCATTAGGTTTAGGAACAAGTTTCCAAACTTGATTGCGTTCAAATTGGTTGAGTTCCTCTTGCATAGCAGAAATTCAAAATTCATCAGGAAAAGCCTCATCAGTATTTTGTTCTATTTGAGAAATAAAAGCAACATTTGCAATGATATCTCTATTTGAGTAACGTTTACTTACACCTTCCGATACATCACATTTTACCAAGTCTTTAGGATGATTTGTGGAAAACTTTAGTTTCCTTGGCAGACTTTCCGAATGACTTGTACTGTTTGTATCTTCTGATGTCTTGTTGGTTGCGGGTTGACTAACTTCATCGTCGCTATCGTTTAGTGCTTGAGTGTTGTGTTCATCAAATGTAACATTGATTGATTCTTTAACAGTCAAAGAGGTTCTGTTGAATACTCTGAATCCTTTACTTTTGGCGGCATAACCTAGAAAAATACATTCATCTGCCTTGGAGTCAAATTTTTCTAGATTATCTTTGGTATTAAGAATAAAATATTTGCAGCCAAAAACTTTAAAGTAACTAATTGTGGAAATTCTACCAAACCAAAGTTCATAGGGGGTTTTCTTCGATATAGGTCGAATAAGCACCATATTCAAAACATGGCATGAAGTACTTACAGCTTCAGCCCAAAAGTATTTCGGAAGGTTATACTGATTTAACATAACTCTAGCCATATCGCCAAGAGTTCTATTCTTCCGCTCTACAACACCATTTTGTTGTGGAGTTCTAGGACAAGAAAATCCATAAGAAAAATTATTTTTATTGCAAAATCTTTTGAAATCACTATTTTTGAATTCGTCTCCATGATCACTTCGGATACGAGTAATCATGAAACATTTTTCATTTGAACATTTTTCCAAAAAGTGACAAATTCAGAAAATGCTTTATTTTTATTTGCAAGAAAATAAATCCATGTGTATCTAGAAAAATCATCAACAATAACATAAGCATAAAGCTTACCGCCAAGACTGGCAACTCTACTGGGTCCAAACAAGTCCATATGCAAGAGTTGTAGAGGTCTAGAGGTACTTATAGAGTTGATTGATTTAAAGAAAGATTTAGTAGCTTTATTCTTTTCACAGTCAGCACATACCATATCTTTCTTGAAAGCAATCTCTGGTAAGCCTCTTACGAGTTTCTTTGTAGATAGTCTTGCAATAGTGTCCATGTTTGCATGTCCTAGACGCATATGCCATAACCAGCTGTCATCTTTGTTGGCGTATAGACATTTGCCTGCATTGTCAGTGTCTTCTGCAAGATAGAAAAAATATATATCGTCTTTCCTGATCCCTTCAAAAGATAACTTTACTGGTGGATCTTTCATAAATAGAACATTTGTTTTTAACGAAGTTAATATCATAATCATGGTCAGCTAGATGACTGATGCTGAGTAGGTTTTATTTTAATTTCGTTACTAGACAAACATCTTTAATAACAAGATAGGGAGGAACACATATATTACCATTACCAATAATGTATCCTCTGAGGTTATTGCCGAAGGAGACATAACATTCTTTCTTCATCGATAGAGTTACAAATAGGTTAGCATCACCAGTCATATGTCGCGAGTAACCACTATCGAGAATCCACTTGCTTCTAGCATGAGAGGGTTGGTCCACCTACAAAACGAGTTGTAGATGTAACCGTTGGTACCCATTTATTTGAGGGTCCTGCTGTGTTAGTTTTTGGTACCCATGCATAAACATTCATATATACTGACTTCCTTGTTCTACAGAATCTAGATATATGTCATTTCTTACCACAGTAGTGACATGTAGCTGTGTGATTGGTGCTTGGTGCAACATGATAAATATGATTGTGTGAAGCAGTTCTTTGTGATCTATATGGATAGAATGCATAATTGTGTGGGACATTTATTTGTGGTCTTCATGGATATTTATAATAGAATGCATGATTATGTTTGGTTCTATGTGCATGATGTATTCTGAACATATGATTGCAAGAACTGTTATGCATGTAGGTAGGATCATAGGTGTGAGTGTTCTTTTGTTTTGCTACGTGTCTCATGTTAGGTTGGATGGAGGTTTGTTCGACCTGCTTACCCAATCTAATCTTTAACTTTTTAGAGGTAGCATATACATGCAGTGAAAGCATATATTCTACGTGCAGCAATGGAATACTTCTTCTTTTCAGATTCAAGTTCTTCCTTAAGTTTAGCGTTCTCCTGAGAGCTCTTGTCAAGACTGGCACGTGTCTCGTGGAGGTTAAGCTTAAGTCTAGAATTCTCGTCTGAATCGTTAGAGGTATCATTTACTTTACTTAGTAGAGATGTTAGTCTCTCTATTTCATTCTGACATTATGGGACATATTTCTTAGCATGCTTGTACTTATTTCTAAGTTTCTTAAAATCATCTAGCAAATCACTAAAAGCATTACCTAGTTCATCAAAAGTAAAATCATCATAAGAGTTTTTATCAGTTACCTGATCAGCTAGCGCCATGAAGCATAGGTTTGCTGCTTCTCGAGGATTCTCTTCTTCGAATTCACTAGCTTCACTTTCGTGCCAAATACTAGTGTTTGCATATTTTCGTGATGATGTTCTTCTGGATGAGTAATTGTGGCGATTTTCTTTTCTTAGGGTTGGACAATCTTTCTTTATATGTCTTGTCTTCTTACAGTTGTAGCATATATGCTCTTCATCACTGTTGTCATTAAGCTCCTTCTTCTTTGATTTCTCAAGCTTTAGAAATTTTCTAAAGTTTCTGGTGGTCAGGGCAACTTTCTCATCTTTAGACTCATTGTCGTCGGAGTTATAGTTGGTGACCTTTTTGTGATGTGTCTTAAGAGCAATCGTCTTCTCGTTGGGAGTGGGTTCTTCAAATTTCTTGAGATCCAGCTCGTGAGTCATCAGCTTGCCCATGGGCATCTCGAGGGTCATCGTGATGAGATCATTCCCTTCTATGACTGCTATGGCCTTGGGATTCCAATTCTTGGTGAGTCCCCTGAGTACCTTGTGAATCTTCTCGTGATTGTTGTACTCCTTGTCAAGTGATAATAGAGGGTTGACGATGTCGAGGAATCTCGTAAACATTTGAGTGATCATCTCATTTTGCTTCATCTTGAATGCTTCATACTCTTGTGTTAGACGACTTATTTTTGATTCCTTCACTTGGGAGGTTCCTTCATGAGTGACCTCAAGAAGTTTCCATACTTCGTGCGAAGTTTCGCAAGTGGAGACCATGTTAAATTCAATTCTGTCTACAGCACATAATAGAGCGTTAATAGCTTTAGCATCAAGACTAGTTTGTTTATTTTCGGTGTCTATGTACTTATCATGAGGCTTCTCTACAAGGTTACCATTTATGACTATTCTATGTGGCTTCTTGTATCCTTCTACTACTACAGCCCAAAGGTCAAAATCAAGTGACTTTAGGTAGAAGCTCATACGTGTCTTCTAGTACGTGTAGTTAGTACCATCAAATAAGGGTGGCATATTTGTGGACTGGCCTTCACCATTGTTGGTGTGGATAGATCTAACAGTTGTCATAAGTCTCTTAGGATGTTAAGCCAAATATCAAAAGAAGGAGCTCTGATACCAATTGAAGGACCGTGAGGCAACTCTAGAGGGGGATGAATAGAGTGCAGCGGAATAATCTACCCAATTTTAGATTATCAAAATGAAGGCAGTAGCTAACTAACAGTGTATATAAAGACAGTAAAGTAAAAAAGTAAAGTAGATAGAGAAAGCAAACGCAAAAACCAAGATGTATACTGGTTTCCCTTTGAGAGGACTAGTCCAGTCCCGAGAACTCAAGCTCAGAGTTTTATCCACTATAATCACCAATAGTGAATCACAAGCTTTATTCCGAAGGCTTGCCACTTCTTTACACCACGAGGTTTGATCCGAAGTCTCACAACTTCACATCTTAGAGAGAGAGAGAGAGTAACTGATGGAACAAAGCTCTTTACAACTCTGAAGACTTCTAGATCGAGATCGCACTTGGCACTAGGAAGGCTAGGGAGTTGCTCTTTGAGATAAAAAAGTTAAGGCTTTAGAGGTTTGCTCACAATAGGATAGAAGACTAAAGAATGGTTGAGTGAGTAAGAATAAAGAATTTCAATCATATTTATAGGGTGTAGGCAAACAGAATTCGACCAGAATTCGGATGAAATTTAATTCAAATTTTCAACCGTTGGGCTAAGAAATTATGAGCTTATTGAACTGGTTGATTTCATACCAAAAGGGTAACCGAGTTCGGTCCGAGTTCGGCATGAGTTTGGCCCGAGTTCGGTCTCTTAGTATAGTAGACTTTGTAAATGAATGTGGCCTGATTTGGTGGATAGGTTCTTTGGTTCATTTGAGTGGACTAGCTATCTGGATATAGGTATTTAGGATTTGCCAGTGCGACTCAGCTTATATCAGTCCTAGACTCAAATAAATAAAAAATTATATTTTAATAGACGTAATACAGATGACATGTAATAGCAGTGTTGAGGATTCAGATCGCGATATATCAATGCATGGTTTAGTTAAAATCAAGTTGACTGAGACCGGATGGGCCAACATGCATCACTAAAAAGAGGTCGATGACCTCATGTTACAGTGGTGTGACACCACAGATGTAAAAGATGTAAATCCTTGACAGAAAGCCATGTCACAGCGGCGTAACACAGCAAGAAAATGCAAGGCTTCATGCTGTCAAACTACAAAGAGGCTGAAAACTCATGCTACAGTGGATGACACCACATGAGGAAGTGAACCTCGACTTTAGACCATGTCATAGCGGCGTAGCACCGCAAGGAAGAGCAGGTCTTCATGTCAAGGACTCTTTAAAAGAACTCACATATAGTGTATGGAAAGAGATACATGCCGTTTCTTGAAAGAAAAAAAAATTATAGACAACCAAAATACATACACCAAAACCAGGCGTGCACAAGGCCTTCAATGTGCAACTGGAAGCACAACTGATGTCATTGGGTGAGTGGAAAAGAATTGCAGCTATGGTGCATAATTCAAGACTTAGTCCATTCTTGTATCATATTGTTATTCGACCCATGCGGAAAGATTTAAGTCGAAGCGACATCTATCCTAATGCATGATGAACAATCACTGTGGGGAACGCTCAAACCGTATATATTGAGATATGTGAGATATTGTTGGTGTTATTTCCTTTGGACTAGTAAAGATAGTCCCACATTGGCTACACCACCAAGTGGATATCTCATTATAATACTTTGTATGAGTTGAAGTGCGCACATGGGGTGTGGTGAGACACATGGGTGCCATGTGGGAGTATTTTTCTAGGAGGAAAAAGTATTAACTCCTCATGAAAGCATTTATGCTTTTTGCCATGCTCTTGGAATTATTTCCATAGGAGCTAAGCGACTCGGACTCGGACGCAAAGTGGCACTTTATTGGCGCACTTTGCACTTAGCACATCAGCATCGTCGCATGGCACTTGTGCGCACTTAATGCGCTCATGCGCTCTGATATGGGCGAGTTGCATGCGCGATCGCATGCGCGGCCGCATGCATGGCCGCATGGGCTGCTGCTTAGGCTGCCGCATGGGTTGCTGCTTGGGCTGCCGCATGCGCTGCGGTTTGCGTTGCTGCGTGAGCAGCCGCATATGAGGTTACTTGTGTGGCCGCTGCTTTCAGATATTTTTGAACGGTTATGGAATGATATGGATAGTTATTCAGATCCTTTTTTGTGGGATTTGAAATTAATTCGTGCCTATCTTTTAGGAATTCGCAATTAATTTGTTCCTATCTTTCCGTAACTTATGGGCGGCTAGGGTTTCCACTATCTCTCTATAAATGCTCTCTTCGTGCCTCTTTGAGAACTTATTTCGAAAATCAGGAGACGAAGAGAGTTGTTGCTGCCACCGTCATTGGAGTACAAGAAGTTCGTGCGAGTCCGGAAAAGATGTGACGGCGAACGTTCTAAAAGTTCTACGTGAACTTACTGGTTCTTGGAAGCAGATCGTGTGGGGGCGAATCTTGATTTGAGCAACGGTGATCTTCATCACCCCAGCAAGCAGATTTTCTTCTTCTCCTTTCAATTCTCTTCTGCTAGTTGTAATTCCGTTATGTCCGTCTGCAACTGCGAGTGCAAGGAAGAACGTGAAGTTTGTTTTTTCTGATTCATTTGTAATCTTGAGAAAAAGATGTAATCGGGATCTTTATATAGTTATTCGTGAAAATCGAGAATAGACAGAGTGAAAACTTTTGTATAAATCTCTGATCTCGACCACGCGTTCTTCCATCTTTGGTTAAGTCTCGAGAATAACATTGTTCATGTTTTGCAAGTTTGAGGGTGTTGGTTAACATAGTGTTGATTGTATTTTTCTGTAATTTGTACTTCCTGTGTCCCTTAATGTTGTGGGTTTTTTCTTATAGACTTTATATGCCCTTCAATTCTCCAGGTTTATGTTAGTAGTGTAATCTGCAATTAATCCAGACTGACACTTCTGCGACTTTGGTGATGTGATTTAAATTAAACCTCTCCAACTAATAAACATGACCATAAAAGAAAGAAAGTAGGAAGCAGTGTTAGAGGAAGAATTAGGTATGGAAAGATCAGTGTACTGTAGAACTAATGATTAGATCAACTGGGGGACCTTTTATTTGTTGAAAGCACACCAACCTCGATGTCAATCTTCATTTTTCTATCTCGAGTTCTAATCTACAAAATTACGGAGTTTATATAAGTTGTCGAGTGTAGACATGATTGCAACAAATTGTAAGATATTTAGGCCCGCATTAAAAAAAAAAAAAAAAAAGGTCAAATTATTTCAAGTTTACGCAATTATTTGGTCCATGTTGGTTGTGATTAATATCCTCTTTTATACTGTTTACAAATTGATTGATGTGCTACCTGAAAAAAAAAAATTGTATTGTATAAAATGGAGTTGCAAGCTCAAATCATTTTTGATGTTTAATTGTTCAGGATTATATTCTTAATAGTTTGTTGACATTTTATTTCATCAACTCAATAGTATAAATATTGTATAAATCCGAAATTCCTTAATAGTACACTGTAACTCCTGCTGGCCCAATGGTAAAATTCAAGTAAACATTGAAATTGAGATAATTGTAAAAAAAAAAAATTCCTTCCTTTGTCAGAATACTATTATAGACTCATAATTACAGTGTACTGTAGGAAGTTTAAAACTTGTATTATCTATTAACTCTGTATTAGCATGTGCATGTCAACTATATATATAATGTGTGAAAATTTAGGCTGCAGTAGTACACTGTACTGTAATATATATCTACGCTGTTCGAAAAGCTGTTATAGTAGATAAACACACCCAGTGTAGTATAGTGGTGAGCATTAGGTTTTTGACCGAGATTTCGGTTCCATTTCGGTTTTAAAAATACTATCAAAAACCGAAAACCAAATAAAACTTATATAATTATATCATTAATTAATTATTTTTAATTTTATACATACTTAATAATTAAAAAGGGCTAATTAGCCTTTAGATCCTGAATTTTATATCGGTTTAGAGTTTAGGTTTAAAATGTCCAGTTGGAAAGTTTAGACCCTGAATTTTTATTTTTGTTTTTAGTTTTTTAATTATATCCTCATTTTCAACATAAATTTATTTTGCATTTATACTCATATTGAGGTTAAAATGGAAACAAAATGATACAAAAAATAAAAATTTATGATCTAAACTCTCACGTTGGACATGTCAGGATTTAAACTCTAAGTTGATATAAAATCCAAGGTCTAAATGCTATTCAGCCCAATTAAAAATGTATATATTTTTTTGTATATGTTTTAAAGTCTAATATTGGTAATTTAATAACAAAGTCAAATTTTGGATCCAACTTTAAAATACAATAAATATTGTATAAAAATTATATTTTTTTAATATAATTTATTCACCATTTCAATTTTAGATTCAGTCCATTAAACAATAAAAAATAGTCCAATCGAACAAGCATATAATTGATTATCGGTTCGATTTCGGTTATAGCTTATTTTGGACATTTAGAATTTTTTATTTATTCGATTTTGACTATTTTAGTTTGATTGAAACCAAATAAACCGATATCACACTAATGTATACACAATAGAGTAGCATTGTGCATGGTGTGTCCAAAAATAGAGTAGCTTCATCGAGAGTGAATAAATAAACTTAACAGAAATTTTCATCCAAAGGGACGAATTTTTTTGAATTTGTGCGTAAGAAAATTTTTGGAAAAATTGCATATAAAGGAACATCTGGCCAAGTAAGTTGACGGGTTGGGAGGGGAGGACCGCCAACTGAGTTGGCGGGTGGGAACGAGAGTGGGAACGAAAAACGGAGATATTTTTTTATTATCTATCTATTATCTATACTAGTAAATTTGCACGTATCAATATTTTTTATGATAATATTAAAAAAATAAACTTATATTTAAATTATATTCAAATATTTTTAAAATATTTTTATGATATTATTAAAAAAATATAAGTTTATTTAAATTATATTCAAATATTTTAAATATAGTTTAAATTATAAGGGTTGGTACTAGACTTATTTTTATGATATTTTAAAATTTTTTTTTTTTTTTTTGATTTGGAGCCAAAGAGGGTACAACTAAAAAAAACGAGACAAGGGTTGGTGCCAAGAGGAGATATTTTTTATCTATACTAAAGTAAATTTGCACTTTTTTTTATCTATACTAAAATAAATTTGCACATATCAATATTCTTTATAATATTATTGAAAAATAAAATTTTATTTAAATTATATTCAAATATTTTTAATATGATTTGATTTATGAGGTGTTTTGTGCCAGGCTTATTTTTGTGATATTTTTAATATCTTTTTTTTATTTGGAGCCAGCCAGATTTTTTTCTTTTTTTTTTTGTATGCCTGACAACAATTCGCTTGGCAAATAAGCGCGCGCGCGCGCGCACACACACACACACACATATATATATATATATATATATATATATATATATATATATATATATATATATATATATATATATAAACTTTAAATAGATATTATCTCTATTATTATAATGTTGCTTAGGACTGGCTAAAAAAACAGTCGACTTAGCAGTAAAAAACTAACTACCCACGAGTATATCATCAATTAACAATATAAAAAATAAAAAAATTAACTACCGTGTGGGTTCTTATGTACTTGAAAAAAAAAAAATTTAAACCACTTAAACATTTAAAAACCACTTCAACATATAATCCATCATAAATTATATTCAAATTAACAAGAAGATATTATCTAATTAAACACATATCCAAAATTTTAAATAAATAATTATAATTCAACTATATTCAAATCATATTTAAAATATTTAAATCAAATTTAAATAAAATTTTATTTTTTAATAATATTATAAAAAATATTAATACCTATAATAGATAGGTAAGTGGACAGTCCCTCCCTCCAACCTGCCGTCCCTCCCTCAAATGTAATTTCTCCAAAACTTTCTTTTTCCGACGCACAAATTCAAGAAATGTTACTCCAAAATATTTTTCTGATGCACAAATTCATAAAAAATTATCCCTTTGGACGGAAATTCCTGTAACGTTAACAGACTCTTCCGTTCTTCATTACAGGATTACAGGGAGCAACAACAAAATAATAACAGTAACAATAAACCCAAAAAAAAAGCCACCATCCCCTTAGATATGTAAACAAGAATCCTGAGGGTATTTCCGTCAAACCAATCATGCCCCCCACCCTCCCCCCCCCCCCCCCCCCCTCGCCCCTTTTTTCTCTCTCTCTCTCTCTCTCTCTCTGCTACGCTAAGCTAGTAGTACCCACCACCACCAACTGTTCTACTCTTGCCCCCGCGGCGGGACGTCGCTGAGATGGAGGCGGCCGCCAGGGAGCAGTTGTCGGTCGCGGCTCCCTCCTCGTCCATGAAAATCTGGCGGCAGCGGCACTCCTCGCTGCAGAAAGCCCGATCACCTCTGCATGCAATACTTGTTTAATTTTAGAGTCTCGTATATATAATATTTAAAAAGATTATTTACGTTAACTATTTTTATGTTTGTTAGATATTTCTATTTTGAAACTATTTACAAGTAAAAATATTAAACATAAGAAAAATAGTTAGTGTTATATCTTTCTATAAAAAATATAAAATATAGAAATATTTCGTGTAATTAATTTCAAATTAGAAGTATTTCGTATAATAAAAATAAAACCTAAGGATAGTTAACTTGAATAATTCTATTTAAAATTTATACTTGTGTCTTCATGTTATCCAGAATATGATTTAGATTTCGTCGTGACGGTTGACTTTGACTGGCCATTAGATCAGATTCATTTAAATTTTCATAATATATTTTTTTTATATGCATAATATTTATATTCAAAATTTATATTTAGCTTTAAGGTCTTGAGTTTAGATCTCAATCTTGGATGGCAAATCCATGTAAACCGTCATGAGCACGACGGAAACCTTATTTTATTTTTATAATACAAAGACCTAAACATAAATTTAAAATATTATACGATAATCTAAAACTAAATAATCCTACTCCGTTACGTTTCAAAAAAATTGCTTAAAATATAACGTCAAATCATATTATATATCTGATATGCATAATCAGAGGTCATGTCATATACCAAAATTTTGTCCTATACACATTTATGGAAATGAAAAAAACAAAACAAAAACAAAAACAAAAAAAACAAAAAACTGGGATTCACGCTTTCAGTTGTTTAAAGTGCATGCTAGCTAGTCCGATCGGTCCTAATCTATATGAAAGAAACATATCATGTCACTGCAGCATAAGTTCAACATTAGTGACGAGAGAATTGAGGATTATATATTGTTACTATTTATGGTTTAGACTAGCTAGGTACCTATACATGTAGATGTCTTTTCCGTCGAGGAGTCGTTGCCGGCAGAGGTAGCAGCGGTCCAGGAACGTCGGCTGGAGAGGAGAGGGAGGGAGGGAGGTGGTGGTGGTGGTGGTGGTGGTGTTCTTCTTGATGAAGAGGGTGGCCTTGCTGATGATCTGGGGACATTTTGGGAAGGTTTTCTGCTGGCTTTCCAGAAGTACTCCCAAGCCCGCCATCTGTATGTATGTATGCAGTATATTAATTACTCTATATTTTTAGTAAGCGGTGTGGGAGTGTTGGCTGTTCTCTGAGGAGGGAGTGGCGTGGCTTTAAGGAAGAGGAGGCCGAGGTGTAGTGCTCCGCTGGAGCAGGATTAGGTTATTAAAACTCTTGGATTGATGGGAGAGGTGGTGTCTTTAGCGTGGGATGTGCTCACTCTCCGGTGGAAATCTTAATGTCTTCTTTCTCATTCTTATTCTTATTTGTTGTAGTAGACATAATTTCAAAGTTGCGTTGTTCTTCCCAAGCTTCTTGTTATATGTAAATCGACAAGAATTTACATTTAGTACATTGTCAGCAGAGTACGAAGATTAATTTATCAGTGGTTAAGGATAATTACCACGTGTACTTTTTTTTGCTAACAATCCAGTTTCGTACATGTGCGCTAGTGTGGATCATTTAGCGGCCCCAACTCACCACGAATGAGGGGAGAGGGGGACATTTTTCTTCTCCGATAGCAAAATGATATATCACGTTTGTACTGTGCTTCTCTTGTTCTTACTGTGTTACTGCCACGTGGTAAACTTGATCCACTGAATAATTTTTTCAATAGAAATTCTATACTCCAATAAAGATGGCACAACTAATGAACACAAATACAAATACGTCGTTATAAAACGTCGCTAATTTAAAAAATTTAGCGATTCTAAAAATAAACGTCGCTAATTTAAAAAATACGTCGTCATTGTTTTTTTTTTATTTAGCGATATTCGGCGACGTATTTATCGATGCTGTTTATTTTTTAATTAGTAATATTTTTAGCGACATCTTTAATGTTGTAAATATTTTTAATTAGCGACGTTTAGCAACGTTTAATTTAGACGTCGTTAAAAAGTTAATATAGGATTTTGAGATTTTTATTTCTTCCATTATCTCGATCTCCCCCCCCCCCCCCCCCGACTCTGACGACCACTTTCGGCAACCCTTCCTGCTATTTAGTTTTTTTAGAACCTACCCAGTCTATACACAATTTAAACTTATATTTTTCAATAGAGCCAAACAGTAACCAAAAATAGTTCCGGCTAAGACAATGCCCTCCCTCTCATTGGCCCTTGTCAGTTGGCAATACCTCATGTTCTTGCTCTCTGTATCATATCATTCAATAGAAAAAGTCTCTGGTACTAAGATTCGTCTTAACGTAGCTAATATCAATCAATTATCAAAGCTAAATTAAGTCTATTCGATACGTGGTATCTTGGGATCAACTTAAAAGTCCAATTGATCCAAAGTAACCGGTAACATATATATATATATATATATATATATATATTAGTGTTGAACACGTAAATGAATCTATTATCATTAACTAACTACACGAACGTGACAATGTTGTCTTCCTTTTCAAGTAAGTATTTTCTTGTCAATGTTATTGTCATCTTTAATTAAAATTATAAGAAACGAAAAGTTACTGGATAATGTTGGACACCTGAACGAATTTTATTTCCAACCAAACTTGTCGAATTCACACTTTGCTACAAACAAAATACGTGCACATTATCTGCAGGATCTCACTTTGGTGCGAGAAAAAAAAACCATTAGAGAGAAGCATGATCATAGGCCAACCCATTTAGTGTATTTCTAGAAAAAAAGCAAATGATTACTTTAGATATTATCTTTTAGTTTTTATATTCTCGTCATATCTAAATTAACTTGGATCTTATATACAATTTCAAATGGTTATTAATTTCTATATTTTAGTTTTTTTTATTTTAATCTATTCTTTGATTTTATTACAGTTGGTATTTTAAAGGTTAAAAATTTTATCTTATAATTTATCTTCTCAAATCTATTTTTTTATGTTTTATTTTTATATCTTTAGTTTTTCTTCTTTGAAAAATTATTCCAATCCAACCTAAACTTAATTCAATCCAATTTCAAATAGTTACCAACTTTTAACTAACTTTTATCTCTAGTAGAGAGATATAATATATGGAACGATGTATTTTATTTTGTTGTTCAAGTTGTAAGTCAATTCGATATCCTTTACTCAGCTGTTTGAGAGCCAATGTATCTATTATGAATTATCTATTTTGAGAGCCTATGTATCTTTATGAAATGTTGTATTGTTTTTAAAAATATATATATATATATGTGAAAAAATATTCGGGACCGTTGAGATGCAATTGGGGAATTCCCTCGATTGGGAAGTAGACATGTGCGATAATACTTGAATTGAGAAGTATAGAATTACGAGCGATGACTCAAGAAATATGAAAATATAAAAGATGATGTGTTGCGTAGCTATTTCAAATTTTTGTTATCATGCATGTTATATTTTAATAAATAAGTTGCACATAGTCATGAATAACTTGTGCACAATATTTAGTTCATCGAACGGTATGCATGACCACGAAAATGATTCAGCCTAGGAGAAATATGGATAACAGGTGCTGATGTATAAGCATGTACGTGTATTTCAGGATCTTCAATGGGCCTCATTGTTGTCATGTCCCGGTTATGCAAAACAAAAAATCGTCACTGAACATGATGTCGTACAAATCTAATAGTACTTATATAAGGCAAGAACAAACACAATCAATAAATCATCTTAGAGATAAAGTCATTGCAGTGGAAAATAAGCATAAAAGTTTATATATACAAGATATACAAAATGACTATCTTTATTGATAATTTGCAACAAAATTTACATGCCATGAAAATAAGAGCTACTTCACTGAATAGAACATGATATTGCTTGCAAGTATTAGAAAAGAGAAAAAAATATATGATAATAAAATAATAGGATAAAGATTGGAATTATTCTTGTATTTCTTCTGCCTTAAATGGTTGAGCTTTATACAGAATGACAAAAACTAAAGATAAGAAAAAGTAACAATGGAAAACATATACTCACTACCTATCCTAACAATAGCAATATCTCCAATAACAATAACTAACATTATCTCCAATACTCCCCCTCAAGTTGGAGATGGAGATCAAGAATGTCCAACATGGGAAGGAGATTACTAAACGGCTGACGACCTAACGCCTTGGTGAACATGTCTGCCGGTTGCTCCGCGGAAGGAAGATGAGAAGTCGCAACTGTGCATGTAAGGACTAAGTCACTAACTAAGTGACAGTCGATCTCAATATGCTTGGTGCGCTCATGAAAGACAGGATTCGCAGCAATGTAAAGAGCAGCCTGACTATCGCAAAAGAGTCTATCCAGAGTAGAATGCGAGACACCAAGCGACCGTAGGAGCAATCGAAGCCACAAGATCTCACAACACGCGCTGGCCATAGACATGTATTCGGCTTCTGCAGAGAACCGAGATACAGTGGGTTGCTTCTTGGTCTTCCAAGAGACAGGTGAGAGCTCGAGTAATGAAATAACGGTCACAGATCGGCGAGTGCGAGGGCAGGCAGCCCAGTCCGAATCATAGTAGGCCGTAAGTATGAGACTGCTTGCACTTGAGAGATGTAAACCCTGACCCGGATGCCCCTTCAAATACCGAAGAACACGTAAAGCTGTTGTCCAGTGTTCCTCCTTCGGCTGATTCTGTAAACCCCCTAAATTTCTCAAATTATTAAATCTTGGATTTTTTCCAATTTTCTGAAATTTTCTGGGAATTTTCTGTAATTAAAGTCAAGGTTTTCAATTAATAAATGATTTTTAATTGGCAATAAATAATATTAAAATATCATGAAAATAATATTTTTGGGTGTAAAATGAAAAATTGGACTTAGGGTAATTTTTCTGGATTTTTCTGGGCCTCAGAACTATTTTTAAATACCTAAAAACTAAATTTAATTAATTAATTAAATTAAAACTATTTTTATTATTATTATTATAATTATTATTATTACTTATATTTTATTTATTATTTTCTTTCTTTTTCTTCTGGGCCGGCCCGGCCCAGTGGGCCGAAGCCCAGCCCAGCCCAGCTACCCAGCCCGCCTGCCATTCGGGTCGGGTCGGGTTCAGCCGAACCCGACCCGCCGTCAGCCCGACCCGCCCGCGTGCACAGTCCCCCCACGTCCCGCGTCCCACGCCGGCCGCCGCGCGCAGCGCCGCGCGTCCCGCGCCCACGTCGCCCCGATCCGCCTTGGCCGGCCCCCTGCAACCGCCTGCTCCTCTTATAAAACCCCGCCCGCCTCCAGTTTTCCCCCACACCGTAACCCTAGAACGCCACCCCTCTCCGCCCAGCAGCCGCCCTCCGCCGTCCACGGCCACGCCCCGACGAAAACCCTAACCCTAGCCCTAATTTGAGATTCCGTGTCGGACACGACACGGACACGTCTCGACCCTAATTTTCGGGTCCCCTTCAGGTACGCGTAACTTTCGCCTCGTAGCTCCGTTTCCAATTCCGCAAATTGCGTTGTGAAGCCTGTATGACCCTCTCGGTGTCCGGACAAACTGTTCGGGACATCGCGTCCTGTGGTGATCGCACACCGCGATCCAAAAACAGGAAAACCAGACCCTATTTCACCCCCGGAACCGAGTACGTCCCGCCAAACGGGACGACTTGGTCGCGTGCGGTCTTCGCAGATACGTACGCACCGTCGATACGGACGTGTGAGTTTTCGCGGAAGCTGATTCGGGTGTGCGTGCACACCGGAATCAACGCGTATCCGCGGACATCACCCCGTATCCGGCTTTTCTGCAATTCACCCTAACTTTGTGCACACTCGTCAGATCGAGACGAAACTTGCGCCATCGGACTCGTAGCGATACGCTGGTCCTGTGGGTCAAGTTTGGTTCGATTCTGAGAACGTTGACGAAATCGCGTGTCGTGGGCCCCACAGGCCCCGCTCGACGGGCGATTTTGTGTTCGGCTCATCGGAATCCAAATCTGGAAGTTCCGTTGGGTTCGTATCAGCGTTCCTGACCTGTTGACACTAAGTTTGGTGAATTTAGAGACCTTTGACCCGGACGCGTTTTTCGGTGCAAAGCGGGCCCACCGGCGGACCCCGTTTTGACCCGAAACTGTCGTTTTTGCCCTTGTCTCCAAATTGGACCCAAGGACAGGCGTTTCTAGCTATTTGACATCTTCTGAGAGTGATGGTAATGTCTATTTCAGCTTTTGGACTCATCTCTGGACTTTTTTCCCAAGAACTAAATTAACCAGATCCAAACAACAGGCAAGTACCTGCACTTCAAGTTAATCTTTATATTGTGATAATTAAATTCCCTGCTCTACTAGTACTCTTGCTGATTACACGTAGTGTTAGAATACTATATTTCATGTCTTGAATATTGGAATTCATGTCTTGTTCTTCATGTCGGGTGGGAGAATACTGAAAGGCATGTAGTTTACCCTTCCCCTTGCCGTGAATAATAGCTGTTGGTACACGACTGTCCATCAGCCGGATCTCGATTATTCGTGACTAATAGCCGTTCATGACGGCCGAATTAGCCTTATAAACCCCTGCATGCCAACTAAGTATTCTAAAAATAAACACAAGTTTCATACAGATAACTTCTGGTCATGTTATATTCTTGCTGACTGTGTAGTTTTTTTTCCTGCTCGTTTACTTCTGTTTTCTCATATTCCTGTTTATAGTTTTGACTCTGAGATATTAACTTTCCTTTATGCAATTTTCTTAACATGATATTCAATGTTTAATTGTCATAAATATTTAGTTTAACATTGTTGTGCACTGTGTACTTTGCTCCTTTCCTGACTGGATCTGTTGATTTAGGCGATGATGAGGATCTTGCCCCTACTTATTATGGTCCTTATGAGGGTACAGATGATACCTATGAGGAGCCAGAACCCACCCAGGAGACCCCTGCTGCAGAGTAGCTAGCAGTAGCTATCTTTTATTTTGTTTCTTATCTTATTTAATCGGGTTTGTCCCCGATTTCATTTGAAATTCCTGTATTAAACATTTGAATTGTTGTCACATTTATTTCAGTTGCAAGTTTTAAGTTTCTATTCTCATTATTATCTTGCCTATGTTAATTGTGAATGAGTTAGACTAGTTAGATGGATTGACCTAGACAGCGTACTACCGCCGACTCTGCGGCGTAGGCTGGACGTACCCACGTACTCGTGCCCGAACTTCTGGGTGCGGGTCGTGACAGATTCATAAACTGGGATAAGGTATGAACAGCGAAACTCAACTCTGATCTCGTGATTGTGAGGTAGTTGAGTCATCCAACAAGACGACGATAGTTATCTGGGCACAAAAAATTTGGACCAGAGGCGGTTGTAAGCTGGTGATTGGGGTCAATAGGCGAATCAATGGGCTTGGAACCGAGTAGACCAGCTTCAACAATAATCTCGAGGGCATATTTTCGTTGAGACACGAAAATGCTTGATGAGTTACAAGCAATTTCTAAACCAAGAAAGTACTTAAGAAGACCAAGATCCTTCATATGGAAACAAGTGCTCAAGTAATTCTTGAAAGATGATATAGCAGAAGGATGGTTGCCCTTAATAATCAAATCATCCATATATATGAGCACGTGAAGAACATTACCGTGTCGTTGTAGTGTGAATAAAGAATAATCAGCATAGCTCTGTTGAAAGCCGAATTGATGAAGCACATCAGTAAGCTTCGAGAACTAATTCCTAGGAGCTTGTCGTAGGCCATAGAGTAATTTTCGCAGACGACAGACTTGCCCTGGAGAAGCCTGCGAGTAACTCGGGGGGGGGGGTGTCATGTAAACAAATTCATCCAAGTCCCCATGGAGGAAGGCATTATGAACATCCATCTGATGCATCTCTCATCCACGTATGGCAACTACAGAGAGAAAGACCATAACAGTGACCATCTTCCCAACTGGAGCAAATGTCTCATTGAAATCAATGCCTTCAACCTGCTTGTTGCCAAAAACGACGAGACGAGCTTTGTAGCGCTCAATATCTCCATTAGATTTGTACTTGATACGATAGACTCGCTTACAGCCAAAAGCTTTCTTGCCTGCAGGCAAGGATGTCAACTCCCATGTCTGATTTTTGTCAAGGGCATCTGTCACGACCCGTACCCGGTGTAAGGATACTAGTCGGAAACAACGCCCAGCCTACGCCACAGAATCGGCGGTAGAACGCTGTCTAGATAGTCTATCTAATGTAATAAACCACCAATAATGATAGAATACTCAATCACAGAACTAAGATAGAATGAGCACGAATCAGATAAGAATAGAATAGTCATCATACAACTCATGAGTTTAAAAATAATACATCAATGAGTCTGAAGAGCAACAAAATAAGCTGGAGACAAATCCAGTACAAAAGAATACTACAGTACTACAAAGCTACAATTCCAGGGTCAACTGTCTCAGTTGGGATAAGTCCCTCTTGAGCCAGGGTCTCTGAATCTAAACCCACAACATCCTGGGGTCCATAATAGGTAGGCTACTCCTCAGTGTCATCTGGAAAAATATATTCAGTCAGGAAAGGAGCAGAGTACATCTCTAACAGCAGTTCTAATCCATGATAAAAACTATGTAACAGTAAATAGCTGTGGATAAACAAGATGCACAAAATAGATACAAGAGATATATAGACAATAAGGAAATACTGGAAAGAAATACAATAATGAACAATATGCCAATGAAACAATAATACTAATGACTAAGTGTGTGAGTACTAGCTTAACATGTGATCGGCTTGGGCAAGATACAATGCGGCCTGGCTAATCATACGTGCGGTGCATGATCAACACTATTCGCTTACCAATACTTTATTCAATAGAAATTTGATCACATATCTATACTAATACTCCCCACCCCCAACTGGTATAATAGATCCAACCACGGTATGCTATGGCACTAGATTCCCCAAGAAGAGAGCGACTCCTCCCGAAAATCGGTGTCTGTACATGTACAAGATAACCAATGAAACAATACTTGCATCATGTACACCATATACCAAGGAATAACATCTCATGACGAGATCCGGATATACCAATCCGTGTAACCATAGTGTCGAGAGAAACATGTAAATCTACACTAGATACAACGAACATAGAGGATATCATAAATGAGAAACTATCAGAGAATGTACTCGCCTGAAATCCAAAGAACAGTCTCACAGATGTCTGACTCGGTACCTCGAAGACCTAGATATAGAATACCACATTAATACAAGGTCCCGGAAAGAGAACAAGTCAAACTAGTCAACTTCTAGGTCAAATAAATCAATTCTAAGTTAAAAGTCAACTATGGTCAACTCTAAAGTCAACTAAAGTCAAACATGGTCAAACCAAGGTCAACCTCTCAAGACATCTATATAAATAATATAGAATAAAAATACACAATTAGGAATCAAGGTCTTGATCCCAATTGGTACCCACACAAAGTATAAATAATATACACTCTAATATAAAGTATATACAAACCAATATTTATACAAATAATATAATATATTACTACTAGTATTATACCTCACAAAAGCACATATATATATAAGATATATAAATCAAAATACATATATATATAAAAAAACAATTTAATAACTATATACTTATATATATATATATATATATATATATATATATATATATATATATATATATATATATATATATATATATATATATATATATATACATATAAACTTACATAATTAAATATCAATAGTTACATAACACATGCACATATTAATGTATGTATTTTACATGGCTAGAAGTACACATAAAAATATATTCATTAATATACAAATAATTATATAATAATTATAAATAATATAATTACACATTTAAACACATAAATATATTTTATAAAACATTTATATATAAATTATTTTATTAACATAAGTACATATATAATTGCATGCAAGAAAGCTACATACATATATTTATACACCACATTAGAACACATAGAAATATATAGATCTATGCAACAATAAATACCATAATAAATATACTAAAATAAATATATAATATCTATATATATTTACTAATTATAAATGAAAAATTTAAAGCATAAATAATTAGATCTACACATAAACACACCAAATTGGAAAGTTTTACACCGTATCCCACTAGATCTAGGATACGCATGTGACACGAGTCCAACACAAAACCAAATGTACCCCGAAGGACACAAACAAGTCACAAATAATATTTATGAATAAATCAAAGTGTCAAAAGTAGATCTATGTGTCCGTGTCAAAATACGACATGTACAAAGCCCCGTGTCGGAGGAAAACCCCCAAAATGACACGTATCACCAAATAGTTGGGATACGAACCACATGTACCCAAATATGGACACGACACAAGCCCCAAACACATAAGCACATGCCCAGTTGATCTATAGGATCAATTGACACATACAACAAAATGTAAATTCGGAATTCCAACAAAATTGACACAAAAAGCATCATAACTTTCTCCATGGGTCTCCTATGAACACAAAACAAAGTCCTATGGGTAGTACATACATATGGGTTAATTTTACATGATTAAATCTCAGATTTAGAAGCTATTTTAATGGGAAAAACTGAATTATACCTATTGGGAGATGGATTCCCAATGAAACCTCCAATTGAGATGAACTTGCTTCCAAATTATAGATCCTTGCTCCTCTTTGTAGATCCTTGCTTCCTCCTTCTAGATCCTTGCTTTCTCCTTCTAGATCCTTTCTTCTCAACTTTCTAATGGTGAATTGGGAAGAATTTGGAATGAATTTGGTAGGAAATTGGAATGGGAATGGAAAGAATTTGGAAGTGGGGAATTCTAGATCTAGATTTGGAATGAGAATGAGAGGAGAGAGAAATTTCTCCCCCTCTAATATAGGCCGACCATGCCCCTTCCCCAAGCAATTGTAAAATGTCCAATGTACCCCTTGGGGCCTCTCATGAAAAAATAATTAAGGAAAGAAGCTTCTAGTCTAATCACTTAATTATTTTAATCCATCTCCTTAACCATGGGCTTTCTAAATGGGCCGAGTCTAACTATTTAATTCATGTTGGTCCATGGGTCCAAACTACACTAGTTGGGTCCACTAAAATAAGTCCAAAATAATTAAATAACATCCAACAACCATTAAATAATACAACAAAAATTATTTACCATGCACAATATTTATTTAAATAGGAAATTACTAAAATACCCTTTTTCCTAAAATGTGGTAGTGACAAGTCTACCCTCCTTAAAATAATTTCGTCCTCGAAATTTAAAGATGAAAACTACCCCCAGAAAATCACAGAACAGAACTAAAGAATCACAATTAACTAATGAACAAAACATAACAATGAACAGAACATAGCTAGAGAATTAACATACCTCAAGGTACAAACAAATATGGATAACGCTCTCGCATGTCATCCTCTCTCTCCCAGGTAGACTCCCCCGGAGAGTGATGCCTCCATGCGACGCATACCAAAGGAATAGTCTGGTTCCTCAGCACCTTCTCTCTCCGATCCAGAATCTCAACTGGCTGCTCTGGATAGCTAAGAGTAGGGCCCACCTCTATCTCTGAGTGATCCAATACATGACTAGGATCTGCCACGTATCGTCTCAACTGTGACACATGAAACACGTTGTGCACTCCCTCCAATGCAGGTGGCAAGTCTAGTCTATAAGCAACTGCACTGACCCTCTCTAGAATAGTGAAAGGTCCGATGAATCGCGGACTAAGCTTTCCGCCTCCACCGAAGCGAATCGTGCCTCGTGTCGGAGAAATCCTCAGAAACACCAAACCACCCACCTAGAACAAAACACCATCTTAAAAACTTAATCTATAACAAACAAGAACAAGCACAAACAAAATCTAAACTATACCTCAAACTCCAAAGGTCTCCGATGGCTATCGGCCCAATGCCGATGTCTGTCCTGCGCCACTCGAAGTCTGTCTCTGATCAACTGAACCTTCTCTGCTGCATCCACAACCATCTCTGGCCCAAGCAAAACTCTCTCTCCAACATCGTCCCAAGACAAAGGAGTACGACACCTCCGACCATATAGAGCTTCAAAAGGTGACATCTCTATACTGGCCTGGTAACTGTTGTTGTAAGCAAACTCTACCAAATGGAGATGGTCCTCCCAAGAACCCCCAAAATCTAGTACACAAGTGCGCAACATATCCTCGAGAGTCTGGATAGTCCGCTCAGACTGCCCATCTGTCTGGGGATGATATGCAGTACTGAATTTGAGCTGACTGCTCCAAAAATGAGAAGTGAAACGACTATCCCGATCTGAGAATATGCTGACGGGAACTCCATGTATCCTAACGATCTGCCTCACATACATCTCTGCCAGCTTCTCCGTAGACAAACCCACCTTGAAAGGCAAAAAGTGGGCCGACTTGGTGAACCTATCAACAATGACCCAAATCGCATCTTTTCCTCCTGGAGATCGTGGAAGTCCGGACACAAAATCTATAGTAATGTGTTCCCACTTCTACTCTGGAATGGGTAATGGCTGAAGTAACCCTCCTGGCCTCTGCCTCTCGGCTTTCACCTGCTGGCACACTAAGCATCTGGATACAAACTGTGCCACTTCCCTCTTCATGCCATACCACCACACACTCTCTCGCATATCCCGATACATCTTGTTAGCACCTGGATGTATGGAATACTGAGAGCGATGCGCTTCCTGCAATACCTCCTCTCGCAACTCCCCACTAGGCACACACAATCTAACTCCATGCCTCAAAGATCCATCCTCTGCAATAGTGAAATCATCCTCCAATCCTGCTCTCACCTGAGCTCTGATACTCCTCAAAGATACATCATCATACTGTGCTGCCTATCCTGTCCATCAAATCTGAGTGTATCTGTAATCCCCACATCTGCATAGCACACCCAGGAACAATCACCTCAATGCCCAAGCTCTCCAAGTCCTCCAACAAATATCGATCCTGCGTTAAGAACATAGCTACCGGATACCTGCTCAAAGCATCGGCAACTACATTGGCTTTCCCAGGATGATATTGTAAAGAGATATCAAAATCCTTTATCAGTTCCAACCACCGACGCTGCCTCATGTTCAACTCCTTCTGCGTGAAAACGTACTTCAAGCTTTTGTGGTCTGTGAAGATCTCCACACGCTCTCCGTACAAATAATGTTTTCACAACTTCAGGGCGAATATGACAGCTGCCAACTCCAAATCATGGGTAGGATAGTTCTTTTCATGAGGACGCAATTGCCTGGATGCATAGGCAATCACTTTCCCATACTGCTGAAGAACACAACCTAAATCCTTCCCCGATGCATCACTATAAATAGTGAAACCTCCGGACCCTGATGGCAACGTCAAAATAGGAGCAGACGTCAACCTCTTCTTCAACTCTTCAAAAGCAACCTGGCAATCCTCCGTCCAAACAAACTCCACATCCTTTCTTGTGAGTCTGGTCATCGGCTCGGCAATCCTCGAAAAATCTTGCACAAACTTCCTGTAGTAGCCTGCTAATCCCAAGAAACTCCTGATCTCTGCTACCGAACTCGGAGTCTTCCAAGATTCCACTGCTGAAATCTTCTTCGGATCCACTGAAATACCATCACCAGTCACAACATACCCCAAGAAATCTACCTTGTCCAAGAAAAACTCACATTTGGACAACTTCCCATACAACTTTTTCTTCCTCAGCACATCCAACACAATCCTCAAATGCTCCTCATGCTCCTCCGGTGTCCTCGAGTATATGAGTATGTCGTCGATGAACACCACCACGAACTTATCAAGGTACTGGTGGAACACCTTTTTCATCAAGTTCATAAATACCGCTGGTGCATTAGTCAAACCAAACGGCATCACCATAAACTTGAACTGACCATACCGAGTTCTAAAAGCAGTCTTAGGTATGTCCTCCGGCTTCACCTTCACCTGATGGTAGCCTGATCTTAAATCTATCTTAGAAAATACCTTCGCACCACTCAACTGATCAAACAGATCATCAATCCGTGGCAAAGGATACTTATTTTTGATAGTAAGATTATTCAAAGCCCTGTAATCAATGCACATGCGCACCGATCCATCCTTCTTCGGTACAAACAATACCGGGGCTCCCCATGGTGAAGAACTCGATCTGATAAACCCCTTATCCTGCAATTCGTCCACCTGCTTCTTCAACTCGACCAGCTCGCTGTTGTTTACTCTATAGACATGCTGCAAAATTGGTTCTGCACCTGGCACCAAGTCTATAGAAAATTCAACATCTCGATCTGGTGGCAATCCTGGCAATTCCTCAGGAAACACATCCAAGAATTCTGCTATCAACGGATGCGGCAACTCCTTGTCTTCCACCATAGCTCCACAAATAATGCCTTCCCCCTGCTCCGCAGCTCCTCTACCAAACTCGAACTCTGGCTCTCCTGGCGAACCAAACAAAACTCTACCTCCTCTACAATCTATGCTAGCACGGTGCCTACTCAACCAATCCATCCCAAGTACAATATCGTAGCTTGGAAGTGGCATTACAAGTAGACACGCACTCAACTCCCGGCCTCCCAGAGTAACTCTCCGATCCTTGCAAATATCACTAACCAGGATAATGCCTCCCCCGGTCATGATCTTGCAAGTCTAAGCAAAGACTCAGCTACCAAACCATGCTTCAGAGCAAAAGAAACAGATACAAATCTATGGGAAGCACCACTATCAAACAAAGCTAAAGCTGGAATGGAATCAAGAAGAATAGAACCTGCGATAACATCTCCGGTGGGTTCCTCCTCTTCGACGGTCATAGTAAACGCTCGTCCCTGTCGAGCACCTCCCTGCTGTTGATGGCTGGACAAAACGTTGTTGCTGTGTCGGAAGTGGTCCCCTCGGTTGTGCTGCAGGTGGTCCCGTCTGTGTCCTCAGAGCTGGAGCTGCTCCTTGAACTGCACGACGAGGACACTCCCTCGATTGATGCCCTTCAGTACCACAATACAAACAAACTCCTAGCCTCCTACTGCAAACTTCCCAGATGTGGCCAGGCTTCTTGCAAAAGTTGCATGGAGCTTGCTGAAACTGTCTCTGCTGCTGAGGTGCCTGGTGAAAAGGCGCTCTAGCTGGAGTCTGGTTCTGCTGTGGCTGCTGGAAATATCTGGACTGAAAATGAGGACGTTTAGCAGATACTGCACTGCCGTTGGCCCCCAGAAAAGAATCACGGTCTCTCTTGGTCTTCAAATCCAGATCCCGCTCAACCTTGCGTGCCTCCGTAAGTATCTCCGAGTATGTCTCATAAAAAGACGGAATGAGGATCAATATGGCACATGATGTAAGATATTCAAGGAAAGGACAGTTTAAGGATCAAGTATCAATGCCAAAGGAGAATAGTTGAATCAAAAGAATTTTCCTAGATGTGATTGAGTATCTCAGCCTATATCCTATATCCTATATCCTATTGCAGGCTCGCAGTAGTACAACTAAGTTGTCGAACTACCACGATATCACATACTTGTGAAGCTAGACCTGCATGGGTCACCACCAAAAACGTGTCACGACCCGTACCCGGTGTAAGGATACTAGTCGGAAACAACGCCCAGCCTACGCCGCAGAATCGGCGGTAGAACGCTGTCTAGATAGTCTATCTAATGTAATGAACCACCAATAATGATAGAATACTCAATCACAGAACTAAGATAGAATGAGCAAGAATCAGATAAGAATAGAATAGTTATCATACAACTCATGAGTTTAAAAATAATACATCAATGAGTCTGAAGAGCAACAAAATAAGCTGGAGACAAATCCAGTACAAAAGAATACTACAGTACTATAAAGCTACAACTCCAGGGTCAACTGTCTCAGTTGGGATAAGTCCCTCTTGAGCCAGGGTCTCTGAATCTAAACCCACAATATCCTGGGGTCCATAATAGGTAGGGTACTCCTCAGTGTCATCTGGAAAAATATATCCAGTCAGGAAAGGAGCAGAGTACATCTCTAACAGCAGTTCTAATCCATGATAAAAACTATGTAACAGTAAATAGCTGTGGATAAACAAGATGCACAAAATAGATACAAGAGATATATAGACAATAAGGAAATACTGGAAAGAAATACAATAATGAACAATATGCCAATGAAACAATAATACTAATGACTAAGTGTGTGAGTACTAGCTTAATATGTGATCGGCTTGGGCAAGATACAATGCGGCCTGGCTAATCATACGTGCGGTGCATGATCAACACTATTCGCTTACCAATACTTTATTCAATAGGGATTTGATCACATATCTATACTAATACTCCCCACCCCCAACTGGTATAATAGATCCAACCACGGTATGCTATGGCACTAGATTTCCCAAGAAGAGAGCGACTCCTCCCGAAAATCGGTGTCTGTACATGTACAAGATAACCAATAAAACAATACTTGCACCATGTACACCATATACCAAGGAATAACATCTCATGACGAGATCCGGATATACCAATCCGTGTAACCATAGTGTCGAGAGAAACATGTAAATCTACACTAGATACAACGAACATAGAGGATATCATAAATGAGAAACTATCAGAGAATGTACTCGCCTGAAATCCAAAGAACAGTCTAATCACTTAATTAATTTAAATGTCCAATGTACACCAGTATATTGGGGCCTCTCATGAAAAAATTGTAAAATGTCCAATGTACCCCTTGGGGCCTCTCATGAAAAAATAATTAAGGAAAGAAGCTTCTAGTCTAATCACTTAATTAATTTAATCCATCTCCTTAACCATGGGCTTTCTAAATGGGGCGAGTCTAACTATTTAATTCATGTTGGTCATGGGTCCAAACTACACTAGTTGGGTCCACTAAAATAAGTCCAAAATAATTAAATAACATCCAACAACCATTAAATAATACAACAAAAATTATTTACCATGCACAATATTTATTTAAATAGGAAATTACTAAAATACCCTTTTTCCTAAAATGTGGTAGTGACAGCATCTAACTCACTCTGCATTGCAGTACACCAGTGAGCATGCCTAACGGCCTCCGAAAAATGTGCCGGTTCGTGCCCTGCGATTACAACGGCTAAAAACTTGGTATGATGGTTAGATAACCGAGCACAAGAAACATATGCAGCTATGGGATAGGGTTTACCTGAGGCCGGTGATGGTATGAGTGGAGAGCTTGGAGGGGGTGGGGGTCGTGAAGAATTGTATTGCAGACATAATCATGGAGCAAGACAGAAGGATGTCGAGACCTGGTGCCCCGTCAGACTTCAGCCACGGTATCGCTCTCCTTGTCGACTGGAGGCAAGTGGTCGGGGCCATGCTCTGGCGAGGCCAACCTAGATGAGCTGTTGCTCCCCCTGTCGACCGGAGACAAGTGGTCGGGGCCGTGCGCTGGAGAGAACGACCGATATGGGCTGCTACTCCCTCTGATGATGGTAGCCGGGTCCAGGACATCAAATACCACCGGATGAGGAGGAGGCGCAGGCTGGGACGCCGGCCCTGATGGTGTCTGAAAAGGGAACACATCCTCAAAGAAGACGACGTCTCTGGAGTAGAAGACATTTTTGGTCTCGAGATCAAACAAGCGCCAACCACGCTTACCAACTGGATACCCTAAAAAAATACATTTTTGACTACGAGCAGCAAACTTGTCCTTGGACCGGGGCAGACGTGAAGCAAAGCATAGGCAACCAAACACCCTGAGTAGGAATATGTCGGTTCATGGCCAAATATGAGTTGGTAGGGAGTCTTGTTTTGTAGAAGTGGAGTGGGCGTTATATTGATCAAGTAACGAGTTGTAAGAACTCCCCAAAACTGAAGAGGAAGAGAAGCCTGAAAACATAGTGCTCTAACCACCCTGAGAAGATGACGATGCTTGCGTTCAACACGCCCATTATGCTTAGGCGTATACACACATGATGTTTCAAAGAGAATACCGTGGTCAGCAAAGTAATCCTTTAGACGTAGAAACTCAGTTCCGTTGTCGGACCGAAAACGCTGAACCTTCTTATGAAACTGAGTCTGAACTATTGCACAAAATTGCTTGATCAAGGCAACAATGTCAGACTTAGAAGACATCAAATAAATCCATGTAGCTCTAGAGTAATCATCCAAAATTGTCAAGAAATAAGACGCTCCATAAGAGGAGGGGGTACTATAGAGACCCCAAACATCACAATGAATAAGCTGAAACAAATCATCTGCTTTATTATAACTTATAGGAAAAGAAACACGAGTTTGTTTAGCCTTAAAGCAAATATGACAAGATTCACTAGAACTAATGAAATGTTGAATAACAGGTAACAATGATATCGTAGATGAAGAAGGATGACCCAATCGTTGATGCCAGAGAGAAGCAGAAACAATAGGAAACGAGACAGAGGCATGACATGCTCGAGCAGCTGAGAAATTGCGCAGCCAGTAGACCCCACCCCATTGCTCACCCACACCAATCACTGTCCTCGAAATACATTCCTGAATAACACACAATTTATCCGTTAAAGTAACAACACATTGAGTGTTTATAGTTAACTAAGCAAAGGAGATCAAATTACAATCAAGACAAGGATATATAGAACATGATCAATCTTAGCGATTGGCGAAAAAACTAAGGATCCTTCTTAAACAACAGTAGCTAAATGATTATCAGGCAGCTTGATAGCAACCGGATTGATCGAAACAAAATTCTGGAGCGGTCATGTGTAGAGATGCGCCTATGTCTAAAATCCATGAACAATACATACCAGACGGGTCGTAGGAGTTGCCAAAAGGAGTGTTCAAGGATTGATACATCTGTATAACCATTTTTCACTGTTCATGATTGAGCGCCGGACCAAATGAAGCCTTCTCTTGGTCTGTCAATGAGCCGACTGAACGACTATTGGACTGTTGTTGGGCAGTGTTAGCGACGCCAGTAGACCCAATAAAGCCACGGCCGGAGGGGCGAGGAATCCATCCTTCGAAAAATCTGTGAAGACGAAAGCACTTGGTCACTTCGTGACCAAGACGACCACAATAGGTGCACTGTGGGCGGAGCTTGTCAGAAAAGCGAGACTCAACTGGTTTGGACTAAGTATCGAAGGCCACAGCGTCCGTCTTGGATTCGCGATCCTTCATTAGCGTTATGTGACTCTCTTCTTGAACTGCACGTGCATAAACCCGATTGAGAGGTGGGAGGGGTTCTTGAGCCATGAGGCCAGAGCAGAAAGTGCAAAAGGTGTCATCGAGGCCCAATAGAAACTGGTGGAGACGCTCCTCGTCTCGCTCAATACGAATCTGAGTGGTGAGATCGCAAGAGCAGTGTCCGCAATGACAGACCTTAGGCGGGATGTAAATCAATAACTCATCCCATAATTTCTTCAAGGAGCCATAGTAGGATGCAACAGATTATCCTCCCTGACGACAATTGGTGATGTTGGATCGAATTTGCAAGATTCTTGGTCCATTACCGACCGAGAACCGCTGACGCAAATTGTCCCATAATTCAAGAACCATCTCGGGATAGGAGATCGAAGTGCGCATGAGCGGATCAATGGATTGAACGATCCACCCAATAAGCATCGAGTTGACGCTCCACCAATTCGTCGATAGCTTCGGAGTTGATGTCCGGTTGAAGTAGTCGGTCGTCGATGAAGCCGAGCTTCCGCTTAGCCTTGAAAGTGTTCCTCATGGCAGTTGTCCACTCCTGATAATTATCGCCCTTCACGACCACGGGACATATTTGCAAGTCCGGATGATCCGAAGGATGAAGGTAGAACGGGGATGTATGATCGAGGGGACGTGTGGATGTGGCCTGACGAGCGATGTTCAATGTTGAGTTGGGATTGAGAGTGGTTGTGTCTGATTCACTCATTGCGTAGGAGAAGCAGAGAATGAACTAGACGAAGGAATATTGAAGAAAAAAAAATCAGGATTTGGAAACCTGCTCTGATACCATGAAATAATGGGATAAAGATTAAAATTATTCTTGTATTTATTCTGCCTGAAATGGCTGAGCATTATACAAAATGACAAAAACTAAAGATAAGAAAGAGTAACAATAGAAAAGATATACTCACTACATATCCTAACAATAGCAATATCTCCAATAACAATAACTAACATTATCTCCAATAGATAAATTTGAATGAATTAAACTATATTTATAAGAATTTTCGGATGCCAAATAACAACCAATATCCTTACAAAACGGTTGTTATATGAGTATTTTTTTTTTTTCAGCAAAATAATCAAAACATCCTTTATTATCGTCCACAAACGGCTAATAAATGGGAGAAATATCGAAAAATTTCATACAGAGCAACAAAAATCTAACAAATTACACTGAAAGCATAGAATTTTAAAATTTTCACATAAAGCATCATAACGCCTATCCGAAGGGCGTTTTACGACTTCCCAATTTTTTTTTATTTTTTCGTCTGGTTTTCTTTGCTGTCGTTAATATATATATATATATATATATATATATATATATATATATATATATATATATATATATATATATATATATAGAGAGAGAGAGAGAGAGAGAGAAAATGCCCTTTGGAATGGTGTTTTTTTAGAATAAATGTCCTTCCAAATGACGTTTTCTATTTAATATTTCTCTCTCTCTCTCTCTCTCACGTTCCGCTCTCTCATCCTTGCTCTCTCTCTCCTATCTCTGGAATAGTTTACAGTGGGAGTGAATTAGGTTGAGGCCCAAGATCAAGTAGAAGGAGGATCGGGAACCTGCACAGGATCTGACGCAAGTTGGAGCTAAGGATCGACAGAAAGCTAGGGTTTTTCGTGCTTCTCCCTTCGTATCCTAAGGAACCAAGGGGTGGTCCCCCTTTCTCGCGTAAAAGCGATCATCATTCGAACACGCTGCGTTTTACTGGGAAGGATCGAACCATACTCTCTGTGCTCTCTCACTCACTCTCTGCTCTATCTCTCTCCCCCTCCCTCTATCTCTCTGCGCTCTCTCTCTCACTCACTCTCTGCTCTCTCACTCTCGCGCTCTCACCCTCGCGCTCTCTCTACTCTCTGTGTGCTCTCTCTCTCACTCTCTCGTTTTCGCTCGTCTCTCTATCTCTCTCTCTACTCTCTGTATGCAAGGGTGAGAGAGAGAGAGAGCAAGGGTGAGAGAGGGAGAGAGTGAGAGAGCGGAACGTGAGAGAGAGAGAGAGAGAGAGAGAGAGTGTGTGTGTTAGGGAGTGAGAGAGAGAGAGAGAGCGAACGTGAGAGAGAGAGCAAGGGTGAGAGAGGGAGAGAGTGAGAGAGTTAGGGAGTGAGAGAGAGACCGCCACAAAATATATATATATATATATATATATATATATATATATATATATATTGTAACGGCTGCAGACGAAACCAGACGAAAAAAAAAAAATTTGGAAAGTTGTATAACGTCCTTCGGAAGGACGTTATGATGCATGCTTTATGTGATTTTTTTTAAAATTATATGCTTTCAGTGGAATTTGTTAGATTTTTGTTACTTTGTATGTAATTTTTCAGAGAAATATTTGGTAAAAATATTCCCATAACACTAATATAAATTGTAGGGGCGGGTAGGAATACCAAAATATCCCCAATATCCCCTTCATATTTTACTAACGATTTAAAGGGAGAGTAAAACAGTAAATATCCTCTCCCCTACTGTGACGGTTATATTCAAAGGTAAGGAGCCCCGGGCCGACCCGAGCCTAGGACCGGGTCGACTGGTATTTTGGGTTAAGTCCGGCTTAACCGATTGGATATTCAGTCCGAACTTGCCGGCCTGGGAGGCAAATCCAGTCTAAATCATATATTAGAGTTGGCCAGGTCCGTCCGACCCGTTGATTAGGTCCAGATCGACCTAGTTCAAATTTGACCGGATCGGACATGAAACGTATTCTGGGCTGTCTGGCCCTATACACACTCTTAGCTTGCAAAAAAAAATTGTTCCAATTTCTCCTCAAATGACGAAGGCCCCACGTACCTTGGCCCACATGCTAGTGAAGTCCTAAGAAGTCGCAAACGATGAAAAGAGGGCTAACGGGTGCTTAAGAAAAGAACTATTACCTACTACTTAAGGTTTTATAAGTAGGTGTACGCATCTCAAAGCATTTTTATCCATCATCTCAAGATTGAATAATTTAATCCCTATCACATGTAGGGTTTATAGTGGATAATCTTCTAGCTTGTGTGCATGGTATCCTTGCTCAAGATAACTAAAGATAATCAAAGTCTCTAATAAAAAAGTGATCTTGGTGGGACACATGTGTTGGATGGATAAGTAGCTAGTCTTTGTGTACCATCAATCATTTTCCTTTTGCCATTTTTATACCTAACATGTAAAAAGATTGATCATTTTTTTTTTATATATGCAATTCGGACGGACTAAATTCGAATTCGATCGGATAAATTTGTTAATAGATTGGATTAGGGTTGACGATACTTAGAAATCGAATTCGGATTAAAATATTTGAACCCGATCAAGAATATGATTAGACTTGGATTCATGTGTCCGATTATCCAAAGAACTCAAAATCCGATATATATATATATATATATATATATATATATATATATATATATATATATATATATATATATATATATATATATATATATATATTATTTCATATTTTTAAATAAAAAGTTTAAATTCTAAATTTATCCACCCAAACTGTTCAACTCATTATCATAAATCTCATTTCGGTTTGTATTTTTTTTTAATGCTTGATTGCTATTTTTATGTATTTAATATTACTTTTGTTTAAATTATTTCAAATATCATATTAGAGTTCGATAAATCTGATGGATCTAATTCAACCCGAGCCTTCTAGCTTGGTCTTGGACTACATATGTTGAATCCGAGGTCGGATCGGACTCGGACTCGGACTCGGACTAGACTTATGATTCTTCGTATTAGATTCGGATTGAGCTCAAATCCGTCCCAATCCATTCAGACTTACACCCCTACTTTGTTGTTGAGTAGAGACAAATTCTGAAAATAAGATATACTAGACTTTTGGCAAAACACTCAATTCATACGTATGCAGGAGGAAAAAAAAATTGCAAAACCTAGAATTATGTAAGAGAATGAAAAACATTTGATTATGATTTTCAAATCATAAATTATCCATATAAAAGTTATTAATTATAAGAAGAGAATGTAGAAAACATTATAGGTAGTGAAAATATATATTGCAGCAACACAGACCAGAAGAAACCAAACATTGTCCTAAGTATAAGTTGAAAAGCGAATACATTTGTTTGGACGAATAATAATAACTAAATTATCTCTAATATTTATAATGAAGTTTAAAAAATAAGTCATCTAAGTCATATATATTATTACATAATTTTTTTTAAAATATATAAAATTTAACAAATTATTTAATTATCTAATATTATCTAAATATAGTTAAACACTTTTTGCTTATATGATTAAGGTTAAAGACATTCTCCTTGGCTCGATGGGTTCGAGTCCTCGGAATAGCGTTATATATAACAAATTAAATTAAATTTTTTAACAATTTTTAATGTACATGCAATGCACGTATATGTTACTAGTATTTTTTAGTTTCGTGTAGCTATGTAACTCGATATAAAAATACCTTTGAATTGGCTAATTACTTGAAATTGATATTTAATTTTCTTACCCATAAATCAGAAATATGATAATTTTGCTATGCAATTTGAGATTCTATTTTCTTTTAACATCTCACGTGTTTTGTAATTACTTTTGAATAAAAGAAAAATTCACGTTTTGTATTCAAACAGATGAACAAAAAAAATTTAAAACAGTCTTTCACATATAACATTTGATTATAATAAAGACTAAATGATCCCAATGGTAATATAACTATAATGTTCAAATGTTTTTTTCACCTTAATTTTCACTGTTCGACTTTGGCATCAAAATTTTATAAATTGTTATTTTGAAGCAGCTTTCGTCAATTTTGAAATACATCGAGACAACTTCAAAAGGATATTTGATAATATAAGTATTTAAATTGTGCATTTGTACTAGAAAATATGCTACAAAATTGACAAAAATGATTTCAAAATAACAATTTATAAAAGTAGAATACCAAAATTGAGTAGTGAAAAGTTTAAAATGTCAAAAACGTCTGAACGTTACAATTATAGTTGGGACACATTAGAATAATTTAGCTTTCGAAATTGCTTTTTTGTTCGTCACGGAGAGATGTCTGCGTCCACGTGCAAGCCAGTTATTGGCCCCCCTGCTAGCTCGAGTCCACCACGAACCAGGAGGTCAATGCCTGACTGTCACGTGGCTGCGGACATGCGCAATCACCCCCTAGGAACGGACAACGTAGCAGCGTTGTTTAGCCTTAAACAAATGATACTCTTCATCCTTAAAATGTTGAGAAAATTTCACATGGAGGAAAAAATATAGATAAAATTGCACAAAAGAGAAAAATTTTGTTAAATTTTCATCCAAAGGGAGCTGGCGTCAAGACAAATGGCTCCAAACCGTAAAAAAATAAAAATAAAAATGTTTGACGTCAATGGGGTTGGCTCCCAACCCCAAAAAAAAAAAAAAAATTTGGTTGGCGCCAACGGGGTTGGAGCCAAATTTTTTTTTAATATTGAGGCTGGCGCTAACTAGGTTGGCTCCAACAAAAAAATAATAATAAATGGTTGTCGCCAATGGGGTTGGAGCCAAAAAAATAAAATAAAAAATAAATAAAATGTCTGACCCGCTTAAAAGATTTTTTTTTTTTTTTTGGAAAAACCCTTTGATCCAAAAAAAAAAGGGTTTGGTTCAATTTGTCTTGACGCCAATCATTGTTTTTATTTTTTTCATGTGGTATCTTTTCAGATTTATGAATCTGTGGCAACCAAATAATCCGTGACAACTAAAATTAAATAGACAGATAGATGGTGAGGTGGCGAGCAGATAAAAGAAAAAAAAATTGCTTGGCACCAACACAAATAAAGCCGAAACCAAAAATTTGACTTTTCAAATTTAGTTTTTGACTTTGACTACAACACATATGGCGTCAAGCTTCTTCTTTTTTCTTTTTTCTTTTTTGGTGGAGCAAAGGGTGTTGTTGGCATCAGACGTTTTTAAAGAAAATAAATTTCAGCAAATTTTATTGGTTGAAACCAACACTTTTGGTGCCACCTCGTTTTTTATTTTTTTTGGAAATGGAGCCAATGGAGTTGACGCCAACTTTTTTTTTTTTTTGGAGCTATTTTTATTGACGTCAGTTTTCTTTGGATAAAAATTTAACAAAAATGTCCTTTGCGTGCAATTTTATCTATATTTTCTCGTCCCTGTGAAATTTTCTGTAAAGCGTCCAAGCATCTTATAATCTAGTCATCAAGTGTGCCAAGTGGTATTCAAATCTCTCCTACTATCAAAAGTAACCTACATCTCTGCCGGAACCGGTTAACACAATCTCCCACACCAAAGGAACAACTTTACTTAAAAAAGAAATAAAGAAAATAGTAAAAAGAGTGTCCTCATCTGTGGGCCCCGCACATACCAAATAACAACGTAACAGAGGGAGGTGAGAGATAGGACAATCGCATTAGAAAACGGGGCTTGGAGTGAGTGACCCGCAGCGCTACCACGCCCTTCCACGTGTCCTAGCCAGCTGTACCGAGTCTTTTGTCGCCTAACGAAACGCGTACCGGCCCACCGGTACGAGCGTATCGCCCTCCGTGCCGGATCGGCAGCTTCGTAGCAGCAAGCAGTACAAGATTCCTTTGGGCCGGGTGGGGCCCGCTCCGGGGGAAATATCCGGTGGGACCCGCGGGCGTCCGGTGGGCAATAGCTATCTCCCCGTCTCGTTGTCTGCTGTTACGCTACTGCACACGTGTCATCCCTATCTGAGTTAGTTTCCCTTTCTTGGTTAAGTATCTCTCTCTCTCTCTCTCTCTCCGCTCACTTGCGGCGCTCGTGACTATATCTATTTTAAGTAAAAATTAATGTGAAAATTATTAATAGGCCAAGATTGAAAATTAAAAATTAAAAGTTAATGTAAAAACATCAACAGTAAAGATACTCTAAACACATACTTCAAATTATTAAAAATTATACAAATTATTAATTTTGGAGTATCTTCTTGATATTGGCACACAATAGTACACTCTAAAAAAATATTCCAAATTAACCTCCTCCATCATTTTCCTCTTTATTTTCGTAAAAAAATTTCTTCCACTTTTTTTTTTTTCCTGTTTGGTAAGAATGATTCATTTTGGTGGACCCAAAAATTAATATAGTAGAGTCAGACCACTCTCTAAATCTTGAGTGTCTCTTGGCATTCTAGCAATTTTTAAGTTTGAATAAGTGTCCACTGTAACTTTCAAGTGCTACAAAATTTGATTAAAGTTAAAATATAATACTTAAAATATTTTTCCATTGTGGATACTCTAAGATAAAACGAGTCATGGTCAAGTTATATTAGTTTTAGGATTATTTATACTAATCTTCTTATGTTTCATATTTATTATACAGACGTCCTTTGTTTTGAAAATAATATACAAACTTTTTCTATGTTTTATGTAGAGAATTATTACACTGATCATCCTTATTTTCAAAAGAAAACATAAAATATAGAAAACGTATAATTATTTTCAAAATAATTATGTTTGTAAAATAAACATAGAATATAAAAAAATTTAGTATAAATAACCTATTAGTTTTAGGGTAATTATAAGGGCACTGCACATTTTACTCGGGGCTAGTCCATTGAAAATTTACAAAAAATTACAAGTTTGCCATCCTAAAAGTTACTTGGGGCTAGCCCAATTTGTTATAATCAGGACTGTCAAAATTTTGACAGTCCTACCACTTGGAAGGACTGTTAAAATTTTGACAGTCCTACAAATTGTTAGGACTGTCATAATTTTGACAGTCCCACAAGCTATGTGGACTGTCAAAATTTTGACAGTCCTAATTTTAACCCACTGAAAATTTTATATAAAAATAGGACTGTCAGGATTTTGAAAGTCCCACAAACAATTAGGACTGTCAAAATTTTGACAGTCCTCATTTGGGGCTAGCCCAAATTGTTATAATTAGGACTGTCAAAATTTTGACAGTCCTACAAATTGTTAGGACTGTCATAATTTTGACAGTCCCACAAGCTATGTGGACTGTCAAAATTTTGACAGTCCTAATTTTAACCCAGTGAAAATTTTATATAAAACTAGGACTGTCAGGATTTTGACAGTCCCACAAACAATGACGACTGTCAAAATTTTGACAGTCCTCATTTTAATTGTCATGATTTTTTTTAAGTTTATTTCTATTTAGTTAGTTTTGGATTTTGATTTTTTTTTATTTAGTTTAACATCCAAAATAAAATATGTTATCATTGAACCCAAAAAAAAAAAATCTACCGTACGAATATTACGTCTGCCGTCGATCAGACTTCAAACGGCCATAACTATTTGTTTTTAAATCATTTTTTGTCACACAATAGGTCTATTTGTATGTTTTCGACGAGAGTAACACAATTCGTGTAGAGAGATTTTTCATCCGAAGTAAGACGTACAGATTACAGAAAAAATATAAAATATAAAACTTTAAAGTATCATAACTTTTGATTGGGAGATCGAAACAAGTTCCAGTTTGTGCCAAAATGACCGTATGGAAAAGTACTTCGGGATAAACAGTTTCACCGTTTGACGGACTTCTCAAATTTTTAGAATCGCAAAAAAAACGATGTTTCGACCTCCAAATTTTACTTTTGGTAATTTTTTTTTTTACAAAATATTTAATTTACCAATAATAAATTTACTATTTTAAATAACAGAATACTTTAACAAATTTTAAGGATAGAAATTTTAAGGATATTTTGAAATTGGTCCCCCAACAATTAACAAAAATAAATTAACAGAACAAAAAAATTTAGGACTGTCAAAAATTTTACAGTCCTACCAATGGGAAGGACTGTCAAAATTTTGACAGTCCTACCAATGGGAAGGACTGTCAAAATTTTGATAGTCCTAAAAATTTAACATATATTTTTAGGACTGTCAAAATTTTGATAGTCCTACCAATTGGAAGGACTGTCAAAAGTTTGACAGTCCTAAAAATATATGTTGAATTTTTAGGACTGTCAAAATTTTGACAGTACTTCCAATTGGTAGGACTGTCAAAATTTTGACAGTCCTAAAAATCAACATATATGTCAAATTTTGACAGTTCTTTTATTTTTTTCATTTTCTTTTTTGGTTTTGACGGCGACGACGACGGGAGGCGCGGCGACGGGAGGCTGCGGTGGAGGACGGGGGAGGAGGCGGAGGAGGACGGCGGGAGAGGGGAGGGCTCCGGTGGGGTGGGAAGGGTTTGGGAGTGTTTGGAAAGAAGGGTTTCAAAGTGGGCTAGTATGAGTAAACTAATGGGCTAGTGTGAGTAAACTTTGCTCATTAATGGGCTAGTCCCAATCCTGGACTAGCCCCAAGTAAAAGTTGTAGTGCCCTTATCAAAAGCCTAGTTTTATTCGTTCTAAAGTTCATATTTAAGTCAGTTAACCGTTCTTATTTGATTCACTGATGTGTTCCATCCACCTTAAGGTTAGGTCTCCTTTCTCTCGGTTTTCAAATAAAAATTAACTGTACTACAGCGACCGCAGACGAACCGCGGAAACGTGGCCAGTTTCGATTGGCCAAACTTTTTGTGCCTACATTAGCAGAAGGCAGACTGACGTTATCGATTTTGTTTCGGCCAATCACGATCTACCAAGTGGCAGCTCGGTTTTGACCGTGGTTTCTTTTGCGGCCTTTGAAGTATTTTTTTTATTATAAAAATACCTTATTGAGAAATAGATAGATTGAATCAGATTGAATTTTTCTTTTTTGCCTAAATCAATGTTGATGTTTTCCACTTGGCTTTGGAAGTTTTAGTCCTACATTGAAAAACTATCAATGTGTATATCTCAATATATAGCTATACTTAGTATTGGTATATGCACATAAGGGGGAGGCCCATGTGGGTTGACTTTTCCTAGAGAGATTAAGTGTGAACTCCATTATGACAATCTTTGTTTTGTCACCACCTTTGGAAAGTTTTTCTTAGGAGCTAAGTCCCGCATGGACTTAGCGATCGGACTCGTGCTCGTGCTCAAGGGCACAAAGTGGCGCTTTGTTGGTACACTTTGCACCTAGCACGTCGCATGACGCTCATGCGCAAGTTGCATGAACGGTTGCTAGCTCAGGCCCATGCGGCTAGGAGCACATGCGGCATGTGCTCATGCGGCCAGGGCCTTGCGGCCTGGTCGACATGAAGCAATGTGATATATGGAGAGTCTGACGTGGAGGGGACATGGCTTACTTTCGGCGTTTAGCGGTGCTGTCTGCCTCGTGCAATACAGTGTGTCAGGCGGCACGAGCGGCTGATTTTGGCGTTTGGCGGCGCTGTCTACCTCGTGCAGTGCGGCATGACTTGCAGTGCCGACGGCTCTGTCACCCGGATTTGGGGGATCTGGTTGTGTAAAACCCCTATTTTTAAAAAATTGTATTTATTATATTTTTTATTAATTAATAATTTAATTATGGTAATTATGTGCTAAATAGGAGAAATAGATTTTTAATAATTTTTTTTATTTTAGGTGTTCGGACACTTAGAGGACTTATGGGACCACCAGGAATTTTTCGGAATTTATTCCATGTAGGAGACCCCTTGAGCGGTTGCTAGCCTAACGATGTGCAATACCCTGATATATAAATTTTCTTATGTGTGAATATATATATATATATATATATATACAAATATATATATGTATATATATATATATTTAAAGAAAGAAAGGAAAAGAAAAGAAAATTTACTAATATAATAATAATAATATAATAATAATAGTAATAATACTACTTAGTACTTAGGATTCCTTTGCAGCAAACTTAGCATTTCTATTTTCCTCTTCAGTGACTTTTGTTGTGTAACCCGCCAATGAAACCAGACCCGCCCACTTCAACCAACAACAGACCTTTAATTGCTCCCGCGGACCGCTCCATATCCCTCCCTCTCTCCAAATTATATATAATATATATATATATATTAGCTCTCCAAAACCCTAACCTAATAGTTCAAGACCTTCTCTTCCCATCTAAGAGCCGTCACCGCAGCCAGAGAAGCCCCGCCAAGCCATCCAACCATCCCGTCGACTCCGACCTCGCGAACTGCAGTTTTCCACTGGAGGCACCTTCGCTCCGGCGCGATTTTTCGTCGACTCGCTCGACCAAACGCTGTTTCGTTTTCATAGGTATGATCTCCCCTCAACCCTCTCCAATATTTGTTTTATAGCCAACCTCAGAAAACGTGTGTCCCTAGGTGTAAAACAGCGTCCAAAGTGGACGGACAGACCCAATTCTGGGATCGCAGAATTCCAGAATGACCATCCGTATTGCCGAGTTCGTATCTCCCACCACAGAGATCCGAATTCGGTGATTCTTTTTGATACCTGTAGAATACCTGACCTAGTTTAATTTCTGTAAAATAACCCTAGGCTAATAGTTGGTGTGGACATAGTTATATTCGTCACAAAACTGCGCACACCCACTTTTTTCGGTTTTCCAAAAGTTGAAAAACGGAGCGCGCCCCGCCAAACGGGACCGCCCCGCCGTGTCCCAAGTGTACCGAATGGTGCACATAGCGTAACCGGACACGTGAAAATTCGTGAGGACTGATTTGGACGCGTGTGCGCGCCGGAATCAGACCGTATCCGCGGAAACACACCGTGTCGCAACTTTTGTGGAACTCGCACGTATTTTGTGCACGCTTGTCAGATTGCGACGAAACTTGCGCCGCTGGACTCGTGGTAACGCGCTGGTCCTGTGGCCCAATTTTCACGCAATTCTGAGACGGTTGACCAAATCGCCAATTGGCGGGCCCCACAGTTGACTTTTTGGACAAAATTAAGTTCGGCCCATCGAAATCCACATTTGGACATACCGTTGGGTTCGTATTGACATTTAGAGTTGTTTGACCTATAGTTTGTCCCATTTAGAGACTGTTACCCTAGGCACACTTTTCGGTGCAAAGTGGGCCACACGTGGACCCCACTTTTGCCCGAAATTATCGTTTTGCCCCTGTGTCCAAATTGGACGAAAGGGAAGTGCTTTTTAGCTATTTTGCTTATTCTGGAAACGTTGGTGATGTTTCTTTCAGCATCCGGAGACGTTCATTCTGAGGCCGTAGCTTCTGACTCTTGGTGTTGACATTGGGACACTACATTTTGCAGCCTTCTTGCCAGGCAAGATATCTTGCCAAATTGTTTACAGTATTTTGCATGCTATTTATATTTCTGTTTAGTTATTTTATTTCTGTATAGTTCTTGCATGTGTAGTTTTCCTTTCAGTCATTACTATATATTAGATATGTTGACACACACTTGACACTTAGTATCATAGAGGACAACCATTAGGCGTATGGGCTTTAACCACTCTGGTAACACCGTAGTCACTAGCACGCACTATGGTGGGTCGTGTCCGATGGTCGCTACCCCCGAGGTATGTCGATTGATGGAGTCCGAGGGTCGCTACCTCCGAGGTATGACGGCTGATGATGTTCATGGACGAGTGCATGAGTTGTGAGGCTTAGATCGAGTAGACTACCCTTGCCCATACGTCGAAAAGTTGTCCTCATTTGCATTCATGTAGATTGTCTGGTACAGCATACTTAATTATTTTCAAATTATATGCATGTTTACTGTGTTCAAGTTGGCTCGTATTTTCTGTATCTTGTTACGTCCCTCTGAGGACCTGGTCCTCTGCCAGGTGTATTTGCTCTTGAGTATGTGCAGGAGTACGGGCCTGGACCTGACGCATTCCTTTCTGCCGAGGAGGTCTTACCTTCTGAGCATCGTTGATTATCTAGCGATGGATTCTTTTCGCTGATACACTTCTGACTTCACATTATTTTATATTGGAGATTTTATACTCCTCTCTCATTTTAGTTTTGGATATAGTCATTGGTAGTGGATTTGTCTCCACCCGACTATTATTTTCTGGATATTTCAGACTCCTTATTCTAGTTAGTATTTCTTTTCTATGACTTGTTGTGTGGATGAGATTAGCATATCTGTGACTTGTGACATTATATATACCACATGTGAGTTTATATTCATATTACAGCGTACGTATGGGTTATGGTTTCCATATATTGGAGTGCCATATCCATGCGGCTGGCATGCTTACGTGTTCTAGTCCTACGTATTATTGGGACTGGGGCATGACATGTTTTTGTGGTGGCCCATGCAGGTCGATTTAGCCGTTTCGGTTACGTCACTGTACCGAACGGGCCTGTACCTAGGATTAGAATTTTAGATCTCATCCACACTTGACTATAACTTACCTTCCTTCCAACATGTCCTACTTAAGTCCTTGCATCCTGTTTGATTCATGTACTCTTCTTAATCCTTCGTCCATCTCTTGCAGAGAGATGAATTTGCATAACGGGCATACCGCCACCGGGGACAACACGTCTCCAGGGGACGACGACCAACCACTAGGAGTGACCTCAATGACACCTCTTCTTCCCGGACCGGATGGATTGACTAACAATCAAATTCCATCAACTTCTTCCACGATACCTAATGGGACATTTCCAGCTCTACTAGCACCGCAGGATGGCCAGACACAGCTGTTCCAATTCTTCCAGATGATAATACAGGAACAAAGGCAGCAGGCAGCCGAGCAGAGGCAGCAAACAGCAGAGCAAAGGCTAGAATTTCTGGCAGCGCTTGAGAGAATGGCTGCACTAGCCCCTGCACCAACCCAGGCACTAGTTTCAGTACCACAAGCTCGGGTTGGTTCAGTCAAGGACTTTGTGCAGATGGGCCCTAAGCCATATAATGGCAATGAGAGTCCAGAGGAGACCACGAACTGGATTGCCAATACCAAGAAGTTGTTAGAGGCATCACAACTAGCTGCTGACCTATGGATGATAGGCGTGAGGACTCAGTTAGAAGGCAACGCGCATCACTGGTGGGAATCAATGGAGCGCCAGTTGGGTACGCGTCAGACTTGGAAATAATTCTTGGAATGCTTTGAGAGGAAGTACTTCCCGGATACTATAAGGGACGCATTGTATGATCAGTTCCTCCATCTAGAGCAAGGGACAAGACGGTCGATGAGTATGACGCAGAATTTAGCCGTCTCAGTAAGTATGGCACAGTCCTAATACCTAATGACTTGGAGAAGGCTAAGAGGTTTCACCGCGGGCTGACTCAGGAGCTCCAGCACTACACTAGCTCCCAGTCCAGGATCTCTTATGCCGAGCTATTGACAGAGGCCAGGATCCAGGAGGCCATCAGCAAGGGAAAAGGAATTCAACAGAGAAGTCACCAAGGACCAGTAAGGATACAACAAGGAGGACCCATTCGACACCCTTTGACACACCAGCAATCAGATAGTGTTGTACCATATCCAACCAAGGAGCTCCGTACTTGTCACTATTGTGGAAGGACAGGTCATATTCTAAGAGACTGTCATCGTCGATTGGGGTTGTGCATGATATGTGGATCAAGTCACCATCAAGCCCGAGAATGTCCTAAACAGAACCAAAGACCTATGACATTAGAATCAGGAACACCGCATACACCCTCAAGTATAGAAGACCAAAGGGACCCACTACTGCTTCTACAGTCTGCACAAATGGAGGGGACTAGACCCCAGTTGAATAACCAAGGACAAGACCAAGCACTCATTATGACAAGTATGGGAGAGCAGACACAGGAAGCCGTAGATACAGGTACGACCTTTTAGTTATAACTGTCTTTGCATACTCATAACCCCATTGTGACACAAGCTCTTAGATGCACAAATATATATAGAATTATATATATGGTAGTCTAGCAGTTAAGAGGATATATTTCTATTCTATCCAGATGGCATACACGCGATGCTAATGGATGACGGGAGTAGCATTAGTAGTATTTTTTCTCTATCCTTATCTCGCCCGCTTGGGTGACTCATCTCCTCCTTTTATATTCATTCCTTATCTCGTGCGTAACTCTTCCTATCATAGTCATATCTTTTGTGCCATTATGAATTGTTTGATATCAACCTCACCCCTATTTTGTTAGTTAAACATAAATGTGTTAGTAATGCTTGATAACTAAGGATGAGTTCTTAATATATATATGCACTATAGCAATATCTGTATTCTTTAGTAGTTTAACCCTTAAGTAGCACCATGTAGCCTAGTAGAAATTGTTAGATCATTTGAGCTAGATCATACCCCTAATAGTTAGTCAAGACCTTAAGTGTTCCCTAAAACTTAGACTATGCCTAGGAAAGAGTTGAAGGCACTTGTTACGAACTGATGACTATGACAAATCGCTGGCAAGGTAGCGACAGTTGCCGCCAGACGATTATAGTAGAGTAGTCGAATTACTTGCAGCCATACTGGCCAGGTGGCGAGGCAGTATTAGACTATGATACTTGACGGTTATGGAAAAAAGTCATAGTTATGAGATTCCAGACAGGTATCCCAGGATTCTCGACCCAATAAATATAATTGCCTTACAATCTAGACAATAGCTTCAAAGAAGGTGACCACTAGTAGAATTCTTGTAAGTTGGATAGTGTAGACGAGTTAGAGGATGATAAAGTAGAGGATGGACAATAGATGAGAAAGTGTTAGAATGGCAGACCATGAGTTTTAGGAGTCCTACTAGATACCAATGCAGTGTGATAGTTATAGTTATCATTATGAATATGGGTTAGTGTCAATTTCGATGACGAAATTTTTGTAAGTTGGGTAGAATGTAAAACCCCTATTTTTAAAAAATTGTATTTATTATATTTTTTATTAATTAATAATTTAATTATGGTAATTATGTGCTAAATAGGAGAAATAGATTTTTAATAATTTTTTTTATTTTAGGTGTTCGGACACTTAGAGGACTTATGGGACCACCAGGAATTTTTCGGAATTTATTCCATGTAGGAGACCCCTTGAGCGGTTGCTAGCCTAACGATGTGCAATACCCTGATATATAAATTTTCTTATGTGTGAATATATATATATATATATATATATATATATATATATATATATATATATATATTTAAAGAAAGAAAGGAAAAGAAAAGAAAAGAAAATTTACTAATATAATAATAATAATATAATAATAATAGTAATAATACTACTTAGTACTTAGGATTCCTTTGCAGCAAACTTAGCATTTCTATTTTCCTCTTCAGCGACTTTTGTTGTGTAACCCGCCAATGAAACCAGACCCGCCCACTTCAACCAACAACAGACCTTTAATTGCTCCCGCGGACCGCTCCATATCCCTCCCTCTCTCCAAATTATATATAATATATATATATATATATATTAGCTCTCCAAAACCCTAACCTAATAGTTCCAGACCTTCTCTTCCCATCTAAGAGCCGTCACCGCAGCCAGAGAAGCCCCGCCAAGCCATTCAACCATCCCGTCGACTCCGACCTCGCGAACTGCAGTTTCCCACTGGAGGCACCTTCGCTCCGGCGCGATTTTTCGTCGACTCGCTCGACCAAACGCTGTTTCGTTTTCATAGGTATGATCTCCCCTCAACCCTCTCCAATATTCGTTTTATAGCCAACCTCAGAAAACGTGTGCCCCTAGGTGTAAAACAGCGTCCAAAGTGGACGGACAGACCCAATTCTGGGATCGCAGAATTCCAGAATGACCACCCGTATTGCCGAGTTCGTATCTTCCACCACAGAGATCCGAATTCGGTGATTCTTTTTGATACCTTTAGAATACCTAACCTAGTTTAATTTCTGTAAAATAACCCTAGGCTAATAGTTGCTGTGGACATAGTTATATTCGTCACAAAACTGCGCACACCCAATTTTTCTGGTTTTCCAAAAGTTAGAAAACGGAGCGCGCCCCGCCAAACGGGACCGTCCCGCCGTGTGCCAAGTGTACCGAATGGTGCACACAGTGTAACCGGACACGTGAAAATTTGTGGGGACTGATTCGGACGCGTGTGCGCGCCGGAATCAGACCGTATCCGCGGACATACACCGTGTCGCAACTTTTGTGGAACTCGCACGTATTTTGTGCACGCTTGTCAGATTGCGACGAAACTTACGCCGCTGGACTCGTGGTAACGCGCTGGTCCTGTGACCCAATTTTCACGTAATTCTGAGACGGTTGACCAAATCGCCAATTGGTGGACCCCACAGTTGAATTTTTGGACAAAATTAAGTTCGGCCCATCGGAATCCACATTTGGACATACCGTTGGGTTCGTATTGACATTTAGAGTTGTTTGACCTATAGTTTGTCCCATTTAGAGACTGTTACCCTCGGCACACTTTTCGGTGCAAAGTGGGCCACACGTGGACCCCACTTTTGCCCAAAATTACCGTTTTGCTCCTGTGTCCAAATTGGACGAAAGGGAAGTGCTTTTTAGCTATTTTGCTTTTTCTGGGAACGTTGGTGATGTTTTTTTCAGCATCCGGAGACGTTCATTCTGAGGCCGTAGCTTCTGACTCTTGGTGTTGACATTGGGACACTACATTTTGCAGCCTTCTTGCCAGGCAAGATACCTTGCCAAATTGTTTACAGTATTTTGCATGCTATTTATATTTCTGTTTAGTTATTTTATTTCTGTATAGTTCTTGCATGTGTAGTTTTCTTTTCAGTCATTACTATATATTAGATATGTTGACACACACTTGACACTTAGTATCATAGAGGACAACCATTAGGCGTATGGGCTTTAACCACTCTGGTAACACCGTAGTCACTAGCACGCACTATGGTGGGTCGTGTCCGATGGTCGCTACCCCCGAGGTATGTCGATTGATGGAGTCCGAGGGTCGCTACCCCCGAGGTATGACGGCTGATGATGTTCATGGACGAGTGCATGAGTTGTGAGGCTTAGATCGAGTAGACTACCCTTGCCCATACGTCGAAAAGTTGTCCTCATTTGCATTCATGTAGATTGTCTGGTACAGCGTACTTAATTATTTTCAAATTATATGCATGTTTACTGTGTTCGAGTTGGCTCGTATTTTCTATATCTTGTTACGTCCCTCTGAGGACCTGGTCCTCTGCCAGGTGTATTTGCTCTTGAGTATTTGCAGGAGTACGGGCCTGGACCTGACGCATTCCTTTCTGCCGAGGAGGTCTTACCTTCTGAGCATTGTTGATTATCTAGCGATGGATTCTTTTCGCTGATACACTTCTGACTTCACATTATTTTATATTGGAGATTTTATACTCCTCTCTCATTTTAGTTTTGTATATAGTCATTGGTAGTGGATTTGTCTCCACCCGACTATTGTTTTCTGAATATTTCAGACTCCTTATTCTAGTTAGTATTTCTTTTCTATGACTTGTTGTGTGGATGAGATTAGCATATCTGTGACTTGTGACATTATATATACCACATGTGAGTTTATATTCATATTACAGCGTACGTATGGGTTATGGTTTCCATATATTGGAGTGCCATATCCATGCGGCTGGCATGCTTACGTGTTCTAGTCCTACGTATTATTGGGACTGGGGCGTGACAGGTTGTTCAACGCGTATGCGGCCTGGAGTTTTCTCAGGCCGCATAGGTGTTGTTTTTCTCTATATATAGAGGACCGCCTCTTTCATTTGAGGAGATAGAATACAAATGAAAATTTGAGTATACCAGATCACTTGCGGCCCAGAGTGTCCCCCTCTCACATGGTGTTTTTCGAATATTTTCGAAGGTGACTTTGAGCGTTCCGGAAGTTCTTTTATGAACTTGCTGGTTCCTGGGGGCAGATCGTCTGTACGGCAAATCTTGCTTTGAGCAACAGTGGTTTTGAACACCCCAGCAGGGAGATTCTCTTCAGTTTTTCCTTTGCTTCGTTCTTTCTCATTGTAGCGCCTGCGAACGTAAAGAGAAGAACGTTTTACTAGTTGCTTGTTGTAATCTTCATTTTCTTGGAGCCAGTTTGTAACGTGTTCTTTGGTTCGTGCTTCGTTGGAATCGAGAAATATCAGATGAGGAACTCTTGTGTGAATCTCTGATCTCAAAGATAACTTGGGTTCCAATAGAGAGAGGACCTTCGGGTCTCGCTAGCATCTCTGCTATGGCACGCATTCTACCATCTTTGATCCATCCAGGGACTAACAATCTCAAAGCAAGATCTAAAGAAAGATATAGAACATCCGATCAAATCTTCTCGGCAACAAGTTTTCACAAACTTGAGAAGATTGACGGGATATACTTCGAACATATGGATGAGGGAAGGAGTCATTTGTCAAATGTTGAACATAAGTTGTCAGAACCTACTATTTCTCATGATAGAGGAGTTAGCGTTTGAAGGACGCACATTCCAGTTGGAAGGAAGATTACAAGTTGACCAAGGGTTTGCAGAAGTATGCTTAGCGCATAATAGTTCTTAGCGGTTGGCAAGACTCTTGTCGTATGGTAGTTTCTGGACACAGAGGAGGCTTCTGAGCATGCTGGTCGCATAGAGGCTTAGGCGCATGCATGACGCATGGAGGCCTATGCGCATGCATGACGCATGGAGGCTTTGGGCATGAAGGTCACTGTCACGCCCCGATCCCACAGGGAGGCGTTCGTCCTCGCTTGGATGTGATGCCGTGCAAGCCTTAGATGCGCTTACACAAGACGAAAGCTTGAACAAGGACAAGTAAGCTATTCAAGACGGGGGCATCGGCACAATATTGCAGAAAAGTAAAGAACACAATAACATACAAAAATAAGCTCTTTATTGATAATCAAGATATGATACAAGCGACGCTTGGTCGAGATTACAATTCATTCAAGCTCTCTTTCTCTCGATTACAATGATATCGTTCCATACATTACATCCCTTTATACCAAAGCAGCTCAAAGCAATCTCGATATGGCTCAAAGCATTGACTCTAGATTTTTGGGTCCTGGGGATGAGGCTCGGCTATCGCTTCCTCGGGCGATCCAGCATTTGAGAACAAGCAAACTGTTAGTGGGTCAGCACTTTGGAGAAAGTACTGGTGAGTGTAAAATCAATGAACAGAAGCAACACTCCCCGAAACCAACACTAAGTAAGCATGTGACAAAATATTACTTTACTAGTGATCTTGCTACTTTTACCTAGGTTTATTTCATGCAGTACAGGATTAGAGTCAGTTTATATCTTTTCGAAAATATGTCTTTAAAACCAGTTTGCACATTCAAACATTTAAACAAGCTATAGGGATAGTGTTCTATTGTGCAGTGCGCATCATGTATCGTGAGCCATGTTCGATCTCTTAGGAACAAAATTTTCTCTAGTGGACTATTCGTCTCGAATCAAGACAAGTGCATCAAGTGGACTATTCAAATCAATTCAATAGGGGCAGCAGCATATTCAAATAAAACAGATACATCTCATTTATCATTTATGACAAGGAACATAAGAAAATACATGTGATCACTTATTTAGTGATCCTTACCCATAGCCGAACGGTTATCCCTGCAACAGACATACAAGTTAGGAATAATTTGCATATATAAACAATGTTCTATTTTTTGTCCGTCTCTACATCAAACAATTATGTATGCAAGAAGGCTAGCCTATCATGCGCCCTAACTATATGATAGCCTATGAAAATCATGATTAGCAGTTGGGACGTACAAGCCCATCTCACTAATGACATGTCGGCTAATAGCTGCTGAGACGCATGGTTGCTATGTACTAAAATATGCTCAAAATAGCAGCCGGGACTCGTGGTTCAGCACTACACTAAAAGCTACGCCCTCCCGTAAATAAGGACTTCTAGCCTCAAGGTGTTCCAGATCTCTCCCAGGCCGAACGATCCCCAGTGTCCCAGGAATCGCTCAAGAGATTTGCTCGAGAGATAAACCTTGTGCACAAGTTGTCAGACTGATGCATAAATGCACTTCTATCAGATAAATGTTGTATGGTGTAAATGATCACGAACAAGCAAGCATTCAATAAAGCAATAGAGCCAGAGCTCTCAATTCTCTTGCCTAATAGCCACACCCTCCCGTAAATAAGGACTTCTAGCCTCAGGGTGGACTATTAGTTTAGATGCACCAGTTCAAGCTATTCATACAGTTCTCTCTCTTTACAGTGCGATCAATAAAATATATTCAAGCAATCTAGTTCTTTTAACAAGTAACATGCAAGAACAATTCTATTAATCTAGCATGCAATTCTATCTCTTTTAGTACGATAGGGAACATGCAAGCAATCTATTATTTAAGCAAGCATAGTAATCATTCCTCTATCTCTTTTAGACAAGCATATAGTTCTACTCTAGTTTAGCATGCGATACAAGGATAAGTTCAATCAATCTTTTACTCTTATTAGTATAGCAATGGTTAGTTCGATAGCGGTGCCCGTGTAACTTATCATGCAACTTTTCTATCTTTTCTTAGCATGGCAAGGATTCGTTTCAATGACAAGCAATACGATTTCTCTTGTTAAGTATGCAGAGTCAGGTTCTATCATTCTTCTTATAAAATATCTTCTTAGAACAAGCAGTAGAAAACTCAGATTCATTATTAAGGCGTGCAAGAATCAGAGAATAAAGTTTTGCCCACTCACTTAGATCAATCATCTTGTGTTTCGATCGAAGAACACTTCGAGAAGGCTTTCGCTCGAGCCAGCAAAGCGATATCTCTTGTATATAGTGTCTACATGGAGCGGGACACTACGGTCACTGCTCTGCCAGGACTTGACGCATGACTGGAATTGGATCTTGAAAGTAGAACCAATTCGAACCAATATAGCAAGGTATAGCTAAAACTTGGTTCCTTTGATTACTTAACTTGGTTGCTATTATTGCGCAGGTTGAGTATTCAAGCGTGGTTACTAACTGGTAGGTAGACACTGGTGCATTCGGCCATGCATGCTCTGTGAAAGAGCTGTTCACCAAATCAGAGCACTATCTCAGAAGAAGCTCTCTATAGCAAATAAGTGTCAAGTAGAAGATCTAGAGATCATGATGATGATTCGGCTTGAGGAGGAGATTGCTCTTATTGAGTTGTGACGCATCTGACTAAGACATATCTTTTTCAACAAAGATGTCTAAGTTTAGGGATATCTCCAAGATATGGGAGTAAGAAGGTGGAGAGACGTGATGGCTACGTTCAGACATAGGTAGTCAGGAAGCAAGTACAGATCCTATGGAGCTGTTGTGCTCAGATATCCGTGACTTCTATTCTCCACAATGGGCCGGGGTAAAGTTTATCACTTCTTTTTTTGATGATTTCTCGGAAAACGTGTTCGCGTATCTTCTCATAATCGAAGGATGAAGCGTTCGAGAACCTCATGGACTTCAAGTTTGGAGCTGAGCGTCATATCGGTCCATAACCCAATAGACTCAAAAAAATTCTATATGAAGAGCATTGTTCTTTGGATTTGCATAGTTCATCTTAGAACATAAAATTGACTATGGAACATGCATCATTCTTTGAATTCGCATTGTTCAGCTTGGAATATGAAATTGACTATGGAACCGACCTACTTAGCTCCCTCGGCGAGGTAATATGTCACGTCCCAATTCGGTGGAATCGATAGTCGTCCCCCCGGGCGTGACCGTCATGCGGGCCTAGGTTGCGCACCGCTCAAGGCTAAGTATTTTATTTTTGCATAGCGAACACATTATCACGCCCCAGTCCCAAATACCGAGGGACTGAACACGTGGCAATGGCCAGCAGCACGCACCGATGGACAACCCAATTTAATGAAACCATCAGAGCGCACTTAAGCTGTAAAATAAGGTCCATGACAATATGCCACAACTAATCTCATCCATAAAAGATAAATATAATCAACTGCATAATGAAATGGAAATAAGTAGCAACAAGTCTCAACAAGTAGGTCGGAGAAAACAATCCGATATAAGTCTGAACACACTGGCTCAATAGGCCAGGAACAAAAGAGTCAAACATAAAGTAAATACTGAGTACGAAATCAGGTACTCAGGAAAAGTCTTCGGCAGTCACCTCGTCTTCAGGGTTCAGTTCTGCTCCAGTGTCAAGTCCAGCAATAGCTTCAGCTCCTGTCCCGTATACCTCGGGGTACTGCTCCTCAGCTAAACCTGGGGATATAATCCATTCCAGGTCCTCAGGGGACATAACAAGGTACAGATAACACAAGCCAAAATATAAGCAGTGCAGAAATTAAATGAAACAGCAGGGTAAACTATGTAACCAGCTAAGTGATAAATGCAAGTTGAGAGCATCACTAGAACTCAGGCTGAAACCGCTACAAGCTCTGTGTCGGAGAGCCGGTAGCAGTAATAACACGTAAAGGGTCTAGCTCTGCTGGAGAGTCTACGACCTCACAATAGTAGTAGATATATATATGAAACAGCCTGTAGCCTGTGTGTCTCTCCCCATCCAATGTAATCACGCATATCATGACCATAACGTCTCATGTCCATGTCAGCAGGATTATAGCTAATGCAACAAGTCATATTGTCTATAAATAAAATATCTCTGTCAAGTCCTGTATCCTATACAGAATCACCACGAATATCTCGGGAAGATCCTGTCTCATGAATAGTGTCAAGTGTCCTGGGTTATGATATACTTGATAAGACAAGTACGAGAAAGTAAAGGGTCCGAAATGTCCATCTCTAGATGACGTACCCAACACCGCGTACGGGGTTGGCACCCAACTGATAATCGGACGCTAAGTACGTCACACGGTCCTAGGTTAAGCATGTACAACAGTTATAAATAAAATAAGGAAATATGCAACAAGACTATAAAGTTGGCAAGGTATACTTGCCCTCTGATGTATAACTAAGCCAAGGAATATTGAGCAAAGACTGCAAGTTTTGGCGAGGTACACTTGCCTGATGTTTGGATTCCAATGACAGTCCTGTTCTCGGGAAATTTCTAGAATTCTCTCTGAATGCTGAAATAAACATTACCATCATGCTCAGAAGGTGTCAATTAGCTAGAAACGCCTGTCCTTGAGTCCAATTTGGAGACAAGGACAAAAACGGCAATTTTGAGTCAAAATGGGGTCCACAGGTGGGCCCGCTTTGCACCGAAAAATGTGTCAGGGTCAACGGTCTCCAAATTTACCAAACTTAGTGTAAACAGGTCAGGAACGATGATACGAACCCGACGGAACTTTCAGAATTGAATTCCGATGAGCCGATCACAAAATCGCCCAACGAGTGGGGCCTATGGGGCCACGACACGCAATTTTGTCAACGTTCTCAGAATCGAACCAAACTTGGGTCACAGGACCAGCGTATTGCTACGAGTCCGATGGCGCAAGTTTTGGTTCGATCTGACATGTGTACACAAAGTTACAGCGAGATTCAAAAAAGTCGGATACGGGATGATGTTCGCGGATACGCATTGATTCCGGTGTGCACGCACACCCGAATCGACTTCCCCGAAATCTCGCACGTCTGTATCGACGACGTGCACGTATCTGTGAAGACCGCACGCGACCAAGTCATCCCGTTTGGTGGGGCATACTCGGTTCCGGGGTGAAACAGGGCGTTTATTTTTCCTGTTTTTGGGTCGCGGTGTGCGATCGCCACAGCACACGATGCCCCGAGCGGTTTATCCAGGCACCGAGAGGGTCATACAGGCTACGCGTTGCAATTTACGGAATCGAAATCAGAGCTACGAGGTGTGAGATACGAGTACCTGAACTGGGCTCCTCGAAACTGGGTTTTCGTGTCCGTCTCGTGTCCTGGACACTGTGTCCAAGTCGTGTCCACTGTGTCGACGAGTCCCGTGTCCTGCTGTATCCGCGGCGCGTCCAGCTAGGTCAGGGTCCTGCTCGCCGGAGGAGGGCGGTGCTTCAGCTAGGTCGGGGTCGTCGGATTGGGGCCGAGCGGTGCCGAGGGGGTCGGCGGAGCTAGGGGAGGCCGGCGTCGGGTCTGCGGTGAAGAAGAGGGGAGAAAGGAGGAGAGGATTGGGGCGGCTCTCGGCGGCTGGGAGACGCTGGAGGCGGAGATCCGGCGGAGGGAAGCGGGGCTAGGGGAGGGAACCGGTACTGGGGAAGGGGCCGGAGCTAGGGCACGGTGCGGCGGAGCTAGGGCACGGTTTGGGGGAGGGGATTCTGGAGGAGGAGGCGAAGGTGAAGGAGGGGTTTTATAGGGGAGGCTCGGGCGAGGTCGTGGCGGAGTAGGCGGTGCTGAGGGGGGGTCGTGGAGCAGGGCGCGGGTGGTTCTCCGGCGACGTGGCCGGAGAACGCGGCGGGGGTTTCGGGTCCTGAGGCGTGGGGAGGGAGATGGGGTTCCCGGGTCGGGTCGGGCGGCGGGTTCCGGGTTGGGCGGACCCGCCCGACCCGCTAGGCTGGGGCTGGGCTGGGCTTCGGCCCACTGGGCCGGGCCGGAAAATGGTTAAATAACAATAATAATAATAATAATAATAATAATTAGTTTAAATAGTTTTTAGGTAATTTAAATTAGGTCCGAGGCCCAATAAATTCCAAAAAAATTATCCTAAGTCCGGTTTTCTATTTTACACCATAAAATTATATTTTTATTACATTTTAATATTAATTATTAGCAATTAAAAATCATTTAATGACCAAAAACACCTATTTTAATTCTTGAAAATTGCAGAAAATCCCAATTTTTTTTTTAACAAACTGAAAATTTTAGGGTGATTACACACATATTCAGAGTACGCAGATTGAATGAACACAGATTTTAAGCATGGAAAAGTTCTCTTTTTTATTGATAATATGAACATCTATTACAAACTCCTTGAACTGAGTCATAAGGATTTGCCTCATTGGGCTTACAAAAGTGTTGACACAAAATGAGATAGCAGTCCTGTACATTACATCCCTTACTAAACTCAAAATATAAGACCTTGGGTCAGAACGACGGCTTTGCCACGAAGCTGCATATTTGTTCGGTGGCTAGCTTCTTCTTCAAAATGCTTCTTCTTCAAAATGCTTCAAAAGGTGGCACGGTCAAGGCATGCCTACAGCTGGACTGGATTGGGGGTTTGTCTCCTGCTCCTCGCTTGGTTCTCCTTAGAGCGGAGAACCTGTTTCAACGAGGGTCAGTACATCGAAACGTACTGGCGAAGGCAAGCTAACCCAACTATACCAATCAACACGTTATTTTAATGAAGTATGCATATTTATTGTGGGTTTCTATCTTACCTTAGTTCATTTTACAGCAAGAAATAGATATAGAAATCATTGAAATAACCTGCCACCGTTTGGTGACATTTACCTGCCCGTCTGAACCACCTACATAATACTTACCTTGCCTTCATGCCAAGAAGACACAAGTTAGTAGCAACAGGTTTAAATATACAAGGGGATCACTGGCACGTTGCCATAGTGGACGGGCTAGTCTCAGTACAAAATGTCGTACGACGCATAGTTCAGGACGTCGCAGGGCATTCCGTCCTATAGCAGGCGACTATCATGAGTTCCGTCCGGATCGGATCGGTGCCGGTGCCCCAGCGACCGTCCGCAGGAACCGAGACCTTGTGCACAAGTTGTCCTTGATCAACGCAGTACACTAAGTTAGCAATCGAGGCAAATCTGGGCATATCAGGCACAGGGCAATAACATGGCAAGATTTACTTTTACATAGTCTTCCTGTTCAGTTTATTGCATTCAAGATGAGTTCTATACATAGCACAATTTTTAAGAAGAAATATGTATTCTAACTTGTATTTATGCTATGAAGAATATTCCGAACGAACAAGCATGTAAGTAAGTAATCGTTCACAAGTTTCATTTGACAAGCAAAATTTTACCCAAGTCTATTCCCTTATTATCTAGTAGTCTTTTAGTTATTACTTGGTATCGTTTGATCGGGGCAAGCACGAATACAAGATTCATATGTGAAGACTAGCAAGAAGGGCTAGCTAATCGGGATGGTAGCCACTCACTTAGTAGTTGGAAGGAAGAAGGAAAGAAGTGCCTTAGGAGTCCGTTCGAGCGGCGCCTACTGCTGGATCACCTGCATTGCCACGAACAACTGATCAATACCTCTTCCACTCTTTCCATTATCGGAATTGAAGTGCAGTTCGAAGAACAAAAAAAATAAAATCCATCAAAACCGTTCAAGAAATCTCAAGCAAATCTGAAAACCAACTCAAAGCACGAAAGCAACAAGCGACAGCGAAAACTAGGCAACAAAAGATGCAGCGGAGAGGTCCCTCCTGACTCTGCCGCTAAGTCGATCCCGGGGGCACGGTCCACTGAATATGGGAATTAATTCCGAAGAAGCAAATCCATAAAGAGGATGGGTTTTTGTTTCAATCTATCCCAATCGAATGATACCGTCTTGTATTTCTTAGCTGCGCTCCCCGAATAGGGGGAACGGGGTACCACATCCTACCCAACTAATTGAAAGTTTCATCCCGAAACTTAAGGAATAGAACCTACCACTAGGAAATAATGAGGGGAACCTTTCCCTCATCTCTGATTCAAGCTTCTAAGTAGATTCTTCGACAGAGTGATTCTGCCAAAGTACGCGCACTAGAGGAACCGAACGAGTCCGAAGCAGCTTTTCTTTCCTATCCAAAATTTGCACAGGTTGTTCAACATACGTCAAGTCGGGCTGAAGGTTCAGTTATTCCAGGTCTACCACGTGGCTTGGATCGTACACGTATTTCCTAAGTTGAGAAACATGGAATATAACATGTACGTCGGATAGGGATGGTGGTAGGGTAATCTGATAAGCAACTGAGGCAACCCGCTTTAGTATTTCGAACGGACCGACAAATCTAGGACTTAGCTTTCCCTTCGCTCTGAACCTGCTGACTCCTCGCATGGGCAAGACCTTGAGGAATATCCGGTCGCCTACTAGGAACTCTAGTGGTCTTCGATGTATATCCGCATAGCTCTTTTGACGGCTTTGAGCTACCTTTAATCTTTCCCGAATCAATCGAACTTTTTGGACAGTCTGCTCCACGAGCTCAGGGCCAAGTATCTGCCGTTCACCAACTTCGTCCCAGCAGATCGGAGATCGATACTTCCACCCGTATAACGTCTCATACGGCGCCATCTGTATGCTTGATTGATAACTATTGTTGTAAGCAAATTCGGCTAAAGGTAGATGAAGGTCCCAACTAGTCTTCAAGTCCAAGGCGCAGAGTCGCAGCATGTCTTCGAGGATCTGGTTGACACATTCTGTTTGGCCGTCGGTCTGTAGATGGTAGGCGGAGCTGAACTTCAACTTCGTCCCCATTGCTGACTGCAGGCTTCTCCAGAAATGCGATATGAATCGACCATCTCGATCAGAGACTATTGATACGGGCACGCCATGGAGCCGAACGATTTCGTTGAGATATATCTGAGCCAGGCAGTCAGCACTCCAAGTAGATTTGATAGGCAGAAAGTGAGCTGATTTGGTGAGTCGATCGACGATAACCCAGACTGCATCATGTCCCCGTTGCGTCCTTGGCAAGCCAACAATAAAATCCATCGTTATATAATCCCATTTCCACTCCGGAATAGCAAGGCTCTGAAGCTCTCCGCCTAGTTTCTGGTGTTCGGCCTTTACTCTCTGACAAGCCATGCAATGCGACACGAACTGCGCCATATCCCGTTTCAAGCCGTGCCACCAAAATGTCGTGCGAAGATCCCGATACATCTTTGTGCTACCCGGATGGGAAGTATAACTAGCATAATGGGCCTCCGTGAGGATCTCTTTTCTGAGAGCCGCGTCATTTGGAACGCACAGTCTTCCCTTCACTCGAAGCGTCCTGTCCGTGCCTACCGCAAAGTCGGACGCCTTTCCTGCTGAGATAAGGGCATGAATCTTTTGCAGGAACGGGTCATCCTTCTGAGCGGCCTTCACTTTATGTAACAAGTCGGGTTCGAGGCACAGTTGTGCTACTTGCACCCACTTTTTATATCTAATTTTCAGTATAATGCCCAGTGATTCAAGATCTCGGCGCAGCCTATCATCAATAGCCAAACTCCCTACGAACACTCGACTCAATGCGTCAGCTACTACGTTTCCCTTTCCGGGCGTATATCTGATCATGAGATCAAAGTCGCTTAGGAGTTCAAGCCATCTCCGCTGCCGAAGATTCAAATCCTTTTGAGTGTACAAGTATTTCAAGCTCTTATGGTCCATGTAGATTTCACACGGCACGCCATAAAGGTAGTGGCGCCACAGCTTCAGCACAAACACTACCGCAGCCAATTCTAAATCATGCGTCGGATAGTTCATCTCGTGAGGCTTTAGCTGTCTCGACGCATAGGCTATCACTTTATTCCGCTGCATCAGGACACATCCTAGTCCTTTACCTGATGCATCACTAAAAATTTTAAAATCATCCGGTTCGTTCGGCAAAGTGAGGATTGGTGCAGAGATGAGGCACTGCTTTAACTCCGTAAATGAAGCTTCACAGTCGTCCGTCCAAGTAAACTTTGTGCCCTTCCGTGTGAGCTGAGTCAAGGGCGAAGCAATTCTAGCAAAATTCTGTATAAACCTGCGGTAGTAGCCTGCCAGTCCAAGAAAACTTCGGAAGTCGCTAGCTGACTCTGGTCGTTTCCACTGCATAATGGCTTCTACCTTCTTCGGATCAACTGAAATGCCTTCCGAAGAGATGATATGTCCCAAAAAGGGTATACTGTCTAGCCAAAACTCATATTTACTCAATTTGGCATACAACTTGTTGTCTCGAAGGGTTTGCAGCACCATCCGCAGGTGTCCTGCGTGCTTATCCCTAGTCTTCGAGTACACCAAGATGTCATCGATAAAAACCACCACGAATTTATCGATGAAAGGTCGAAATACCCGGTTCATCAAATCCATGAATGCAGCAGGTGCATTCATTAGTCCAAACGGCATCACTGAGAACTCATAGTGTCCGTAACGGGTTCGAAAGGCAGTCTTTGGCATGTCTTCAGGCTTAATCTTCAGCTGGTGGTAACCTGAGCGAAGATCGACCTTAGAAAATACTGCTGCCCCCTGTAGCTGATCAAACAAGTCATCAATCCGTGGCAGAGGGTATTTGTTTCTGATTGTGACCTTGTTCAATTCCCTGTAGTCTATGCAGAGGCGTAGAGTTTCGTCCTTCTTCTTTACGAAGAGCACAGGCGCACCCCAAGGAGACACGCTCGGACGGATGAACCCACGATCAAGTAATTCCTGGAGCTGGCTTTTCAATTCTATCAGTTCTGCAGGGGCCATTCTGTACGAAGGTTTTGAGATAGGCTGTGTATTTGGAAATGTATCGATAGTGAATTCAATCTCTCGGTCTGGCGGCATGCCGGGTAGTTCGCTCGGAAATACATCGGGGAACTCCGCCTCAACGGAAGTAGACTCGACGTTTGCGTAGTCCTGTCGTGTGTCCCGAACCGACGCTAGGAATCCCTCGCAGCCTGTGTGGAGCATTCGCCGAGCAGATTTTGCTGAAATTACCATGCAGGCCCCGGTCGCATCAGTCGTTGGACTACTAGTGTAACAGAATACGGCTTCTCCGGGCAGACAAAAAATGACTCGTTTTTCTGCACATTCAATAGTTGTCACGCACGCACCGAGCCAATCCATTCCCAAAATGATATCATAGTCCCGAACGTCTAGAACTAAGACATCGAGCGACAGCTTCTTTTCTCCAATACAAATGTAACCACCTTGGCATACTGAACGAACATGTATTTTTATACCGGAGGGGGTGCTAACACTTAAATCTAGGTGCAACGGAGTCATTTTTACATTATTCTCCACGGCAAAATTTGTGGAAATAAAACTATGCGTTGCACCTGAATCAAATAGAACACGAGCAGGTATATTATTGAAAAGCAAAGTACCTGACACGACGGTATCTGAAGCTAGAGCTTCTTCCCGTGTCATGGTATAGACCCGTCATTGAGCTTGATTACGCCCTTGCTGAGGAGCAGCTCGGTTGGCCTGAGGTGCAGGCGCCTGAGTTTTTTGTTGAGGTGGGGAGAGCGGAAAGCTGCTAATCTGATGGGTTGGATCGCCGCAACGGAGGCAAGTCCCAAGCTTACGGTGACAATCTTTTTCGATATGCCCTGGCTTCCTACAAAAGTTGCAGGTCTTGTTGGTGTCTCCATGCTGTTTACCGCCGTTATTTGGACGCTTTGCAGCGTTGTTTCCTCTATCGTTGTCTTGGCGTTTGTGATTGGAAGTTTGCACAGCGCCGGCAGCAACGTGAGGATATTGCGTTCGAGGGAGAGGGCATGGTTTAAGACTTTCCTCATCGTCTGATACTGCGGAATGACTACGTGCCCGTGGATGCCAGGACATAGTCCTCCCTCGAATCGTCTGGCATGACTCGCTGCATCCGGTAGATAAGAACTAGCAAATTTGGCCAGTTTGTTGAATTCTGTAAAGTATTGCTTAACCGTCATGCTGCCCTGTCGTAGTTGTACAAACTCATTTTCTCACTGACGGCGTACAGGCGGGGGTATAAACTCCTCCTCAAACGCGGCACAAAAAGTCGTCCACGCGATCGCCTCCTCTCCATGGCCAAGTTGAAGAGATCGTCGATGCACGTCCCACCAGTCGTGCGTATTGAGGCAAAGCTGTAGTTGGGCACAGGCGACGCGCTTGTCATCAGGCACTTCTAGAAGAGAAAAATGATCTTCAAGCTCGACGAGCCAATCTAGGGCCACGATTGGGTCCTCAGTCCTTTTAAATGGCGTGTTGCAGACCTTCTTGAAGTTACCAAAGGTGAAGGCAGTCACTTCCCTCGTCCTCGGAATTAGCGGTGTCTCAACTTCAAGGATTGGTTGTTCCACCGGAGTCGCTGCTGTCGCTGCGGACTGGTTGGAGGCCATAGTCTGAACAAGCTACTGCAGGGTATCTACCTGCTTTTGTTGGACTGAGAGTCGGGCCTCAAGATTGCTCTCGAACTTGGCTTGGCAGGCATCATCTCTCTATCGTTGTGCTTCTAACATTTGCATCACTTGCTGAAGCGGATCTGTTCGAGACATGCCCCGTTGGCTCCGAGAGCTTCCTGATGTTCCGGAGCTGCTCTCCTGAGCCTGTGTCTCGCCTGGCGCTAGCGCTGATGGTTGCGCTTGCGTTATTCCTTGAAAAGAGGGTAAATTATATCAGGATCATAATATATTATGGACTTATTGTATGAACGTATCTTATTTTGACCTTAACGAGTTCAGGAGTTCGCACAGGGATTTATCGTTAAGGGGACTTTTCCAGTTCAAGAGTCAAAGGAACTTTGAAGCTGTGCTCTGATACCAACATGTCAAGCCCCGATTCCATGGAATCGATAGTCGTCCCCCCGGGCGTGACCGCCGTGCGGGCCTAGGTTGCGCACCGCACAAGGCTAAGTATTTTATTTTCGCATATCGAGCACATATTCAGAGTACGCATATTAAATGAACACAGATTTGAAGCATGGAAAAGTTCTCTTTTTTATTGATAATATGAAAATCTATTACAAACTCCTTGAACTGAGTCATAAGGATTTGCCTCATTGGGCTTACAAAAGTGTTGACACAAAATGAGATAGAAGTCCTGTACATTACATCCCTTACTAAACTCAAAATATAAGACCTTGGGTCGGAACGACGGCTTTGCCACGAAGCTGCATATTTGCTCGGTGGCTAGCTTCTTCTTCAAAATGCTTCAAAAGGTGGCACGGTCAAGGCGTGCCTACAGATTGACTGGATTGGGGGTTTGTCTCCTGCTCATCGCTTGGTTCTCCTTAGAGCGGGGAACTTATTTCAACGAGGGTCAGTACATCGAAACGTACTGGTGAAAGCAAGCTAACCCAACTATACCAATCAACACGTTGTTTTAATGAAGCATGCATATTTATTGTGGGTTTCTATCTTGCCTTAGTTTATTTTACAGCAAGAAATAGATATAGAAATAATTGAAATAATCCGCCACCGTTCGGTGACATTTACCTGCCCGTCTGAACCACCTGCATAATACTTACCTTGCCTTCCCTGCCAAGAAGACACAAGTTAGTAGCAACAGGTTTAAATATACAAGGGGATCACTGGCACGTTGCCATAGTGGACGGGCTAGTCTCAGTACGAAATGTCGTGCGATGCATAGTTCAGGACGTCGCAGGGCATTCCGTCCTATAGCAGGCGACTATCATGAGTTCCGTCCGGATCGGATCGGTGCCGGTGCCCCAGCAACCGTCCGCAGGAACCGAGACCTTGTGCACAAGTTTTCCTTGATCAACGCAGTACACTAAGTTAGCAATCGAGGCAAATCTGGGCATATCAGGCGCTGGACAATAACAGGGCAAGATTTACTTTTGCATAGTCTTCCTATTCAGTTTATTGCATTCAAGATGAGTTCTATACATAGCACAATTTTTAAGAAGAAATATGTATTCTAACTTGTATTTATACATATAAAGAACATTCCGAACGAACAAGCATGTAAGTAAGTAACCGTTCACAAGTTTCATTTGACAAGCAAAATTTTACCCAAGTCTATTTCCTTATTATCTTGTAGTCTTTTAGTTATTACTTGGTATCGTTTGATCGGAGCAAGCATGAATACAAGGTTCAGATGTAAAGACTAGCAAGAAGGGCTAGCTAATCGGGATGGTAGCCACTCACTTAGTAGTTGGAAGGAAGAAGGAAAGAAGTGCCTTAGGAGTCCGTTCGAGCGGCGCCTACTGCTGGATCACCTGCATTGCCACGAACAACTGATCAATACATCTTCCACTCTTTTCATTATCGGAACTGAAGTGCAGTTCGAAGAATAAAAACAATAAAATCTATCGAAACCGTTCAAGAAATCTCAAGCAAATCCGAAAACCAACTCAAAGCACAAAAGCAATAAGCGACAACAAAAACTAGGCAACAAAAGATGCAGAGGAGAGGTCCCTCCTGACTCTGCCGCTAAGTCGATCTCGGGGGTACGATCCACTGAATATGGGAATCGATTCCGAAGAAGCAAATCCATAAAGAGGATGGGTTCTTGTTTCAATCTATCCTGATCGAACGATACCGTCTTGTATTTCTTAGCCGCACTTCCCGAATAGGGGGAACGGGGCACCACAAGATCAACCCATTCCTGGTGGGGAGTCTATGCGTGTAGTGTAGTATCTTGTACCCTTCCACACCATATTCTTTCTTTCATAATTTGGCCGGTTATAAAAAGTATTCTAAGATTTCTTAATTAAGACGATATCTGTTTTTTTACCTTTAAGGATCCTTTCCCTCTGTCGGAATCGCACTTGAGCTTGATCTTTATTTTCACATGCATCATTCTTTGGATTTGTATCATTCAGCTTGGAATATGGAATTGACTATGGAACATGTATCGTTCTTTGGATTCACATCGTTCAACTTAAAACATGGAATTGACTATGGAACATGCATTGTCCTTTGGCGCATCGTTCAGCTTGGAACATAGAATTGACTATGGAACATGCATCATTCTTTGGATTTGCATCGTTTAGCTTAGAACATAGAATTGACTATAGAACGACATCTTCGTACTCTTCCAGTCTATTGAAGGGGCAGATAGGAAGGACCTACAGTTTGTCACGCCCCGGTCCCGCAGGACCCGATCGTCCTCGTTTGGTCCCTACGGAACCGATCGTCCTTGCATTGGCGTGATGCCGTACAAGCCTAAAGTGTGCTTGCATAAGGCCAAATCTTTGAACAAGGGCAAGTAAGCTATTCAAGTCAGGAGCAGCGGCACATATATTACAGAAAAGTAAAAAACACAATGGCATATGAAAATATGCTCTTTATTGATAATCAAAAGTGTTACAAGCGGCGCTTGGCCGAGGTTACAGTTCGTTCAAGCTCTCTTCTCTCGATTAAAATGATACTATTCCATACATTATGTCCCTCTATACAAAAGCAGCTCAAAGTAATCTCGATACGGCTCAAGGCATCGACTCCAGATTTCTGGGTCCTGGGGATGAGGCACGCCTATCGCTTCCTCGGACGATCCAGCACCTGAGAACAAGCAAAATGTTGGTGGATCAGCACTTTGGAGAAAGTACCAGTGAGATAAAATCAACTGAACATAAGCTATACCCCCTGAAACCCACATTAAGTAAGCATGTGGCAAAATATTTTATTACTAGTGATCTTGCTACTTTTACCTATGTTTATTTCATGCAGCTCAGGATTATAGTTAGATTACATCTTTTCAAAAACATAGCTTTGAAACTAGTTTTTGCATATTTAATACACACAAGCAAGCTATAGAGACAGTGTTCTATTGTGCAGTGCATCATGTATTGTGCACCATATTCTAACTCTTAGGGACAAAGTTCTCTAGTAGACTGTTCATCTCAAATCCAGACAAACATTTAGTGGACTATCATACTTTCAAGCACACAAGAAGAACTAGCTATATGATTTCAGTCCCCGAGAAACTCAGGATCAGTAGCGGTAAACCAGCTAACTAATGACTCTTTATCTGATGCTATTAGCAGCTGTGACGCATGGTTGCTTTTCACTAACAAGTAGCAGCCGTGACCAAGGTTCAGCTCTTCACTAATAGACATTGTCTAACCGATGCGAATGCATGAAGCACTATCAGATAAACTCTAAGATGCACATATTTATGAACAAGCATGCTATATATAAATTTTTTATGTTTTTTACCCCTTGCCGATCGGTTATCCCTGCAGCAGACATACAAGTTAGCAATATTTGCATATATATAAACATATGGTTCTCTTTTTCTGTCCGTCTCTGCATCGAACAGTTAGGTATGCAAGAAGGCTAGCCTAGCATGCGTCCTAACTATATGATGGCCCCCTCCATGGGATTAGCAGTTGGGACGTACAAGCCCATCTCACTAATAGACGTGTCTACCCTCCCGTAAGTAAGGTTTTTAATCCTCAGGGTATCTAGATCTCTCCTAGGCCGAACTATCCCAGTGCCCCAAGAAACGCTCGAGAGATAACCTTGTGCACAAGTTGTCCTGACCAAATGCATGAAGGCAAAATTTCTATCAGATAAATAAGCTATCATGTAACTGATGAACGATGAACGAGCAAGCAAGCATATCAATTCAAACGAGCCAAGCTATAGAGCCGGATCTCTCAATACTCTTTGCCTAATAGCCATACCCTCCCGTAAGTAAGGACTTCAAGCCTCAGGACAGACTATTAGTCTAGATGCATAAGTTCAAGCGATTCATGAAGTTCTATCTCTTTAGACAAGCAATCAATAAAACGTGTTCAAGCAAAGCTAACTCTTTTAACAAGTAACAAGCAAGAATAGTTCTATAAATTTAGCATGCAAATTCTATCTCTTTTGGACAAGCATACAAGTATTCTAGTTTAGCATACAATATCAAGAATAAGTGCAAGCAATATTTTACTCTTTCTTATTAGCATGACAATGGTTCATTCGATAGCGGTGTCCGTGTAGCTAAGCATGCACATTTCTATCTTTTACAAGTTCTCTAGTTAGGCAGCAAATTCATTTCAATGATAAGCTATGTGAGTTTTCTTATTAAGTATGCAAAGGCAGGTTCTATCATTCTTCTTATGAAACTATCTTCTTAAGCACACAAGCATTCACAAACTCAGATTCATTATTAAGGCATGCAAGAATCAGATAATGCAGTTCTGCCCACTCACTTAGATCAATCGTCTTGTGGTTCGAACGAGAACTCTCCGAGAAGGCTTCCGCTTGAGCAAGCAAAGCGATATCATTTGTACATAGTGCCTACGCGAAGCGGGGCACTACATACTTACCCACCAATAAAGAGTTTCGTCCTCGAAACTCAAGGAAAAACTCTCGATATTCCGAGCAGCGATAGTCCTCATCCCTCACCATCCTCAATCAAAACTCTAGCAATCCAAAACTCAATAAAACTCTAGCCACCAGAACTCACCAATCACATCTCAAGCAACAAAACAAATTCAGAAAACTTTTGCTGGCAACTTTGAGAATATCTATGGACTTATTGTATGGAACGTCCATTGCAACATAACATCGAGCACATCTCAGAGTCGGAGGCAACAAAATAGGCAAAGAATTGAGTCGCTCTGATACCATTATGTCACGCCCCGGTCCCGCAGGGCCCGATCGTCCTCGCTTGGTCCCTACAGAACCGATCGTCCTCGCACGGACGTGATGCCGTACAAGCCTAAAGTGCGCTTGCACAAGGCCAAAGATTTGAACAAGGACAAGTAAGCTATTCAAGTCAGGAGCAGCGACACATATATTGCAGAAAAGTAAAAAATACAATGGCATATGAAAATAGGCTCTTTATTGATAATCAAAAGTGTTACAAGCGGCGCTTGGCCGAGGTTACAGTTCGCTCAAGCTCTTTTCTCTCGATTACAATGACACCGTTCCATACATTATGTTCCTCTATACAAAATCAGCTCAACGCAATCTCGATACGGCTCAAGACATCGACTCCAGATTTTTGGGTCATGGGGATGAGGCACGTCTATCACTTCCTCGGACGATCCAACACCTGAGAACAAGCAAACTGTTGGTGGGTCAGCACTTTGGAGAAAGTACTGGTGAGATAAAATCAACTAAACAGAAGCTACATGTAACACCCCGTTCTGCTCAAGTGGACTGCCGATTCAAACGGCAAAAAGTGCAATGTCCCGACCCGCTTTGCTCAGGCGAGAATACTCGTTTGAGGCAAAGAATATCCAGACTTGTCCCTACAGGAGTTCAGATTAGGCTTTCAGAGGCTCGCTTGACGTACCGCTCAACCGAGACGAATCATCGCTAAGGTGGGTGGCTACGGTAAACTTGTCTTTGCTTAGCCAGCACACATAAAATATAGAACGATACATGCTAGTCGCTAGATGAATCACCCCCTACATGCTAATAAGAATACAATGCACCTAGCTAAGGGAATAATCCCAACTTGTATTGCTTGTGCTAGAACATGGAAATAAAATATTGCTTATGTTCAGACCCTCGCATGCTACCCTAGATTATGTCACTCGGAAAGTCACTCGGAAAGTCCCTTACGGTTTTACCTCCTGGCTTACCTTCGGGCCCGTGTTTGCTTGAGTTCCTTAGAAACCCATGCTTGCTTGCTTACAAATGTCTAACGTTATTCATGCATGCATTCTAGTTAGCCAGGAGACTATCAAATAGCTCTTCTGTGCAATTGAACCTGCAAGTATCCAGGACCGTTAGGTCACCAAGGCAATCCCTGAACCAGGGGCATGCATTAAGGCAAGTGAATACTGAACTCAAATCACATCAAGTTTACCTCTGAACGAGAATCCTGTCAAGCAAAGTCAAGAATCCCAGCTCGTGGAGTAATGCTAGTTCAAAGCGGAATTAAAGATTGTACTCGTGTTCTGGATTATTGTAAACCCCCTCAATTAATTCTATAGATAGTCAGGTATGGGATGGAAAATTTTGGTTTAGCAGCAGATGTTTGAGGTTTAGAGTAGGGTTGCTTATGTCTGTTATTTATTAATTAAACCCTTGGCGCGCCCTATCATTGTTGAATTATTCGGAGCCCAATATCAGCCCATAAATTCTATCGGACTGTTGTACTTCTGACTTGACTCGCCAATTTAGGCACTGGATTTTTCTGTCACTCAAAATCAAATCCATTTTGCCTTAAATTAATTGCACAACTTCCCGTATCCAAAATCCCATAATTAAATCCCGTATCGCGCACCGGTGTCGTTGCCATCAATTTTGAGACACCAACTCAACCCGTTGAGCCAGACCAACTAAAAGGTCCAAGACTGACTCCAAGCCCATACCATTTTTGACCTTTGTGTCATTTACAAATTTAGACCCTAAGTGCCCCCATTTAATTAAAAAGTGCGCGATACTTTTATTCTAATTAAATCAGGGATACCAACTTTGACTAATCCTATTTTAATCCCCATTTAATCCCAATGCCCATTTAATTAAGTCCATGCCAAACACACAACACCCTCTTACCCTAAAAAACACCAAACACCAATTCTCCCACAATTTTTCTATCATTTCATGTGTTTATACAATTACCCAAACTTAAGGGGCTAATTGCAATTATTGCAACATGTGGCACACCCTCATTGGCCAAGGCCAAATGGAGAGGCTACCTCTTCTTTGACCGTAGTCAACCCATCTCCTCCCCTTCCTTTGCATGAAGAAATCCATATCTTCTGTAAAATCCCCACCCTTTATTTGAAATGGAAGCATCACCACCCTCCATTCATCACACAACCCCCTATAAAAAGTTACCATTACCTCCCTCTTCCCCATACCGGCCCTAATCCCCAAAAACCTAGGAAACCCCCCCTCTCTCTCGTCTCTCCTCTACATGGGAAACCGAGCCAACACCCACTCCATATTTCTTTCTTTCTTTCTTCTTCTTTTTCTTCTTCTTCTTCTTCCTTTCTTCTTCTTCATGAATAGTTAGCTCCGGCCAAGTGTGCTCCGGCCTACTGAGTACCTCTGCACCCCGCAGCTCAGGTACAGCCACCCCGCCGAGTTCCTCCACCCTCGTCGGCATCTTCTCCGACGAGATCCCCGCATCCAGCGTCGAGCCCCCCCCCCCCCCCCCCCCCCGCGGCTCCGGCCTGCTACAACCCGGGCCGAGATACTCCGGCACTGCCCCACCCCGACGAACCCGCACCTGCTGTTCTCCGGCACAGCCACGCTCCGACGAGGCCACCACCCTCTCGGTCACCTCCAGTGTCCATTCTCCCTCCGGAGCCAAGCCGCTGCTCCGGCGAGCTTCCTCCACCCGAGCCACCATTGCATCATCACCTCCACCACCACCATTGCACCATCATCTCCACCACCACCATTACACCATTACCTCCACCACCACCATAGCCCGATCTCCACCACCACCATTGGACCATCACCTCTCCGGCCAACCCTCGGTCGACGCCGCCACGACGAGGTCGACTCTCTCCCCCTCTCTTTGTTTATATTCAGGTTGTGTTATTTTTTACTAGGATTTTATTTATATTCATGTTGAGTTTTAGCTAGGGTTTCTATATGTCTTGTTGGTATTGTAGTGTTGATGATGAGGTTTAATGTTGATTAGGGTTAATGTAGGTTAGGGTTCATTGTTTGCATGAATTAAAATGAACTTGTGTTAATAAAGAGTGGAGGTTTAGTGTAGTAGTTAGGGTTTATTAAATAAGTATAAAAGATGAATGTTTGGATACACAAGGAATTAGGGATTAAGGATAAATGGATGTAAGTTTAGGGATTGTCTTCATAAGTTTATAAAATGAATTTAAATGATAGGCATTGAGATTTAGGGTTTATCATATTGATTTATGTGCATGTTAACTATTATTGATGAACAGTAATTTTTGGTAAATGATAATGATGGTTGTATAAAGGAAGACCGAATATTTAATAAGTAAATACTGTCGATGAATGAGCATACCTAAACTATTGAACCACGTGATAAATATGGTAAGAATGAGGATTGGTCGATGATAGTCTACAGATGACTAGTTAATTTGATGTATTGTGCCGATAGTCAACTATGGTCAACCCCCTAGCGTCTTGTCCCTGTGAGGCGTAGCTGAGACTGAGCATGTGTATAGATGTGTGTCACATCCCTGTTTGCCGTGTGATAGATTTTGATTGGGTTTGTATCTCATCTCTAGGTACTACGGGACCTGAGGACTTGGATGTGGTACCGGATCCCCGTCATCAGCAGCTGGATGCAGGCAAGTGTACCTTGCCACCCTGTATTTCAGATTTCAGATATTTATTATTCTTTATGTACATTGTACGCATATTTTTGTTTACGATCGATACCTCACGTCCGGATCACAACCGGGTACAGACGTTCGTCGTAACGTCTTAGAATAATTGTTAGATGTTCGTAACACCTCGATGTACGTACCTAAGTATATTGACACCCCAGGACACACTCATACACTGTGATCATGCCAGATTCCTGTATCCTGATACTGACATCATGACCAGAGACTGGGACGACCTTAGGGTCGCATCTGTTGAGTTATTTCTGTGTGTCGAGACTGTTAGATAGAGGTTCAGGTTCAGCGAACCATCGTTGATCACTTGGGAAGGGGAAGACAGTTACTAGACGTTTGGGCTCCTCTGCACGCGCTTATATATGTATATGTAGTGATCATGTATTCTAGAGTAGTGTATCATCCGTGTGAATCTATGCTCGGAGCTACGGTACGCCTCGTGTGTCTCTGTGTTCGGAGCTACGATTTTATTTTGGACAGCCCACGCGTCGAACATTGTCTTCAAACTGTGTCTCACTTAATTGGTTATGCTATACTACACCATCGTCACACTTGTACTTTCTGTTATACTTGGCATGCTGTATTTTTGTACCTTGTTACGTCCCTCTGAGGACCTGGTCTCCTGCTAGTTTTGCAGTATAGACGATTACGGAGCATTTGGAGTTGCTGATAGAGTGACATGTCTTGCGGGCATTGTACCAGATACTCATATCATTTCTAATGATATTATGGTTACTTTATTCATATTGTTTATTCATCTGCTGCTGTAGCCTAGTTTTGTAGACTCATCTCTTCTCGAGTCTATTCGAGTTTGTGTGTTATTGGGCGGCCGACTTTAGCACATATAGCTCTTTCTTGTATACTGCTGTACATTGTGGATTGAGACATAGAGATTTATATTTATGGAATATCTAGATAGTACCCTTTATATTATACAGCTTATACGTATTCGAGTCAGACCAGAGTCTGGTCGAATGCGTAGCTGGCGTGTCACGTATTCCTGGTCCTACGTATTTTGGGACTGGGATGTGACATATTTTTGTGGTGGCCCATGCAGGTCCGTTTTAAATTGTCTTGGTCACTTGACTGTGCCAAGCGAGCCTGCAAATTAGGAATAGATATTATGATTTATTGTTGAATAGGATCTCAATCCATAATCGATTTTAAAAACTCTTTGTATGTGATTATCGCCCTTGGACTTCCAATTTGTATACGTTCAATTTTTGCCAATATCGTTATTATTGTTTCTCATCCCCTATTATTCGGGAAGACGAATGCTCTAGTCTGATGGTTCCCTCCAGAAGAAGATCGTAGCCCAGACGATAGAAGACAAAATTCGTATAACATTCTCTGAGAAGATTGTTACCCTGAGTAGGATAGATTGATAGGTTCTTTTAAATGCTAGAACTAGTGTGGAAGGTTAGCAAGAGAATTGGACCTAGTGGTACCCTACCCGTGCTTGAGATAGCAGTGATCTTGGAAGTAATGGGAGCTGGAAAGATTGTTGATCGTGACCTAGAATAATTTATGGAAGTGCATAGTCCGATGCTAGAAATTAGTTGTTGTATATGATAGCGATACCAGGAATGATATTATGGACTAGAGGAGATAAAATTTTAGGCTCTCACCTTGAAGATGATGATCTGATGCCAAAAATTCTAGTTTATGCTTGGGTGATACCATTATTATAAATTGTACTATGTGACCCGGAGCAATAAATGACGGAAAGAAGAGAATTGAGGAATAAAAATTTTAGGAAAAACTTTGAGGAGAAGAGTAATTATACATTAGGCAAGGAAAAACTTTCATTGAGGATTGATGTTAAAAACAGAACGGAAGAATTTATTACGAGGTTTAGTCTAGACTATGACATCGTCCTAGAATGAGTTGGTTGAGCCAATACCAAGCGATGCTGAATTATAGACGTGGTTGCATTATTTTTTAGACCACCAGGTTACCCTGAGTTGAGTTTCTTCAGGGAACCCAGGAGCATGGTGTCCAATCTACCTTAGGGGCACACAATGCAGGAGGTGAACCAATGTACCTCCGTATTATATCAGAGTTTGAGGATGTGTTTCTAGAGAATCTTCCAGGCCTGCCACCTGACAGAGAGATTGAGTTTGCTAAAGAGTTGACTCCAAGAGCCGGGCCAGTTATTTTCCGTCTGCAGACTAGCACCGAATGAGTTGGTTGAGTTGAAGGTCCATAGTAGAGGATCTCTTAGAAAAGGGTTCAGTCAGTCTAGTATTTCTCCATGGGGAGTACCCATCTTATTGTGCCAAAGAAGGACGAGACGGTACGTTTGCGTATTGATTTCAGAGATGGTATGCTTGTGTATCGATTACAGGACATTAAATGTCGTAGCGATAAAGAGCAAGTACCCATTGCCACGCATCGATGATTTATTTGAATCAGCTAAGTAGCGCATATGTATTCTCGAAGATCGATCTCAGATCAAGCTATCATCAGATCAAGGTACGGAGAGAAGACAATCCGAAGATGACTTTTCGGACGAAGTATGGGCACTATGAGTTTTTAGTCATGCCGTTTGGTTTAACCAACGCGCCAACAGTATTTATGAGTCTGATGAACAATATTTTCTACCAGTACTTGGAAAAGTTCATGGTGGTATTTATCGACGACATCTTAGTATATTCCGAGAGCCAGGAGAAGCACGAGAGACATCTCAGGATCGTGTCGGAGACGCTGAGGCCGGAGAGGCTGTATGCCAAGCTCAGCAAATATGAGTTATGATTAGATAGAATAGATAACCTACGCATTGAGACAATTAAGAGTTCATGAGAATAACTATCTGACGCACTATCTAGAGCTAGCTGCAGTGATATTTGCACTAAAGCTATGGCGACACTACCTTTATGGAGAGCATGTTGAGATTTATACAGATCATAAAAAGTCTGAAGTATGTCTACACGCAGAAGGAGCTCAACATGAGACAGAGGCACTGGCTAGAGTTGACGACAGATTATGATATCGAGTTGCAGTACCACCCTGACAAGGCGAATGTAGTAGCAGATGCCTTAAGCAGGAAGATTCATCCCGGTAGTACAAAGATGTACAGAGATTTGAGGCAACATTACTGGAAATAGGGGATGAAGAGAGAGATTGCAAAATTCATGGCGAGATGCTTGGTATGTCAGCAAGTCAAGGCTGAATATCAGAGAACTGCAGGACAATTGCAGCCACTTTCCATTCCCGAGTAGAAGTAGAAACACATTACCATGGACTTCGTCCCAGGATTTCTGCGGAGCCTTAGCGGAAAGGATACAGTTTGGGTTGTCGCAGACAGACTCACAAATGTCTGCTCATTTCTTGCCCTTCAGAGTTGGACAGTCCACGGAGATATTAGCTGACATGTATATGAGACAGATAGTACGACTACATGGAGTGTCTGTCAGCATTGTATCGGATCGTGATTCCAGATTCACGTCGTATTTTTGGCGGAGTATGCAGGAGAGCCTAGGAATTCGTCTCAAGTTCAGCATTGCATATCATCCACAGACTGATGGCCAGTCATAGCGCACGATACAAATATTAGAGGATATGTTGAGAGCGTGCATGATTGATTTTGGAGGATCTTGGAAGGACCACCTACACTTGGTGGAATTCTCCTACAATAACAGCTACCAGGCTAGCATACATATGGCACCTTATGAGGCACTGTATGGCAGAAAATGCAGGTCACCAGTTTGTTGGAGTAACGTGGGAGAGCGTAAGATACTTGGTCCAGAGTTGGTGACACAAACAGTGGAGAAGGTCAAGCAGATTCAGAGCCACCTGCGTGCAACACTGGACGGACAGAAATATTGGGCAGATGCGCACCGCAGACCATTGGAGTTCAAGGAAGGTGACCATATATTTTTGAAGATATCGCCTACTCGTGGTACCATCAGATTCGGAGGCAGAGGCAAGCTGAGTCCGAGGTACATCGGACCATTTGATATCTTGGAACGAGTTGGCGAAGTGGCCTACTGTCTTGCATTGCCTCCATCATTAGAGGGAGTGCATGACGTATTTTACGTATCGCAGTTGAGGAGATATGTGGCAGACCCTAGCCACGTACTTGATCATTCGGAGATTACAGTTGGGCCCAGTATATCTTACGTAGAGCAGCCAGTTGAGATCCTCGATCACAGTGAGAAGACTTTGAGAGGGCAGACTATTCGACTGGTCAGAGTTGCATGGAAGCATCGTTCGCCAGGCGAGTCTACCTGGGAGCGCGAGGATTCCATTCGACAGCGTTTTCCGTATTTATTTGAGGAGTAAGGTACGAATTTACGTACCGCATTTGATTACTAGCTTGTTTTAAAATTCTCTTAGCTATTATCGTTCTTTACTTTTAATTTCGGGGACAAAATTTTTCTAAGTTGGGAATGATGTAAACCCCCTCAATTAATTCTATAGATAGTCAGGTATGGGATGAAAATTTTTGCTTTAGCAGCAGATGTTTGAGGTTTAGAGTAGGGTTGCTTATGTCTGTTATATATTAATTAAACCCTTGGCGCGCCCTACCATTGTTGAATTATTCGGAGCCCAATATCAGCCCATAAATTCCATCGGACTGTTGTACTTCTGACTTGACTCGCCAATTTAGGCACTGGATTTTTCTGTCACTCAAAATCAAATCCGTTGTGCTTTAAATTAATTGCACAACTTTCCGTATCCAAAATCCCATAATTAAATCTAGTATCGCGCACCGGTGTCGTTGCCATCAATTTTGAGACACCAACTCAACCCGTTGAGCCAGACCAACTAAAGGGTCCAAGAGTGAATCCAAGCCTACACCATTTTTGACCTTTGTATTATTTACAAATTTAGACCCCAAGTGCCCCCATTTAATTAAAAAGCGCGAGACACTTTTATTCTAATTAAATCGGGGATACCAACTTTGACTAATCCTATTTTAATCCCCATTTAATCCCAATACCCATTTAATTAAGTCCATGCCAAACACACAATACCCCCTCTCCCTACAAAACACCAAACACCAATTCCCCCATAAATTTTCCATTATTTCATGTGTTTGTACAATTACCCAAACTTAAGGGGCTAAATTACAATTATTGTAACATGTGGCAAACCCTCATTGGCCAAGGCCAAATGGAGAGGCTACCTCTTCTTTGACCGTAGTCAACCCATCTCCTCCCCTTCCTTTGCATGAAGAAATCCATCTCTTCATGTAAAATCCTCACCCTTCATTTGAAATGGAAGCATCACCACCCTCCATTCATCACACAACCCCTATAAAAAGTCATCATCACCTCCCTCTTCCCCATGCCGGCCCTAATCCCCAAAAACCTAGGAAACCCCATCCCCCACCCTCTCTCTCCTCTCTCCTCTACATGGGAAACTGAGCCAACACCCCCTCCATATTTATTTATTTCTTCTTCTTCTTCTTCCTTTCTTCTTCTCCATGAATAGTTAGCTCCGGCCAAGTGTGCTCCGGCCTACTAAGTACCTCTTCACCCCTCAGCTCAGGTAAAGCCACCCCGCCGAGTTCCTCCACCCTCGTTGGCGTCTTCTCCGACGAGATCCCCGCATCAAGCGTCAAGCCCCCCCCCCCCCCCGCGGCTCCGGCCTGCTACAACCCGCGCCGAGACACTCCGGCACTGCCCTACCCCGACGAACCTGCACCCGCTGTTCTCCGGCGCAGCCACGCTCCGACGAGGCCACCACCCTCTCGGTCACCTCCAGTGTCCATTCTCCCTCCGGAGCCAAGCCGCTGCTCCGGCGAGCTTCCTCCACCCGAGCCACCATTGCACCATCACCTCCACCACCACTATTGCACCATCATCTCCACCACCACCATTACACCATCACCTCCACCACCACCATAGCCCGATCTCCACCACCACCATTGGACCATCACCTCTCCGGCCAACCTTCGGTCTACGCCGCCACGACGAGGTCGACTCTCTCCCCCTCTTTTTGTTTATATTCATGTTGTGTTATTTTTTACTAGGATTTTATTTATATTCATGTTGAGTTTTAGCTAGGGTTTCTATATGTCTTGTTGGTATTGTAGTGTTGATGATAAGGTTTAATGTTGATTAGGGTTAATGTAGGCTAGGGTTCATTGTTTGCATGAATTAAAATAAACTTGTGTTAAGAAAGAGTGATTGAGATTTAGTGTAGTAGTTAGGGTTTATTAAATAAGTATAAAAGATGAATGTTTGGATACACAAGGAATTAGGGTTTAAGGATAAATGGATGTGAGTTTAGGGATTGTCTTCATAAGTTTATAAAATGAATTTAAATGATAGGCATTGAGATTTAGGGTTTATCATATTGATTTATGTGCATGTTAACTATTATTGATGAGCAGTGATTTTTGGTGAAATGATAATGATGGTTGTATAAAGAAAGACCGAATATTTAATAAGTAAATACTGTCGAGGAATGAGCATACCTGAACTACTGAACCACTTGATGAATATGGTAAGAATGAGGATTGGTCGATGATAGTATACAGATGACTAGTTGATTTAATGTATTATGCCGATAGTCAACTGTGGTCAAGCCCCTAGCGTCTTGTCCCTGTGAGTCGTAGCTGAGACTGAGCATGTGTATAGATGTGTGTCACATTCTTGTTTGCTATGTGATAGATTTTGATTGGGTTTGTATCTCATCTCTAGGTACTACGGGACCTGAGGACTTGGACGTGGTACCGGATCTCCGTCATCAACAGCCGGACGTAGGCAAGTATACCTTGCCACCCTGTATTTCAGATTTTAGATATTTATTGTTCTTTATGTACATTGTGCGCGTATTTTTGTTTACGATCGATACCTCGCATCTGGATCACAACCGGGTACAGACGTTCGTCGTAACGTCTTAGAATGATTGTTAGATATTCGTAACACCTCGATGTACGTACCTGAGTATATCGATACCCCAGGACACACTCATACACTGTGATCGTGCCAGATTCCTGTATCCTGATACTGACATCATGACCAGAGACTGGGATGACCTTAGGGTCGCGTCTGTTGAGTTATTTCTATGTGTCAAGACTGTTAGATAGAGGTTCAGGTTCAGCGCACCATCGTTGACCGCTTGGAAAGGGGAAGACAGTTACTAGACGTTTGGGCTCCTCTGCACGCGCTTATATATGTATATGTAGTGATAATGTATTCTAGAGTAGTGTATCACCCGTGTGACTCTGTGCTCGGAGCTACGGTACACCCCGTGTGTCTCTGTGTTCGGAGCTACGATTTTATTTTGGACAGCCCACGCGTCGAACATTGTCTTCAAACTGTGTCTCACTTAGTTGGTTATGCTATACTACACCATCATCGCACTTGTACTTTCTGTTATACTTGGCATGCTGTATTTTTGTACCTTATTACGTCCCTCTGAGGACCTGGTCCCCTGCCAGTTTTGCAGCATAGACGATTACGGAGCATTTGGAGTTGCTGATGGAGTGGCATGTCTTGCGGGCATTGTACCAGGTACTCATATCATTTCTACCGGCATTATGGTTACTTTATTTATATTGTTTATTCATCTGCTGCTATATCCTAGTTTTGTAGACTCATCTCTTCTCGAGTCTATTCGAGTTTGTGTGTTATTGGGAGGCCGACTTTAGTACATATAGCTCTTTCTTGTATACTGATGTACATTGTGGATTGAGACATAGAGGTTTACATTTATGTGATATCTATATAGTGTCCTTTATATTATACAGCTTATACGTATTCGAGTCAGACCAGAGTCTGGTCGAATGTGTAGCTGGCATGTCACGTATTCCTGGTCCTACGTATTTTGGGACTGGGGTGTGACAATTGTCTTATTAAAGATGTGAATTTGGATAACCCTAGAGACCTGTATGTCGCGAACAACTTGGAAACAAGGTCATTAGGTTCCACGGACGGTTTTTGGGGCACCGGGGCTGATTCGATCCGGATGGAGCTTCACGATAGTCTCACGCATCTGGACATGATGGTCTGCATCCACCAACGAATCTTTGTTGCTTTCCATCCTTGTTCAAGACTATAATTCGTCCTTTATGGCTATGCCAGCGACAAACGTCCATATAGATAAGTCATCCTCGCTTAGCGACTATCCGCGTACGAGTCATTGCATCGCATCAAAGAACAACTGAACACCTGAACGATCATGATACAACAATACTCGTGTTTGCATATGCTATTGCCTTGGTTTTCATTATGAATGCTCGTGCTTAAATTAACTTGGTTTGCCTTGGAGAGGGAAGGTCAAATGGTAAGTTGGTAAGTCTCGCCGCGTTTTCTCTTATATCGTACGGCGCACTACCACACAAGTTAGGTTATTCAATATGCCATGAAACTGATCCTAAAGCAACTAGAAAGACAACTTAATAGTTGGTGCACGGAACCTATATTACGTGTTTAGATTTTTCGAGCGGACGAGTAGCCTCCCCACCAGTGCATTCAATATACTGATAACCCACTAGATCGTTTGCAGGGTGCGGGAGAACCTCGTTCGGTGCGGATGCCTCCTTCGTGTGTGCTAAGGCATGGAGTTTACTCTGGAGCCTTGGAGCGCTGCGTCCGGAACTGAAGCACATATACAAGACATAATGTTGGAACATCACCTGAACATCATTTTTATAATCATTCAATAATTGTAGTCTCTTGGCACGCTTTTACTGTTTCAGAGAGAGAGGCTTGAGCGACTTATAATCTCGGCCAAGCACCGTCTGTAACACTTGTTTATATCAATAAAGAGTTGCTTTTACTTCAACTTGTGTTATTCAATGCTTCCGCTATTGTCGACTCAGTGAACTTGTTACCAAATCGCCTATGCGTTTATGATTCTGCTGTACTCGGACAATCTGTGCGACTTTGTGGCTTAGAACTCTTACCGCCAGCCAATGAACCACGGCCTTGCACGGGTGTGGCTCACGCTCGTGCGGCATCATGCTCGGATGGGTCAAAGCGATCGTTCTGCGGGAGCGCTGGCGCGGTGATTCTCGCCTAGCAGGGACGGCCGATTTAGCCTGTGGGAGATCGGGGCGTGACACTACACCCCCTGAAACCCACACTAAGTAAGCATGTGGCAAAATATTTCATTACTAGTGATCTTGCTACTTTTACCTATGTTCATTTCATGTAGCTCATGATTATAGTCAGATTACATCTTTTCAAAAATATAGCTTTGAAACCAGTTTTTGCATATTCAATACACACAAGCAAGCTATAGAGGCAGTGTTCTATCCTACAGTGCATCATGTATCGTACACCATATTCTAACTCTTAGGGACAAAGTTCTCTAGTGGATTGTTCATCTCAAATCCAGACAAGCATTAAGTGGACTATCATACTTTCAAGCACACAAGAAGAACTAGCTTTATGATTTTGGTCCCGAGAAACTCAGGACCAGTAGCGGTAAACCAGCTAACTAATGACTCTTTATCTGATGCTATTAGTAGCTGTGATGCATGGTTGTTTTTCACTAACAAGTAGCAGCCGTAACCAAGGTTCAGCTCTTCACTAATATCCATTGTCCAACCGATGCGAATGCAAGAAGCACTATCAGATAAACTCTAAGATGCACATATTCATGAACAAGCATGCTATATATAAATTCTGTATGTTTCTTACCCCTTGCCGATCGGTTATTCCAGCAACAGACATACAAGTTAGCAACATTTGTATATATAAACATATGGTTCTCTTTTCCTGTCTGTCTCTGCATCGAACAATTAGGTATGCAAGAAGGCTAGCCTAGCATGTGCCCTAACTATATGATGCCCCCCTCCATGGGATTAGCAGTTGCGACGTACAAACCCATCTCACTAATAGACGTGTCTACCCTCCCGTAAGTAAGATTTTTAAGCCTCAGGGTATCTAGATCTCTCCTAGGCCGAATGATCTCAGTGCCCCAGGAAACGCTCGAGAGATAACCTTGTGTACAAGTTGTCCTGACCAAATGCATGAAGGCAAAATTCCTATTAGATAAATAAGCTATCATGCAACTTATGAACGATGAATGAGCAAGCAAGCATATCAATTCAAACGAGCCAAGCTATAGAGCCGGTTCTCTCAATACTCTTTGCCTAATAGACACACCCTCCCGTAAGTAAGAACTTCAAGCCTCAGGGCGGACTATTAGTCTAGATGCACAAGTTCAAGCGATTCATGAAGTTCTATCTCTTTAGACAAGCAATCAATGAAACATGTTCAAGCAAAGCTAACTCTTTTAACAAGTAACAAGCAAGAACAGTTCTATAAATCTAGCATGCAAATTCTATCTCTTTTGGACAAGCATACAAGTATTCTAGTTTAGTATACGATATTAAGAATAAGTGCAAGCAATCTTTTACTCTTTCTTATTGGCATGGCAGTGGTTCGTTCGATAGCGGTATCCGTGTAGCTAAGCATGCATATTTCTATCTTTTCTTAACATTGTAATAGTTCTATCTCTTTAAACAAGCATACAAGTTCTCTATTTAGGCAACATATTCGTTTCAATAACAAGCTATATGAGTTCTCTTATTAAGCGTGCAAATGCAGGTTCTATCATTCTTCTTATAAAACTATCTTCTTAAGCAAACAAGCATTCACAAACTCAAATTCATTATTAAGACGTGCAAGAATCAGAGAATACAGTTCTGCCCACTCACTTAGATCAATCGTCTTATGGTTCGAACGAGAACTCTACGAGAAGTCTTTCGTTCGAGCAAGCAAAGCGATATCACTTGTATATAGTGCCTACGCGGAGCGGCGCACTACACAGTTGACAGTAATGATGATTTCTATATTGTTGTACAAAGGGTCTTCTGGATTGTCTGTCGGAGAAGGTTGCACTTACGGTCATATCCCTAGTATCGTTCGTCGCTTTTGGTGTAATTTTGGTTCAAAGTCAGATCCACATGAATATTGTTCGATTGTGGGAGTTTTTCGGAGGACCATATCAGCTAGAGTTACTAGCACTTTTGTAAAATAAGATGTAGTCCATGAAGGAGCTGTCTTTTAAGAGGCAACATCTGAACCAAAAATTGAAGAACAGTCAGCTAGAAGAGTCAGGAGATCAAAGGACCAAAGATGATCTTATCACCTATCATATGGAGGTCATACCACTTAGCATGATGAGGCAATGAAGACCAGGGACTCGGTCTGCTGGGAGGAGGCAGTCCATGAAGAGATTGACCCTATAATAATACTTGGGATGCTGATCAATCTGCTTGAAGGAGCTAAACCTTTCAGATGCTTATATATCTTCAGTAGAAAAAATGGAACCAGCCATAAAAGTTGAGTTCAAGAATAGGCTTGTAGCCTAGGGGTTTTCTCAGATAACAGAAGATTGAGTTCTTAGACACATCGTTGAGGGTGTCATATACCAGGATGATGATTGTTGTAGCTGCTATTCATAAGCTGATTGTTTATCAGATGAAGGAAAGACATCAAGTATTGCAGGAAGACAGTCATGAGAGATTCACGGACAATAGTCAGAATTATTGTCATTCAGGTTTGAAGACAGTCTGCGGGTTGGTGATATCTCAAAAAGGCCTGAAGCAAATCCCAGGATGTGGCAACAGAAGTTTAACAAGTCATATAGTCAATGTTGTCGCAGGATCAGCGAGACAAACCAAGAGTGTGCTTACACAAGTTTCGCTGATAATAAATAAGTCATCTTTTGTATCTATGTGGACGAGTTGCTAATTCCAGTAGCGGATATAAAAGTGTCACTAGAACAAAGATGTCCTTTTGTCCAAGCTTAGGACATGAGATTGCGGATGTCATCCTTAAGGATATAAGATAATCAGGATGCCAGGTGGGCTTGCTCAGTCACAAGCTCTCTGCATAAGAAGGTTGGTCACATGCTTTGGGTATCAGGGTCGATACTCCTCAGGTGTGACATGAATAGAGATAAAGCCTTATCCAAGGGAAGCATCAGACATTTGGTGTACTCAAGCATCATTAGGTGAATGATTCAAGCTGCGAGTACCACCAGACCTGATATAGCTCTCGCTATAGGGATGCTGAGTCAGTTTAGGAGCAGTATGTCTGCTGTTGAACACTTGAAGATGTGAATAGAGTCGTTAGAATTCTCAAGTAAACTCAGTGGTATATCCTGCACTATAACAGTTATCCAGATATTATGGAAGGCTTCAGTGATGCCAGTTGGTGCTTAGGAAAGAAGAGTGAAAGATCTACAGGAGGACGTGACTTCTCCAGGAGTGGTACTGCTAGATCGTGGAAGTCAAAGAAGCAGACTTTACTCTCAGAGTTCTATGCACTATCAGCTGCAGCATATTAAGCAGGATGGCTCTGGAAGCTCTCAGATGATCTTCTTATGATTAGTACACAGATTCGGGTGATACCGACATACTATAAAAACCATGAAGCTGTAGCAGTGGCATCTATTCATCTCTTCAAATGTCTGAAGAGAACTATGCGGATAAAATACAAAATACTAAATGAGCGCAGCTAGCGTAGATCATAACAGTGGCTAAAGTTCGGAGCCAGGTGATTCTGACGGATCCGTTCATAATATGCCAATACAGAACACTAAATGAGCGCAACCAGCATGGATCATTACAGTGGTTAATATTCGAAGCCAGTTGATTCTGGCGGATCAGTTCATAACATGCCAACACAGAACACTAAATGAACACAGCTAGCATGGATCATTACAGTGGTTAACATTCGGAGCCAGGTGATTCTGGCGGATCCGTTTATAATAGGCCTCAAGTGCCAGTTGATCATAAGAACTATAAAAGAGCGTAGTACTTCATGCTACCTTGGGGTGACACCACCATGAGGTACCTCGACAGGGTAAAGCCTCGGCTTCGGGCCATGTCACAACGACAGTAGCACTGGATATAGTCAGAGTCAAGCACTATAAAGGAGTGTAGTACTCAATGTTACTGTGGGTTGACACCACTATGAGGTACATCGACAGGGTAAAGCCTCGGCTGTAGGCCATGTCACAGCGACAGTAACTCCGCATATAGTCAAGGACATAATAGTTATAGGCTTGGAGGACCTCTGGTATTGCATCTCTGCAATCCTACTATTTAGTTTTGTGCTATTGGTTCAAAGAGAAATCTACCAGGCATCTAGCTATTGGTTCAAGGGAGGACCATTACCAGAAGAATATCATGGACATTGTAGGATACGTACCCGGAACCACTGTGGTCTACTATTTATTCTTGATCAGAATATTTCCTGTGGGAGGATGGCTTTAACGCCTTAATGAGTTCTCGCACAGAGTGAATGTCCGGCGTGCGTTGTAGGAAGCACGAGTAGTTTCAGCATTATAAGAGACTTGTATCCCATGCTACAGTGGCGTGACACCAAACGAGGGAGTGAACCTCAGCTTCGGGCCATGTCACAACGGCGGTAGCACCGCATATAGACATGTAGCCTAATGCTGAAAAAAATAGAGAGTGGTAGTACAACATTATAAAGAGGCCTGTGACCTCATGCTACAGTGGGTGAGACCACATGAGAGAGTGAACCTCGATTTTAATCCATGTCACAGCAGCGTAGCACCGTACGAAAGCGCAAGACTTCATGCTGGGAGGTAGTACAATACTACTAAGAGGCCCATGACCTCATGCTACAGTGGGTGACACCATACGAGGGAGTGAACCTCGGCTTTAAGCCATGTCACAGGGCATAGCACCGCACAGGAGCTCAAGGCTCCATGTTGTGTGTAGTAACGACACTACTAAGAGGCATGTGTCCTCATGCTACAATGGTATGACACCACAAGAGGGAGGTCCTCGGCCTTGGACGACCATGTCATAGCGGCATAGCACCGCACAGAAGCATAAGGCTTCATGCCGGATAATAAACTCTTTATAGTGAAAGAACTCACCTAAGTGTATGGATATATATATAAGCCGTCTCTTGAGGAAAAGCTTGTAGAGGCCCAAGATACATACACTGAGACCAGGTCAGCACAGGGCCTTTAACGTGCGACCGGATGGCACAGTTGAGGTCATTGTGTGAGTGAGAATAATATCAGCTTTGATACATAATTCAAGGCCTAGTCCATTCTTGTATTGTACTATTGTTTGACCCATGCGAAAAGATTCAAGTCGTCGATGACATCTATCCTAATGTTTGATGGCAGTCATTGTGAGGAACGCTCAATCATATATTATGATATATGTGGGAGATTATTGGTGTTTTCACTTGGCTTTGGGAGTTTTAGTCCCACATTGGAAAACCACCAATGTGTATATCTCAATATATAGCTATGCTTAGTATTGGTATATGCACATGAGGTGGAGGCCCATGTGGGTTGACTTTTTCTAGAGGGATTAAGTGTGAACTCCATTATGACAATCTTTATTTTGTCACCACCTTTAAAAAGTTTTCCTTTGGAGGTAAGCCCCGCTTAGCGACTCGGACTCAGACTCGAGCTCGTGCTCAAGGGCGTAAAGTGGTATTTTTTGGGTGCACTTAGCACGTCAGCATCGTCGTATGACGCTCATGCGCTCTTTTCTTGCGTGAGTTGCATGCATGATTGTTAGCTCGGGCGCATGCGGCCTGGCGCTATGCGTCCAGGCGGGCCAGGTACGCATGCGGCTCGATGCCCATGTGGCCAGGTGCTCATGCGGCTCGGTGCCCTTGCGGCTCGGAGCGCATGCGGTCTGGTGCTCATGCAGCCTGTGCTCATGCGGCCAGGGCCTTACGGCCTGGTCGACATGAGGCAATATGATATATGGAGAGTCTGACGTGGAGGGGACATGGTCTGCTTTCGGCGTTTGACGGCACTGTCTGCCTCGTGCAATACAGTGTGTCAGGAGGCACGAGCGGTTGATTTTGGCGTTTGGCGGCGTTGTCTGCCTCGTGCAGTGCAGCGTGACTTACAGTGCCGACGGCTCTGTCACCCGAATTTGGGGGATCTGGTCGTTCAGCGTGTATGCGGCCTAGAGTTTTCTCAAGCCGCATATGTGTTATTTTTCTCTATATATAGAGGACCTCCTCTTTCATTTGAGGAGATATAATACAGATGAAAAATCGAGTATACCAGATCATTTGCGGCCCAGAGTGTCCCCCTCTCACATGGTGGTTTCCGAGTATTTTCGAAGGTGACTTTGAGCATTCCAGAAGTACTTTTATAAACTTGCTGGTTCCTGGGGGCAGATCGTCTGTACGTCGAATCTTCCTTTGAGCAACAGTGGTTTTGACCACCCCAGCAAGGGGCTTCTCTTCAGTTTTTTTTTTTTTTGCTTCGTTCTTTCTCATTGTAGCGTATGCGAACGTAAAGAGAAGAATATTTTACTTGTTGCTTGTTGTAATATTCATTTTCTTCGGAGCCAGTTTGTAACCTGTTCTTGGTTCGTGCTTCGTTGGAATCGAGAAATATCAGATAAGGAACTCTTGTGTGAATCCCTGATCTCGAAGACAACTTGAATTCCAGTAGAGAATGGACCTTCAGATCTTGCTAGCAGCTCTGCTATGATCCGTGTTCTACCATCCAGTGACTAACAATCAACAATATTTCAGTGTTGTAAAATATTAGAACTCTTACAACGGTAAACAAGAGGTACTTGAGCTGCTTGGAACATCAACAATCTACGACGCAAGTAACAATGACTAGTATTTTGTTATAGTTACGTTTGTACAATATAGATATTTCAGTTGAAAGTTTTCTTGATCAAAAGAAGTCCGAAGAAACAATGAAACTCTTTCTAGAAACTAGGAGTGAGAAGGGATAATGCAGAGAAAAACAAATGTTATCTTTCTTCCAAAAAAAATTGGGTGATATTATTTTTCATTATGTAGTATATGACACGACTGTCGACAATGCGGAGAAAAATAAATGTTATTTTTCTTAAAAAAAGATTTAGATGATATTATCTTTCATTATGTAGTATATGATACGATTGTCGACATGGCAAAATTTAACATTAAAATTAAAATTTAACATTAATATTAACATTATTAAAATTAAAATTAAAATTAATGTTAAATGTTAATTTTAACATTTAACATTAATATTAATTTTAAACTTAAAATTAAAATTAACATTAAAAAAAATGGGATGATTGTAAAGGCATGGCCGGTCCTGAGTTCATGAGGGTCCTAAGCGAATTTTTAAAATGTGACCCCGATATATAATGTAAAATAAATAAATAAATAACTGGAAAACAAGTAAATTAGAAAAAAATGCTCCCCCAATACTTGAACCTAGGACTTCTCTAGGGTAAAAATCTAACATAATAACCACTACACTACAAATTTTTTGTGTTATAAAAGGCTCATAGTACATACTAGTTATATTTTAGATACAAAATTATTAGTATATATATATTTAAATTAATTTTTTGGTCCTCCTGATCCGGAGGTCCTGGACCAGGGCCGGCCCTGATGTCAACTGCCATATCAAATGCCACATAATAAGAGATGACATCACAAAAATATTTTGGAAGACAAATAGCATAATTGGAAAAAAAAAAGTTACGTAGAGGATTTGGGATTATGGTCTCTCTAGAGAACCCTCATATAAAGGTAGATATTGATCCACATATATTGAATTAACATATGATTTGGATGCAACCCTATGATCGCACCGTGTCACCAGATACGGATCCAGAAATATAAAATTGGATAGGCTAAAGTGGATTGGGATGGACGGAGACGTGGACTAACTCCTAAAATAAAATAAAAAATATCTATACGGAAAAAAAAAAAAAAAAACTTTTGGGGTGGGCTTCAGCCTACCTCAACCTAGGTCCACCCCTGCATCTCACACTGGATTCAGCCCCTCAATGAGATAGTCTAGACCCGTATAGACATTAGCCAAACCGGACGGTCCGAGTCCAATGCCCAAAAAATATCCAACAAAAAATAGAGATAAATTTATAACGCTATACTCCGTGTAAATGAACAATATAAGCAATAAGAACGAAGAAAACTCATGAGTTACATGTTAAATGCTGAAGTGGTCAAATTTTGCCAACGAAATAAATAACAAAAACTATATTAATTAATTAATTTATTATTACATATAAAAGCCCAAGGTCCATATTGGGCTACATCCGGTCTTGAGGATGAGCCCAGACCAAATCTTCTTCTTTTTCATTCTGTTCTTCAGTGTTTGAAGAAATCCTAGTTTTCCATGATCGTCCCCGATATTGAGATGTTCAAGAAGTGAGTTATTCACTACTCTCAACCTATTTATATTCTCGAATCTTAGGGTTTCTATCATCAAACCCTAATTTTCATTCCATCGGTTTTTAATATGTCATAATAAGGGTTTGATTCGTTTATGCCCAATAATTCTAACATGCTATAGTAAGAATTTACGAGGACTTTGATTGTTACATTGGTACATCGTGGAATAGTTTGCTGTTTAAGTTGTAAAGTTTTGGTCTTTGGAAATAATATAGCTTGTTGCGGTCGGACAAGCTTGGTCTTGACAATGTAATTGAGTATCGTATTAAGTCGCAGAATCTATGTCGAGCCGATGCAATGTTACACGATACTGATACGTCGATATGGGATTTTGGCGCGTCCTAGTGTATCTAGCGTGTCTGTGTCATGTCCAATACAAATCTGGCACTGGTACTATACAATACAATACAATACAATACAGTACAACATCATTCTTGCAGTATGGAATGCCGAAAGTAACTTCTTTTGCAGTTTCTCGCTTATATTGTCCTCTTCTTGGTGCAAAGATTTTTTTTTTCTTCAATTGTTATACAATGCTGAAATGTACTTAATAATTTATCCATGGAAAATCGTATGGATGCGAAGTTACTAGTTATAACTCATTGATTAAGTGCCACTTTTTTGAATTTAAGATCCTTACTGAAATTATATGTTGTTTGAAGATATAACTTTGAAGAAGTATCAGCACAAAATCAAGTGAAACATCTGTCCAAAGAAAGATTCGCCAGAGCATTGCAGTTGAGGTAAGGATTGGATCTGAAAATTGATTTTTTTCTTCCGACTTTTATACTAATTTATATGTTCCTGATAAGCTTATGACTCGTGTATCAGTACCCTGGCCTTGAACCTATGCTGGAGGATCTAATTCCAAAGAAACCACCCCTCATTGTCGCAAAATGGCGATCTGAGTCTTTCTTTAAGCATTATTACCAATTATCTCTCCTTTCCACAATACATGAAGTTGTGATTTGTGCATAAACCGTGTGTTGGCATAGTACTTTCTTTTATGTTAGTTATGTCCTTTACAAGGTTGTGAAAAGCGCTATGCGTTAGTCGGGCGGGCACCCTCCGCCTAGCGCCTAGTCCGCCTAGGCAGACGTCTAGATCTAGACGGTTCAAAAAACTAAAACTAAAATCCAAAAAACCTGCAGAAAATTGGAGAAAAGTTTATAAATCCCAAAACATGCATAGTCGGGCGTCGTGGGGACTAGGCAAGTGCCTATGCGGACATCGGACGGGCACCCGATGCCTAGCGCCTAGGCGGCTGCCTTTTAGAACAGAGGTCCTTTATAAAATTTCGGTAAATGACCATTTGTTTTGTAGAGTAATTTGAGAAAAAATATACTCAAATATAACACACATACATTGAACGTACAAATTACAGTGAACACAAGAATGTTACATTTCCAAGGATGTACAAATTATATCAAACACTAGAATTGAGGTTCCCAAGAAAAAATGATGTCCAGGCATCACAAATAGGAATGTGATCCCAGATTGGAATGCTTCGTTTATTTACCAAATGCAACCTTAGCGTACCAAACACAACTTTAGAGTTCCAAGTCATGGAACGTGGAACCAAGTAGGCTAACTTTAGGATACTTCTCAGTAATCTCACCATTTGTACTGAATGGAGCCACTTGAATCTGCCCTTAGAAAACGATAGCAGATATAAGTTGTTTAGCTGTATCGATCCATTAGATGCTTGGTTGCATAGAGACCGACATGGATTTGGATATGGACAAAATACATATTCGGAATGCAACATTTTTAAAAAGCTTATGATACTTGTACAATATGAATTCGGCTATACTGTTGGTATATTATAATATTCTTGGTATATTTGTTGGGATATTAGAATATTCTACAGGGGTTTTTAATGGGGTATTAATGTAAGATGAAGGATTGTAAGGCTATAAATAGCCAGCAGATTATCAATAAAAATATAACAATTACTCCAAAATATTCTACATGGTATCAGAGCCCAAACCCTAGCCGCCGCCACCGCTACTACACCGTCCGCCACCATCGCTGCCGCGCCGCCCGCCACCACCGCTGCCGCACCGCCCGCCACGACCGTCGCCGCTTGCCCGCCACCACCACCGCGAAGCCGCGACTCCCGTGGAGCCTTCTGCCGCGGTTCCTGGCGTCTCCTGCGGGTCGTTCCTGACGTTGACATCGAAGGCCTAGATCTGATGGGGGTAGAGGCATGATCGGGTCCAGGAAAGGACGAAGAGGGCGAACGTGAATCGTGGAACGGGTGTGAGGTGATCGGAGAAGAGGAGGATCGATGGAGGAGATCATCAAGAAGTTGGACTCCGCGAAGGTCGCAACGTTGATGAAGCTGATGAAACTGTCGGCTGGTGAGAGCGCGATACGAACATTGGCGAAGTTGGAGCTTCCATCAATCGATCTGAAGCTTGATAAACTGGCTACCTACCTGAGTTGGTCACGACGGGTGAGGAGAACCCTCGCAGGAAAGAACCTGGAGGGTTTCTTGTCAGGAGAGAAAACAGAGCCGGATGAGGGCTCGCCAGGACACGACGAGTGGAAGTTCACTCATATGGTGGTATACATTTGGCTCATCAATTCTTTAGTCGCAGTGGATGGTCTTGAGATGGTAAAAGACGTGTGAGAGAAGTTGAGGAGAACCTACGATGGTGTAGAGAATAACTTAAGGGTTTTTCAGATCAAGGGGGAGATCGACGACACCGTACAGGGAGAGAAGACGGTACAGGAGTATGCCACGGAGTTGGAGCGTCTGTGGTTGGATTATGATCACTTCTCAGATCGGACGAGCTGCGAGGACCCGAAGTGTAAGGAGAGACAGGTATGTCTGCAGCAGAGGACGATAAATTTTCTTAGTGGCTGGCCGCAGTATTTTCTCAGAGGACAACACTACTTCTAGCCTAACCGAAGATTCCTACACTTGAGGAGGCTATCTCGGCCATGATCCAGGAGGAGACTCGTATCAAGCTACATGCAGGGACATGTAGTCCTCCTGAAGTGAAGACAGTACTGGCGGTTGCCAATTCAGGCGGCACATGACCTAAGGGAGACCCCGGACAGTGTTACAACTGCGGGGAGGTGGGCCATCTGAGGTATGCTTGCACCAAACCACCTAAGGAGGGAGATTAAGGTGGCGGATGTGGACAGTTTGGAGGATGTGGCCGTGGTCGTGGGGGTCGACGGGGTAGTCGAGGAGGTTATCGGGCGAACCTGCTGGTAGCAGAAGGCGAGAAGGGAGCTAATGGTGCCTATACTGAGGAGGATCAGACACTACTGGGCATGCTGGAAGTATTCAGGAGAAAGCAGAGAGCGTCAAGCGATGGAGACAGGAGGAGTGGGACTGGGGAGGCGTCCACCTCAGTCTTCGCCAGAGACAACGTTGCCATGTATGCCCATCCATCTGAAGGTACTGATAACTCACTCGCCCTTGCATCTATGTCTTCCCTTAGATCGTCGGACTGGATTGTCGATTCGGGTGCGTCTCGACACGTGACAGGGAATGCTAGTGAGTTCTCTTCCTACACTCACCTAGCATCTGTAGACAACATTCAAACAGCCGATGGTACTTTCCAGCCAGTGGTCGGTAATGGTACTGTCGATTGTACATGTTCAGTAAGATTATCATTCAATGTTTTACATGCTCCTTCTTTTCCAGTCAGTCTTTTGTCCATTAGTTCTATAATCCTCCAACTAAAATGTATTCTTTTTTGATATTCCTAAGGTGATCTTTCAGGAGAAGGAGACGGGACGAAGACTTGGGACTGGCACTTGGCATGATGGACTGTGCTACCTGGATCGGGAAGGACTGGATTCGGTATTGGTGTCTGTGGCAGAAAGGGCAGGAATGGGAGGTCCAAAGATGAGTGCCGATGATACACTGATACTCCATCACAGGCGGTTGAGGCTCTCCTCTTTTGGTATTTTGAGTAGGTTGTATCCATCTATTTATGAGAAGGCAAATAAGGAGAAACTAGTATGTGATGCATGTGATTTAGGCAAACTTACTAGGAGCTCATATGTTGGTGCGGGCCATAGGAGCTCTTCTGTTTTTGATATTATACATTCTGATGTCTGGGGGCCGTGTGTCACAACTACTATGAATGATTACAAGTATTTCGTCTCTTTTATTGATTGTTCCTCTCGTGTCACCTGGTTGTATATGATGAAGAATAAGAGTGAGGGCTTTGCCTGTTTCCGAAACTTTTATAAACATGTCCAGACTCAGTACAAGCAATGGTGAAGGTACTAAGGTCTGGCAATGGAACAGAGTATACCAACAAAGCACTTGAGGAATACCCGTCAGCCCAAGGGATACAGCATCAGACCACATGTGCATACACACCAGCACATAATGGAGTGGCATAAAGGAAGAACAGACACCTTCTGGAGGTGGCAAGGATCATGATGATCGCCATGAATGTCCTACAGAGTCTGTGGGGGCATGCAGTGTTGACGGCAGCTCGATTGATCAACATGATGCCCTCGAAGGTACTGGGATAGAAGTCTCCATGTGAGATATTGCAAGAAAATAATAGTGGAATACTCTCACTAAAGGTATTTGGCTGCGTATGTTTTGTGAAGGACAATATACCGTCTGTTGGAAAACTTGACCCCAGAGTAGTCAAGTGTGTATTCGTGGGCTATTCGGCGACTCAGAAGGGGTACATGTGCTGGAGCCCAGTAGAGAAGAAGAAGAAGTTTGTGAGCATGGATGTTCACTTCAGGAAGTTTGTTCCATACTACCGTCAGGAGGGAACCTCATCAATGAGCAACTCACCTGATACTGAGAGTATGAGGCGAGAGAGGGAGATTGGTGAGAGTGTGGTGACAGATTTAGGAGTATGACATGGAAGAACGTTTGAGGAGGAGCAGGAGAGTGGAGAGGAACAAGGGGAGGCGATGAGAGGTGTTAGGCCCACGGCTCAGGGGGAGTTACTTACCTACAACAGGAAAGGAAAACAAACTGCAGGACCAGTACCTATAGTGCTAGTGCCAAGTCCCTTGCCTGCGTCCGTCTTAACTCCTGAGACACCTACACTACCACCACCAGATTTCCCTTCAGGTGATATCATTCTTTCTACTCCTCCCACACCATTATCAGTACGGAGGACTACTCGCAGCAATGCAGGAAATCCTCCTGATAGATATGGTTGGGACCTTACTCAGTTTGTTTCTTATAATATCTCTTCTTCTCATGGAGCATTCATTGCATCTTTGGATAATATTACTGTACCTAACAATTAGCAGGTTGCCAAGAACGATCCAAAGTGGAAAGCGGCGATGCACGAGGAGTTAGGCGCTCTTGAGAAGAACCACACTTGGGAACTGGTAAAACTGCCAGAGGAGAAGAGGGCAGTCAGATGCAAGTGGGTCTTTACTGTGAAGCAGAACCCAGATGGAATAGTAGCGCGCTACAAGGCTTGACTGGTGGCAAAATGATACAGTCAGACGTACGACATTGATTATGATGAGACATTTGTACCAGTGACGAAGATGAGCACCGTCAGGACCCTGATTTTTTTGCCAGCGAATGGTAGATGAAAGCTACACCAACTGGATGTGAAGAATGCGTTTCTTCATGGGGATCTAGTGGAGGAAGTGTACATGGAGATACCACCATAATTCTGCACCGATAAGACAGTGGGCAAGGTCTGCAGGTTGAAGAAGTCTCTCTATGGACTAAAGCAGTCTCCCCGAGCGTGGTTTGACAGATTCAGGAGGACGATGATAGGGATGGGATATCAGCAGATCAATGCTGATCATAATGTGTTCTTCCGTCGGAGTGGAAGCCACATCACCATGCTTGCGGTGTATGTGGACGATATGATTATCACAGGAGATGACGAACATGAGATTGCCCGACTCAAGGGAAAGCTTGGTAATGAGTACGAGGTGAAGGATCTTGGCCTTCTTCGGTACTTCCTTGGGATTGAGATTGCTCGAGAAGCAGAGGGGATTGTTCTTTCTCAGAGGAAGTATGCGCTGGACCTTCTCACAGAGACATGGATGTTGGGATGCAGACCTGCAACGACGCCGATCAACCAATGATTCAAGCTGTGTGCTGAGGTTGGAGAACCAGTTGACCGAGACAGATACCAGAGATTGGTGGACAAGTTGATCTATTTGAGCCACACACGTCATGATATCTGCTTTGCAGTGAGTGTGGTGAGCCGCTACATGCATGACCCAAGGAAGGGTCATATGGACACAATGTACCAGATTCTGAGATACTTGAAGGGTGCCCCCAGAAATGGATTGATATTCATGAAGAATGATCACTTGAGCATCGAGGGATACTGCGACTCTGACTGGGCTAGCTATACCGATGACAGGAGGTCTACCTCGGGCTATTGCATATTTGTAGGAGGCAACTTGATTTTTTGGAGGAGTAAGAAGCAGTCGGTGGTGGCCAGATCGACAACTGAAGCGGAGTACAGAGGTATGGCCTTGGGAGTTGCAGAGCTGCTATAGCTGAAGAGTATGCTGGTGGAGCTGAAGCTGGATCAAGGAGCCAAGATGAAGCTGTGGTGTGACAACCAGTTAGCCATCAGTATCGTCAACAATCCAGTGCAGCATGACAGGACCAAACACATCGAGATCGATATGTTCTTCATCAAGAAGAAGTTGGACCGTGGACTACTGGAGCTAGGTCATGTTCCAACCAAGGAGCAGGTAGCAGACAGTATGACCAAGGAACTTAGCTCTGCAGATATGATTAGAGGATGTGACAAGATGGGCTTAGTGAATATCTTTCGCCCATCTTGAGGAGTGTTAGTATATTAGAATATTCTTTGTATATTTGTTGGGATATTAGAATATTCTACAGGGTTTTTTAATTGGGTATTAATGTAAGATGAATGGTTGTAAGGCTATAAATAGCCAAGAGATTATCAATAAAAATATAACAATTACTCCAAAATATTCTACGTATACTCTTTTTTTTAGATGCTCGGCGATACGTACGGGACTTTACGCACGCTGCGTTGCATGCCATTTGGGCCCACTGCCCCCAATCTAAATCCATATTTATATGAGTTATTTATTAAACACCCCCCCCCCATACACACCAATCCTAATTGCTAATCCTATTACTCCCCACCCACATTCCTTCATAACATGTGGGTGGGGGGGGGGATAGGATTAGCAATTATGATTTTTTTTGGTGGGAGGGGGGTCGGGTGTTAAATACAAATAACTCTTTATATACATCACATCATAATAACATGATTAGTATCTATATTAGTGTTTTGTTAGCTTCTCATATAACTTGGCATGTTGACCATTATTTACTAAAATGAAAATCAAACAATGTAATTATGACATGAAATATGGGATATGAATGGACGAAAAGGAGTGAAATGGCCGACCCAAAATTTTGAAGAAAAGACTTGCTGTTGTAATTATTGCAAAAAGTAGGCCTTGCTTTTGTTGGCTTTGCTTTAGCAAAAGCTCAAACTCCTTCTTTTCTTTAGTCCCACATCGGATGGGCCAAACCCTTCTTGTGTACATATATTAGTTTCTCTTCTTTGCTCTCTTAAAGTTGTTGTGTGGGGAACCCCTTGGGCCACACGCGCGCGCCGCCGCCGCCGCCCGGGCCGGCTCGGTTCGGCGCGCGTAACGGGTGCGGATACGTGCCTACATCTGCGGACGCCGAATGCCGATTCGATTTTCTCTTCGGGTTCGGGCTGGGACCTTAAAATTCTTTTTGCTCCTCTTCATTTTTTCATTTAATTTTTCTGAACGTTGGAAATTAATTTTGTCCGTTACTAATTGTTTGAACCGTTACTATATTTTGTGTCCAGGTTCATTCTCTCCTTCTCCTGTGTAACGGCTGAATTAATAGGAAAATTAATTAAGACCGTTACATATTGTATGGTGTATTATATATGAGTGGTTTTTCTTTGTAAACATGATCAGAAATTTTTCTCTCCAAAAAATTGCTGCCAACATATTTTCACTCCATTCTTCGTCGTCATTTCACTCATCTCCAAGCTCTGGGCAGAGCTAAGTCCTGGTCATTCTCTCCAAGTCGTGTGCGGCGACGAGATACCGGTAGTGCGGGGGTTTTACCACTAGGAGCTTCGGGAAACGTCTGCACACAGATCCCGAATCAACTCTTAGGGCAGTGCTTCGTGCACGACTTCCCCAGAGGCCGGTAACATCAATCTAATTTTCTTTTTGTTTTGATTCACAAAATTTTTCAATAAGAAAACGACAACTATTCTATCAATCTAAGAGTTGAATTTATGTTAGAATTGTTCATCTAAATCTTGCACAATACTTCTGATTATTTGTTTCAATTGCTTAATATTTGTTAATATACCATTGCTAATATACCATTGCTGCTAAAGAAAAAAAATTTGCTGCTAAAGAAAACTTCTGATTATTTGTTAATATACCATTGCTGCATAAAACTTCTGATTATTTGTTAATATACCATTGCTGCATAAAACTTCTGATTATTTGTTAATATACCATTGCTGCTAAAGAGAAAAAAAATTTCTGATTAATATTTCAATTGCTAGAAAAAAAAAAAAAAACATTTCTGATTAATATTTCAATTGCTAAAGAAATATTGTTAATATACAATTGCTAGAAAACTTCTACAAATTTTAATTTGCTTAATATTTACCATAGCATATTTCTGATTATTTGTTTACTTATCAAGTTGCTTACTATACTGTCAAATTGCAAATTTGCTTAAAGTGTTTTAAAAATTGTTAGCACATTTGATAATTTTGTCAATTGCAATTTTTCATCACTTAGTATTTTGAAAGCAATCTAGGACAAAATAGAAAATAGTTTAGTAAAAAGAAAATTGCAAATAAAATCTTCAAATCTAAAGTTTCAAAGTAGAGACAAACTCGGGCACAAGCCGAAAGGGTCCTTCTGTCAACCGGGTGTAAATAGCCCTAAACGACACGGTACTTAAGAGTCTTCAGACCGCCGCTAGCTGGGAACCGGCCCCTACAGCTAACCTGAGTTGATCAACACTTGAAAAACTAAAGATTTTAAGATTGTTTAGCAAAGACCACATAAACTATTATCTTAGACATTGTTATTAAATAAATTTATATTTTTCAGAGACTGCAATCATGACTGGTAAGGAGGAATCCTCTACTGCAAAACCTGCTAAGTTTGATGGCTCATACTTTAAAAGATTGCAGAGCCAAATGAAATTTTGGCTCACGACCTTAGGACTTATTTCAGCCATTGATGGGTCCGCACTCATCACAAATGATTATGATGATACTGAGTCTGACATAGGAGTGTCCACCTCCTCGAAACCAAAAACTCCTAAAGAGATAGACTTCCACTGCTTTCATAGAATTCTAAGCGCATTATCTGAATCCTTGTATGATATATTTTTTGAATACAAGAGCGCTAAAGAACTTTGGAAAGCCTTGGAAGATGAATACGGCTGTGATGATGCCGGAATAGAAAGGTTTAATTCTTCAACCTTTAATAGGTATTTCATGGTAGATAACAAGCCTATGAATGACCAACTCCATGAATTCCAAGAATACCTTAGGCATATTCAAGCCAAAGGGACATCTTTCTCCAATGAGCATAAAATAGCATGCCTAATAGACAAGCTACCTCCCTCTTGGTCTGATATTTCTAAGGAACTTATCCATACACAAGGAGATCTTACCTACAATCAAGTCCTAAAGAAAATTAGAACCGAAGAACAAATTAGATTGAGGTCTAAGCCTAAGACTGAATCTAAAGCTAAGGTAAACCTTGTAGAAGGCCAAGGAAAATCCAAATCCAATTTTTCTTATAAATCCAAAAAGAATTTCTTCAAGAAGAAGAAAAACTTTCAGCCTAACCACCAAAACCATCATCACCAAAACCAAAAACCTAGAAACTTCAGTCAGACTCAGGATCAAAAGAGATTTTGTTTTGTGTGTGGTAAAACAAACCATATGGCCACCAACTGCTACCATAGGAAGAAGGAAGCTGTCCAAACCTCCTACAAAGGAAAGAGCTCAGTTAGACCAGAAGCGAACATGCTTCACAAAGGTTCTTCGAGTTCCTTCAGGTCTGTAAGCTTTCAACCCCTTATTAACCTCTCTTACCATTCTGATGATTGGTGGTTGGATTCTGGAGCTAATATTCACGTTTCGTTTGATCGCTCCTGTTTTTCAAACTATCAGGAATTAAGTGGAGGAGGTGTGACCCTAGGAGATGGCTCAACGGCACAAATTATTGGAAGAGGAAAAGTTGACCTGAAGATGACATCAGGAAAAATCTTAACTCTTCATGATGTTCTTCATGTGCCGTCTGTCAGGAGAAACCTAGTTAGTGGATCCCTTCTTGTAGCCTCAGGATACAAAATTGTAATAGAGGCAAATAAAGTAGTATTTTTTAAGCATGACTCCTTTATAGGAAAAAGCTTTGTAAAAGACGGTCTTTTCATTTTAAGCACAATGAATAAAATTTCTGATTGTTCTCTCATTGTCTCAAATATAGAATCTTCAAATGTTTGGCATGGCAGACTAGGTCATGTGAACCTAGGTTCTATTAAAAGAATGATGACTTTAGATCTTATTCCCAAGACTCCAATAGATGACAAACACAAATGTGAGATTTGTGTTCAAGCCAAACACACTAAATTACCATTCAAATCTGTAGAAAGAAATTCTGACCTTCTAGAACTTATCCATAGTGATGTATGTGACTCAAATAGGATTTTGACCAGAGGCGGTAGAAAATACTTTGTTACGTTTATAGATGATTATTCAAAGTATTGTTATATCTACCTTCTCAAAACCAAAGATGAAGTTCTAGATAAATTTAAGGTCTACAAATCTGAAGCTGAGAATCAATTAGAAAGGAAGATTAAGATCCTTAGATCTGATCGTGGTGGAGAATATACCTCAAACGAAATGATTAACTTCTGTGAAGAACATGGAATAATTCATGAGGTAACTGCTCCATATTCACCTCAGTCTAACGGAGTTGCTGAACACAAGAACTGCACTCTGTTAGATATGGTGAATGCCATGCTTCTCAGCTCTGGTGCTCCTGATAACTTGTGGGGAGAAGCCCTTTTAACTGCCTGTTACATTCTTAATAGGATTCCTAGTAAGACAAAAGATAAGACTCCCTATGAGCTGTGGAAAGGTAGAGCTCCTAGGATTAATTACCTTAGAGTTTGGGGATGCCTTGCTAAAGTCGGAATTCCCGAACCTAAAAAGAGAAAGATTGGTCCCAAGACTGTAGACGCTGTTTTCATAGGATATGCCTTAGACAGCTATGCCAATAGATTTCTAGTGACTCACTCAGAAGTAAATGAAATCTCTAACAATACCATTATAGAAGCAAGAGATGCAGTTTACTTTGAAAACATATTTCCTTTTAAGGATAGAAGTTCAATCTCTTCCTCCATACCCTCTACTAGTTCTCAAGTCCAAATACCAAGCTCACAATCTGAACAAGACTTAGAACCTAGACGGAGTAAAAGGAATAGGAATGAAAAAAATTTAGGAGAATGATTCTTCACTTTTTTGATAGAGGGTGATCCCTCAACTTATGAAGAAGCAATGTCATCTCCTGATGCTCCCTTCTGGAAAGAAGCCATTAACAGTGAATACAACTCCATCATGGAGAATAACACTTGGTTTCTAACAGATCTACCTTTAGGCAATAAACAAATATGTTGTAAGTGGATTTTCAAGAAGAAACTCAGAGCCGATGGTACTATAGAGAAATACAAAGCTAGATTAGTTGCTAAGGGTTTTACCCAAAATAAAGGGTTAGATTATTTTGATACCTACTCTCCTGTAGCTAGAATCACATCCATTAGAACTCTTGGTCTTAGCATCCATTCATGATATGCTAATCCATCAAATGGATGTAAAGACATCATTTTTGAATGGAGATCTAGAGGAAGAACTTTATATGGACCAACCTGAAGGTTTCATTGCTAAAGGTCAAGAAAAGAAAGTCTGCAGACTAGTAAAATCCCTCTATGGCTTAAAACAAGCTCCCAAACAATGGCACAATAAATTTGACAAAGTAATTTGTGAATATGGTTTCTTGTCAAATGAGTATGACAAATGTATATACTCTAAAGGTACATGTAAAAGTTGTGTCATTTTATGCTTGTATGTAGATGACATCCTTATCCTAGGTTCATCACTGGAATTGATAAATATTACAAAGAACTATTCATCTAGCCAGTTTGATATGAAAGATCTAGGAGAAGCCAACTTAATTTTAGGAATGCAAGTGACCAAAGGCAAAGATGGTTATACTCTATCTTTAGTACATTCAATTGAAAAAATGCTAAAAAGGTTTGAGTTATTTGATAAGAAACCTGTCCTTACTCCTTATGACAGCAGTACTGTACTAAAAAAGAATGAAGGATCACCTTTGGAACAACATAAATATTCACAGATGATAGGCTCCCTTATGTAAATAACAAACAGGACAAGACCTGATATTGCATTTGCTATTGGGAGACTAAGTAGATATACCAGTAACCCAAATCAGTCACATTGGACTACCTTGGATAGGGTATTTAGATATCTCAAGGGCACCCTAGATTACAAACTTCATTTTACTAGGCACCCTGATATCATAGAAGGTTATTCAGATGCAAACTGGGTAACAGACTCACGTGATATAAAATCTACTACTGGATATGTATTTACTCTAGGAGGAGCTGCAATCTCCTGGGGCTCTTGTAAGCAAACTATCATAGCTAGGAGTACAATGGACTCCGAAATGATAGCTTTAGATACAACTTGCACAGAAGCTGAATGGCTTAAAAAAATCTTATTATACATATACCTATTTCTCTTAGTCCTGTTCCTGCAATTTCTATAAACTGTGATAATAAATCTGTTATTGAACTACTAAAGCATGATTCTGTGAATGCTAAGATGAACAGGCACCTGCAGCTGCGCTTCAAGTCAATAAAAAGCCTACTAGGCAAATATGTGGTTCTTGACTATATAAAGTCAGAAAAGAACCTTGCAGATCACTTGACGAAGGGTATGTCTAGGACTTTGATCCTAGAATCATCGAGGGGGATGGGGTTAAGCCCATAAGTTAGTCACCAGCAGTGGCAACCCAACCGAGTCTGACTGGAGATCCCAAGAAGCCGGTTCAATGGGTAGAAACAAGCTGAACTTAGGTGACTTTATGGAACACTGACTCGAGATTAAAGTCTCATTAAAATAAAGTCCAAGCGGCTGTACATGTGTACAATGACTCCCCATCCCTATGGTGACAGTGTTCCTGTGTGATATGGTTAGGATGAGGTTAAACTCTTAATAGGTCCAAGCTGTAATGCTGGGTTGATTCATATCACCAACCATTAAGGACTTACCTATATGAGAGATCGTGAAGGCCGCGACTATGGGACAGGGCGATCCCAGACAACTCTCATGAATGTGGAAAAGTGCGCATGGCCATTTAAAAGCGCCACCCGATAGACCAAGGACCTCTAGCGTACTATGTGTGCTATTTTTCTAAATCTGGTTCAAGAAGTCTGATTCAAGGCATAGTCCATCAAGCACTTCTTCAGATTAAGGCAATAGTCACTACATGAGATTCAATGCTGTAGTCCATCTCATCTATGTATAGTATTTTACTGTCCAGATGCTCTCTCTCTCTCTCTCTCTTTTCTTCATTCTTATCTCTGTTTCGGAACTTGACCTTTTGGGGGGATTGTTGGCTTTGCTTTAGCAAAAGCTCAAGCTCCTTTTCTTTAGTCCCACATCGGATGGGCCAAACCCTTCTTGTGTACATATATTAGTTTCTCTTCTTTGCTCTCTTAAAGTTGTTGTGTGGGGAACCCCTTGGGCCACACGCGCGCCGCCGCCGCCGCCCGGCCCGGCTCGGTTCGGTTCGGCGCGCGTAACGGGTGCGGGTACACGCCCACATCTGCGGGCGCCGAATGCCGATTCGATTTCCTCTTCGGGTTCGGGCTGGGACCCTAAAATTCTTTTTGCTCTTCATTTTTTCATTTAATTTTTCTGAACGTTGGAAATTAATTTTGTCCGTTACTGATTGTTTGAACCGTTAATATATTTTGTGTCCAGGTTCATTCTCTCCTTCTCCTGTGTAACGGCTGAATTAATAGGAAAATTAATTCAGACCGTTACATATTGTATGGTGTATTATATACGAGTGGTTTTTCTTTGTAAACATGATCAGAAATCTCTCTCCAAAAAATTGCTGCCAACATATTTTTCACTCCATTCTTCGTCGTCATTTCACTCATCTCCAAGCTCTGGGCAGAGCTAAGTCCTGGTCATTCTCTCCAAGTCGTGTGCGGCGACGAGATACCAGTAGTGCGGGCGTTTTACCACTAGGAGCTTCGGGAAACGTCTGCACAGAGATCCCGAATCAACTCTTAGGGCAGTGCTTCGTGCACGACTTCCCCAGAGGCCGGTAACATCAATCTAATTTTCTTTTTGTTTTGATTCACAAAATTTTTCAATAAGAAAACGACAACTATTCTATCAGCTTTTAACTATTCTATTTATTTTTACAAGTTCTGTTTCTTCTTAAGTGTGGAAATCTGATACTTAATTTGAAACCACCAACACTGCAGAAATCACATATACCAATACTCATATAGGTTTCAATATTGATGACCAATTTCAAGTTTTTGGACCTTGAACCAAATTCTATTAATATCAACAAACTAAACTAGATGGTTGCACAAGCCTCACCTTCGCATTGTAAACTACCCACAACTATGATACCCCTATATTTAGCAATACTCCCTTAAGTCCATTTCCTCACTGTTCCACCCACTCGCCTAGTATTTGTAGTTTACTGGTGCATCTGAACTAAGAGTCTTGTTTTTGGACTTAGTATGACAGGAAAAAAATGCGAACTCTTTTGTTCTGTTTGGTTGATTCATGCATACTTATGACTGACACGATGGTCGTGTGTGTGTGTGTGTGTAACATGACAATTAATTGGACACACACGACCATCTGTTGTACAGCATTTTGAGTGCTAAATTATTGCAGTAACACAGTAGTTTTGTAAGGCAGTTATATACCCACTGATTTTCAAGTTGTCTTTGGGGTTGAAAATTTCTGTCATGAGGCTGATTTTAACAATTATTTTTGTAGTCAAAACCGCCTTAGTCTTGTGGTGGTGAACGACGTGCCACTATTCTTCAATGTTGGTGATGGTCCATACATGCCAACACTGAGGCTTCTTCATTTTCTGCTGAGCTTTTTGCTATGTACTATCTATAGATCTAGATTCTAGATAAATATTTAAGCTGTTCTGCAGCTGTGTAATATTTTAAATTATGATGTAGTACAGTAGTACTTGCTCATGATATTATCGGTTCATCTTCAAGATTTTCATCTCTGATTGCATAATCATGCTACTCTCTTATAGAGCTGGACTCATCAGAGAAATCAGTTCGAGCTTATGAGAATTGTTCATTTGGTTCTTACTGTCTCTTTACCTCTTATGTATTTTCAGATCCAGAGATAATGAAGAAGTTACAAGTTGATGGAGGTGCAATCAAATTTGCCCCGTCTGGTGCAAATATAATGTCCAGGTCAACCTCCCCTGGGGGTGCCTTGGATGACAATGTGCTGGAAGAAATCCCCATGGTAATACTCGCTTAAACCATCAGTGTAATAGAACAAGAAACCTTTAAACCATCTAATGTAACTTCAAAGAATATTTAAAATTTATTTTGCTTGATATCCCGAACAGCTAAGGATGGGCAAGCCAATGTGAATATGACATTTGTCCATCACCTTGATACATTGTCAAGTTCTTTGCTTTACAATACACTATGAACTTTTGATATTCAGTCTTTTATATGAACCATTGAGAATGGCAAAGCCACTTTGTACGTGCTTGTAACTATACCTTTGTCAGAAAATTGTTCTGTTATTAAGCATTTCATTTGCCTTATACTTGGTTATATATATGGCCCATCTTTTAATGTCTTTGCTTGGGCCTAGATTTACCCCTAGTCAGTATTGCTTGGACCTAGATTGATCCTCATCAGTATTGTAAAAATAGGCTTGGGCCTCGATTGACATGGGAGTCCTGCACTAAGTGACTTGATTCATTTCAAGCACTAGACAACCTCTTAGGTCTTCTAAGTATTGAAAAATGATTAGCCCATGTATTTGCTTGCTTTGTTTTTCTTTACATAATTAGGTAATTGGAATTGGTTAATAGTGGATATTGATTAGTCCATTCATTTATTATCTGTTAAGTATTAGTAGTATTGGGCTTTAGTCCCACATCGGATAGAACAATGGTGAGAGGGGTTAGCCTCTCCTATATATATGTAATCTTATAATTAATAATGATCATTCTATTATTCCCACTCTACGTGGTATCAGAGCCATTCATCTCTCTTTTCTCTCAACTTTAAAACTTTCCACGCCTGCAGCCCCCCTACCTCCCCCCTACCGCCTATTGCTGTCGGCCCCCCTGCCCCGCCCCGCCCCTGGTCCGACCACTCCCCGCTGTCGACGACTCCCTGCCCCGGCCCCCTTGCCCCTCCCCCTGCTCCGCCCCCGCCACCGGCCCCCTCTCCGCCCCCTTGCTCCCCCCTGCTACCGGTCCCCCGTCAACGACTCCCTGGCCCGCCCGCCCCCCGATCAGCTCCCCTGATGCTGACCACCCTCCCCCCGACACCTATCCCAAAATTCTAACCCTAGCCATCTTTCCTAAACTGAAAAATATGCCGCCTACCCCAAACCCTAGCCGTCTTTCTACATCAAAAAAATGTTGGAATTCTCAGAGGGTAAATAATGATTTGTTTGCTGGAACCTCTGACTCTCAACATTGGCATCGGGAGTAAACTGTTGGGATCCTCAGAGGGTAAACAATAGTTTGTATGGCATCAAAAATTTAACAAAGAGCAGACAAGTGGTTTGTTTTGCGTGAATCTTTGTTTCTTTTCTTACTCGATCTTCACATTAGGATTAACGGAGAGTAACCTGGGTTGCCTCTCTGTCCTGGCTTGTGTGATCAACATTCAATCTCTGCTTTCCATGCGCGTACTCGTTCTGCCCATGTTTCTAGCGCATTGGCAGAGTTGATGTGATTATTTGGTTGGAAAGATCAAACACAACAGTCGAATCAGGAACACTGAAGAATGACATGCATCAGTGTCAGAAACGCAATGGCGGGAACAACGGTCACTTGCATCACGATTTCATCTATTCGACTTGTCGATCGACGGTTGGATGGACAAGAGGGCTACTCAACATGGCGAAAGAAGGTCGAGAAGATTTTCGGGGAATGCGGTTGTCCAAGCATCTAACTGACAACCCTCCAGACGAGACTGATCCCATATTTGAACAATAGGAGACAGATGACAGTCAATTGTTTACATAGTTGATGAATTCAATGGAACCATTGGTGGAAAATATGGTTCAGAATACGAATTCGGTGAAGGAGTTATGGGAGGTCCTAGAGGCAACATTTGATGGAAAACGAGATTTGTCTCATATCTATGACTTGGTCGTTGGCGTATACCGAGCAAATCAGGGAGACAAATCTCATAAGGACCACTTCCGAGCCTTTAAGGCTATGACTGATGAGGTCGACCGCGTATTATCTCTCACGACGGATATCAATGAAGCGAGGGCTCAACGTGAGCATCTTCATGTCATGGCATATCTGGCCTCTCTTCGTCCTGATGCGTACTCTGCTCGCTCTCAGATCATTGCTGGATCTGATGTTCCGTTTCTGATGGAAGCTCACTATCGTATCCTACGGGCAGTTAAGGTCGTTGAGACCACTTGGGTGATTCTCCTGCTGATCGATCTCCTCTTGGTGCTGCTCGTGCTAGATTTCGCGGTGGTCGTGGTGGACGACATGGCAGCCGAAATGCTGGTCGTGATGGTGGACGAGACAATGTCGATCGTGATGAAGACCACACACATACTTCAACTGTGGTCTGTAAGGCCATTTCTAATGGCAGTGTCCTAAAGCTTCTGTCGCTAATGTTACATCAGACACTCCTGATGATGGTGTTCGATCTGTCCAGATGACTGCAGAGTCATATACAGATTTTTTTGAGTTCCAAGCTCAACGTTGTGGTGAGGCATCCACATCTGGATCCCCAGCCAGGTACTCCGTGACATGTGTGGTGAGGTCGAAGCAGTGGGTGATTAACTCTGGTGCATCTGCTCACATGACTTGCGACGCATGTATGATACACAATTATGTATCGGTGAGTCATATTTTTGATATTACTGTTGTCAATGGTGGTTCACTAATAGTCCGTGGACGAGGAAGTGTCCGTCTTTCTTTCGGACTGTCACTCAATTTCGTATTACATAAACCTGACAACCCGTTCAGTTTACTTTCAATTAGTCAGATTACTCGCGATATGCATTGCTCGGTAACATTTTTTTTCTGATGGTTGTGTTTTTTAGGACCTGATTACTGGAAAGACTGTTGGTAAGGGGCATGTGGCTGGAGGTGTAACAATCCTTTCCGTTCAAGCGGACAACCGATTCAAACGGCGCAAGTGCAACGACCCGACCAGCTTTGCTCAACGAGAAGACTCGTTTGAGGCAAAGAATTTTCAGATTTGGCCCTTCAGGAGTTCAGCCTTAGACTTTCAAAGGCTCGCTCGGAGTATCGCTCGACCGAGGCAAATCATCGCTAAGGTGGGTGGCTACGATGAACTTGTCTTTACTTAACCAGCACACTTAAGATATGGACGATACATGCTAGTCGCTAGGTGAATCACCCCCTGTATGCTAATAAAGAATACAACGCACTTAGCTAACGGAATAATCCCAACTTGTATTGATTCATCGCTAGGTGAATCACCCCCTGTATGCCATCCATCACGTGTCACTTTTGTTTACCTGATGAAAAATTGCTCTGAATTATTTGAAATTTGGTGCAATTTTTACGCAGAAATCAAAACACAATTTGTTGTTCCGATTAAATGCTTTCGAAGTGACAATGGTCGTAAGTATCTATCTCGTGAGTTCAATACTCATCAGTCCCGTAATGACATCATCCACCAAACCTCCTGACCTTACACACCACAATAGAATGGTGTGGCCGAACGCAAGAATCGCCATCTCTTGGAAACAACGCGTGCTCTTATGTTTCAAACACGTACTCCCAAAAAATTTTGGTCAGATGCGGTACTTACAGCTTGCTATCTTATTAATTGCATGCCATCGTCGATTTTTCAATGGTGCTACTCCCTTTTCTCGGTTATATTCCGAACGAGAGCCGTTTCCTCTACCTCTCAAAACTTTTGGTAGCTTGTGCTATGTTCGGGATACCTGACCGACCCATTCTAAATTAAGGCAATCCAATGTGTTTATCTTGGGTATCCTAAAGATTAGAAATGATATCGGTATTTTTCTCCTACCTTGAAGATGTATTTTTTTTCTTTCGGGATGTTACTTTCGTTGAAACCGAGTTTCCTCCACTTCCACAAACTACCGATCCAGTTCTCCGAGTTTACCCAGAAGATGATTTCTTGTTGTTTCCTGTTCAAACACAACAGCCCCCCGTAAGGGGTGCCCTTCCCTACCGAGCTAGTCTCCCGGTTCGACGGTCTACAAACATCGGTTCAGTCAGTACCGACGTCGCCTGAACGAACATCGCAGATTGTGCCCACAGTCACAGAGCCATCCTCCTCTGGCTCCACTGATTCGCCTCTGCCTGTTCCACCAGCTCGACCTCGTCGTGCCTGTCGTGATCATCCCTTGTATGTTCACAACTACAAAGGGCTTGCAAGCCACACTCAGTTCTTGGTAGCTACTATTGATGGGATTCAGATTTTCAATACTGCCGAGGAGGGTCTCAAACATCCCGGTTGGCGTGCTGCTATGGAGGAGATGAAAGCGCTTCGGGAGAACCATACTTGGGACTTGGTAGATTTGTCTACTGGTAAGCAGGCAGTAGGTTGCAAATGGGTGTTCACGATCAAGGTGAAACCGGATGACACTCTTGATCGTCTAAAGGCTCGTCTGGTGGCTAAAGGATATTCTCAGACCTATGGTGAGAATTATTTTGAGACCTTCTCAGTTGTCAGGATGACATTTGTGCGCGTACTCTTAGCCTTAGTTGTTCGCTATGACTGACTATTGCTTCAACTGGATATCAAGAATGCATTTTTCCACGGAGATATTGAGGAAGAAGTTTATGTGGTGCAACCTCCCGGATTCGTTGCAAGAGAGGGTAAAGTGTATCATCTGCGGAAGGTCCTCTACGGTCTCAAACAATTACCTCGTGAATGGTTTGGTCAATTTACACATGTTGTTACTCAGTTTGGCATGTGTCAATCAAAGAAGGATCATTCGGTATTCAACCGACAGTGATCAGCTGGAAGGATACTACTTAGTGTCTATGTTGACGACATTGTTATCACGGGAGACGACAACCAGGTATTGCAGAACTAAAGAAGTTTCTGGGAGAACAGTTTCAGATCAAGCATATGGTATCGTTGAACTACATCTTGGACATTGAAGTCACACGAGGTAAGTGGGACATTGTAATGTCTCAGTAAAAAAATGTGATGGACATACTAAATGATGCAGGACTAATGCAAGCCAAGGGAGTAACCTCGCCCATGGATCCAGGGGCAAAGTTACTCCCAGACGAGGGGGTCTTGATGACCAATCCGGATCAGTATCGTCGAGTGGTTAGAAAGCTCAACTACTTGGCGGTCATGACTCGCCCAGACATTTCCTTTGCCGTAAGTGTCGCAAGTAGATTTATGGCTTCTACACGAGTTCCACACTAGCTGGCAGTTCTCAGAATTCTGCGCTATCTAATCCAGAATTCAGGAAAGAAATTTGGATGTAGAATCATGGACATACTCGTATTGAGTGCTTTACTGATGCTGACTGTGGTGCAAGCCTGACGGATAGATGGTATACATCTGGCTACTCGGTATTTATTGGCAGAAACTTGGTATCGTGAAAGAGCAAAAAGCAGAGTGTGATAGCACGATCACGTTCGAAAGCAGAATATTGAGCCATTGCTTATTGCACAACAAAGATGTTATATCTGCAGCATCTTCTACAAGAGCTGGGGGAAGAAGCAAGATTTAAGGCAGTAGATCCGTGGTGTGATAACCAGTCTGCTATCCATATTGCTACCAATCATGTATTTTATGAAATGATGAAGCACATTGAAATCGACATCCACTTCGTCCGTGATATGTATAAAAAGGGGATGATAAAGTTTCATCATGTGAGGACCGGCGATCAGATAGTCGATCTCTTTACAAAGTCTCTTTTGGGTTATCGAGTTCAATTTTTGTGTAACAAGCTGGACATGATTGATATCTATGCTCCAGTTTGAGGGAGGGTGTTAAGTATTAGTAGTATTGGACTTTAGTCCCACATCGGGTAGAACAATAGTGAGAGGGATTAGCCTCTCCTATATATATGTAATCTTCTAATCAATAATGATTATTCAATTATTCCCACTCTACATTATCATTGTTTCATTTATTTTTCTTAGTTTATAGAGTTTGATTTTTAGTTGCTTAAGATCACTCCTATTTTCATGTTCTAATTGCTTACATGATTTATTGTCATATGCTGTATTATATATAGATATTTACTTTTAGACCATTTAGGTTTATATTGGTTAGAGCTTTTTCTTCAGCAATCCTTAAATTTTTTAAAGTTTTATTTGGATTTGAAAAAAAATGCTTAATGCCACCTATCCCTTCCTACTTGGTAGGTTCCCCTAGCCTCCTATTTATTTCAAATGATCCATGGTTTACAATATTGATCGTCATTCTGGTTAAGAATTTGAAACGTAATTTATTTCAAATGATCCTTAAATTGAATTTCCACTTCATTGACCTTTGAAATTCAGAGAGAACTTATAATTTATTGATCCTAATAAAATATAGGAAGCCTTGGTACATTTATAGGAGCAAGTAATGACATCTCCTTTATCCTAGGTGATGTGAGACTAAACTGAACTATAGAATAATAGTTAAATGATACTCTCTCATAAGCTGGAGCATAGATATCACTTATTTCCAACTTGGATAACAATCGTGCAAACAAAGGTCGAGGCATTGGTTTGATGCTGATATCTTCAGCTCAGCTAAAGAAGACACGTATTGTAGGACGATTTTTGTTTTCAAGTCACTTTCTTTCGAATGAATTGACAAGTCTATTTTGACGTGCTTAATTCTTTCATGAAGATTGGATTCTTACCAATATGGATCTCAACCTTGTCACAGTAGAGAGTAGCTCGAGAAGATAGGGGACTCCAAGATACGTAAGGAGTGAGTTGAGGTAAATCAACTCAGAGACAACAATGCGTCATGACTATATAAACAGAAGAACAAGTAACTACATTCCGTTTTTTACTCCTTCATGTAACCAAATTTTCTACCAGGAAAACAAGGTAACCATTGGTAGAGCGACGATCATCAACTGATCCAGCAAAATCAGCATCTACAAAGAGTGTGAGTGATAATGTTGAAGGTATGTAGAGAAGGCTCTATCAAGGAGTTTCCTTTATGTAGCGTAGAATCCTTTTAACAACAGCTCTCCTTAGTCGTACCTCCCGTCCCGACCATCCACCTTCCTCTGTCGATGCAGCAGACCGTCCGTCGCCAGGCTGCCAGCGATACACCTTCGATTGTGGGTCCGTCAACCAACATCCTCCCTATTTAGAGTAATAAAAGATTTAGGTTCTACCATTCCAACTTTTCTAGTATTTCGAAATTACCACTGTTAGCATAAGGATCTCTTTAATCTTTTCAAAATTCATGGCTGCCATCAATTTTTTTATTGTGAGCGAGCGAATCTGTTTGATAAAATACGTTATATTTGCTAAAACTGAATATTAAATTAAGAACTAAAATTAGAGTACAATTTTATTACATTAATCTTCTGATGAACAATGAATACAAGATTTGCAACATGTTATTGTATTTCTACTTAAAGAACCATTGAGATCCCGGCATTGGAACTTTAAAATTCTTTTGCTTAGTTAAACGTTTTTTATAACGTAGCATTAATTCTTGTTCATCCTGCTGATTTCGACACCCTACATAACATTGAGACATGTTAGAACTAATCAAAATATGTATTACATCAACTTTGGTAGCATGGTTTGTGCATTTAGTTCATTATGCATAAATTATTTTAAGGGCAAAATCCCTACAAGATATGGTTGAAATTTTATCACCTATCCATAGCCCAAAAGCCACACTAACTAAATTTAAAATTTGTTTAGATATTAGCCTTAGGGATTTCTGGTGTCAGTATCTCGGGGTTGCCGACCAGACGGAGCTCATTAGGACCTTGAAGGAAGCAGTTGTGGTGCAATATGATATTTGTGAGTCCCGTGCCACTGGAGAGGTCCATTCACTTAATCCGGAAAAGGTTAGGAGTTGAACTTGTGCATTTCATTTGATTTAAAAATTGCATTCTACGATTTATAATTTCATTTAATTAAAAAAAATTGCACTATAGGGTTTACTATTTCATTTCATTTATTTTTTTTAAAAAAATTGGCATTTGCATTAACAACAATAATTTAGCTTTAAGTAGTACATGTCTATACGATTTGGTCATTCATATTTATTAGGAGAATCTATTAAATCATCCCGAGAGTCAAGTAATCATTTGCATTAGTCACGCAAATATATTAAGGACACTATAGACCCCGAGTTAGTTAGGAAGTTAGAGGTGCTAATGGGACAAATGGGTACCATTGCTCATGAGTGTAGGGCTACCCGCGAAACGTTAACTGTAATTCAAAAAGAAACAAATAATAGGCTCACCAGAATTGAGAGAGCACGTAGTCTCACCACACAGGGGAACGGTGGAGTGAGAGTGCACAGTCAGATACCTCATAAGGATGAGTATTGACCATCAAGCTGATTACGATCATGGGGGTTCTAATTCCCCATGATGAAACCAGAACCATCAACCACAACAATATGATCCTGACCAGCAATATTTGAGGAGTATCAAAGTTGAGACGTCGATTTTTGACGACCCACGATACTTTTTGGATTGACTCAAAGGTATGGACCACTACTTCAAGTGGTATACCTTGACCGAAAAGAGAAATAAAATTTGCTGATATGAGATTGATTGACCAAGCTAGTCAATATTGGTCTAATGTCGAACATTTGAGAGAAATAAGAGGTGAGTTGTCCGTGAGGACTTGGACTGAAATGAAACACCAATTGAAAGAGAAGTAACTCCCTCCCTCCTATTACCACGTTTATTAGATCATTGGAATATCCTACGCTAAGGAAACATGTCGACTAAAGAGCATGTAGCAAAATTTGATAAGTTTATGGTAAGATGTTGCACTATTGAAAGTGACACTCCTAAACAAATCCTATCTAGGTTTAGAATTGGCTTCCGAACTGATTTGAAAATTGAGTTGTTCGCGCGAGACAGTGACACATTAGAGAGAGCTTATTGTCACAGACTTTAGTATTTTTTCTACACCTCGCTCCGTACATCGACGAACTTCCTTCTCGAAGACCCGTGCAAGCCTTTTCCGAACACTTAACTAGATCGCTAAGACGAAAATGAGAAAATGTGGAGCAAAGAGAGATTGTAATATACTAGAGAGAGTTTACAACTTCTTGGGTGGTGAGGAGCAAATGAACCGCCCACTTATTTATAGGGCCTCAAAGTGCTTACAAGAAACTTCTTGAATAAGAATATTCCAGGAATTATTCTAGAGAATATTGTATGCATTATTGTAGGTACTAGATATATTTAAATGGTGGGATGATTCTATAACTTCTAGAAATTAAAAGAAGTCTCATGAGAGTTCAAGAGGACTCCACTATATTCCGGATAATTCAAGAACCTTCCAACTAAACCTATACACTTACAACGTCTCGGTGGAGCGAAAATTTGTGCGTTACATTCTCCTCCCACTTGTTTCATCGACGCCCTCGACGACGGGTGCATCTAGTCTCCAGGTTTATCCATCTTCTCCCCAAGTTCGAAAGCAAACCGGTTCACCGCATCACCTTTTCCTATGGTCTGTACCCTTCTTGGCACAGAAAGAGACTCGAACATGCTATCTAGTCGCCAAACCACTTTATTCGTGGGCACACATAATCCTCAATACCTCCATGCACGTGAGTCCTGTTGCGACTATGTCGACCCGAATGTCCACCACGATCCTCGAGCGACTCTTTGCACGACCCACTCCACTTTCGTACAAGTATCTTTGTTGCATTTGCCCCATCGTAGTCCACGACATGCTTCTCCTGACCTTGGACCAACTTGGTAGCAAAATCTACCTCCCTCTGCGGATACTTCTTGGGACTGTCCCTTGCAACATCATTGGTCTCGCTTGGGAGATCTTATTCCTTGAAGTCCTCCTTCATATCGAGCACCGCTAAGTATGCCATCTCCCTTTTGTTATCCTCCTTGAGCTGAATGGCAGAGACAACTTTTTCCTTTCGTGGACTCGTTTCGTGCAACATTTATCATGCACGACGAGCCCTTTTACATAATCCCGACGACTCCTAAGTGTGGCATTGGTATAGCTTTTGACGAAGGAAGTACATACTTAGGATCATCTTGAAGTCGTTGAGTGGTGCGTCGTGAGACTGGTGACTCTCGTCCAGTCTTCCACTTCTATCTTCACTCCCTTGGCCACCCCTTGTACGGGACGAGCCGCTGAGTTGACCGTCTTCATCTTGCTTGAGTCATTCTCTAGCACCAGGCCCAAGCCCTGGACCTCCGCGTCCGAGATGAAGTTATGCGTTGCCCCGTGTCAACCATTGCTCTTGTACTCCGGTCATTGATCTTTACGTTCACGTACATAAGTTTCCGATTCGGGGTTTTGGTCTCGACGGGCTTGCTCTTCAAGGCGTTGAGCAAACGTAGAGCTCCCATTTGAGCCCCCACTCCTGGTTCCTTGTCCTCCTCGCCTTGGATTGCGATTACCCGCGTGCCTTTTTCTTGCAATCTCATGTAAAGTGATTTCCTCCGCACACGAAGCACTTTATCTTGCACTCTATCTGGGGCTTCGCATGTGGCTTGTCCTTCAACGGGGCCTCATTTCCATTGCCTTTCTTGTCTCCCCCACTATAGGCCTTGGTGGCGGTCTTTGGTTTGGGCTTGGACATATTGCTCCGCCGATACTCCATTAAGCTTCTCAACCGCTGAGACGGTCGTGTTCAAGTCTTGGACACACTGCCTCTACAACTCTTGTGCCGCCCACGGTTGCAGACCGGCGAGGAAGAAGAATAGGCGGTCCTCTTCATCCATGTTGGATATGTAAATCATGAGACGAGTGAACTCCGCAACATAATCCTTGGTCGACTGGGTGTGCTTGAGTTGACGCAAGCTCCTCCTTGTCACGAACTAAACGTTCTCCAGGTAGAATTGAGACTTGATCTCCTTGAGATCCTCCCAAGTCTCGATTGAGCACAAATCATTTTTTTTCGATGCACCTATAGCGCCACTATAGCACAACATCATCAGTAAAATAAAGGGACGCATTATTTATGTTATCGGCCTCATCTTCGATGTGAATCGCCTTAAGGTATCGCTCGATGTTTCATAGGAAGTTATCCACCTCCTTCACGTCCCGAGCACCGTTGAAGGATTTTGGCTCGGGGTACTTCACCTTTTGTGCTGTCCCCCTACTCGAAGACCCACCGTTGGTGATAGCCGCCTCAATAATAGCAGTCTTGGTTTTGAGTTCTTTACGCAGTTAAGCAATCTCCACCTTCGTAGCCTGGCGTTCCTCCTCGAACTCGGCTTGCATCTCGCGAAGTTGCTCTCGGAACAACGTCATGGCATTGGCGACATTGCTCTCCAATCCATGAAAGAACTCTTCGTAAGCCGCTTGATTTTGTTCCACTTGCGCCTCAACGCTCATCATGCCCTTTTCCAAGAGATCCAGGCGGGACACCAACTCGCCAAGGGCTCGATCCAACGTCGGCTCCTTGCTTTTACCCCTCTTGGTGTTCTTGCCCCGCTCCTTGGGCGATGCGGGACGCTCGTCGATGACCATCTCGGATGTTGACATGGCTACGATCAACCTTCGCTCTGATACCACTTGTCACGGACTTAGTGTTTTTGCTACACCTCGTTCCGTACGCGGCGTACAAACTTCCTCCTCGAAGATCCGTGTAAGCCTTCCCTGAACGCTTAGCTAGATCGCTAAGGCGAGAATAAAAAAAATATGGAGCAAAGAGAGAGATTAGAATATTTAAAACTATACTATACTAGAGAGTTTTCAACTTTTTGGGTGGTTTGGAGCAAATGAGCCTCATACTTATTTATAGAGCCTCAAAGGGTTTACAAGAAACTTTTGGAATAAGAATATTCAAGAAATTATTCTAGATCCTAGAAATATTCTAGGCATTATTCTAGAGAATATTCTATGCATTATTGTAGGTACTAGATATGTTTAAATGGTGGAAAGATTCTAGAACTTCTAGAAATTAAAAGAAGCCTCATGAGAGTTCAAGAGGACTCCACCATATTATGGAGAATTCTAGAATCTTCCAACTAAACCCCTACACTTTTAACGTCTCAGTAGAGCGAAATTTTTTGTGCGTTACATTATGCCCTAGTTGAAGACCTAGACGAAGCTAAACCACATTCGAGTTTTTAGGAATCACAATTTTTGTGAAAAAGCTTCACGATCGTCAACAAACCAATACCCTAATCGAATTATTTCCATCCCACCCCAACCTAGGGTAGATAAGAAGGGCAAGAGTATTGAGAAGGATTTTTCAAAGATTGGTCAAAACATAAAGTGTTTCAAATGTCAAGGATATGGACATGTCGCTGCAAATTGTTCATGTCCTTTTGAAATCAATTTGATCAAGATACAATTTGACGAAGAGTCGGTAAACAGTGATGGGGAGTACGTTCATCACATTAATGTAGACACGAAATACCTTAAGGAAGTAACATATTCTTAGGTTACATAAGGTCTCCTACATTAGTTGTTGTTAGGTGCATCTGGTTAGCGATGACTGAAAACGACACCCGATCTTTCACACTTTTACAAGGATTGGGAATAATAACTGCAAAGTGATTCTAGATAGTGGTAGTTGTGTTAATGTTATTTTCGCTTTTGTAGTATCTAAAGTGGGCCTTAAAGCAGTTCCACGTCCTAGTTCTTTTAAGGTATTTTGGATCAACGAAATCGTCCTCCAAGTACAAGAAAGATGTCTTGTTCCAGTTCAAATTTCAATCTATAGAGACAAGATTTGGTGTGGTGTCTTGGACATGGGCGTAGGCCAAATAATCCTTGGAAGACCATGGTACGAAAATGGTGTTCATATCTTTGGCCATTCGAACATAGTGATGTTTTAACATGATGGTAAGAAAATAAAGATTCTTCAAGTACAACCGAAAACTAAAGATCAGTAATCAAGTCCAAATATGCAACCCAAGGAATTGAATTTAGTTGGTGCGAAGGAAGTGGCTCGTAAAACTATCAAAGGGAGCAATACGACTATTGAGGCTATAGAACATCGATTCTTTTGGCCGAGCATTAAGCGAGATTTTGTTAGGGCTGTTGGTCAGTGTCACACTTGTCAGCTAGCAAAGCAACAAAAATAAAACACTGGTCTTTACACACCATCACCTGTCCTAGACTGTACTTGGCAAGATATTAGTATGGACTTTGTATTAGGCCTTTACACACCATCACCTGTCCTAGACTGTACTTGGCAAGATATTAGTATGGACTTTGTATTAGGCCTTCCCAAGATAGTTAGGAAGCATGATTCTATTTTTATGGTTATGGACAGATTTTCTAAAATGACATTTTATACCTTGTTCAACAACCAACGATGCTTTCCGAATTGCCAAGCTTTTTTTTGATTGGGTTGTTCGATTACATGGCTTACCCAAAACCACGTGTCAGATAGGGACGTTAAGTTTACTAGTTACCTTTGAAAGACCCTTTGGCAAAAAAAAAAAAAAAAATGCACTTTTTGACGGCTTTTCACCCCATATTGGCGGTCAAACGGAAGTCGTTAATAGAAGTTTGGGGAGAACGTTGGTTGGTGAGAATATAGAAAATTGGGACCTCAATTTGTCCATTGCTGAATTTGCTTATAATAACTCTATCAATAGGTCTACCGATGTTCTGTCCAACTGAGATAGTTTATGATTACAAACTTAGACAATCCATAGACCTCATTCCTATGTCTGCATCGCACAGAGTATCTGAGTCAGCATCTAATTCGCATCTCGTATCCATGATTTGCATAAAGAAATGAGCAAGCGAATCGAACAGAATAATGTTAACTATAAATTACGTGATGATCTTAAAAGGAGGTTTAAAGAATTCAAATTCGGTGATTATGTAATGGTCCAGGTTCGTCTGGAACGGTTCCCTTCAGAAATGGTTAAAAAGTTGCATACACAAAGTGTGATCTATTTAAAATTCTGATTTTTTTTAATAATAATGATTTTGTACATAAGGGTTTAATTTTAGTTCTGTATTTAATATTGAGGACTTAGTTGAATATAAAGACCCATATTTTAACCCAGATAACTCATTGGTTGATGACCTTACCCCTGAGCCTATTCTTGACGGACCTTCTTTATCTCTACTACCAGAAATACAACCCACCGCAACACATGATATTGAAAATATTATTGATGATCATATTATTTCTACTAGCAACGGTAGTATTCGCAGGTACTTGGTTCGTTGGAGAGGTCGTCCTAAGTCTGAGGACACTTGGCTAGCCCGAGATGATTTATAGAGACTTGATCCAGATGCATTGGAGTACTATGAGGGTAGGAGAACCATATCTCGACAGGGTCGAACTCTCCCTTACCCGGAGAGAATGATGAGGACATCGTACCGTACTCACGAGATTTTTGACTCGTGTATAGGTGCAAGAATTGTCTCGGACAAGACCCAACATTATGTGGTTTTGTGTTGACATTTTAGCATTATTTACATTTTCAGTCCTATATTGCTTGTGGGTTAGTATATTGCTCTTTTGTAAGCATATATAGGCTCTCTATTTATATTGGAGTATCAAATAATAAATGAAATATTGTGAGAAAAATTTTTGCGATCTATTTTTGAGGTTAGAGTATGAAACATAATCTATCCCTCCCTCCCTCCCTGGATGTCTGAAACCCTAGGATGGTCGTTCGTCGAGCGTCCCCGTCTCTCTCCTCTCTCCAATTCCGCCTCTAAGCCGCCTGCTACCCGATCCAGGCAGTACCAGCGGCTCCTCGTCGTCTTGCCGCTCGTCCCGGCTGCCTGCCTTCCTCTGTCGGTGCAGCAGGCTGTCCGCCGCCAGGCCGCCAATGATCCAACTTCGATCACGGGTTCGTCAACTAACGTGCTCCTTCCTATTTAGAGAAATAAAAGATTCAGGTTCTGCCATTCCAACTTTTTTACTATTTTCGAAATTACCATTGTTAGTATAATGATCTCTTTAATATTTTCAACATTCATGTCTTAACATTATTTTTTTGGTTATGAGCGAGCGAATATGTTTGATAAAAGACTATATTTGCTAAAGAGTTAATTGTCGAAATGGTACACGAGGAATGTAGTGTTTGCCATTTTGGTGATCGAACTTTTTTTTGGCCGAAATGGTGCATGAGCTTTGTATTTTGGCTCAATTAGTGCCTGAAGTAATTTTTTTTGGTATTTTTGGATAAAAATCGATAAAAATGGACATGTGATGGTCACGTGTCCTATTTTTAATGGTTATTTTATCATGTTTTTAGTTTTGGACTACTATTTTTAACGATTTTTAACTATTTTTATCCAAACAATTTTCTTCGAACACTAATATTCTTCTGAAAATGATAGTTCAAAATAAAAAACTTAACAAAAGAACCATTAAAAATAGGGCACGTGACCATCATATGTCAATTTTTATCGATTTTTATCCAAAAACACCAACGAAATTTACTTCAGACACTAATTGAGCCAAAATACAAAACTCATGCACCATTTCGGCAAAAAAAAAAGTTCGATCACCAAAATGGCAAAAACTACATTTTTCATGTACCATTTCGACAATTAACTCTTTGCTAAAACTGAATATTAAATTGAGAACTAAAATTAGTGTACAATTTTATTACATTAATCTTCCGATGAACAATGAATACAAGATTTGCAACATGTTATTGTGCTTCTGCTTAAAGAACTATTGAGATCCCAATATTGGAACTCTAAAAATATTCTACCTAGTTAGTCGTTCTTTATAACATATCATTAATTATTTCTTCATCCTGCTAATTTGGATATCCTGCACAACATAGAGACATATTTGAACTAATCAAAAAATGTATTAACTCACATCCATTGTCAGAAGAGAACACAAAGTCGTCTTCACCATCACCTCTGTTGACTCCACTCCATCTATTCAATGCTGATCGGAGCACATATCCTCTTGGTCAGTATCTACCCGACTGTAGCTTTTCTCCATGGCCTCCCCGAGCTAGTCTTAACCAATGCTGCCCCTCGAGAGAAACAAACATCAACGAATCACCTCCCTCGACCAATTTTCTTGTTGACAACTCCAACAACACAATCACGCCACCGGTACTCTAGCATGCCAACAGTTCCTCTACGTACATAGCCTCGCCTTCAAGTACCCAACTTCCTCTCCAAAATCGGTCTAAGTTCCAATCTCGACCTTGATCTACTCTATAAACCTTGTCCACGACAGAGCACATTGACATCAATGATTCTTCTCTAGGTCATTTTTCTACCTTCTCTTAGGGCTCTATCGATGTTTTTGTGGTGTTTAGCCATACTAGTTTTTTCCCCCCCTTATGATGTCTCGTATGCTCCAGCTTGATGGAGAGTGTTATGTTAATCAATACTTGTGTTTGAGCATGTAGGTCTATGGGTGTCAACATAAGCTTATTGGTATTAGATAGGACAATATCCGTATCCGATATTTTTTTTTTGTATTATTTGAATTCGATCCGGTATCTGTATGGATATTTCTTTTGACACTTTGAATTCATATCCGTCTAGTTTAACGGATATCGGATAAAATTTGATTCGATCCGATAAGCTAAAAGAAATTCGAATATACCTAGTCTATTGCTATTATCCAAATATCTGAAATATTAAAAATTTAGTTATTATTCGAATATCCGAAATACAAAATATTCAGAATTTGATAAACTATGATAATCTTTACAATCCATAACATAAATATTCATGAAAATAGAGATAACCAAATTAAAATTCAATATGCGAAGACCAAATAAATAATCAATCGACAATTGATAAACCAGCTACACAAAATGATTTATACTCTATATTACAGCTTCAAGCGGTTACACAAAATGATGTACACTATATATTGCATTTGCAGCTTTAAGCATGGATTCAGTGTGCAACTTGTCACAAAATAATCTTCCATCTTCAATAATTTATGCTATGTCTTGCGTTTGCTGGTACGATCATGAAAAACAGTTGCAATTTGTTGTCATATGCACAGTAATAAAAACATCATAATAAGTATTACATCAAAAAGGATCATGATAAGTATTACCAGTAGAAACTATATTTTCTCCAATTAAAGCCGTTCAAGAATCAAAACTAGAGTCTGGAACAATTAAATTCAGATGCATATCACTACAAAACTCGGCCACTATATTCAAGTAAAACATTTTATTTCGTTTTCAATGCAAATGAAAAGCATCACGAAGAACTTCAAAATATGTGCATAGAGTCAGGATCTAGCCTTCATTTGGGCAGGAACTTGGAGAGTAATAAATATTACTTAATATAAAGTGAACTTGGAGAGTAATAAAGATTACTTAATATAAAGTATCACCCACCCAGAGAGCACATGGTTGGCCCTTTCATCTTCTTTGTAAATTATAATTAATATGTATTACTATTGTATATTATATTATGGGTTTGTTAATATGTGACATAAGGACACATGTTAACACATTGATAAATGTGTAATTTATATTGGTACTCACACCAACACATTTATTAATACACATTTTACATTTGTGAATACACATTTTAAGTAAAAGATGCATTGATAAATGTGCTGATGGAAGCATTCATCTAAAATACATATTCATCGATGTATTAACAAACCCTTATATTATAATATAGAGGTAGAAAAGTAGAAGATAAAAAGTCACAATCATATTGAATCATGGAGAAATCATTTGAGAATAAAACCCTTTCATCTTCTTAATATATAATTTCGGATATCTGATATCCGAAATTTGCAATTTAAAATCGGATCAAATATTAATGGATTTGAATACCTTAATATCCGAATTCGTATCGAAAAAAAGATAATATTCCTAAAAATACTCGGATATCCGAATCCGATATCTGAAATTTCGAATAATATTCGAAAGTTCGGATACGGGGATACGGAATCGAATTGGATTCGGATTTTCGACTATCCATTGACAGACCGATGTAGGTCTATGTAGTCTATTTTCAGTCCTACATTGGATAGAGACCTATACGAGGAAGGTTCTCCACCTTTTCATATATGTATGCTCAAATATTCTAGTAAATTATCCAAATATTCGCAATGTAGCCTCTTTTTACGGACCTAAATCAAAAATGGGTCCTAAATGAGATTTTATGGAGTGGTCCAAACAAACGATATACAAGAAGAAACTCCCAGCTGCCAAGCTAAATCAAAGCATAGAGGTTGGTATGCATATAGCTGATGATTGCCTAGAGGTCCAAAATTGTCGGTTAACATGATGGGTACTCAGGAGTGCCTGTAGGAACCCAAAGATGAATGAAGGTTGGTTCACACTTTTGTTCAGGGAAAAAGAAAATATATAATGTTATTCAGCACATAATACTTAAAATAGTACATAACAGAGAGATCATTGAAGTTAACATTTAGGATCCAGGCCTTTCTCCTCTTGCCATTTATCATTTCAGCATCTGGACAATAAGATAGTGGCTAATTTGTAATGAAACGAGTGGAAATTCGTGTTTCTTTTTTGGTTCTACGATTCACCAGTAATTGTGAATATAATATCACAAATCCTCATCATCCAAGCTATGGAGCACATACTTATAAGCTAACGGGTAAGTAAGGTAGCTAATCTCGAGACAAGTAAAGATTTATATTTCAGTTATCAGACTTCACACACGCCTTTTAAGAATAAGGGTTTTTTTCCTATAGTGCTACAAGTCAAGAGTATAAACTTTATCAAGCTAGGCGTGTGGTGGTGAGTTTGATATTGAGTTAGTGGCATAATTAAGTATAGCTGAGTTTAGTTGCATAAGTATAGTTATTTTAGTGTTAGAGGGGCTTGTTTGTTGAAGAAGCCTGGAAGCCTCACTATACTAGTTGAATATGAAAAGAAGCAGATGGGTCACCGAATGGTATCAAATCTGTAGCTAAGACCAATAGATCTAACAAGTTCTATTGCGTGAGTGACGTCCAGTAACAAAGACTGGTCGCATGTGGGGGCGGAGAGACGAATTGAAGCGCGGAATCACACGAATCACACCCGAGGGGATTGCTTTTCCCCATTTATAGCTTGGTTGCTTTGGAGAGCTTAGTTTGCGGACAATCCGGATAAGCGGGGTCTTCAATTCTGGAGGATGTTTCATATAAGAAACTTTGGCTGGAGTACCATGCAAGAATGCATTCAAGACATCGAGTTTTGACTAATTATATCCCATAGTGATCGTTAGAGTTAATTTTTCGGATCAAGGAATTGCTTCAAAGGGTCCTAAAACAGACTTTCTAATTATGTTGCATGGGTATGGCAAATGTTCTTTGTATCCTTATCCGCTATGTTATTCAGACTCTCCACTTTAAGGAGAAGTATCCGTGTTGACCCGATAGGACGGGTATGGGTATGGAATCCGTATCCGATCTTCCATGGTGACAATCACATTCTTCATGGTGACAAACGGGAGACTGTTAGTGAAGTAGATAGTTTATTTTAATGTGGTAATGAAATCGAAAATTTATTTTAATATGGTAGAGTGGTAGTAAAGTAGTAGGGAAGTTGAAGGAATAGTCCCTTACGGACTTATTCAACTAGTTCAGTAAAGATTACTGGTAGTTTATAATTACATGTTGTCTTTTTATGAAACCTTGCAAAGTTAATTACATGATGTGTCTTTTTATGAAACTATACAAATTTAATTATAAACTTAAATATATAAACCATACAAACTTAATTACAAAGATGATATACATTTTGGGAAGAAAGTTAAAGGACAGGAGCGCGTTTTCCCGACAACATGAGCGCTTTCTATAATATGATCATAATTTTAAAAGAGGACATACATTTTGGGAAGAAAGTTAAAAAAAAATTAATACACGTTTATCAAAGTACAAAAAAACTAAATATTACTTACCTTGACATCATAAAAAATTAACATGTGAATGATCTCTCTGAAACTTTGTAATGAACTTTATAATTCTAATAAATATTAAGATAATTAAAAGTTTTGATAACAATAATTAATAAACATAAAATATTTATAATAAATATAAAAAATTTATTACCGTACGCTCCCATCACGCTCCCAACTTTAGATTCTTCTATGTAGTCGCGTTCTCCCGCTCCGGCTTCCGTTCCCGCTCCCGCTCCTGGCTTCTATGGGTCAATTTCGTTCTGTGGTTATGTTGTATAGCTAAGTATCTTATTATGGTAAGAAGATTATAGGGCAGGTAATGTGTAACCAAAACAAAAAGAGTGAAGTTTTCTTCATATATTTTTGGATAGGATTTTTGAAGTATACTTGCATCTTTTTCTATTTCCAAGGACAGCAAGGTACAGATGGCTGCTGATTGTTTACATGTACATCATGACTCATGAGTGTCTGTAGAATATTTGCTGATCCCCTCTGTGGTCTTTGTCTACTTAGCTTGCATCTTTGGCCCTCATCTCGATTGATACTTTTCTATCCATCCTTTTCTATTACTGGTTAACAGGCCTTCTGATTCTCAATTCATAGTGGACTCCAACAATGTTTCTCATGTTATCAGAAGTTTATCATTCTTCTATGTAGGTTGATCTGCTGTTATGTCATACCAAATCTATTTTCCAAGCTGGAAGGTGATCGTATATTGTTCTCTTTGCGCAGTTGAGCCACCTGAGGTGTTGCAACTTGCAAGTATAGAAATATATTGTTTTCTGAAAATAAAGCTTTTAGGATTGTGGTCTTTGCAAGTAAAATATACATAAAGAACCAGCATGTCAAATGTATGTGTGACTGGCTTTATGGTATATGCTCTTTTTTATTGCAAGGCTATGGAGTGCTGCTTAGTGCTTCATGTGCAACATAGTACTAGCATTTGGCACTATATGATGCTGATCTTTCTCTACTAGGTTTCCGGAGTATCTTTACTCTGTACAAATTGCGTCAGACAGAATATTTGCTGATACCTTCTTTCCTTGTTACCTACTTGTCATGCATGATGCTCATGTAACCATGTTGCTTGGTCCTTTTTTCTATTTACTTTCTTATTGGCAGGGGGTGGATCTAGGAACTTTGGTTGGTGAGGGCTTAGAAAAAAGGAAGTTACAGAACATTTAATGAGAAGCCAATGCTTCGAACCTATGACCTCCAATATAAATAAAAAAAATTCTACCAACTGAACTATACAACTTGAAAATGTTTACACAATGGAAGAATGAACTTTTATTTGTAACTTTTTGCAAGATTATCAACAAAATCTATACGAAATTTCTGTTTTCCGAAAATTCAGTGTGGGCTCGTGCGGATCCGCCCCTGCTTATCGGACTAACTGGCCTTCTGATTTCAAACTCATGGTTGGTTATGACTCCCTATAATATTTATTTTTGTAATTTTTCCATTCTGTACTTATGTACATTGATCAATTTTATATCAAGCTGGAAAATTAGCATATATCGTTTCTTTTATGCAGATGGAAGGACTTGAGTAGGATAAAATCTGGACAGTCCATATGCCTCAAGAGGAACTTTAAGGTAACGACAGTTCAACTGTAAAATAAAATACGACTGATCACTAGTAGAAATCTTGCATTTCATCAGCCAGATATTTGTCCTTCCACATTGTTGGGAGTGTAGTTTTTAAGAAGTTTCAGAGGTTGATCATAAGAAAACCGATACTATTCCAAATGACATGTCTAGTGTGAGTTGTATTTATCTGTAGATTGTTGCTAAGGTGTATGTTTTCCATGTATAATTGCAACGTGGCTTGTGGATTGTCAGTGCTTCTACTTTTTGACCAGGGCTGTGGGATTCAGATACTGCTAGCATTTTATTTGGCTAGTGGAACCAACTACTAAGATGTAAGTGGTAATGGTATTCATCTGTAGAACCTTCCAAAATATATCCACATGTTTGCTGTCCTACATCATACTTTGGGGCTTTAAGTTCTGACAACCCAGGAGGAGAGAAGTTCATATATATATATATATATATATATATATATATATATATATTGCAGTAAATATATTTACAGCCAACTAAACCCCTCTTGTTTGGTTGTCTATAAATATAAATTTCATGTAACATATGTTGTATGTTGCATTTGTTGCTGTAAATGTTGTTTCAAATTAATTCATTGTTTGGTTGCATGTTGTATGTTGCATTTGTCGCTGCAAATGATATTTCAAATTCATTGTTTGGTTGTATGTATATGATGTTGTGGGATTTACAAATCCTTGTTTGGAATAATATGATTGGGAAGCATGGTTGTAACTTATGTTGCAGTAATCGGTAACAAGTAGTTTTGTTGAAACTTTATTATTTTTGTATGAAGAGAGGATCATTGCAAATGGTTGCATTTGTTGCCTTTGTTGCAGTAATTTTGGATGCAACAAATACCGCAGTAATCGAGAGAAATGATACAACTTTTGTTGCACCATTATACTATTTATATCGAACCAAATAACAAAATTGATAAAGATGGAGCAATAAACGTTATATGGATTTTCTTTTACAATAAACCAAACAGTCGGGGTGCAGCTCTCAGCTGCACAACTTTGTGTGATATATTTCAGGAGCCAACTCTTTGGTGGTCCACTTGAGAAAGGTACAAAAGACTAGCCAAATCAAAATTAAATTTTGTGGTTGTGTGACCACGTTGACTTCTGTCTCCATTTCCTCCTCTTCTTCTTCTTCTTCTTCTTCTTCTTCCTTGTCTTGATCCGTAGATTTTCCGAGCACGAGGACGGACATTGAGATGGAACATCCGTGGTGGTGAAGCTGTGGGAGATTCGAAATCGGTATCCACCTCATGGGTCGAAGAGTGGCGATTGAAAAGCTTGGAGTGAGGGGTCTGGTACGAATGAGTCCATTTTTGTTCATTCATAAAAAATAGGTGTATCTTTTTCACCCTCCAATTAAATACTGCCACGTGTCAAAATAGGACTCAAAATCACTTTGACTGTTCACAGAACTACTTTCAAAGTGGTTTTATGTTGCATAAAAATGTGACGTGACAACATTTAATTGGAGGGTGAATATATATTCTAGTTTTGGTGGATGAACAAAAATGTACTCGTTGCGGTCGCATTCTTTGCTGTTGTCCCATGCGGACTTTTTAGGACCGGATCCGTGCTGGTTGTCCTCGTGGATTTTTCCACATTCCGGGTCTGAACTGAAGGGGTCCGGTGCTATAGAAATGACAACGCAGAGATGAATGTGTGGTGAATTAGGGAATGCTGAATGAATGATTAGTCAAAAACCTTCGAGCGAAATGAAAAAAAAAAGCATCAAAATATTTGACTACATGATCTGTAAATAAGATGGACGGGGATATTTTATGATACATGGAAGGCTAAAACAATAGGGGGTTTGCTCTTGCTCTTGCTCTTGCTCATGTGAAAATGATAGAAATATACAATCCAAATATTAATTTCCTACACACTTCTTAAACATGAGCTACCACCTGTTCAAGAAACACACTCTCTCCTCCCGCGGCGGCCTCTGCCCTTCCGACCAAACCCTCGGCCTTGGTAGCCTCCCTGTCCCAATCGGTAGACCACGTGGCCGCGGCCACCGAAATAGCGCAGACTACTTGGGCTGTGAGCAGCCCGAGACAGAGCCCGACGAACCCTAAGTTGAGCCGAAAAGCTAAGATGGCCGCTACCGGTGCTCCCAGCAGGTAGAAGGAGTACAAGTTGATCGCTGCCCCGAGCGCCGGGCGTGCTGTCCCTCGCAGCACGCCGCACCCCGTGGTCTGTGGGCAGTTGGCGAGTTCGCATAGCCCGATGAGAGGCAGCACTGTTTTGGTGAGCTTGAGAACGTCCCCGTCGTCGGTGAACACCCTCCCCCAAGCTCCCCTCCCAAGGGTGGCCCATGCCAAGCTGATGCACGAGCCTACGACCGCCAGCGCCATCGCGGAAACAGCTGCCACTTGCGCTCGCAGAGGCCGCCCTGCGCCTAGCTCCTTGCCCACCCTGGCCGACACCGTCGCGCTCAGCGCCGTCGGTAGGGTGTACATCAAGGACGTCGTCTGGATCACGATCGCCGACGTGGCCAAGGTGACTCTAGGGTTGTCGAGGTAGCCCGAGGCTAACGTCATCAGCTCGTACCACCACCATTCCAGGCACACGCCCAGGCAGCTTGGCAGCGCCAGCCTGAGCAGTGGTCCCCAGTCGGCTACAGCGGGGGGAGTGCTGCAGAACGGCTCCTTGTTGTCGGTGGTGGTCGTTCGGGTGAAGGCGAGGAGGAATATGAGCGTGTTGAAGTTGGTGACGAAGGCGGCAACTGCGACGCCGGAGACGCCGAGCATTCTAGTCAGGACGGCGGCTAGGGGGAGGTGGAGGAGGGCTGCGAGCGAGGAGCAGTACATGAGAGGGAGGGTGTCGCCCTGCGATCGGAGGTGGATTCTTATAGGGTGGAGGAGGGAATTCGCGAGGAGGTCCGGGAGGGAGAAGAGGCAGTACGTTGCCGCGACGGCTGCGACGGCGGGGTCCTGATTGAGCAGGAGGAGGATGGGGTGGAGGTGGAGCCACAGGAGGGAGATGGGGAGGGAGGCGGCGAGGAGGAGGAGTATCGTGCGGCGGAGGGTGGCGAAGAGTAAGGTCCGGTTGCGAGAGCCGCAGGCCTGGGAAGAGATGGGCTCCATGCCGAGGGCGAGGCCGGAGAGGACGGAGTAGCCGGTGATGTTGGTGAAGCCGATGGCGAGCGCTCCGCCCGCGAGCTCGAGGCGGCCGAGCCAGCCCAGGAAGGCCACGGATGTCATGGATTTGAGGTAGGTTACCAGGTTGATTGCTGTGATGGGCAGTCCTATGTCCTTCATTCTCTTCCACTCTTCCAAGATCTGTTGGAGTCGGAATGAATGTTTATTACTAGTGTTGTGTCAGAGTATATGTATGTATGTTAACTGAGTTCAAAAATGTGTTGGTTTGTACCTCTGCAAATGTGAAGTAGTTTGGGATGTGATTCTGTGCAACCATTTTTGTTGGTTTCTTCAAAAGTGGGGGAATAGTTACTAGTTTCTTTGAGCGAAAGAGAGAGTTTGGGACTGCATGCTGAGATGGGGAGGGGGCCTTATTTATAAGTGTTGGATAGCATGGAATGAGAGTATCATGTAAGAGTAGAGTAGAGTAGAGTAGAGTAGAGTAGAGTAGAGTGAGTGAGTGAGTCAGCAGTGAAATCAGTTTAAACTATTTATGTTAAATTTTAATTCTTAACTATTCAAATTGTTCAACTTGTTATCCTTAACTTTAATAGGTATCAACTTTATACTCTAAAAAAATAAAGACGAAATTATTTCTGCCTCTGTCATCCCCCTCTAACGACTGTTCCCATCCGGCTGTTCCGTTCCCGGCTGCACCCCCTCCCCTTCCCTCCCTCTCCCCTCTCTTTGGGCACTAGCGCTGCCCCCCCCCCCCCCCCCCCCCCCCCCCCCCCCCTTCTCTTTGCGCACTAGTGTTGCCCCCGTCGCCGTTGTTGCACGCGGAAGGGGGGTTGCAGCCGGGGACAGAGCAGCCGTCGAGGGTGGGAGGGAGGGTTATGGGCGGCGGTGGGGGAAGGGGGGGGGGGGTGTGCAGCCGGAGGTGGGAGAGGGGAATGAGGGACAATTTTGTCCTTTTTTTTATTTTTAGGTATCAAGTTGAAAATATTAGTTGAGGGAGGACATTAAGTTAATACCTATCAAAGTTGAGGGTATCAAGTTGAAAAATTCGAATAGTTGAGGGTATCAAGTTGCAATTTAGTCCAAATTTTATGTTTTAATTTAAACTCCTATCCAAAAAGATCCTTAGCTTAGCTGTAAGGTCGATTTAGAATGTTGGACTGTTCTATCCGGAGCTAATTTTGGTTGTCGCTTAATTCTTATTGTGAACCGGTCTAAGAGATCATCCATAACCCGGATCTTTGGTAGAATTACGCTGAGCCTGGAGTTGTCCTAGTAGATAGGGTTGTCCAAATCCGAAATCTTGTTCGACTTACACCACGGCCGGCCCTACTTAGCTGTGGTCGTTCAATGACCCGTTCGACAAATTTTATGTGACTAGTGAAATGAGAAAAGTTTAGAGCGTCGACGGTCGGTCGGATCTGAAGAGTAGTATATGAGTTGAGGATGCATCGTGGGTTTGAGTGCATTTGTGAGCATCATTTATTTTCTTTGATTAGTGCAGACCCAACTCCTTCTACTGACTTTGCGAGTCGATACGAACTAGTTTAGTTCCAGTTCGAGAGAAGTTTTTGCTTCTGGAATTCCAGATCCTGATAGTTAACCAGACTTGTTTAACTACTTAGGCTCGTGTGAACACTCCTTCCAAGTCTTTTCTGACAACACTCGGAACCAACAGACAAAGGGTTTAAGACATTTATGTTCTGGAATTCGAGATCCTGATAGTTAACCAGAATTTTTTTTTTTTTTTTTTTTCATATGTTGCTATCATGTATTGATTTTTTTTTTTTCTTTTTTTTCCAAGAAGTTAATTTTGTTACAAACTTCTGGCAATTGAAATTACGGATTCCTGTTTCGAAGGCCTACTAATTCGGTCTGAAGGTATACAAATTCGGTCTGAACGTTATATTCCGGTCCGAATGTCACATCCGACTTGAAGACTCGCACCTGCACACGATATACCTAACCCACGTCTGCACCCAGCCCGTCTGACCACACCTGTACCGCTGCACCAACAAGAAGGATGTCTCACTTCTTATCAACTTGAGCTGGAGGTGATTGGCCTATCATGTCTTGAATCATTATACGTGGCCTATATATATTAACTAGCTTAAGCTTTTAAGTTGGAGTAATCTTGTATGTAATATAATAGTAAAACTTCTTTGTTTCACTATGTAACTTTCACGCTAAAGTCTTTAACTTTGATTATATATATATATATATATATATATATATATATATAAATTAATTAATTTGTTCTATATTTGGGAAGAACAAAAGATGCCAAAAGAACAAATTATATTTTCTTGATTTCTTTTCTATGCCTAATTACCTAACTGTTCTCATCCAATTTAATAAACAATTTTAATTAGTAAAGTTAGGTAAGAACATATTTAAAAGAAAAAAAATTCACGGTGAAGCCAACATTTTTTATTAAATAGTAGTATAGATATAGATATCAAAATATATCTAAATTAATTTATGGTAACACACATTCTCACTAACATAATCAATAACCACTAATAATTGCACACTTATAACTATAATAAATGTTCACTTGCTTTAAATTATTTTATATTATTTCAAAATAGATTTGTCACTCAAATATACGTGTAAAAAGTAGAAGAAGAAAAACATACAAAAGAACACGTGCTTATAATACGACCTAGGAGTAACTAGGAACTTCCTTGATACTACCTCTTTTGTTTTCGGATTACAAAAATCGTACACAAGTACGTAAAATGCAAATTACAACTACATAGGATCGCACGGGAAAGACGATGGAGAAGTGCCATATATACATACCTAAGAGCATCAATCGTAGACGGGGCTACAAAATGCGTCTTGATGGTCAAAATTGTAATAAAAAAATAAATCTAGAATGGGTTAGGTCTGTATGGAACGAGTAAGAAAATGATAAAATGACCTTTCGCCCCAAAGGTTGTGTAATCAAAAAATGTAATAAAAAAACTAATGTGGTAAAAAAATAATGTGAAATTTATAATCTAGAAAGTTGGACTCCAAATTGAGCCTTACTTTTCTACAAAATGAGTTTCTACATTCTGAATGTAAAAATTCTCACACTCAATCTATAGCTCATGTGGCTAGGATGAGACCATTACAGAGCTACAATGGGACATTACTATTCTACAAATTTAGCTCCTACATTCTGAATTTAGAATGTAGAAAATGAGATGAGCCTACTGTTGATGCCCTAAGAGCTCCTTTAGAGCATCATTATAGTAAGACCCATCCCAGAATCTAGATTCTAGATTTAGAATTTAGAAGCTCATTTGGTTGAATAGTAAGATCCATCCCAAGTTTCAATTTATAGATTATCAGGCTCAACCCACTCACATGAGCTATAGGTTGGGCCTGAGAATTTCTAGATTCAGAATGTAGGAAATTATTTTGTAGAATAGTAAATCCCAATTTAGAGTCTCAATTTCTATATTCTAGATTTTACATTATTATTATTATTTTCACCTTAATTTTTGACCACGCAATCTTTGGGACCAAAGGTCATTTTATCATTTTCTATTATTCTCATGCAAACCAAACACATTTTACTTTACCTTTTTAAAAAAAAATTGGGCCCCAATATGCAATTTTGAGCACTATCTACTAAGGATGCTATTACTATTCTCCAAAATGAGTTCCTACATTCTGAATGTAGAAATTATGAGGCCCAAGATATAGCTCATGTGGGTGGGTTGAGACCATCATGAAACTCCAATTGATCTTTACTATTCTACGAAATGAGCTCCTACATTCTGAATTGTTACTCTCCGTTCCCAGTATACGTATTGGGAGCGTATAAATTCTTGTTGTATGTTTATTTCATTTGGTTGCATGAGACTAGACCCATTCTTTTGTTTGTCTTGGTTCTTGGTTCTTGGTTTATGGTTTGTGTTAGTTTGGTCATGAGTTGAACCCATGGTCTAAACCTCAAACCCTGGCTATATAACCCAACTTCTTTCCCTCTCCTTCTTCATTCTTTCTTCTCTCTCTCTTAGGTTTTTCCCTCCCTCCATAGGTAAGTACACCTTGCATGAAAAATGAAGAAATCCTCGATATTATTGGCCTATTATGTTTATTGTGTGATTTTAAGCATGTTTAGAAGTTGGTATTTTCGGATTTGGTGGATGAAAAATGGTGTAGATCTGGATTTTTATGAGTGTGGGTATTCTTAAGTTTTTCCTTGGTTTTGAACTTCAAAAACTTATTATTTTCAAAAACTTGTTGTTTTATGTTGTAGAGCATTTAATTTTGAGTGGTTTAGAACTTTACTTTGCCGAATTTGGAACCCAAACGAAGTTTTTATGGAGAAAACCAAACTTTCGGTTTGGAGTTTCTGCCACGGCCAAACTTGCTGTGGAGAAGATGAAGCTCTATGCGCCGAGCATCCAGCATGCATCCATTTTGTTGGCGCATAGCTGAAGGACGCATGCGCTCTGGAACTCGAGATTGAAAAATCTAAGTGTCAGAACTTTTGTGGTCTCTCCTAGGCGCATGGAAGTCATCATGCGGCCGTGAGCTATGCGTCCCCTTTTTGTTGGACGCATAACTCAGCCCCGCCCTGGCACTTCTTTTGATTGTTTTGTCTTTTCTCCTAACGCACTTTATGGCTTATCTCATCCATCATTTCAGTCACTTCACTGACACTTCATTTATTGTTCGTCACTTTGGCACTTGTCCCGAAGAGTGGACTTACTACCAAAATGATTCAAATCAGCGACGAATTTAGCGACTCTGGACAACGATGTCGCTAATATTATTGAAATTAGCGACGCGTTTTAAAAATGTCGCAATCAGCAACTTTCTGCGACGTTTAGCAATAACCTTTAGTATTATGAAAGATGACATTGTCGACAAGTCGCTAAACGTCGCTATATTTTTAATAACAACGACGGTAGCGACTCCACACCTTATATGTCACAGTATATTAAATTTTTTGCGACGTTTAGCGACGTCTGGTATTGACGTCGCTAAATTACTTAATATAGGGTTCCCCTGGTCGGTTCGACTTTTCATTTCTGTCCCCCAAACTTTTTATTTCCCGTCCCTACTCGATTCCAACGACGACCCACCCTCCCCTGACGACCCTCCGCACCCCAGGTGACCCTACCTCACCCCCACCCCGACACAAGCGACCCCCAGACGCGGCCTCTTCGCCTCCGTGACCCCCAGAAGCGGCTCCTCCCCCTCCCGCGTGGCTGACCCCCTCCGACGTGGTCCTCCTCCGTCGACCCCTCTCTCAGGCGCTCCTCCTCCCTTCCTCCTTGCTCGGTAAACCCTAACCCAGATCCGAACACAAGTAGAACACACACACAGTAGACATAATCAGGACACATTGACACACACAAGATACAACCCTAACCCTGACACATGGACCAGAATACATGGACACACACACACATGACACAACCCTGCATGACACAATTCGTACTAACACGGACAAGATATTGGTTGTTTGATATCTTGGTATCAACATACACAATCCTACATGACACGATTCGTACTAACATGGACCCGAACACATGGACACACACACATGACACATGGACTCTAACTATGATATAGTTGTTTGATATAAATTTGGGTATGTATTTTAGTCAAGATATTGTGTTTGGGTATGGGTAGTACCTTGTATGTGTGTGTGTCAAGTGTATGAGAGTCCACATAATCCTTGTGTGTGTGTGTGTGTGTGTGTGAGTGTCCAAGTGAGTGGTGTGTATGTGTATATGTTTAAGTGAGGGATGAATGAGCTAGTGAGGAATTAATAATCTATATAGATAGATACATATATAAGGGTATAGAAATATACAGTTATAGAAGTAGGTATAAATATGTGTTGAGTGTCAAGAGTGAGTGGCCTAGAGTGTATGTTGGTACCAAGATACAAGTGTCAAGTATAGTTAGTGTCATGCGTATTTAAAACTGTATCCTAGTGTCAAGATACAAGAGAGTATCAATGTGAGATTGTGTACCATGGTATGTAATATCCACATGATACACAAATACCTAGAGTGTTATCAAGACCTATGTGTATATTCGATACTCCGAAGTCAAGTGTCCATGCCACCCCTTCTCTGAAAAGTAAATTTATATCTAGAGGCCTTTAGAGTTCTACAAATTTTCGAAAAATCATAGAAAATACAAAGAACGCGTCAAAATGTCCATGTCAGTTTTTTTTTAAAATCTGATATAACTTTAAAAGCCTCAAAAAGACTTACATATACAAATTTACTTTTCAGAGAAGGGCTGACAATGAACATGTGACGACACCTATTTAATAGGGATTGAAATCAGAGTTGTTCACATGTCTACTAGTTTTCGGATAGTCACGAATTATAAAATGGATACTCATGAACCACGATATGGATACTCACGCATCACAACTCGAATACTCACGCATCAATAGGAGTTGTTAATTACTTTGATGAACATGTGTATCCATCTTTGCATCCATTTGGATAATATACTTGAACGATGTCAATTCATCTTTTCAGAAGTATTTAGAAATGGATCTGAATTACTACTTGCGTCATCGTTCGTGCACTACTAGAAAAAGCGGGATTAGCGACGTATTTTAGCGACTCCAAGTAAAAACATCGCTAAATTAGCGACTCCATAAAAAACGTCGCTAGACGTCACTAAATGGCGACATTTAGCGACGTTTAGCGACTTTTATTAAGATTTTAAAAGATTAGTCACTATAAGTTCAATTAAGGTCGCTAAACGTCGCTAATATATCTGATTTAGAGACGCTTAGCGTCGTAATTAGCGACGTATGTATCAAAAATATTTAGCAACGTATTTAGCAACGTCTTTGACGTCGCTAAATTTTATTTTAGCGACGTTTTTATTTGACGTCGCTAAACGTCGCTAAATTTTGGTTAATTAGGGCTCAGTTTTCTTTTCCCCCATCTGTCAAAAAATTCGAAAGTTTTCGATTTCCCCCGCCCCCCCTCTCCGGCGACCGGCTCTCCACGGCTGCGGCTACTCCGACATCCCCCTCCTCCTCCTCGAGCTCTAGGTAATCTCTCTCTCTCTCTCTCTTTCTCATGTGACACTGACACAAGACACACTTGACAGACACGACACACGCACACAGATACGACACACGCACACAGACACTGACAGATACACACGACACACATGACACACACATACAGACGCAGACACACACACACACACACACACACACTCACACAGACACTGACACTGACACTGACACAGGCACGACACACACACACTGACACACACATAATATTTGATCTATTGGATGTGTCCATGTGAATTGAGGGTTGGTATCATGGTGGTGTGGGGTATGGAGGATGTATCCTAGAGTATCTTGGTGTTGCACACCAAATATTTATGAATTGGACTAGTGGTTGTGTGTGTGTGTGTGTGTCTATTTATGCCTTAGAGTATCATATGATATGTATATGTAAATTGGTGTATTATCTATTTGCATATGAGAGAGTGTATGCATATATAGGTGTATCTCCATATATATATATAGATAGGTATATAGCTACTATTATCTGTGTTGGTGTTCATAGTGTCTTCTAGCTGTGCTTGATGTGGGAGAGGGTAGAAGAGTCAAGTTGTGTGTGGGTGTCACTACTGAACTATGAGGCTTCAGGAACTGAACTCAATTCAGTTTGGCCTAGTGCATTAGGCAAGCTGGCAATGTGTTACAGTTGTGTCGGGTTGGCACTGTGAGGAGGGGATTGGTTCCTGTCATCTTCTGCAGTGGGAAAGTGTTGGTGCACACTTGAGCAGCATCAAACACATGGATGCTTGAGCAATGGCAAGGCAGCAACAAGCACTGCTGTGAGCCATGGCAGTAGCTAAGGGCAGTTGGAAACAACTAAGTGAAGGGAAAATTTAGCCACTACAGAATAAGTGCAAAGTATCAGAGGTTGCAGACTTAGTTAGGGTCTGCAGGCATGTGTTTGGGTTAAGGTATAGATAAGTATCGGGTAGGTGTTCACCGTTCACTTGTTGCATGCCAATACAACCCTTAACTGATACTGTGGTATCAGGGATTTAATTGGCAAGAGTGATCAGTGCAGTGCAGTTCAATTAGAGCACAAAAGTGCTGTGAAGTGAACTGATACTGTGGTATCATGGAGTGACTGCTATGGGTTGTAGTCCAGTGAGCAAGTATAAGGATGAAGTGCAAGGTGCCAGGCCAAGGGTAAGAGGCTCTCAGTGTGGATAATAGAGTACTTAATTTCAAAGCAGAATATCCTAGTACGACCTAGAAGACATAGTGTAGCAAGGTATTAACCTAGTATTGACTAGTATAAACTAGTATGGATCTAGAAGTGGCTTAGAAACATCACCATGAACTAGTTAACCCTGTTTGTCATTTCAAGGGCTCTTGGACTTTGATAAATGAAAGTATGTATTATATCAGTTATGAAATGAAAGTATTGCTTATTTTAGACTTTGATAAATGGTCAGTTGTTTTAAATATTGCTTATTTTAGACTTTGATAAATGAAAGTATGTATTATATCAGTTATGATTTTTATAGTACGGTTAAGTTATGAAGTTAGGTGATAAACCACTGTATGTAATGATTTATATGATACATACTGTCATTTTTACAGAAGTATCTAGAAATGGATATGAATTACTATCTGCATCATCGTTCGTGGATGTACAACCGTCATCCTGAGGACATGTGCGGTGTACGGGATAAATTCATTGAGGGTGTACAACAGTTCCTGCAGTTCGCCAAGGCTTTCCCTCAGTACATGGACGGTACCAAAATTAAGTGTCCGTGTGTGAGATGTCGCAACAGGAAATATCATCCAGAAGTGGAAGTTACATATCATTTATACTCGAAGGGCTTCACGCTGAATTACTATCAGTGGACCGTGCACGGAGAACTTGTATCTCTAGCATCGGAGTCGGAGCCCTATGTGGAACCGTATATGGATGTCCACGACCACGATGCTTACGATGACGGGTTGGTGAACATGGTTTATGATGCGGCAGGGCCTAGTTTCAATCCGGACAATTATGATGTGACGGGACTTAGTTTTAATCCGGACAATTATGATGCAGCTGAGGAGGCACCGAATGCCGATGCTACAAAGTTTATGGAGTTGCTGGAGAATGCAAGGACTCCACTATATCCTAGTTGTGAGGATCATTCACCGTTGGAGGTGGTTACAAGATTATTGAGCATCAAGTCCGATTTTAACATGTCGTAAGAATGCTATAATCAACTGCTCGATTTGATTATAGAGATCTTGCCCGAGGGTGCAAAGTTGCCTAAAGACTTCTATCGATCTAAGAGGATGGTGAGATCACTTTGGATGGGATATGAGAAAATCGATGCATGTCGCAACGGGTGCATGTTGTACTACAAAGACTACAAGGATGAAGATGCGTGCAGATTCTGTGGTGCTGATCGCTACAAGGCCACTGTTAGAGGAAAGTCTGTCGGTGCAAGGAAGCCTACCGATTCGATGCACTACTTGCCTTTGACGCCGCGGTTGCAGCGGTTGTTTATGGTTAAGGAGACTGCAGAAAACATGAGTTGGCACAGGCGAAAAACAGATCGAAGGAGTATTGGATCATCCATCCGATGGAGAAGCATGGAAGCACTTTGATCGAGAGTATCCACATTTTGCCGAGGAAGCACGTAATGTCAGATTGGGGCTCTCCTCTGACGGTTTTACCCCATTTCGGACTTTCGGGCTCCCAGTATTCGTGTTGGCCTGTGATCGCCACTCCGTACAATCTACCGCCTTGGATGTGCATGAAGACTCCGTATATGTTCCTAACCGTTATTATCCCGGGTCCGAACAATCCGAAGAGAAACATCGATGTGTATTTATAGCCTTTGATAGATGAGTTAAATCAGCTGTGGGAAGTAGGTTCCAACACGTACGATGTTTCTAGAAAGCAGAATTTTCAGATGAGGGTAGCACTTATGTGGACCATCAACGACTTTCCCGCCTATGGAATGTTATCGGGATGGAGCACCCATGGTCGTCTCTCATGTCCGTATTGCATGGATCGTACTCAGGCTTTCCGTATGAAACACGGAGGCAAACCGTGCTTCTTCGATTGTCATCGACAATTTTTGCCGAAGGATCATCCGTACCGGAGGAACCAGAATGCTTTTCGTACGGGAGTTGTGGAGAAGGCCAATCCACCGCCAAGGTGGCCCGGATGCACGATATGGGAAGAGGTAAAAGATTTACCAAGTGCTATCGAAGAGCCTGCTAAGTGGTACAAGTATGACGGATTTGGTCGCACCCATAACAGGACGAAGAGGAGTATATTCTGGGATCTGCCATATTGGAGCACCAATCTGATCAGACATAACCTTGATGTTATGCATATCGAGAAGAATGTGTTTGATAAAATAATTAATACTGTAATGGAGGTAAAGGGGAAGACGAAAGATAATCCGAAGGCCAGGTTGGACTTAGAAGAAATATGTAGACGTCCTGCATTGCATTTGATAGAGGAGGGGAATGGAAAGTTAAAGCAACCTAAGTCAGTTTTCTCACTGGGGAAAGAGGATAAAGGTAAACTTTGTAGGTGGATTCAGGTTCTAAAGTTTCTAGACGGGTACGTGTCGAACTTGAGAAGATGCGTCGACCTCAAGGAGAACAAACTGGTGGGTATGAAGAGCCACGATTGTCACGTATTCATGGAGAGGTTAATTCCGATTGCATTTCGGGAATTCTTACCGCAGGTCGTTTGGGACCCATTGACAGAGCTGAGCATATTCTTCAGAGATCTTTGTTGTACTAAGTTGCTCGTCGATCGTCTAGAAAAGTAAGAGAAGGACATTATGGTAACACTATGTAAGCTCGAGAAGGTGTTTCCTCCTGGATTCTTCGACTCTATGGAGCATTTACCAATTCATCTTTCCTATGAGGCACGTGTTGGTGGTCCTGTCGGTTATCGGTGGATGTACCCCTTCGAGCGGCATCTGAATCACCTAAAGAGAAAGGTGAAGAATAAGGCACGGGTTGAGGGTTCTATTTGTAAAGCTTATGTTCTCGAGGAGATTAGAAACTTTTGCTCGACGTATTTCAAACCGCATGTTGCTACTAATAGGACGAAAGCTCCGAGAAACGATGACGCATATCATGAATCTAATGATGCAATACTCAAAGTATTCAATGCGTCTGAAAAGCCTTCGAGAAAAATAAAGAAGAGATATTTGAATGACGATGAGCTAAGGGCTGCTCAATTGTATATATTACTCAATTGCGACGAGGATGAAGTGGAGAAGCTAGAGGGGTAAGTAATTAATACGTTCACGTTTACATCGTCTCAATGTAATAGTATAAGATACTATTATGCTACTAATCAGCAGTTGTTTCATTGTTTTTTAGCACATATAATGATGAGTTGAGGTCGGTTAGACCCTACATAACAGACGAAGAAGTAGAACAAGATATGAGATGCCATTTTCCTTCTTGGTTGAGCGCATATGTAAGATGCTTGGTAATTACTTTTTATTTCTGCACTTGTAAAACAAATAACTTACTATCGCTACTTTGGTATTTAGGTCGATCGTCTAATAACACCCGAGACTGAATCTATTAGAACTCTAGCCAAGGGACCAATTACTGCCGTAAAAATATGGCCAAGTTTCTGTGTGAATGGGTTCAGGTTCAAGTCAACAAATCTCCTATCAAAGACAGCTTTCTGGATCTTGATTCCACGAAAAACAGTTGTTTGTGTATCAAATCTTCGAACTACAAAGACGTCAATCCGGACAATAATTTTTTTGGCATCTTACGAGAGATTGTGGAGTTGACATATAATTATGGCACAGAACCTGCTAATATCGTGCTATTCAGGTGTGAATGGTTCGATCCGATTCAAGATCAAGGTTGGAAAATTGATAAGCATGGCCTTGTGGATATAAACTACAAGCATAGATATCAAGGCTATGAACCATTTGTCCTATCAAGTCAGGCTTATCTCGTGTACTTCACAACTTATCCTAGACGGGGGACAGCGAGGTCAGATTGGTGGGCAGTATGCAAGACTAAAGATAGAAATACCTTTGACATTGACGAAATAGCTTATCAGGAGGACGATCTACCTCTTGTAACAAATATTGTAGATGTGGACTCAACGGAAGTTACTCATTACACGAGTAATAATGTAGAAGATATAGAATTATCCGAAGAGGAAGATGAAGTAGATGAAAGTGAAGACGAGGAAGAGGAGGACGAGGAAGGCGAACAAGATAAATTTTCTGAAGATGATTGAAAATAAAATATATTGCATGTAGAATGTAACTATATTTTGACTGTAGAATGTAGATCAAGGTTGGAAAATTGACGAAGTAGAATGTAACTATATTTTGACTGTAAAATATATTCCATTAACGAATATATGTATTATATTTTGACTGTAGAATGCTTTGAGATATGCATCATATTTCGATTGTAGAATGTACTATATATTTGTGTTTCTCTATATTCATCATATGTTGTTATCAGATATGACAGGACGACGCGGAGGATTCGGCAGGTCCCGAGGTAGACAGAGTGCTCCTCCGGTACTGCCTACTGTGTGTAAACTCCCTGATTTTTAAGAATTTATAATTTAGAATTTTCCCCAATTTTTTGTATTTTCTGAGATTTTTCTGGAATTAAAAACAAGATATTTTATATTAAAATATTTTTAAATGATGTTTAATAATATTAAAATAATATGAAAATAATATTTTATGGTGTAAAATGAAAATCTGGACATAGGATAATTTTCTGGGAATTTATTGGACCCCGAAAATATTTTTAAAAGCCAAAAACCTATTTTTAAATAAATAATTAAATAAACCCAAAATAAACCGGACTGAACCGGGTTCAAACCGGGCTGAACCGGCCTGAACCCGGTCCAGCTGAACCCGACCGGACCGACCGGTCTACCCGAACCGGACCGCTCAGCTAGCGGGTCGGGCCGGGTCTGCCCAAACCCGCACCCGCTCCGACCCGACCCGCAAGACCGATCCCTCTTCCCCGACCCCTCGCTTCCCCTGCCTCCGACCGGCCAACCCGCCGCCGGCTGCTCCTCTTCTCCAGCCCTCCGCCTCCCGTAACCGACACCCAGCCGCCTCTCGTAACCGTCGACGGCCTAGCTCCCTTCCTCCTCTCTATTTAACCCTCTTCTCCGGCCGAATCTCCCTCCTTCCCCGTCTTCCTCCTCCGCCCATCCAAGCCCCCGCCGCAGCCATTGCCGGCCAGCTCCAGCAGCTCTACCCTCGCCGTCTTCCCGCAGCACCCTCGCCGCGCCGGCAACCCCGACCACGGCCTCCCTCCCTCGATCAGAACCTGAGCCTCCTGCAGCCCCGCCTAGCCTCTCCGGCTCTGGCCGACTCAGCCCAGCGTCGACGAGCGCCTGCCGCGCACCGCCGTTCGGCCTCCCTGCCGTGCAGCGCTGCCCCCAGCTCCCTCCGGCTGGCCTCCTCCGCCTGAGCTCCGGCCAGAACCCTAGAAACCCTAACCCTAGGACGGACACGGTTCGGACACAGGACACGACTCGGACACGTGTCGGACACAAAAAAACTCGGTTTTTTGGAGCCCTGTTCAGGTACCCGTTTCTCTCTGCTCGTTTACCCGTTTTCGATTCTGTCAGTTGTGACGCGAACCCTGCGTGACCCTCTCGATGTCCGTACAAACCGCTCGGTGTATCGCGTCCTGTGGCGATCGCGAACCGCGATCCAAAAACAGGAAAAACAACGCCCTGATTCACCCCAAAATTGAGTACGCCCTGCCAAACGGGATGACTTGGTTGCGTGCGGTCTTCACCGATACGTCCACATCGTTGATACGGACGTGCGGGATTTTGCAGAAGTTGATTCAGATGTGCGTGCACACCGGAATCAATGCGTATCCGCGGACAACGTCCCGTATCCGACCTTTCTAAATATCGTTGTAACTTAGTGTACACACGTCGAATCGAGACGAAACTTACGACATCGGACTCGTAGCAATATGCTGGTCCTGTGAGCCAAGTTTGGTTCGATTCTGAGAACGTTGACAAAATCGCATGTCGTGGGCCCCACAGGCTCCACTTGACGGGCGATTTTGAGAACGGCTCATCGGAATCCAATTCTGGAAGTTCCATTGGGTTCATATCATCGTTCCTGACCTGTTGACACTAAGTTGGACAGATTTGGAGACCTTTGACCCTGACACATTTTTCGGTGCAAAGTGGCCCATATTTGGACCCCGTTTTGCCCTGAAATGTCATTTTTGCCCCTGTGTCCAAATTGGACTTAAGGACAGGCGTTTCTAGCTGATTAATATTTTCTGGATCTGATGGTGATATCTATTTCAGCAACCGGAGTACTTCCTGCAATCTTCACTGAAGCCAGAGCTACAATTGGAGCAGGAACCCCAGGCAAGTGTACCTTGCCAACTTGCAGTCTTTGATACATATTACTTGGACTTAATTATAACTGTTGTACATGCTTAAACCTAGGGCCGTTTGACTTACTTAGCTTCCGATTAATAGTCGGGTGCCAACACCGTACGCGGGGTTGTGTAAGGTCAACTAGAGATGGATATCGTGACATTTACATTCTCGTACTTGCCATATCAAGTACATTATACCCAGGACACCTGACACAGATCATGATACAGAATCTTCCTGAGATATTCATGGTGATTCTGTGTAGGATGCAGGATTGACATAAAAATTATATTTTAGTTCATATTATGACTTACTGCATTAGTTTTGATCTTGCGTGTCATGGACATGAGACGTGTGATTACATTGGGTGGGGAGAGACACACAGGCTACAGGCTGATTATATATATATATATATATAAAATCCATTGTAAATACATAGTAAAACACATAGTATAACTGCTACCGGCTCTCCGACACAGAGCTTGTAGTGGTATCAGCCTAAGTTCTAGTGATGCTCTCAACTTGCATTTCACATAGTTGGTTATATAGTTTACCCTATTGTTTTATTTACTTGTTGCACTGCATTATCTTGGCTTGTATTATCTGTACCTTGCTATGTCCCCTGAGGACCTGGATCCGGATTATATCCCCAGGATTAGCAGACGAGGTTTATCCAGAGGTATACGGAACAGGTGCACTTCTCGGAACAGTACCAGTACTTGAGGACGAGGTGATCGCTGAGGACTTCTCCTGAACATCTGCTTCTTCCATTCTCAGTTATATTAGCAAATAGACTCTTTATTTCCTGTTTAAATGAACAATTGTAACAGACTTTATATCGGGTTGTTCCCCGAATTACTTTGCTGAGACTGGATGTTTGATTTACTTTCTTTATTGCTGTTGATCTTATTATCTTTTGTGTGGATGAGATTAGTTCTGACTTGTTGTTGTAGACCTTATATTACAGCTTAAGTATGCCCCGATGGATCCATTAAATTGAGTTTGTCCATCGGAGCGTGCTGCTGGCCATTATCACGCGTCCGGTCCCTCAATATTTTAGGACTGGGGCGTGACATAGTTTTTGTGGTGGCCCATGCAGGTCAACGACTAAATTGTTCGATTTTAACTTAGGGACCGAACAGGCCTGCACTAAGAATAGGATAAATTTTTAGGATCTCATCCACTTGCTTGAATCGTTCTTGATATCTGTATCGTATTCGAATTAATTTTTGACTTGCATTTTGCCTTGAATCCTGTGCGCTTCTTATATTTTATTTTTGATGCAGAGTAATGGATCCAAGAAGTGGAGACGAGAATCCCTTGAGTACACCACACGATGCTGTGGTTACTTATGATGAAGGAGTGACACCCGAAGACCGAGGACAATCTTCTCAAAGCGATCAAGCAGCCCAGCATAATTCAAGGTTCCGGCGTGATGACATCCCGTCGCCTCCGCAGTTCATTCCACCGATGCCCGTATTCCCACAAGGGCAACCTATAGACGGGCAACAGATATTTCAAATGACCTACGCAATGATGCAAGCCCAACAGCAAATTCATCAAGAGACTCAGCGTCACGAGGCGGAGTACTTGAGGACCAGCCTAGTAACCGCTTTGGAGCAAGTGAACCCATAAGCTAGGCGACCAGCAACGGGATCTATCACTGATTTCTGCCAACTCAAGCCTCGTACCTTTTCGGGCAAAGAAGGACCAACCGAAGTTCATGAGTGGCTCACCAACATACAACACCAGTTGGAAGCAGCTGAACTTCCAAGAGAACGTTGGATGACCGCCGTTAGAATGCAGTTGACGGACAATGCTCACCACTGGTGGCTATCTGAAGAGACTCGGCTTGGACCAGACCGAGTCACTTGGGAAGAGTTTTCCAGACTCTTTCAGGAGATGTACATTCCTGCTATCGCTCGATCAGAACTTCGGGACAAGTTCAATCGCCTCACTCAGAGCAGTATGTCAGTGGAAGAGTACAATGCAGAATTCATTCGTCTAAGTCGCTTCGCCCTTACTTTGATCCCGACGGAAGAAGATAAGGCTGAGAAGTTCTTTGACGGACTAAACTTCGAGCTGCAGAGACTCATCGGGGTCCGTCGCACCTACCTCTTACTCGAACGTTCTCGCTGCAGCCCGACGCATGGAACGCGTCACCAGGAGAGAGACCAGTCTGAAACGGTCTTCCACATCAGCCAAAGCACCACAAGAAGAAGCAGCAAAGAGGCCTCATATACACCAGCCACCCAGAGCCTCTCCGCAGACATTATCTACATGTCAATACTGTGGTAAGGTAGGCCATATTGAGAAGGACTGCAGACGCAAGTTGGAATTATGCTTGATTTGCGGAACCAATTAGCACTTAGCCAAGGATTATCCTTATCATCGAGGAGGAGCACTAAGGGCAAACCAACAAGCTCTACCAGCACTAGGAGGGTATCAGCCGAGGCCACCCTTGGCACCACAAGCAACACTCTTCCAACAGGCCCAGCAGCAGCAGAGGAATCCACCACAAGGACGCGGACAAGCCTTCGCGATGACCTTGGAAGACGCACAGAACCATGGAGTAGCTAATGCGCGTAAGTTTTTATAGTTTTCTGTTTCTAGTATTGCTTTACTTCGTGCCTGCTGGTTCGTGACCCTAGACTTAACTTAACAGTTTTAACTTGCTAATAATAGATAACCTAGTGATCACCTAAGTAATTTTGAACCTGCCAATAACCTAAAATGTTTTATAATTGATAACCTGATAAGTTTTTAAAGGATAAAACTGGTTTTCTAAAATTGTAATTTTCTAAATTTCCTTCATCCGGGAAATTTCATAACTTCTATCACTTAGGAAAATGATTTTTTCTATGTGTTATTCTTACACTCTCAATTTTGATTTTCTTGATTGTAATGTGCTTCGAAAAATAATTGTAACCGTGTCATCTCTGTTGACCGGTTATTCTTTGATTGCGAGGACGCAATCCTCTTAAGGGGGGTAGATTATAAACCCCCTGATTTTTAAGAATTTAGAATTTTCCCCAATTTTCTGTATTTTTCTGAGATTTTCTGGAATTAAAAACAAGATATTTTATAATTAAAGGATTTTTAAATGATGTTTAATAATATTAAAATAATATGAAAATAATATTTTATGGTGTAAAATAAAAATTTGGACATAGGGTAATTTTCTGGGAATTTATTGGACCCCGAAAATAGTTTTAAAAGCAAAAAACCTATTCTTAAATAAATAATTAAATAAACCCAAAATAAACCGGACTGAACCTGGTTCAAATCGGGCTGAACCGGCCTGAACCTGGTCCAGCTGAACCCGACCGGACCGGCCGGTCTACCCGAACCGGACCGCTCAACTAGCGGGTCGGGCCGGGTCTGCCCAAACCCGAACCCGCTCCGACCCGACCCGCACGACCGATCCCTCTCCCCCGACCCCTCGCTTCCCCTGCTTCCGACCGGCCAACCCGCCGCCGGCTGCTCCTCTTCTCCAGCCCTCTGCCTCCCGTAACTGACGCCCAGCCGCCTCCCGTAACCGTCGACAGCCTAGTTCCCTTCCTCCTCTCTATTTAACCCTCTTCTCCGGCCGAATCTCCCTCCTTCCCCGTTTTCCTCCTCCGCCCATCCAAGCCCCCGCCGCAGCCATTGCCGGCTAGCTCCAGCAGCTCTCCCCTCACTGTCTTCCCGCAGCACCCTCGCCGCGCCGGCCACCCCGACCACGACCTCCCTCCCTCGAGCAGAACCCGAGCCTCCTGCACCCCCGCCTAGCCTCTCCGTCTCGGGCCGACTCAGACCAGCGTTGACGAGCGCCTGCCGCGCGCCGCCGTCCGGCCTCCTTGCCGTGCAGCGCTGCCCCCAGCTCCCTCCGGCCGGCCTCCCCCGCCTGAGCTCCGGCCAGAACCGTAGAAACCCTAACCCTAGGGCGGACACGGTTCGGACACAGGACACGACTCGGACACGTGTCAGACAAGAGAAAACTCAGTTTTCTGGAGCCCTGTTCAGGTACCCGTTTTTCTCTACTCGTTTACCCGTTTTCGATTTCGTCAGTTGTGACGCGAACCCTGCGTGACCCTCTCGGTGCCCGTGCAAACCGCTCGGTGTATCGCGTCCTGTGGCGATCGCGAACCGCGATCCAAAAACAGGAAAAATAACGCCCTGATTCACCCCGAAACTGAGTACGCCCCGCCAAACGGGATGACTTGGTCGCGTGCGGTCTTCACTGATACGTGCACGTCGTTGATATGGACGTGCGAGATTTTACAGAAGTTGATTCGGATGTGCGTGCACACCGGAATCAATGCGTATCCGCAGACAACGTCCCGTATCCGATCTTTCTGAATCTCGCTGTAACTTAGTGTACACACGTCGGATCGAGACGAAACTTGTGCCATCGGACTCGTAGCAATACGCTGGTCCTGTGAGCCAAGTTTGGTTTGATTCTGAGAATGTTGACAAAATCGCGTGTCGTGGGCCCCACAGGCTCCACTTGACGGGCGATTTTGAGAACGGCTCATCGGAATCCAATTCTGGAAGTTCCGTTGGATTCGTATCATCGTTCCTAACATGTTAACACTAAGTTGGACAGATTTGGAGACCTTTGATCCTGACACATTTTTCGGTGCAAAGCGGCCCACATTTGGATCCCGTTTTGTCCTGAAATGTCATTTTTGTCCCTGTGTCAAAATTGGACTTAAGGACAGGCGTTTCTAGCTGATTAATATTTTCTGGATCTGATGGTGATATCTATTTCAGCAACCGGAGTACTGCCTGTAATCCTCGCTGAAGCCAGAGCTACAATTGGAGTAGGAACCCCAGGCAAGTGTACCTTGCCAACTTGCAGTCTTTGATACATATTACTTGGACTTAATTATAACTGTTGTACATGCTTAAACCTAGGGCCGTTTGACTTACTTAGCTTCCGATTAATAGTCGGGTGCCAACACCGTACGCGGGGTTGTGTAAGGTCAACTAGAGATGGATATCGTGACATTTACATTCTCGTACTTGCCATATCAAGTACATTATACCCAGGACACCTGACACAGATCATGATACAGAATCTTTCTGAGATATTCATGGTAATTCTGTGTAGGATGCATGATTGACATAGACATTATATTTTAGTTCATATTATGACTTGCTGTATTAGTTTTGATCTTGCGTGTCATGGACATGAGACGTGTGATTATATTGGATGGGGAGAGACACACAGGCTACAGGCTGATTATATATATATATATATATATATATATATATAATCCATAGTAAACACATAGTAAAACACATAGTATAACTGCTACCGGCTCCCCGACATAGAGCTTGTAGTGGTATCAGCCTAAGTTCTAGTGATGCTCTCAACTTGCATTTCACATAGTTGGTTATATAGTTTACCCTATTATTTTATTTACTTGCTGTACTGTATTATCTTGGATTATATTATCTGTACCTTGCTATGTCCCCTGAGGACCTGGATCCGGATTATGTCCCCAGGATTAGCAGACGAGGTTTATCCAGAGGTATACGGAACATGTGCACTTCTCGGAACAGTACCAGTACTTGAGGACGAGGTGATCGCTGAGGACTTCTCCTGAACATCTGCTTCTTCCATGCTCAGTTATATTGGCAAATAGACTCTTTATTTTCTGTTTAAATGAATAATTATAACAGACTTTATATCGGATTGTTCCCCGAATTACTTTGCTGAGACTGGATGTTTGATTTACTTTCTTTATTGCTGTTGATCTTATTATCTTTTATGTGGATGAGATTAGTTCTGACTTGTTGTTGTAGACCTTATATTACAGCTTAAGTATGCCCCGATGGATCCATTAAATTGGGTTTGTCCATCGGAGCGTGCTGCTGGCCATTATCACGAGTCCGGTCCCTCGATATTTTGGGACTGGGCGTGACACTGTGGGTTCCAGATCATCGTCGCCTACTACTCCAGTATATCGATCACTCACATCTTCGACTGTTGGGACGAGTAGTTCCAGGCGTGATAGTATACCCTCGTCCAGAGTTCCTCCTGCTAACGGAACCATGGGGACAGATGAGCATGTCGAGGAGGTCGTGCCCACGTTGTCCCAACATCAGCAAGATCCTCCATGCGCACCTCCGGAGGAGACGAGGATAGAGATTTGGGCCGACGGTACAAAGTAAGTCAATTAGATGGTTTAGTATAATATATATATCGTGTATTTCTTTATTCATCGTATATTGACTTTTTCAGTATTCTAAATTATTATCTCTGTATAGATATCGTCCATCGTCGGTTCAGAGACGCCTGGGCCAATTTCTGAGGAACAACTACGGTGGCCCTTGGATCAACTACTCTGAGGCTCCGGAGGAGAGAAAGGCATTCTGGTTTGCGCACTTCCAGGTAAAAGTATATTAAATAAATCCTCTAATTTATGCATATTATATAACTTATCCGTGATGCTCACTTACTAAATTATTTATTGTAGCAAACATATTTTTATCCTCCGCACCGGGCCGAGTTGATCGAGCGACTCTTTCCGACCGTTGCCGCCAAGCTTATCCGAGATGCTCTGGATGACCAGAAGGCTCATGATCGTGCTGGAAAACCGATCCAAGGTTGGATCATGCCTGAGCAGTGGACTGCGATGAGGGCTAGATTCGAGGATCCGAGCTACAAGAAAAGGTCTGAGAAGGCCAAGGCGGCTAGGCGGAATGCTGCCAAGTGGTGTGGTGGCTCGATTCCGATGACGGAACATTTCCGTCGTTTGGTATATTTTTTCTTTTAAATTATATTATTTTAATATAAGTACCATAAAATGGTAGTAGGAAAAAATGTTTAAGTTTACTACTAAATAATATATTTTTAACAGGTACAGAGGGGTGAGGATGCCAACATGGTGACCATCTTCTTGGTCACCCATCGCAAGGACAGAAATCTCATTGATGAGAGGGCCTCGCAGACCTATGTAAGTATTACTTTACTTTGTGTTAATTTTAATATAACTTAGGCAATTATCGAGTTTCCAAACCTTTCTAGGCCGAGTATCTTAGGCTGCGTGAGCGGGCGACTGCTAGTGCACCTACACCTGGAGAGGTTGGTACTTCGTCGCAGCCCGCTCCAGCTTCATCGGCGGACGACCTGTGGGTGACAGCAGCTGGTGGTCTCCAGAGGGGTATGTACTACGGTATGGGCTCCTATGGCACCCTGGTTGCGACACAGTCATCTAGGGCCTCCCCGACAGCTGCGCATTCCACACAGCCCTCGCAGTCGCAGCCCTCGCAGTCGTCGGCCAGCGTCCAGGAGGCCGTTGACCGTCAGATTGCATCTCTCCGTGACGAGTTGCCACGAAGGATAGAGGAGGAGCCCCGGTCCCAGCCGCAGGCGGACGATCTGATGCTCATCGCACGATTCGATATGCTCGACCGCAGCATGACGGAGCTCTAGGATTTGACAAATGATATTAGAGCCTCCAATGACCGTAACATCATGGAGCTGCAGGCGTCACAGGTATCAATGGGCGAGGGGCTGACGATGATGCAGGATTCAATGGTTCATAGCAGTACGAGGCTGTTATCTACCATGGATTCTTACAACCAGCGACTCGCAGACTTGGAGCGGGTACGGCCTCCTGGTGAGCCTACATCGACACAGACTCCACCGACGTCACTACCTTCTCCATCGACATCGGTGTCGATTCTACGAGACGAGTATGAGAAGTTCTTATCCTTCAAGCGCGCCGGTGGTCAGCCTCCTGCAGATCTGCAGTAGTATAGTTAGTTACTGGATATTTATATATTTTTTATTATTTAGGATGCGATTGTATGGATATAAATTTGCCATATTATTTACGTTTACGATAAGATTTGCTGGATGCTTTCTTTTCTTCAAATTTTATTATATTATTCATATTTTGGTTTACAACTGATGACTGATACTTGGCCTGTATTTACCCAGTGCACTAGAATTTTCTCCCTTGGTGCTGCTACTGTGTTCTTTATTCAATTATTTCTGCTACCATCATATACCTGATAATGAACCCAAGGGGGTTGGTAAACCCAAGAAATGCAATATTTTTTTATTTTTTTTAAAAATTAGAGATATTTTTAGCGATGTTTAGCGACGTTCACTTACGTCGCTAAATACGTCGCTAATTAGCGATGTTGTAACAAGTCGCTAAATACGTCACTAATGACGTCGCTAAAAACGTCGCTGTACGTCGCATCCACGCGTACAGTTTCATGCTCATGTTATCCTTAGTGACTCCACGCGTATACGTAGAACTTTCATTATGTGTTCACTTATTTTATTTAGAATGTTTCTCATCATCCTCCATGTGGTTGATCCTGGTATTGTTTGTTTATGATTCTAAGGAAGAATAGACTTAGAAACCAGACCTCATGCTAGACATGACCATGTGCTAAGATTGGCTTTATACATGGGATGAATATGTTGGATTGTGATGTTCTGGGTGAACCAGACTAAATAAATAGTGACTAACCGGCTATGTGCATGACATAAGGTTCGTGTTATAATGTGATCAAGATTCATGTGACCCAATGATAATTTGGTAATTGGACTCGAATATTGTATCTGTGCTGATAAAATTATTGTCTGATATTGTTCATGATCTAATGTGCACCAAGGTGCGATATACCGTGTTACGTGTTAAGTGATTTATATTTGGGTTGTACATCGAGGATGTCTCAAAATTCTTGAACGCGTGATACTATAAATATACTTTCCCCCAGCACGAATATGATATGCGAGTCAAGTACCAAAGCGTGGCTAGGATATTGATTTATTGAATATTGCATACACGTTCGGGTAAATCCAGATTAAACTTCCATGGATTCGTATCTAGCGTGTCCATACGACATCTTAAAGAAAATTCTCATGTGGCTACGCCTTGAGATTTTAAAACAATATAGGGTTAATTAGGTAACTAAAAGTGGTAGAAACATTGGAAGAAAACGGTATCCCGAGATCATGCCAACGAACCTTCTCACAAAGATTCATTCTAGTGCACTGTGGGCTGGCCACTACAAATATTGTATATAATCAACCTTAGTGGAGTGCAGTATCTGACCTATTATAAATAATGTCGAACCACTGTTTTACTATAGGAACCGTTAATATCGTGATTTAGCGCAGTGGTCCTACGGAGAGTTGGTATAATTCATGAAGTGCCTGTATATTCATCTATTTGGCTCGGTTAGCTCGTGTTCGGCAATGGCATAATCTAATGATACATATTATGCATTATTCTGAGATAACCTCGGACTCCATAAATAGCAAGCCGTACAAGTGATTGTCGATTTTATAAATTGAACTTGGTTGTGATTGTATTATTCTGTTAGTAGCTTAGAAAAATATACTATCATAGTGTGATGGATTCAACCAATGTCCTTGTTTAGTTGTAGGGTTGATCCTTTGTGCGAGGATATGCCATTGACCTAAGTTACGACACAGAACCTATATTATTATATAATTATTGCTTGGATTTTTGTTTCTCCATTTCGTGCTTCCTTTGTGGTACTTGCGATTTTGGGGTCTAATCCTACTGGTTTTGCATGGCCAGGTTTCGAGCCAGCACACGAGGATCCAACATACTTTTTTTCGACTCATGGCGTATATCTTGAACATGGCCGTCGAGGATAACCAGTGGATTTTTTTTCCCTGCTCGTCATTGTACATTTATCTTTTGGGTGTTTAGCCACCGACACCTGTTAGCCGGCACGCCTGGACATTTAGTTTTCTTACATGATTGTATTAAATCAGACTATAACTGATCGCTATCATGTACTTTTGTTACCCTATTAGCTTTTTATTTTGTACAGCTGGTCTCTAGAATATTTTGATGAAAGCGTTTGGGATGCCTTATTGCTTAATCATATATGCTCTATGATTATTATTTCTCGTTTGATTGATTCCGACATATATGTTCGTGTGACCCTAAGTGACCTGATTGTAGCATGCACTCCCTTATCTAGTTACAGCCGTGATCGCCGTACGATGTATAGTACCTTGTACGGGGTAGCTAGTAGTGTCCGTCTTCGTATTCTGGTACTAGGATATGACATGAATCTAGAATATAGAAATTGGGATGAGCCTTACTATTGATGTGTTGGATTTATTCAATGATTATGGGCCACACATGTAAATTTAATTATGTTGTGTTATCTATATAATTAAGTCAAATTAAAGTGGTCGAATTGACACTACCAGAATAAGTCAAATTAGCGACGTCTAAAAACGTCGCTAAATGGCCAAAAATGTCGCTAAATAATTTTAGCGACGTATACAGACGTTTCGATGAAGTCGCCTTTAAGCTAGTTGCTGACCGAAAAAATATCGTAAAATGTTGCTATACCGACGTTTTCTAGCGACGTAAATGCGTCGCTATATTAGCGACGTTTAGCGATGCAACGTTGCTAAATTAGCGACGTGTTGTATGTCGCTATATGTCGCTAAGTTTTTTTCTTTTTAGCGACGTTGTGCGACTCATTTAGCGACGTTATATTAAACTGGCAATACTGTTATGTCAGCAGATTTGCGACGGTCAACGACATGGATAGCGACGTTTATAGCGACGTATATAGCGACTTTTATAGCGACGTTTATAGCGACATATATAAACGTCGCTAAACGTCATAAAACATCGTTATAAACGTCGCTAAGGATACAGTAAAAAAATAAAAAAATAAAAAATAAATTATTTCCAAACCATTCTTTCTGAAGTTTATGAATTCACAATTTGTATAAATAGACCCGGAGCAACCCTCTGTTGAATTTGTTGGGTTCTTCGACCCTCTTCGGTTGAACACTCGACACCGGTAAATTAACATACATTTAATATGAATAATATAGTAAAATTTGAAGAAAACAAAACATTGAGATTATAAACCGACTAAGGAGAAAATCTCGTCGTAAAGAATACAACAAATATCCACACAACTGAGTCTGAAAGCCTCGTCGTAAAGAATACAAGAAATAAAGTCTGAAAGTCTCAAAAATAAAGAATATTCATAAATAACCAAATATCATATGTCTGAAACACAAACAATTAATAAACTATCCTAACTATGGCTACTGCAGATCTGCAGGAGGATGACCACCGGCGCGCATTAGGGATAAGAACAGATCATACTACTCCCGTAAAATTGACACCGATGTCGATGGAGAAGGCAGTGACATCGATGGAGTCTGTGTCGATGAAGGCGCACCAAGAGAGCGTATCTGTTCCAACTCTGCTAGTCGATGGTTGTATGAATCCATGGTAGATAACAGCCTTGTACTGCTATGAACCATTGAATCATGCATCATCGGCAGCCTCTCGCCCATAGACAGCTGTGATGCCTGTAGCTCCGTCATGCTGCGCTCTGTCGACGATTTAAGATCAGCTGTCATATCCCAGAGCTCCATGATACTGCGCTCGAGCATATCAAATCGTGCGATGAGCGTCGCATCGTCCGCCTGCGGCTGGGACAGGGGATGCTCCTCCATCATTCGCAGTAACTCGTCACGGAGAGACGCAATATGACGGTCAACGGTCTCCTGGACTCGGGCCGACGACTGCGAGGGCTATGGAGAATACGCATTTGCCGTGGAGGCCCTAGATGACTGCGTCGCAACAAGGGCGCCATAGGATCTCGTACTGTAGTACGTACCCCTCTGAAGACCACCAGCGTTGGTCACCCACAGCTCGTCCGTCGACAGAGCTGGAGAGGGCTGCGAGGAAGTACCAGCCTCTCCCACTGTAGGTGCACTAGCAGTCGCCCGCTCATGCAGCCTAAGATACTCGGCCTAAAAAAGTTTGGATACTCGATAATTGCCTAAGTTATATTAAAATTAACAAAAAGTAAAGTAATACTTACATAGGTCTGCGAGGCCCTCTTATCAATGAGATTCTCGCGCTTTCGATGGGTGGCCAGGAAGACGGTCACCATGTTTGCATTCTCACCCCTCTGTACCTGTTAAAAATATATTATTTAGTACTAAAATTAAATATTTTATCCTACTACCATTTTATCGTACTTGCATTAAAATAATATATCTAAAATAAAAAATATACCAAACGACGAAAATGTTCCGTTATCGGAATCGAGCCACCACACCACTTTGCTGCCTTCTGCCTAGCCGCCTTGGCCTTTTCAGACCTTTCTTTGTACCTCGGATCATCGAATCTAGCCCTCATCGCAGTCCACTGCTCAGGTGTGATCCAACCTTGGATCAGTTTTCCTGCACGATCACGAGCCTTCTGGTCATCCAGAGCATCACGGATCAGCTTGGCGGCAACGGCAGGAAATATCTGCTCGATCAACTCGGCCTGGTGCGGTGGATAAAAATACGTTTGCTATAATAAGTAATTTAGTAAGTTATATAATATGCATAAATTAGATGATTGATATAATATACTTTTACCTTGAAGCGCGCAAACCAGAACGCCTTCCTCTCCTCCGGAGCATCAGAGTAGTTGATCCAAGGGCCACCATAGTTGTACCTCAGAAAGTGGCCCAGGCGTCTCTGTACCGACGGGGGGCGATATCTATACATAGATACTTATTTTTATCGAAAAATTCAATATATGATGAATAAAGAAATACACGATATATATGATGTAAAAATATTTAATTGACTTATTTTGTACCGTTGGCCCAAATCTCCGTCCCCGTCTCGTCCTGAGGTGCGCATCGAGGATATAACTGATGTTGGGACAACGTCGGCTCAACCTCCACCATATGCTCATCTGTCTCCATGGTTCCGTCAGTAGGAGGAACGCTGGACGATGGAGTACTATCAGACCTGGAACTACTCATCCCAGGAGTGCTGCCACGTAACGTCGTCGTAGTCGGAGATGTGACTGGTTGATATACTGGAGTACTAGACACCGAGGATCCAGAACCAACAGTAGGCAATACCGGAGGAGCACTCCGTTTACCTCGGGACCTGCCGAACGCTCCGCGTCACCCTGTCATACCTGATAACAACATCTGATGAATAAAAAAAATGCACAAATATATAGTACATTCTATAATCAAAATGTTATGCATATCCCACAGCATTAATAGAATTGTACAGTAAATAACTAGTGGTGTCACAAGTCAAAATGGATAGTACATTCTGTAGTCAAAATATAATATATATCTTCGTCAAAATAGTACATTCTATAGTCAAAATATAGTACATATTTTTGGGCAAAATATTTTATTTTTAATCATCTTTAAAAAATTCTGCTTGTTTGCCTTCCTCGTCCTCCTCTTCCTCCTCATCTTCACTTTCATCTACTTCGTCTTCGGATAATTCTACCTCTTCCTCCCCGAAGGCTTTCCGGACGCATTGAATACTTTCAGTATTGCATCATTAGATTCCTGATATCCGTCGTCGTTTCTCGGAGCTCTCGTTCTATTAGTAGCAACATGAGGTTTGAAATACGTCGAGCAAAGGTTTGTAATATCCTCGAGAATATAAGCTTCACAAATAGAGCCCTCAATCCGTGCCTTATTTTTTACCTTTCTTTTTAGGTGATTCAGATGCCGCTCGAAGGGGTACATCCACCGATAACCAACAGGACAACCAACACGTGCCTCATAGGAAAGATGAATTGGCAAATGCTCCATAGAGTCAAAGTATCCAAGAGGAAACACCTTCTCGAGCTTGCACGGTGTTACCGCAATGTCCTTCTCTTTCTTTTCTAGACGATCGACGAACAACTTAGTAGAACAAAGATCTCTGAAGAATATGTTGAGCTCTGTCAATGGATCCCAAACGACCTATGGTAAGAATTCCTGAAATGCAATCAGAATTAAACTCTCCATGAATACGTGACAATCGTGGCTCTTCATACCCGCCAGTTTGTTCTCCTTGAGGTCGACGCATCTTCTCAAGTTTGACATGTACCCGTCTGGAAAATTTAGACCCTGAATCTACCTACAAAGTCTCCTTTTGTCCTCCTTCTCCAGTGAAAAATTGACTTAGGCTGCTTTAACTTTCCATTCTCCACCTCTATCAAATGCAACGCAGGACGTCTACATATTTCTTCTAAGTCCAACCTGGCCTTCAAATTATCTTTTGTCTTCCCCTTTACCTTTATTACAGTATTAATTATGTTATCAAACACATTCTTCTCGATATACATGACATCAAGGTTATGTCTGATCATATTGGTGCTCTAATATGGTAGATCCCAGAATATACTCCTCTTCGTCCAGTTATAAGTGCGACCAAATCTGTCATACTTGTACCCTTTAGCAGGCTCTTCGATAGCACTTGGTGTCACGCCCCGGTCCCGCAGGGCCGTTCGTCCTCGCTTTGGTCCCTACGGAACCGATCGTCCTCGCACGGGCGTGATGCCGTGCAAGCCTAAAGTGCGCTTGCACAAGGCCAAAGCTTTGAAACAAGGGCAAGTAAGCTAATCAATATCTGAAGCAGCGGCACATAACATTGCAGAAAAGTGAAGAACACAATGGCATATGAAAATAGGCTCTTTTATTGATATTCACAAATGTTACAAGCGGCACATGGCCGAGGTTACAATTCGCTCAAGCACTCTTCTCTCGATTACAATGATACCGTTCCATACATTATGTCCCTTTATACAAAGCAACTCAAAGCAGGCACAACTCGATGCGGCTCCAGGCATCGACTCCAGATTTTCGGTTCCTTGGGATGAGGCACGGCTATCGCTTCCTCGGACGAACGAGCACCTGAGAACAAGCAGACTGTTGGTGGGTCAGCACTTTATGCAAGTACTGGTGAGATAAAACAACTGAACAGAAGCTACACCCCCTGAGACCCACACTAAGTAGACTTGTGGCAAAACATTGCATTTCTAGTGATCTTGCTAGTTTTACCTAAGTTCGTTTCATGCAGTTCTAGCAGAGTCATATTACATCTTTTGAAACATAACTTTGAAACAGTTTTGCATATTCAAACTATAAGCATATAATTTGGGACAGTGCTCTATCGTGCAGTGCGCAGCATGTATTGTGCATCACAATCTATCTCATTTGGGGCAAAGTTAATCTAGCAGACTGAACATATCGAATCAAGGCAAGCATATCAAGTAGGCTATCATTCTATCAAGCGATTGAGGCAACACATCTATATACATGAAGTACTAACAGAAACTCAACGGTGCAAACTAGATGAATAAGCAAGCTTATGTATAAACTCATATTATTTCTTACCCACGGTCGAGCGGTTATCCCTGCAGCAGACACACAAGTTAGCAACAATTTGCATAACATAAGGTATACAGTTCTCTAGTTTCCTGTTCGTCCCTGCATCAAACAGTTAGGTATGCAAGAAGGCTAGCCTAGCATGCGCCCTAACTACATGATGGTCCCCTCCACGGGATTAGCAGTTGGGACGTACAAGCCCATCTCACTAATAGACGAGTCTCGGTCTACCCAAGGACGTACAAGTCTCAGGTATCTAGATCTCTCCTAGGCCGAACGATCCCAGTGCCCCAGGAACGCCCGAGAGATAACCTTGTGCACAAGTTGTCCTGACCAAATGCATGAATGCAAGCCCTATCAGAAAAATATGCTATCATGCAACTGATGAACTATGCACAACAAGTCTATCTCTTCTTTTCTCTTTTCTCAAGTCCAGATAGCCGAAGCTCATTGTCTTTATGCACGTTGCCTAATAGCCACACTTGTTAAGCCTCGAGGTGGACTATTAGTCTAGATTCACAAGTTCACGCTATTTACCAAGTTTTGTCTTTTCACAAGCCAACTATAACACATATTCAAGCAAGCTAACTCTTAAACAAGTAACAAGCAAGAACAGTTCTTATAACTCTAGCATGCAAATTCTATCTCTTGTGGACAAGCAATCTAGTATTCCAGTCTAGCATACGATATAAGTGCAAGCAATCCTTTTTACTCTTGTTATTAGCATGGCAAGGTTCTATCTCGTTTCAGACAAGCATTCTAGTTCTCTTATTAGGCAAGCAAGCAGATTCGTTTTAATGACAAGCTATGTGAGTTCTCTTATTAGCATACTGAGTCGGTTCTATCTTTTCTTCTTATGAAACGATCTTATTAAACAACAAGCATTCAAAAACTCAGATTCATTATTAAGTCGTGCAAGAATCAGAGAATGCAGTTCTGCCCACTCACTTTGATTAATCGGTCGGGAACTCTCCGAGAAGACTTCCGTTCGAGCAAGCAAGGCGAATCACTTGTACATAGCGTCGTCGCAGAGCGGGGCGCTACATACTTACCCACCAACAAAGAGTTTCGTCCTCGAAACTCAAGGAGAAACTCACGATAACACAGAGCAGCGATAGTCCTCATCCCTCACCTTCCTTAATCAAAACTCAGCAAAATCCAGAAATCATAAATCACTTCTCAAGCAATGAAAACAAATCCAGAAAACTTTTTGCGCGCATCTTTGAGAATATCTATGGACTTATTGTATGGAACGCTTATTGCAACACAATCACAACTCAGAGTCGGAGGCAACGGAATGGGCAAAGAATCGAGTTGCTCTGATACCATTATGTCACGCCCTGGTCCCGCAGGGCCGTTCGTCCTCGCTTTGGTCCCTACGGAACCGATCGTCCTCGCACGGGCGTGATGCCGTGCAAGCCTAAAGTGCGCTTGCACAAGGCCAAAGCTTTGAAACAAGGGCAAGTAAGCTAATCAATATCTGAAGCAGCGGCACATAACATTGCAGAAAAGTGAAGAACACAATGGCATATGAAAATAGGCTCTTTTATTGATATTCACAAATGTTACAAGCGGCACATGGCCGAGGTTACAATTCGCTCAAGCACTCTTCTCTCGATTACAATGATACCATTCCATACATTATGTCCCTTTATACAAAGCAACTCAAAGTAGGCACAACTCGATGCGGCTCCAGGCATTGACTCCAGATTTCCGGTTCCTTGGGATGAGGCACGGCTATCGCTTCCTCGGACGAACGAGCACCTGAGAACAAGCAGACTGTTGGTGGGTCAGCACTTTATGCAAGTACTGGTGAGATAAAACAACTGAACAGAAGCTACACCCCCTGAGACCCACACTAAGTAGACTTGTGGCAAAACATTGCATTTCTAGTGATCTTGCTAGTTTTACCTAAGTTCGTTTCATGCAGTTCTAGCAGAGTCATATTACATCTTTTGAAATATAACTTTGAAACAGTTTTGCATATTCAAACTATAAGCATATAATTTGGGACAGTGCTCTATCGTGCAGTGCGCAGCATGTATTGTGCATCATAATCTATCTCGTTTGGGGCAAAGTTAATCTAGCAGACTGAACATATCGAATCAAGGCAAGCATATCAAGTAGGCTATCATTCTATCAAGCGATTGAGGCAACACATCTATATACATGAAGTACTAACAGAAACTCAACGGTGCAGACTAGATGAATAAGCAAGCTTATGTATAAACTCATATTATTTCTTACCCACGGTCGAGCGGTTATCCCTGCAGCAGACACACAAGTTAGCAACAATTTGCATAACATAAGGTATACAGTTCTCTAGTTTCCTGTTCGTCCCTGCATCAAACAGTTAGGTATGCAAGAAGGCTAGCCTAGCATGCGCCCTAACTACATGATGGTCCCCTCCACGGGATTAGCAGTTGGGACGTACAAGCCCATCTCACTAATAGACGAGTCTCGGTCTACCCAAGGACGTACAAGCCTCAGGTATCTAGATCTCTCCTAGGCCGAACGATCCCAGTGCCCCAGGAACGCCCGAGAGATAACCTTGTGCACAAGTTGTCCTGACCAAATGCATGAATGCAAGCCCTATCAGAAAAATATGCTATCATGCAACTGATGAACTATGCACAACAAGTCTATCTCTTCTTTTCTCTTTTCTCAAGTCCAGATAGCCGAAGCTCATTGTCTTTATGCACGTTGCCTAATAGCCACACCTGTTAAGCCTCGAGGTGGACTATTAGTCTAGATTCACAAGTTCACGCTATTTACCAAGTTTTGTCTTTTCACAAGCCAACTATAACACATATTCAAGCAAGCTAACTCTTAAACAAGTAACAAGCAAGAACAGTTCTTATAACTCTAGCATGCAAATTCTATCTCTTGTGGACAAGCAATCTAGTATTCCAGTCTAGCATACGATATAAGTGCAAGCAATCCTTTTTACTCTTGTTATTAGCATGGCAAGGTTCTATCTCGTTTCAGACAAGCATTCTAGTTCTCTTATTAGGCAAGCAAGCAGATTCGTTTTAATGACAAGCTATGTGAGTTCTCTTATTAGCATACTGAGTCGGTTCTATCTTTTCTTCTTATGAAACGATCTTATTAAACAACAAGCATTCAAAAACTCAGATTCATTATTAAGTCGTGCAAGAATCAGAGAATGCAGTTCTGCCCACTCACTTTGATTAATCGGTCGGGAACTCTCCGAGAAGACTTCCGTTCGAGCAAGCAAGGCGAATCACTTGTACATAGCGTCGTCGCAGAGCGGGGCGCTACACTTGGTAAATCTTTTACCTCTTCCCATATCTTGTATTTGGGCCACCTTGGTGGTGGATTGGCCTTCTCTACAATGCCCGTACGAAAAGCATTCATGTTCCTCAGGTACGGATGATCCTTCAGTAGAAATTGTCGATGACAATCGAAGAAGCACGATTTGCCTCCGTGTTTTAAATGGAAAGCCTTAGTACGATCCATGCAATACGGACATGAGAGACGACCATGAGTGCTCCATCCCGATAATATTCCATAGGCCGAAAAGTCATTGATGGTCCACATAAGTGCTGCCCTCATCTGAAAATTCTGCTTTCTAGAAACATCGTACGTGTTGGCACCTAATTTTCATATCTGATTCAACTCATCTATCAAAGGCTGTAAATATACAACGATATTCCTCTTCGGATTATTCGGACCCGGGATAATAACGGTTAGGAACATATATGGAGTCTTCATGCACATCCAAGGCGGTAGATTGTACGGAGTGATGATCACAGGCCAACACGAATACTGGGAGCCCAAAAGTCTGAATGGGGTTAAACCGTCGGAGGAGAGCCCCAATCTCATATTACGCGAATCTGAAGCAAAATCTAGATACTCTCGATCAAAGTGCTTACATGCTTCTCCAACGGATGGATGATCCAATACTCCTTCGATCTATTTTTGCCTGTGCCAACTCATGTTTTATGTAGTCTCCTTTACCATAAACAACCTCTGCAACCGCGGCGTCAAAGGCAAGTAGTGCATCGAAGCGGTACGCTTCTTTACACCGACAGAGTTTTCTCTTCTAGTGGCCTTGTAGCGATCATCACCACAGAATCTGCACGCATCTTCATCATTGTCTTTGTAGTACAACATGCACCCATTGCGACATACATCAATTTTCTCGTATCCCATCCAGAGTGATCTCACCATCCTCTTAGATCGGTAGAAGTCTTTAGGCAACTTTGCACCCTCTGGTAAGATCTCTATAATCAAATCCATCAGTCGGTTATAGCATTCTTGCGACATGTTAAAATCGGACTTGATGCTCAACAATCTTGTAACCACCTCCAACGGTGAATGATCCTCACAACCAGGATATAATGGAGTCTTTGCATTCTCCAGCAACTCCATGAACTTTGCAGCATCGGCATTCGGCGCCTCTTTAGCTGCATCATGATTGTCTGGATCGAAACTAGGTCCCGCCGCATCAAAAACCCATGTTCACCCACCCGTCGTCGTAAGCAGCGTGGTCGTAGACATCCATATACGGCTCCACATAACGCTTTGACTCCGATGCTAAAGACACATGTTCTCCGTGCGCGGTCCATTGATAGTAATTCGGCGTGAAATTCTTCGAGTACAAATGATATGTGACTTTCACTTCTGGGATGATATTTCAAGTTGCGATATCTCACACACGAACACTTAATTTTGGTACCGTCCATGTACTGAGGGAACGCCTTGGCAAACTGCAGGAACTGCTGTACACTCTCAATAAATTCATCCTGCACACCGCACATGTCATCAAGATGAAGGTTGTACATCTACGAACGATGACGCAGATAATAATTCATATCCATTTTTAGATACTTCTGCAAAAATGAATAGACATCATTCAAGTATATACTCATCGTTAAATATAGTGCATGCACTGATACTCCTAATCCTAGCTTATATATACAGTACAACATGGTGTGACATTAGGCAATAACAATTTGAAGTTGCATTTTAAACTTGAGTATCACAACAGGCATTAGAAGATTGGGGAATCTCGGTGTATCTTATGTGTATCAATTGTGGTTGTGTGTGTGTGAGGAATGGATAAGGTATAAGTTGTGAGTAAGATTCACTCGAGTTAATCACACTACAACTAAGGGCTTGATTCAGTCTAGTTTGGTATCAGTAGTACACTGATGGGCCTTCGGTTAGTGCCTTCAGTAGGAAGGTATTGATGTATATATTATAGAAAATATCAGTAGTGGCGGCATTAGTTTTCAGTCCACTGTGTTTATGTACTACTATGTGTGTGTCATTGACTGATGAATGTATCAGTTAGATGCATTGTTAGTGAATGCTAGTTAGTAATTATCAGCTAGGGTGAAGTTTAGATTTTAGTTATTTGAGTTAGATATCAAGTTAGAATATCAGACATCAGTTAGAGTAAGCTAAGTTTGTTTAGTTAGTTTAGTGTCATCTAGCATTAGTATTGATATTAAGTTGGTATCCATTATATTAAGTTAGTAGCAGTTATTGTAAGTTAGTAAGTCATGATAGTATAAGTTATGTACTAATTGTATAGTATTAAACATATGTCAGAGAGAGAGAGAGAGAGAGGGGGGTTAGGGTTAGGGTTTACACCCTCTGTGACAGTGTCTGTATCGTGTATGTGTCAGTGTGTATGTGTCGTGTCAGTGTCAGTGTCATGTTATGTCTGTATCTGTGTGTGTGTGTGTGAGAGAGAGAGAGATCGGGTTAGGGTTTACACCTGTGACCGTCTGTATCGTGTCTGTGTCAATGTGTGTATCGTGTCTGTGTTAGTGTCATATCGTGTGCATCTGTGTGTGTGTGTGTGTGTGTATGAGAGAGAGAGAGATCGGGTTAGGGTTAGGGTTTATACCCTCTGTGACAGTCTGTGTCATGTTAGTGTCAGTGTGTGTGTGTGTGTCTGTGTCAGTGTCATGTCGTGTTCATCTGAGAGAGAGAGAGATCGGTTAGGGTTAGGGTTTACACCATCTCTCACAGTCTGTGTCGTATCTGTGTCACTGTGTGTGTCGTGTCTGTGTCTGTGTCATGTCGTGTGCATCTGTGTGTGTGTGTTTGAGAGAGAGAGAGAGAGAGAGAGAGAGAGTTAGGGTTTACCTATAGGAGGAGGAGGAGGAGAAGGAGGAGGAGGGGGACGTCGGAGTAGGTGGCTGTGGAGGACGTCGGAGGGTGCACTTCGCCGGAGCGGGAGGGAAAGAGGAGGGAGATTTTGAAAAATTGGGGAAAGTCTTCGACATAAAGGGGAATTGAAACATATATTAAAATTTTAGCGACGTCAACTTATGACGTCGCTAATAAGTTTGCGACGTTATAGACGTCGCTAAAAACGTCGCTAAAAATCGAAAAAACAAACGTCGCTAAATACGTCACTAAACGTCGCTAAATTAAAAAATTCAGCGACGTTTAGCGACCTTAAAAAAACTTATAGCGACTATTCTTTAAAAAAAACTTAATTACTGTCGCTAAACGTCGCTATATGTCGTCAACAGCGACGTATAGCGACGTTTATTTTTGGAGTCGCTGAAATCTTTAATATTAGCGATGTTTTATTATGACGTCGCTAAAAACGTCGCTATTTCATCATATTTTGGTAGTGTGAGAATAGGCTTAAGGGTATAAATTGTCATGGAGATAATGTGTAAATATATTTAAAGATATTACTACTTTGACGAGGGGCCAACTTAGAAATATTTAAAACCAAAGGTTACGGTCCCCAACTTGAACGACACTTGGAAAAAGAATTTTGGAAAAGAATTTCTGAAAATGTTTTATCTTTCCTTTATATTCTCTGCATCCCCATCAACGGAGATACACAAGATAAGAAAACAAAAGAATCCATCTTTGTCTATAAAGATTGTACTAAATTGGAAGATCGAAAATCAGAAATTCTCTATAAGAACAAACGATAAATTCAGATACGCTTTCACAGTTAACGTTATGTTTTTCGTCTCGTGAATCAATAGGTATAGGTATATCTAACATGATGCTCTAAAACAAACTACTAGGAGTGAGTGAGATGCCATCGATCCGTAACTAGGGTGATATTGCTAGCTAGGTACGAAACTGACTCATAACGAATTGGGGGGTGACAACGCGCGTCATGTACCAGGGATTAATGTTAGCCTACTGTTAGGGAAGTAGTGCGTTCCTATTCGAAAAGGCCATGTGCCCAACTAGAAAAGTACAATCCGAAGATTAGCCAGGGCCCATGGAGTATTTAGCAGTAATATACTCGTTGTCCCGGTTTGATATGTTCGTGAATAGAACGCCCCATCAATATACTCAACAACATCATTGAAACATTTATCGAACTCTCAATCTTAATCCTGTGGAGGTGGTTAGTAGCCAGCCTAGTCTCATGAATTCTGTACCACTCATAGTTAGCTAATTCTGCAAGACACCTCCAAGTTCAAACTTTCGTATAATATGACTTTACTCTTTATAAATAATGGTTTGAAAACAATTTCAAATTAAATCAGTTGTCTAAGTCGTATGTATATTCTTATATTATTTAACTATCTGGAGGCGTCGTTGACCCGCGCTCTCGTGACGGATCCCTACTGGCCCCATGCATGCAGTGGGGTGGATGGGGTCCGGAGCAGTCACAGGAGGTGGGGGCGGAGCCAATGGGAGTCCGTCGCGTGGGCACGGGCCGGCCACGGTCACTTCCATCGACGGACAAAATAGCATTTTCGAATTATTATCTAACTATATTCAAATATCTATGACTCATGTGGTTAATATGGTAGATATGGAACGATATTATCAATAATAAGTTCTTATTTAAATTATTTTTTAATATTTTTTTTTTCGTAAGTATAATACATGTGCACGTTATATATATATATATATATATATATATATATATATATATATATATATATATATTTCAGATTCTAGGTTAACTTATTCATGAAACATTTCTGATTCACTTGCATTTTCAAATTCGTCTTATCGTATCGAACCACAAGTCAAAACGATCCATCAGTTGCCACGCTCCGGTCTCCCGCAAGTTCGATCACCCTCGTTGGACGTGAGATCACCACGTCAACGCTCCCGCTGGATAATCGTTCTAATCCGGACGTGACGCATGTACGAACATAGAGTTACGCTCGCACAAGACAAGAACGTCAAGCGCTATGGTTATCTTCGAAACGATCAAGACTTCCTTATCATTTTTCTTTATTCCATCCAAGTTATATATATCCATCGAGTCATGTCCGTTCATGCAGTGATTATAATTCGTCTAGCAAAATCATCCAACTTCAATGCTACCGTTCGGTAAATCCATAGTCTACTCCTAGCATTCCTCAAGAAACTAAGTTCCAAATATTCAAGCCAAAGTCTATCCCATTTTTGATACGTTCCATTCATCAGTTCGTTTGGAATAATCACCGAACATGTTCCCGTGAGTTCTATCATCCCCGTCGTACGTGAATCACCACGTCGGCACCCCGCAGGATAATCGTTCTCGTTGGGACTGTTTTTGAATGTTATCTCTTCGAATTAGATTTCAAGATCGTTCTTCCAAACTCAAAGCCAAATCTATTATCGCTTATCTCTTTCATCGAACCACAATATTATTCTCGGGCTAACTTCTATTCGAGCGATATTGTATTCAAGTTCAATCCGTTTGTTTTAATCCGAAATCGCTCGCACAATCCTCTAAGTTTCCAACAAGTTTTTTCTTAATCGAGAATCGATTTTTATTTTCATGAATTCCTATTCGATATAAGCCTTATCACTTATTCAAGACATTTCTCCAATCGTTCAATCCGACTATCACACGAGACCTATAAATCCGTTTGGACATTTCTAAATGATTCATACACCACTCGGAATTGAGTCATCCAATTAAATCCATATTCGATTTTGTATCTTCTGACACGAAATACCGTTCGAGCTATTTCTCAAAATCCAAGCACGATTCTCTATATTCACCTAAGCGATAATCTGATAATGTTTCTATCGGTTGTCATTCTAAGTCTGATTTGTCTTATTCCTGAACAATATCTCAATCTCGTTAGCAACTAGATTGCACCAAATGGTCTTGGCGCGCGATACTCAACACAACTTAGCCGAAAGACTATGTGCATAGCTAACCGTTCGGAACAATATTCGATTCCGTACACTAACCAGTTGGAAACAAATATATATATATATATATATATATATATATATATATATATATATATATATATATATATATATGTATATATATATATATATAGGTTAGAAAATAGGACATTGCTAGATGAACCGCAGAACTGACATGTCCGTCAAGTGTCAGCACCCCATTGACAGGTCAATCGCTGGTGGGTCCAAGCAAATAGAAAGGACTAATAGAGTGCTGACACTTGACAGCGCATCAGAACCGTGGACCAGATCTGCGGTTCATATATCATTTTCTAGAAAATATGGAGAAGTTACATCACCATATGATAGTCCAGATTGGACTAACATTGATTCTTCTCTTTCTGAATATATAAACCAACTATTTCATCTACCAGAGTAATGGGACACATAAAAAAACCATCACCAGTGGCCATGACAGCTAGCTAGGATCGAAAGACGGGATAAAGAGGCCTCTACTTGATCTAGAGACAAACACATAAAGTTTACATCGCTCTCTACGTCAATTTGGTCGATCCATTTTTCCTTGCTTCATCTGACTTTTTTCATCAGTACGTACTACAACCTAAATAATTAATTAGTTATATTACAGTACTGGGTGCCACCGGCGTACGAACTATATATGAACTTATCGGTCCTCTCATCTCTCACAAGCTAGTGTTTCTTCGATATTAATTTGCCCCTGTCACGGTGACAAAGGCAACACAATTTGTCGGTACTAGTTCCATTTCTTTTGACTTGAATAACTTTTTTTTGCTTAGATCAACTTTCCAGATCCGAGGGAACCTGGGAACGGGATCGCAGGTGACCTTCCTGGACCGGACCTGCTATATGGATGCAAGGACAATCGAGATAAGCTCCGGCTTGGACAATCTAACTATCCGGACCAGCCCTGACTACGTACGTTGCCGTGTCTGGTTAAGATCGAGAGTTGGAATATCCGGCAACGGTCATTTCCTCTGCTCATGATCAGCAAGAACAGTATGAAATTCTTTACCATGTGCTAAGAAAAAAATACTTAACAGTCCCAAAAAAATCCATAAAAAAAAACACACTAAAAAATGTCACGTGTCAGTGCGTGAATGATCGGAACGATGACCTCAGACCCCCTCCTACTGACATAGGCAAAAAGATCATGTCCAATGAAAAACAGACACGTGGTGTTGATTCATGGGTCGATTTTCTGGTCTATGAAGGCGCGATGGTGCAAGAATGAGCAGCTCACAACTGAGGTACTGTGGTAGTTGTCCTTTTTATGGCTGTTCAAAGGACAATGAGGCTTTCTCATTGATTCTTCTTTCTCTGTATCAGAATTCTTAATTATTTATGGCCATCATGAGAAATTGTAGGTTGATATTCATGTTTAATAGGAGTTCATAGTAATATATAAAGGTCAGAAATTTGGAATTTAGTAAACGCTGTTATATATATATATATATATATATATATATATATATATATATATATATATGAAGAAAATAAATATTATTTATAAAATCAAACATTACAAACTATAATTCGTCCAAGACACAAAATTAATCTAATTATCTCAGATCAATGATATCTATATATCAGCTTTTATGTTTCTTTGTATAGCATATTTACTGGTGGCTGGCCATACCCTCAAAGATACGACGGTTTTGTTCTCTCAAGACGTCTCATACCACCGTACCGAAAATTGCTATATATATGTGTGTGTGGTCACCATATTCTTGAGAATTCACTTATCGATCTAAGTCGATAATATTTCGTGTTAACTAGGGGTGCAACTCGGATAGACTAAACGCGCGCGAGTCCGATCGGGTAAATCCGTTAATGGGTTGAACTAGGACTGAAGATACTTAGGTTCGGGCTCGGATTCATGTTCTGGGTTACCCAAAAAATCCAAAATCCGAGATACATATAATTTACCAAAAATGTTATTTTAACCGCAGGCGGGCCAGCCCGTCCGACGTGTGTCGCCGTCCCATTGCCCCCCTATAGGCTTGGTCCCACCCCGGTTGACCTGTCAATGGGGTGGCGACACGTGGCGAACGGGCTGCCCTGTCTGCGGTCAAAATAGCAGTGTTCATAATTTATATATATCTATATATATAGTGTTCCATACTTCTTAATTAAAAGTTTAAAGTCTAAATCTCTTCACCCAAACTGTTTAACTTATTATTCTAAATCTCATTTTAGTTTATATTTTATAATGATTGAGACTTGTAGAAGCATGAAAAATATGCACCTATGCGAACAACAACCATGTGCCCCAAATAGCTAAAGTAGCTTTGGCCGCAGATGGACCTGACACGTCATCCTAGCAACAGGAACGTCTCTGACACAGAATCCTGACAAAAAAAAAATTTGAATGCCTCAAAATACTTGAACACACAAAACGACAGAAGTCTCATGCACGCCAGCACAGAACTTCACTCTCGACGGATGTGCAGCGCCACGTGTACAGCACAACTGGCCCCATGCGTCCCAGACTCCATGCGGTCTCATGCGTCTCTGGCCCTATGCGTCCCCGACTCCATGCGGTCCCATGCGTCTATGGACACATGCATCCCAGACTCCATGTGTCCTATGTGTCCCTAGCCCCATGTGTCATGCCCCGATCTCTCGCAAGAATCGGCCGTCCCCGCTAGGTGCGAATCACCGGGTCAGCGCTCCCGCAGGACGATCGTTCCCATCTGAACGTGATGTCGCACGAGCACAAGCTGCGCCCATGCAAGACCATGATCCGAACAAGCGGTAAAATGACTAAGCTACAGAGTCGCACAGATAGTCCGAATGCAGCGGAATAGAAACGAACAGGCGATTGGTAACAAGTTCACAAAGTCGTCAATAGCGGAAGGAGTGAATAACACAAGTATAGAAGTAAAATAAGCACTTTATTGATATTTCACAAGTATTACAGGCGGCTATAGGTCGGGATTACAAGTCGCTCAAGTCCTCCCTCTCTTGAAACAATAAAATGGTGCTAAGTGGCTACAAGTATGGAATGATATATATGCGATATTCTAACATTATGTCTTGTATATGTGCTTCAGTTTCGGACGCAATGCTCCAAGCTCCAGAGCGAACTCTACGCCTTAGCACGCACGAAGGAGTTTTTGCACCGAACGAGGTTCTCCCGCACCCTGCAAGCAATCTGGTGGATTATCAGTACATGAATGCACTGATGGGGAGGCTTCTCGCCCGCTCAACAAATCCAAACACGTTATATAGGTTCCATGCACCATTTATTAAGTTGTCTTTCTATTCTTTCCTTAGGATCAGTTTCAGGGCATAATGAAAAGCCTAATTCATGTGGCAGTGCACCGTGCGATATAAGAGTAACACGACGAGACTTGCCAACTTACCATCCATCCTTTCCTGTCCAGATATAAAACCAAGTTAAACTATATATATATATATATATATATATATATATATATATATATATATATATATATATATATATATATATATATATAATCTAAGTCAATTTGCATAAGCAAACACGAGTGTCATGAGCGGGGTTCTGATTCAGGTGCACGAGTTACACAGATTACTCAGGTGTGTTACAATGGATTCTCAGATGTTCAATATGTACAGATATCTTATACTCATAATCGTTCATGTGTTTCAGATTACTGGACGCGATGCAATGACTCGCACACGGATTGCTGCTAAACGAGAATGACTTATCTATATGAACATGAGTAGCAGGCATAGCCATAAAGGACGAGTTATAGTCATTGACGAGGATGGTATACAACGAAAGTACATGGTGCACTACAAGCCATCTCGTCCAGCACATGAGACTATCATCCTTTTGAGCGAGGATAGTGTGGCTTGAGCGGAGACGCAATCTTGTTCGAACACGAAAGGCTGCTCGAGTTCCATCTGGTTCGGATCGGCCCCGGTGCCCCAGAGACCATCCGTGGAAAGAGATTCAAAAATCTCCCTTGTTACTGTAGAAGCATAAAAATACGCTGGGGAATTATACGCGTAAAACCCCCAATATGCATGAAGCCCGCGTAAAACAGAGCTCCATCGCTGTGTGGCGTAAAATATGACTTCAGAGCCATAGGCGTACAACAGAGCTGCAACGCTATCCAGCGTAGAACAGAGCTCCAAAACAACCCGCGTAAGGCAGCACTTCCAGACTGCTTTGGCGTAAAAAGGTTGCTACACTCCGGCGTAAACTATGTCTGCTTTTAATGCAGCGAAAAGTTGTACTAGGAACTCTTCGTATTCCTCGAATGAACCTGTCAGACAAAACAGTGAACCTGACTCCTGACAAAGAGTACTGCACGACGATCGAGAGGACAGCTGTAATAATGATTCTGCACAGAGCCCCAGACTGTCGTTTAGTGACATATCCTTGATACAAGTCATTTTTACGCACTCAAGGAATACGTTGCCTATTTTACACAGGTAGAAATGGGCCTTTACGCTCAAGATGAGACAAAACCAAATGCCACGTCAAAAGCTGTTCTTCGTACAGAACTCGAGGCATATCTCTGCAGTTAATGCGCGAGATGGGGGGCAGATCTCTGCATTTAATGCACGAGATTTTGTTCTATTTTCAATGACTAGGAGAGCTAAAATTAGGGCTAATATGCTTACATCACTATCCCTGCACATTACACCAACCAAGCTATTTTTAACTATAGGAGCACGTCGTACGCTATCTCCTCGAAATACGCCAACCAGGCTATTTTCAACTATAGCAGTATGCTATCTCCTTGAAATACGCCAACTCAGGCTATATTTGCAAAGGTACGTGATAAGGCTATTTGGCCCAAAATACGCTTAAGATCTCAGTCAGGAAGGATAATTGGCTAGTTTACGCTGGTTACCCACCTACGCAGCACCATCTTTACGCAGAATTTGGCTTTTACGCCAACATGACAGCTACTTGACTTTTATGCCAACATGACAGCTACTTGGCTTTTACGCCAACAAGACAGCTACTTGGCTTTTACGCCAACAAGATAACTACTTGGATTTTACGCCAATGAGATAGTTATTTGGCTTTTATGTCCGCCATCTTTACGCGAGGGACAGTTACCTACGTGGCTTGCATGTCATGGTCTTCGAGAAATAGTTATACGCGTTACCTCATAATGGGACAAACGTCACAAGCGGATTCAGGAGATCATTCAGACGTGGGTAGCAGTTATTATAACCGCCGCATAAAAGGTGCAACTCTCTCCACTAATTGGCTTCTACGTCGACTGGTCAGTTACGGTGATCGAGCTTTATAAATAGAGACTTCCGGACACAGGAGAACAAGGTCGGAAAAAGGGTGGAAAATCAGAGAGAGAGAGAACACATATAGAGAGTGTTGATTGACGACTTTGGCAACGAGAGTTCAATCCCTCTAGCAATCTTTGAAGCTCCTTCTTCTTATACAGCACTTCTTCGTCATCGTGCGGTCCAAGGGACAAAGTGATCGACCGCAGATCAGACTCCTATAGCAATATTTTCCCAGAATCATTTTTTTTTTGTACTTAACATCCTCGTATAGGATTAATTGTACTTCTTTTTCTTGTTTGTAAACAAAGAAATAATTTCGTATAAACCTACTCTCAATTTCCTTTGTTTATCATAAACACAAGATGGCGACTCTGCTGGGGACCACTTTCTCATCTGACGAGAAAGCCATTGTTCAACACAATGCTGTATCCGTCGGATCAACGAAGAAGACTCTGGTCGTCCAATTCGACCAATCGGCTTATGAAGACATGCTTCGTGCAGGGGGTAGCTCTCATTCCCTCTCTGTCCAGAACAACAGGAAGCTGCATAAAGTATGGATGCCCCGGACATCCTCTACCCTTCCTGCAGGCTCTCTCTCTCCGACCAACAAGGTTGTGACATCACAACCTATACGCTCCGTGCGTAAAAATCTGTCTTCCGTCTGTGACGTGGCAGACAAAGCTTCTGGCAATGCCTCAGTGCCAATCCAGAAGTCTAGAACGCGCAGTGCGCATAAAATTTTGTCATACCGCAGTCGATCCCCACCGCTCCTCGGCAACTGCCTCAGCCTATAAATAGAGCCTCGCCCTTGCTATTTCCTTACTCCTCCGATCATGGGTGAAGCCCTGTCCAACTATTCTCCTTCCTTATCAAATCCCCTATTCCGATCAAGAATCAGTTACGAACTGTAACCGTATTCTCTGATCGAATCTGGCCATGGCGATCCGAGCTTTGATACCATAGTTGTCACGCCCCGAGGCGTCCCCCGAGTCGTGACCGCCGTGCGGGCCTGGGGTTGCGCCCGCACAAGGCTTTAATGATTTGCATAGCAAGCACATATTCAGAGTACGCAGATAAATTGAAACACAGATTTGAAACATGGAAAAGTTCTCTTTATTGATAATGAACATCTATTACAAACTCCTGAATGAGTCAGCTAACACTACCAGAATAAGTCAAATTAGCGACGCCTAAAAACGTCGCAAAATAAGAAAAAAACGTCGCTAAAGTAGTTTAGCGACGTAATTAGCGACGTTATACAGTTGTCGGAAAAAATCAAGTCGCAAAAAAAAAACGTCGCTAAACGTCGCTATACCGACGTTTTTTAGCGACGTTAATGTGTCGCAAACTTTTGCGACGTTTAGCGACGCCGCGTCACTATTTAGCGACGTTATGTAAAGTCGCTAAACGTCGCTAATTAGCGACTTATATAGCGACGTTACACCGACGTCTTTAATGACCTGGCAATACTGCCGTGTCAGCAGTTGGCGACGTCATTAGCGACGTCATTAGCGACGTATATAGCGACGACCTGGCTATATTGTCATGTCAGCATTTGGCGACGTATAGCGACGTCATTAGCGACGTATTTAGCGACGTGTGACGGTATCGCTAATTAGCGACGCATTTAGCGACTTCAATTAACGTCGCTAAGCGTCGCTAAAAGCGTCGCTAATTTTTAAAAAAAATTAAAAAAAAATATTATCCAGATTGGTGATTCCCTGCAGTTCTAGTCCTCCTCCTCCTCCTCCATCTCCTCTTCTTGACACCACAAGAACCACCCTTCTTCGACTCCTCCTCCATCTCCACTATATAATCCAATTAAATCCACTATATAATCCAATTAAATTAAAGACCACAAGAAGCATTGTTGAAGTATCAATCCAATTAAATTAACTAAAAAAATAAATACCACAAGAAACATCAGACATCATGCCTATTGTTGAAGTATCAATAATTTATAATATACAATCGCATCATAAATAATAATAAAAATAACTATACTACTGCGGATCTGCAGGAGGCTGACCACCGGCGCGCTTGAAGGATAGGAACTCCTCATACTCGTCCCGTGGAATCGACACCAATGTCGATGGATAAGGCAGTGACGTCGGTGGAGGCCGTGCCCGCTCCAAGTCTGCGAGTCGCTGGTTGTAAGAATCCAGGGTAGATAACAGCCTCGTACTGCTATCACCCATTGAATCCTGCATCCTCGTCAGCTTCTCGCCCATCGATAGCTGTGACGCCTGCAGCTCCATGATGTTACGGTCATTGGAGGCTCTAATATCATTTGTCACGTCCCGTAGCTTCGTCATGCTGCGGTCGAGCATATCCAATCGTGCGATGAGCATCGGATCGTCCGCCTGCGGCTGGGACCCGGGGCTGATCCTCCATACTTCGCAGCAAGTCGTCACGGAGAGACGCAATCTGACGGTTAACGGACTCCTGGACGGCCTCCTGGACTCGGGCCGACGACTGCGAGGGCTGCGACTGCGAGGGGTGTGTGGAATACGCAGCTGTCTGGGAGGCCCTAGATGACTGCGTCGCAACCAGGGCGCCATAGGAGCCCGTACCGTAGTACGTACCCCTCTGGAGACCACCAGCTGCGGTCACCCACAGGTCGTCCGCCGACGGAGATGGAGCGGGCTGCGACGAAGTACCAGCCTCTCCAGGTGTAGGTGCACTAGCAGTCGCCCGCTCACGCAGCCTAAGATACTCGGCCTAGAAATGGTTTAGAAACTCGATAATTGCCTAAATTATATTAAAATAAACACAAAGTAAAGTAATACTTACGTAGGTCTGTGAGGCCCTCTCATCAATGAGATTTCTGTCCTTGCGATGGGTGGCCAAGAAGACGGTCATCATGTTTGCATCCTCACCCCTCTGTACCTGTTAAAAATATATTATTTATTACTAAACTTAAATATTTTTTCGAATTACCATTTTATGGTACTTGTATTAAAATAATATATTTTAAAAGAAAAAACATACCAAACGACGGAAATGTTTCGTCATCGGAATCGAGCCACCGTACCACTTGGCAGCATTCTGCCTAGCCGCCTTGGCCTTCTTAGACCTTTCCTTGTAGCTCGGATCGTCGAATCTAGCCCTCATCGCAGTCCACTGCTCAGGCGTGATCCAACCTTGGATCGGTTTTCCAGCACGATCACGAGCCTTCTGGTCATCCAGAGCATCTCGGATAAGCTTGGCGGCAACGGTAGGAAAGAGCCACTCGATCAACTCGGCCCGGTGCGGAGGATAAAAATATGTTTGCTACAATAAATAATTCATTAAGTTAGCAGCACGAATAAGTTATATAATATGCATAAATTAAAGGATTTATTTAATATACTTTACCTGGAAGTGCGCAAACCAGAACGCCTTCCTCTCCTCCGGAGCCTCAGAGTAGTTGATCCAAGGGCCACCGTAGTTGTTCCTCAGAAATTGGCCCAGGCATCTCTGAACCGACGATGGACGATATCTATACAGAGATAATAATTTAGATTACTGAGCCGGTCAATATACGATGAATAAAGAGAAACACAAATCTAATTGACTTACTTTGTACCGTCGGCCCAAATCTCTGTCCTCGTCTCCTCCGGAGGTGCACATGGAGGATCTTGCTGATGCTGGGACAACGTGGGCACGACCTCCTCGACATGCTCATCTGTCCCCATGGTTCCGTCAGCAGGAGGAACGCTGGACGAGGGGGTACTATCACGCCAGGAACTACTCGTCCCAACAGTCGGAGATGTGACTGATCGATATACTGGAGTACTGGGCGATGATGATCCGGAACCAACAGTAGGCAGTACCGGAGTGGCACTCGGTCTACCTCAGGACCTGTCGAATCCTCCGCGTCGTCCTGTCATATCTGAAACAACATATGATGAATATAGAGAAACACACATATATACTACATTCTACAGTCAAAATATGATACATATCTCAAAGCATTATACAGTCAAAATATAATACATATATTCGTTAATGGGTACATCTACTTTGTCAATTTTCCAACATTGATCTATATTCTACAGTCATAATATAGTTACATTCTACATGCAATATTTTTTAATTTCAATCATCTTCAGAAAATTTATCTTGTTCGCCTTCGTCGTCCTGCTCTTCCTCGTCTTCACTTTCATCTACTTCGTCGTCCTCTTCGGATAATTCTACATCTTCTACATTATTACTCGTGTAATGAGTAACTTCCGTTGAGTCCACATCTACAATATTTGTTACAAGAGGTAGATCGTCCTCCTGATAAGCTATTTCGTCAATGTCAAAGGTATTTCTAGCTTTAGTCTTGCATACTACCCACAAATCCGACCTCGCTGTCCCCCGTCTAGGATAAGTTGTGAAGTACACGAGCTGAGCCTGACTTGATAGGACAAATGGTTCGTAGCCTTGATATCTACGCTTGTAGTTTATATCCACAAGGCCATGCTTGTCAATTTTCCAACCTTGATCTTGAATCGGATCGAACCATTCACACCTGAATAGCACGATATTAGCAGGTTCTGTGCCAAAATTATATGTCAACTCCACAATCTCTCGTAAGATGCCAAAAAAATCATTGCCCGGATTGACGTCTTTGTAGTTTGAAGATTTGATACACAAACCACTGTTTTTCGTGGAATCAAGATCTAGAAAGCTGTCTCTGATAGGAGCATTTGTTGACTTGAACCTGAACCCATTCACACAGAAACTTGGCCATATTTTTACGGCAGTAATTGGTCCCTTCCCTAGAGTCCTAATAGATTCATTCTCGGGTGATATTAGACGATCGACCTAAATACCAAAGTAGCGATAGTAAGTTATTTGTTTTGCAAGTGCAGAAATAAAAAGTAATTACCAAGTATCTTACATATGCGCTCAACCAAGAAGGAAAATGGCATCTCATATCTTGTTCTACTTCTTCGTCTGTTATGTAGGGTCTAACCGACCTCAACTCATCATTATATGTGCTAAAAAACAATGAAGCAACTGCTGATTAGTAGCATAATAGTATCTCATACTATTACATTGAGATGATGTAAACGTGGACGTATTAATTACTTACCCCTCTAGCTTCTCCACTTCATCCTCGTCGCAATTGAGTAATATATACAATTGAGCAGCCCTTAGCTCATCGTCATTCAAATATCTCTTCTTCATTTTTCCAGAAGGCTTTCCGGATGCATTGAATACTTTGAGTATTGCATCATTAGATTCCTGATATGCGTCGTCGTTTCTGGAAGCTTTCGTCCTATTAGTAGCAACATGCGGTTTGAAATACGTCGAGCAAAAGTTTGTAATCTCCTCGAGAACATAAGCTTCACAAATAGATCCTTCAACCCGTGCCTTATTTTTTACCTTTCTCTTTAGGTGATTCAGATGACGCTCGAAGGGGTACATCCACCGATAACCGACAGGACCACCAACACGTGCCTCATAGGAAAGATGAATTGGCAAATGCTCCATAGAGTCGAAGAATCCTGGAGGAAACACCTTCTCGAGCTTACATAGTGTTACCGCAATGTCCCTCTCTTGCTTTTCTAGACGATCGACGAGCAACTTAGTACAACAAAGATCTCTGAAGAATATGCTCAGCTCTGTCAATGGGTCCCAAACGACCTGCGGTAAGAATTTTCGAAATACAATCGGAATTAACCTCTCCATGAATACGTGACAATCGTGGCTCTTCATACCTACTAGTTTATTCTCCTTGAGGTCGACGCATCTTCGCAAGTTCGACACGTACCCGTCTGGAAACTTTAGACCCTGAATCCACCTACAAAGTCTACCTTTATCCTCTTTATCCAGTGAGAATACTGACTTTGGTTGCTTTAACTTTCCATTCCCCTCCTCTATCAAATACAATGCAGGACGTCTACATATGTCTTCTAAGTCCAACCTGGCCTTCGGATTATCTTTCGTCTTCCCCTTTACATCCATTACAGTATTAATTATGTTATCAAACACATTCTTCTCGATATGCATGACATCAAGGTTATGTCTGATCAGATTGGTGCTCCAATATGGCAGATCCCAGAATATACTCCTCTTCGTCCAGTTATGGGTGCGACCAAATCCGTCACACTTGTACCCCTTAGCAGGCTCTTCGATAGCACTTGGTAAATCTTTTACCTCTTCCCATATCGTGCATCCGGGCCACCTTGGCGGTGGATTGGCCTTCTCCACAACTCCCGTACGAAAAGCATTCCGATTCCTCCGGTACGGATGATCCTTCGGCAAAAATTGTCGATGACAATCGAAGAAGCACGGTTTGCCTCCGTGTTTCAAACGGAAAGCCTGAGAACGGTCCAAGCAATACGGACATGAGAGACGACCATGGGTGCTCCATCCCGATAACATTCCATAGGCCGGAAAGTCGTTGATGGTCCACATAAGTGCTGCCCTCATCTGAAAATTCTGCTTCCTAGAAACATCGTACGTGTTGGCACCTACTTCCCACAGCTGATTCAACTCATCTATCAAAGGCTGTAAATACACATCGATGTTCCTCTTCGGATTGTTCGGACCCGGGATAATAACGGTTAGGAACATATACGGAGTCTTCATGCACATCCAAGGCGGTAGATTGTACGGAGTGACGATCACAGGCCAACACGAATACTGGGAGCCCGAAAGTCCGAATGGGGTAAAACCGTCAGAGCAGAGCCCCAATCTGACATTACGTGCTTCCTCGGCAAAATGTGGATACTCTCGATCAAAGTGCTTCCATGCTTCTCCATCGGATGGATGATCCAATACTCCTTCGATCTGTTTTCGCCTGTGCCAACTCATGTTTTCTGCAGTCTTCTTAACCATAAACAACCGCTGCAACCGCGGCGTCAAAGGCAAGTAGTGCATCGAATCGGTAGGCTTCCTTGCACCGACAGACTTTCCTCTAACAGTGGCCTTGTAGCGATCAGCACCACAGAATCTGCACGCATCTTCATCCTTGTCGTCTTTGTAGTACAACATGCACCCGTTGCGACATGCATCGATTTTCTCGTATCCCATCCAAAGCGATCTCACCATCCTCTTAGATCGATAGAAGTCTTTAGGCAACTTTGCACCCTCGGGCAAGATCTCTATAATCAAATCGAGCAGTCGATTATAGCATTCTTGCGACATGTTAAAATCGGACTTGATGCTCAATAATCTTGTAACCACCTCCAACGGTGAATGATCCTCACAACCAGGATATAGTGGAGTCCTTGCATTCTCAAGCAACTCCATAAACTTTGCAGCATCGGCATTCGGTGCCTCCTCAGCTGCATCATAATTGTCCGGATTGAAACTAGGTCCCGCCGTATCATAATTGTCAGGATTGAAACTAGGCCCCGCCGCATCATAAACCATGCTCACTAACCCGTCGTCGTAAGCATCGTGGTCTTGGACATCTATATACGGCTCCACATAGGGCTCCGACTCCGATGCTAGAGATACAAGTTCTTCGTGCGTGGTCCACTGATAGTAATTCGGCGTAAAGCCCTTCGAGTATAAATGATATGTAACTTCCACTTTTGGATGATATTTCCTGTTGCGACATCTCACACACGGACACTTAATTTTGGTACCGTCCATGTACTGAGGGAACGCCTTGGCGAACTGCAGGAACTGCTGTACACCCTCAATGAATTCATCCCGCACACCGCACATGTCATCAGGATGACGGTTGTACATCCACGAACGATGACGCAGATAATAATTCATATCCATTTCTAGAAACTTCTGCAAAATTGACAGTGTGTATCATATAAATCATTACATACAATAGTTTATCACCTAACTTCCTAACTTAACCGTACTAGCAAAATTGTCAGTGTGTGTGTGTGTGCCGTGTCTGTGTCAGTGTCAGTGTCCGTTATGGGAAATACAGTATATATATATATATATATATATATATATATATATATATATACATATATATGTATATATATGTAACATTACCCAAATAATATCTTAATATCTTAACACCCAAGTACGAGTTCAAACCATACGAGTTATGGGAAATGCAGTATATATATATATATATATATATATATATATATATATATATATATATATATATATATATATATATATATGTAACATTACCCAAATAATATCTTAATACCACTTTACTACTAGCTTAACACACACCCAAGTACGAGTTCAAACCATACGAGTTCAAACCCCATCTCAAACACATCCACATCCTGCCTTGCACTAGTTGCTGACTGGCTCAGTAAGTTGCTGCACAAGTGTTTACACTGTATTAGGACCCCCTCACACCTGCCTGCAGAAGCTAACAACCAACTACAATGCACCTAAACCTTAATGCACACTATGTTCAAATGTGCAGTGCCTCCCCAAGTTGCCTGTTGCACATTGGGCTGATGTGCCTCAAGTCTCCCCCTGCTCACTGTTGCTGTTACCTCTCTCGTCGACTTGGGCCAGTCGTCCCTAACCCTAACCCTAACCCCATGTCAAAAAACCTAACCCTAACCCTAACCCTACGTCCTGAACAGTTTATACTGTCAGTGTGTGTGTGTGTGCCGTGTCTGTGTCTGTGTCAGTGTCTGTGTGTGTGTCGTGTTTGTGTCAATGTCACATGTCTGTGAGAGAGAGAGAGAGAGAGAAAGAGAGAGAGAGAGAGAGAGTGGGGTTTACCGGAGTAGTCGCGGAGCCGGTCGACGGAGCGGGGGGGGGGGATTTTTTTCGAATCGAAATTTCAGCAGATCGGGAAAAATAAAACCGAGCCCTAATTAACCAAATTTTAGCGACGTTTAACGACGTCCAATAAAAACGTCGCTAAATTATATTTTAGCGACGTCAATGATGTCGCTAAATACGTTGCTAAATATTTTTAATATAAATGTCGCTATATACGTCGCTAAACGTCGCTAAATTAGACATATTAGCGACGTTTAGCGACCTGAATTGAACTTATAGCGACTTATCTTTTAAAATCTTAATAAAAGTCGCTAAACGTCGCTAAATGTCGCCATTTAGCGACGTCTAGCGACGTTTTTATAAGGAGTCGCTAATTTATAATTATTAGCGACGTTTAATTTAACGTCGCTAAAATACGTCGCTAATCCCGCTTTTTCTAGTAGTGTATAATATGCCGAACGGCTTACAAAAGTGTTGACTCAAAATGAGATAGCAGTCCTTTACATTACATCCCTCTATAAACTCAAAAATGATAAAGACCTCCAGGCTGGAGGACGGCTTTGCCACGAAGCTGCATTTGTGTATGAAGAGTTGCAAGCTTCTGGCTTCAAAATGCTTCGAGGGGCGCGGTGAAGATGCGCTAACAGCTGGACTGGATCGGGAAGACGACTTCGGCTCCTCGCTCGGTTCGCCTTGGTGCGGAGAACCTGTTTCAACGAGGGTCAGCATATCGAAACATGCTGGTGAAGGCGAGCTAGCCTGACTATACCAATCAACACGTTGTTTTAATGAAACATGCATATTTATGGGTTTCTATCTTGCCTTAGTTCATTTACAAGTAAGCAGCATATAGAATTTACTGAAATAAACATGCCACCGTTCGGTGGATTTTACCTGACCGTCTGAATTACCTGCACAATACTTACCATGCCTTCCCTGCCACGAAGACACAAGTTAGTATGCAACAGGTTTAAATATACACGTTGGGATCACTGGCTGGGAGCCATTATGGACAATAGTCATTGACGAGGATGTTTGCAACGAAAGCACGTGGTGCGCTGCAAGCATCCCGTCAATCACGTGAGACTAAACGTTGGGTTCCGCCCGGACCGGATCGGTGCCAGTGCCCCAGCGACCGTCCGCGAAACCATTTACCTTGTGCACAAGTTGTCCGTGATCGATCGTTCATAACACGTTAACATTTATGCAGTTGAGGCAGCACGTTGTACAAGACAAGTAACATTGCATGATTCGTTTTGCATAGCCTCCTTGAATAATTTATGCTTGACTCAATTATAGAAGAAGATGAATTCTAACTAAAATTGAAGCATATATAGAACATTCCAAGCGAACAAGCATGCAAGTAAGTAACCGTTCACGAGTTTGAATGACAAGCAGTATTAACCAAGTCTATTCTCTTTTATCTTGGTTTCTTTTATTATTACTTGGTATCGTTTGATCGGGGCAAAGGAGAATACAGATTATTAGCTGTGAAGCTGGAAGCAGGGCTAGCTAATCGGGTTGGTAGCCACTCACTTAGATTGATGGAAGGAGAAGGAAAGAGGTGCTTCACGACTCCGCTCGTAAGCCGCCTACTGCTCGTTCACCTGCACACGAACAACTCGATTAATACTTCTTCCTCTCTTTCCAATCTCGGAATAGAAGTGCAAGTCAATGAACGAAAATAATGAAAACCATCGAAATCGTTCAAGGAAAACAAGCAAATCCCAAAACCAACTCAAAGCACGAAAGCAACAAGCGACATCGAAAACCGAGGCAATAAAAGATAGCAGCGGAGAGGTCCCTCCTGACTCTGCCGCTAAGCCGATCCTTGGGGCGCGGTCCACTGAATATGGGAATCGATTCCGAAGAAACAAATCCATAACGAGGACGAGTTCTTAATTCAATCTATCCCGATCGAACGATACCGTTTGTGTTTCTTAGCCGCGCTCCCCGCACCGGGGAAACGGGGCGCTACATCCTACCCAACCAATTAGAAGTTTCGTCCCAAAACTTAGGAATAATGATTACCGTTAGGGGTTTGGATGTCGGGGATGGCTAGCAGAGTAGAGCGGACAGTTTTGCATTGTGTGATTTGGGTCTCCACAGATGAGGCATAAACTGAGTTTCTTTCGACACTGGTTAACGGCATGCCCTTGTCTTTTACAGAAGAGACATATTTGGTTAGCATTTGCCCTCTGCTGACCACCGTTGTTTCGGCACTTTGTTGCGGTATTTCCTCCATCGTCGCCTTGGCGTTTGTGATTGTAGGTATGCACAGCGCCGGTGGAAACGTGAGGATACTGCGGTTCGAGAGATAGGGCGTGATTCATGACTTCACGCATTGTTCCATATTGATTATTGACCATGTGCGAATAGATGGCAGGGCGTAGTCCACCTTCAAACCTTCTAGCTTGACTTGCTGCATCAGGTAAATAGGCCTTAGCGAATTTGGAGAGTCGGTTGAATACGGCAGAGTACTGCTTAACTGTCATGCTGCCCTGCCGTAGCTGCACGAAGTCATTTTCCATTTAACGTTGTACTGGAGGCGGTATAAACTCCTCTTCAAACGCGGCACGAAAGGTCGTCCACGAGATCGCCTCCTCTCCGTGATCAAATTGGAGAGATCGTCGATGTACGTTCCACCAATCGTGCGCGTTGAGGCGGAGCTGAAGTTGTGCGCAGGCGACGCGCTTTTCTTCGGGGACCTCTAGCAGAGCGAAGTGATCTTCAAGCTCGGCTAGCCAATCTAGAGCTACCACTGGGTCCTCAGTCCCGTTGAACGGAGTGTTGCAGACTTTCTTGAAATGGCCCAAGTTGAAGGCAGTCACGTCCCTCGGCCTTGGGATTTGAGGCGTCTCCACTTCAAGCACGGGCTGTTCCACCGGAGTCGTTGCTGTTACGGCGGAATGGTTGGCAGCCAAAGTCTGAACGATCTGTTGCAGGGTATCTACCTGCTTTTGTTGGACTGAGAATCGGTTCTCTAGATTGCTCTCGAACCTGGCTTGGCGAGCATCGTCTCTTTGTCGTTGCGATTCTAACATTTGCATCACCCGCTCTAGCGGGTCGACTTGAGACATGCCTCGCTGGCTCCGAGAGCTTCCCGAAGTACCCGAACTACTTTCTTGTGTTTCGTTCGGTGGTTGCGCTGCAGATTGCGCTGGTACCATTCCTTCAAAAGAAGGTAAATTATATTAGGATCATAATGTATTATGGACTTATTGCATGAACGTATCTCATTTTGGCCTAGCGAGTTCAAGAGTTCGCACAGGAATTTGATCGTTAAAGGAACTTTTCCAGTACGAAGTCTAAGGAACTTTGAATATGTGCTCTGATACCACTATGTCACGTCCCGAGGCGTCCCCCGAGTCGTGACCGCCGTGCGGGCCTGGGGTTGCGCCCGCACAAGGCTTTAATGATTTGCATAGCAAGCACATATTCAGAGTACGCAGATAAATTGAAACACATATTTGAAATATGGAAAAGTTCTCTTTATTGATAATGAACATCTATTACAAACTCCTGAACGAGTCAGCTAATATGCCGAACGGCTTACAAAAGTGTTGACTCAAAATGAGATAGCAGTCCTTTACATTACATCCCTCTATAAACTCAAAAATGATAAAGACCTCCAGGCTGGAGGACGGCTTTGCCACGAAGCTGCATTTGTGTATGAAGAGTTGCAAACTTCTGGCTTCAAAATGCTTCGAGGGGCGCGGTGAAGATGCGCTAACAGCTGGACTGGATCGGGAAGACGACTTCGGCTCCTCGCTCGGTTCGCCTTGGTACGGAGAACCTGTTTCAACGAGGGTCAGCATATCGAAACATGCTGGTGAAGGCGAGCTAGCCTGACTATACCAATCAACACGTTGTTTTAATGAAGCATGCATATTTATGGGTTTCTATCTTGCCTTAGTTCATTTACAAGTAAGCAGCATATAGAATTTACTGAAATGAACATGCCACCGTTCGGTAGATTTTACCTGACCGTCTGAATTACCTGCACAATACTTACCATGCCTTCCCTGCCACGAAGACACAAGTTAGTATGCAACAGGTTTAAATATACACGTTGGGATCACTGGCTGGGAGCCATTATGGACAATAGTCATTGACGAGGAGGTTTGCAACGAAAGCACGTGGTGCGCTGCAAGCATCCCGTCAATCACGTGAGACTAAACGTTGGGTTCCGCCCGGACCGGATCGGTGCCAGTGCCCCAGCGACCGTCCGCGAAACCATTTACCTTGTGCACAAGTTGTCCGTGATCGATCGTTCATAACACGTTAACATTTATGCAGTTGAGGCAGCACGTTGTACAAGACAAGTAACATTGCATGATTCGTTTTGTATAGCCTCCTTGAATAATTTATGCTTGACTCAATTATAGAAGAAGATGAATTCTAACTAAAATTGAAGCATATATAGAACATTCCAAGCGAACAAGCATGCAAGTAAGTAACCGTTCACGAGTTTGAATGACAAGCAGTATTAACCAAGTCTATTCTCTTTTATCTTGGTTTCTTTTATTATTACTTGGTATCGTTTGATCGGAGCAAAGGAGAATGCAGATTATTAGCTGTGAAGCTGGAAGCAGGGCTAGCTAATCGGGTTGGTAGCCACTCACTTAGATTGATGGAAGGAGAAGGAAAGAGGCGCTTCACGACTTCGCTCGTAAGCCGCCTACTGCTCGTTCACCTGCACACGAACAGCTCGATTAATACTTCTTCCTCTCTTTCCAATCTCGGAATAGAAGTGCAAGTCAATGAACGAAAACAATGAAAACCATCAAAACCGTTCAAGGAAAACAAGCAAATCCCAAAACCAACTCAAAGCACGAAAGCAACAAGCGACATCGAAAACCGAGGCAATAAAAGATAGCAGCGGAGAGGTCCCTCCTGACTCTGCCGCTAAGCCGATCCTTGGGGCGCGGTCCACTGAATATGGGAATCGATTTCGAAGAAACAAATCCATAAAGAGGACGAGTTCTTAATTCAATCTATCCCGAACGAACGATACCGTTTGTGTTTCTTAGCCGCGCTCCCCGCACCGGGGAAACGGGGCGCTACAATAGTTTCCTAGCTCACTGCATCCTTCCTTCAAACTCGTTCCTCTATCTAGGTTCATTTAGAGTTCAGTCACAACAGAGTATAATGTGTCATATATTCCACTAAGACATGACTTCCAGCATCAATCAATACTGTTTCAATTCAAATTGACTTTAAAAGGAAATTCGAGTTAAGCAAGAAATTGTTGGTTCTTTGAACATTCATAACAGTTGTTTTGGGGTTGGATAACCAGTAGGCTTGGCTCAGTAATTAGCCTCAATTATGAACCATGCTCAAGTTTAGTAAGAGATTTGAGTCCAGACATTAGTGGACCAGAACCCAGAATCACTATCAGTTAAGTAATTAGTTGGTAACGAGTTATTAGTTTATAAAGATTGGTTACTAGAAGAATTAATAGTCTAAACCAAGAATCTTGTTAAGGAAGTTAGCTAGGATAAGTTAGCTATAAATTAATGAATTAGTTAGAAAATTTAGAATATTTTAGAAAATCATTTGGGATTAGCAACTAATAATTACATAGTCTTCATAGGAGGATTTTCTCACATCATCTATTCCCAGGACCCAAGGCAAGTACATTTTTCCTCTCCACTTGCAGTATTTTATTTTACATATTGATTGCATATTTTTCCATTATCATTGATTGTATTGATTGAGTCAGAAGGATGACACGAGTCATAGCATGTGGTTTACCGTTAGCCGGACGAACGACTGACTGCTAGCACTTTATGTGCCTTACGTCCAATTATTGATTGACTGCTAACATTAATTTGTTATTGATCAAAAATCGAATATAGAGGACAAAGCAAATGCTAAAGGATGATACTTGCGTCTGCACCGAGTCAATACGTCACCCTCGTGTCCGATCCGTTCGCTCCCAAGTATCAGAACTCTTCCACGACCCCGTATCAAACACATGACAAGCAATAATACAAGAGAGGCTTCAGATATCTTCTTTGATTCTTAACAATGAAAATCGCATGAACTCAAAGGAAACAAAGAAAAAGGAAGCATTACCTATTTATTTCGAGCTAATTGATTGTTTCGATCAACTTAATCCTTCGGTGGATGTTGTTTCCTGACCAAGATTCAGAGGTGGAGAATAATTGAATAGATCAAGACCTTGATCGATTAGAAAGAATTGAAACGAAAGCAATGGAGATTGACTCCACGAAACATAATGAAATGAAACTTACTGATATATTTGCCGAAGAGTTGCTGCTGCTTCGGTCACGATCGGTGAGAGAACCATGACTGGTGAAGATCCTCAATGCAGCGCGCCAAATAAACTCGTGTGACATACATATATGATTGACTGATAGCACTAATTAATGTCTTATTCATATTGATTGTGTGGTGGCCCATGCAGGTCGAGAGCATATTGTCTCGGTTACGTTATTGTACCGAACAAGCCTGCACCTAGGACTAGAGTATAGGATCTCATCCATAATTGACTGTGATTCATCTCCTCCTATCTGTTCTATTTTTGAACAATTGTATCCTGCTTGATTCATGTGCTTCCCTAATAGTTCCTTGAGTATATATGGCCTTCTGCTAAAATATAGGAACCCCTGTTATTAGGATGATATTAGAGTAGCACACCTATTTAGAATACAATGAGAATATAGACACACCACTAAGTTTAGAATATCTAGTGAACCCTAGAACTCCTTATCTTTAGATTGGTATACCATTACCCCTTGATGTATTAAGAAGACTTGAGAGTAGTATGGATACTACTAGAGATAGTTAGGGGTTTTACCATAATGTTTGACCCTAGTATTGAGGAATCAATGGAGAACCAATATTGAACATTAGGACTGAACCTAACCTTCATAATTGGATAGTATTAGAGAACTATAAACTTATATCATTGTCTTGTTATTAGTGGACAGCACCCTAGGAAGCCTAGGGGAATGTAATCAACACTTCTCCCTTGATCATACCCCGAACATAGCAACTAACACCCCACTCCCCTAGAGAACCATGATGCTATCTAGAGCCCTCTATCTTTATTTTATATATTGTTTCCCTGCGACCATAGCGCTCGCTATTTTGCGACGGCTAATTACGTTTCTTCTCTTCATCTTTCAACTCGTGCCATCTGACACTTCAGATAGTAGGCCAAGTAATTTTATTCTTGTTAAGGACACATAGTTTGCTAGGATTATAGTTGTAGTCTTGAATTTGAACATTTTTGTGCTTGGTAGTTAAAGTTTGATAAGTTTGAGTTATTTTTGTAGACTGCGACCCGATGATTATCCCTTAGTGTTAAATCGCGTAATTTGTACCCTCACTTCGATACAAGTTAGACCCTTTCCCCCCTTAACGGCCAGTAACTCTTCTATCCCTACGATTGACACATGTTCTATGAGCACTATGATTAGGACTTAAGTTGACCCTTACCTATATAATGCAATAGGAGACCCTAATAAGTACCAAGATTTTTCCTCATACACCCTAATAAGAGTTCTGTTTTAATTACATGTACAAGATTATTGTGTAGGACCCTCTTAAGACTGTCACCGTATTAGTTTAATTCTAAGTTGGGTAGTATACCTCACCACCTAGTATCATATAGCTCTTGTGATCCATTGATGAAGTATAAATGAATGGCATTAATTGTATGCTAAAATAAGATGATAGTGTTTATTCAGACTATAGAACTTAGAGGCTCATATCCCTACTTTGTCGACTATCGACTTAGACAAGGAATTAATATGATAACTGTAGAGATTGTAGAGTCTTTTGTTATTGTTGCTTATGTTGTTTTGTTTTTGCAACTTGAATTATTTGTGACTTCTCTCATCATAATCCAGCATTATATTTTCTGTGCTACCTTGAATTATGCTGCTATTATAGCCTAGTTTTTGCAAGCTTATTCCTTATCGAGCTTGTTCATGACATATGTATTATTGGGGAGGCCCACAATAATATATTTCAGAATCAGTGTATGAAGGTCTAGCTAACCTTAGTGCGCTTGATTCGCCCTTCGTAACGCTACTTTGCGTGGATTGAGATATGTAGTAATTAGTAGACGAATATACTTGCCCTAGACATGTCTGACATATCGTATCGGTTACATGACTGTACTAATACGAGCATGTGAATAGGAACTACCAAAATAGGATTTCAATCCACAACTGCTTTGACAATTCCCAATTGAATTCTTTAAACGCCTTGATCCCAATACTTCTAATTCTATTACGCTGCCCTTGAACTCTTTATTATTGATCTTCGTCTTCCCTTATTTCGGAAAGACGAAACCTCGTACTGGGTATAAAGTTTGATACACAGAGAGTACTAGATATACCCCATAGACCGATCACATACTTGAGGATTATTCTTTCGTAATTAAGGACATATCATATGTGATATGATCGGCGTTGAAGTTTCGAGGATTGAACGACATGAGTAAATAAATTAAGGGATATTTTCTTAAGGTATATAGCCTTAGGTGATAGGTGGATAAATTCTAAGTTGGGTAGTAGTGCATTGTCAACTCGGGAGGAAATTCTTTTAGATTATGATCGAGTAAGATTAGATTGGGAGAGGTTCAAGCCATTGTAATTTTGAGAAATTTAGAAGGATGACTAAGATGATGAGGATCAATGAATTGATATTGAGGACCCAATATTTATACCTTAAGTGCATGAGTTAAATTTTTGAACAATGAAGGTAGAATCACCAATTTGAATTTAGAGGATAAATATAGAATTTCAGACTTGAATATTGGTGTACTGCATTTAAATTATTTTTCAATTTGGTGATTTGAAGTAAGAATTAAAATTTTGGTTGGACGACCTATTTGAAATAATGAGGATGTGAATGGAATTAAAGAGTTGAGGCATACAAAATTTTATAAGTGAAAATGGAAATATATTGGACTCAAACCACTTCTAAAGAAGATTATGATAGTTAGAGATCGTGAGGTAAAAGTTATATGAGTATGTAAATCTTGGAGATGTTATGTGGATGTGGATAATTTGAAACAAGGGGAGAAGAGATAACCATAGGTTAAATTTTGATTGGAGCAGTGGACATCTTAACCTAGAAGTGATTGTAATGGATATGATTAGGATTTTAATTATCGCAAGAAGATTGCGACTGACTTGCCTTATTGTACCTAAAGGATTAACCGATTCCGCCTTATTTCAATTTTGAGGACGATATTGTCTTAAGTTGGCTGAATTGTGAAACCCCCTCACCTAAGAATTTGATCTACTCGGCTTAGATAGTGAGACTGAGGCTAGCACGAATCCACTTAGAAATAGAACACGGTATTTTTATTTAGTTTTATAACATGATATCACTTGACACGCCTTACCGTGCTCCGATAATTGGAGCACTACACTAGCCACTGCCTTCCTACAAATTCTACACCCTTATCCTAGACATGCCCATCATCCAATTCTCATCTTTGTGCAATTTTCCAATTGTTGGACGCTTTTATGCAAAAGAGCATTTATGTGTCCACACTATTGGACATGACACATGAAGAAACATATTTTTCGCTCATATGGATTTTTTTATAATTTTTTTTCGAGATGTGCAACGTGCAACATCGCCCACCCCTTTAACCTAACCTTGCATTTTAAACAATGCAAATCTTATACCATCCTTGCATTCTATCGTGGCTTAATTTTAATTTCGAGGACGAAATTTTTACAAGTTGGGTAGAATGTAAAACCCCCTTCCTAGAAAATCGTATATACCCTTTATGTATTATTTATAAATTAATTTATAGTAATTAGGGGCTAAATAGGAGAAATAGATTTTTAATAATTTTTATGTTAGGTGTTCGGGCACTTAGATGACTTGTGGGACCATCAAGAATTTTTCAGAATTTATTCCATGTAGGAGACTCCTTGAGCTGTTGCCAACCTAACGATGTGCAATACCCTAATCTATAAATTTTCTTATGAGTATATATATATATATATATATATATATATATATATATGTATATACAAATATATATATATGTATATATATTTTATAAAGAAAGAAAGGAAAAGAAAAGAAAGAATTAAATAATATTAAGTATAATACTAATATAATAAGTATAATAATATAATTATAAATACTTAAAACCACTTCTTTTCCTTGCTTTTGCTTTAGCCTGGCAACTTGTAGCCAGGGACCCGCCAGGACTGACCCTCCTTTAGCAATTAGTCTTGCATGCATTGACCGCAGCTTAGGAGCAACTCAATGCTTAGCCCCTTCAGCGGATATGTGCCAGGGAGCCCGCCCCATAGCCCACGGATCCAACTCCCTCTCTCTCTCCTAATATATTATATATATATATATATATATATATAATAGCTCTCTAAAATCCTAACCTAGAAACTCCAGATTTCCCCTTCCCATCTAGAGCCGTCACCACAGCCAGAGAAGCCTCCCCAAGCCATCCAACCATCCCGTCGACGCCGACCTCGCGAACTGCAGTTTCCCACTCGAAGTACCTTCGCTCCGGCGTGATTTTCTGTCGACTCGCTCGACCAAACGCTGTTCCGTTTTCATAGGTATAATCTTCCCTCAACCCTCTCCAATATTTGTTTTATAGCCTACCTCGGAAAACGTGTGCCCCTAGGCGAAAAACAGCGCCCAAGTCAGCGCGAGCAGACAGAATTCTGCAATCGCAGAATTCCAGAATGACCACCCATATTGTCGAGTTCGTATCTCCCACCACAGAGATCCGAATTCGATGATTCTTTTTGATACCTGTAGATTACATGACCTAGTTTATTTTCTGTATTATAACTTTGTGCTATTAGTCGCTGTGGACAAAAATATATTCGTCACAAAACTGCGCGCACCCACTTTTTCCGGTTTTCCAAAAGTTGGAGATCGGAGCGCGCCCCGCCAAACGGGACCGCCCCGCCGTGTGCCAAGTGTACCAAATGGTGCACACAGCATAACGGGACACGTGAAAATTTGTGGGGACTGATTCGGACGCGTGTGCGCGCCGGAATCAGGCCGTATCCGCGGACACATCCCGTGTCGCCACTTTTGTGGAACTCACGAGTATTTTGTGCACGCTTGTCAGATTGCGACGAAATTTGCGCCACTGGACTCGTGGTAACGCGCTGGTCCTGTGACCCAATTTTCATGCATTTCTGAGACGGTTGACCAGATCGCCAATTGGCGGGCCCCACAGTTGACTTTTTGGACCAAATTTTGTTCGGCTCATCGGAATCCAAATTTGGACATACCATTGAGTTCGTATTGACATCTAGAGTTGTTTGACCCATAGTTTGTCCCATTTAGAGACTGTTACCCTCGGCACACTTTTCGGTGCAAAGTGGGCCACACATGGATCCCACTTTTACCCGAAATTACCGTTTTGCCCCTGTGTCCAAATTGGACGAAAGTGATGTGTTTTTTAGCTATTTTGCTCATTCCGGAAACGTTGGTGATATTTATTTCAGCATCCGGAGATATTTGTTCTGTGGCCATAGCTTCTGGTCCTGTGTATTGGACATCTGGACGTGACATTTTGCAGTTTCTTGCCAGGCAAGTATACCTTGCCATTGTACTGTTATTTATATTCCATATGTTGCATGCATCTTTATTTTCTGTCTTTAGTTCATATATTTTAACTGTTATATAAAATGCGCGCGACGGTGACGTCGCGATATGTTTTTACTTATGTATTGCATTGACCCTGTACATGAGACTACCCCATTATCATATAGTATCATTAGGTTCATTTGGCCGTGACACATATTTTTACACGAGTTGTGAGTCTCATATAGATCACGGATGCATGTATTGACTGATCATCGGTACGTATGGGCCGTGCGTTAGGGATAACTGCTGTTAGAAACTTTGCATGCTAGTAGACTTGGCAGTTATTAGAGGTCCAGGGACATAGCTTATGATAGTACGGTGGTCCCATCCTTGTACTTATTTGGTTGCAGGATTGGGCTAGGGTACTAAGAATAGGCTATGGACCAAATCGTGTCATGGATGTGACATGCTTAGAGCATGGGGTGGGGAGAACAACAAGTACCGCATTTGAGCTCCTTTGCACTTTTTCTGTGACCCCCGGATTCTCCGCTGGAGATACGGGTGGTGATGACCCATATATATACATTGGCGGGCCTCCGCCGTTCAAAAGACGACGTGCCTTTGGGCCCCTGGATCTTCAAAAGAGAACCATGCCAAATCCCAGTTTTCTGCCAGATAGCTCACTTGTGGGGAAAGTTGTTCTTAACTGCATTCACTTAGACGGTTAGGCGACCCCTTTGGATATTTATTTCAGTACTTTATTGGCATGTGTTTAAGTATACTTGTTATGTCCCTCTGAGGACCTGGTCCGCTGCCAGGTGTACCTGTTCTTGAGTATTTGTAGGAGCACAGATTTGGAAGGATATAGATGCTTCGTGGATGTCTTCTCTTCGAGCCGTGATTGGTAGCTGGTACTCATATTGTTTGAGTGAGTTATACTTATATTGTATTTACTTCTCCATTTGAGTTGGTAGTGGATTTGTTTCCATCCAACTATCATCCTTAGATACTTCTTGTTGAGATCTAGTTTCATAGATACTGGTTATTTATTTCTATAAAATTTTGGTGGATGAGATTTAGATTTTGACCTGTGACTTGTATTTCATTTTATACCACTTGTGGATTTTATATTCATATTACAGCGTACGTATGGATTTGGTTTCCATATATTGGAGTTGCCATATCCATGCGGCTGGCATGCTTACGTGTCCTAGTCCTACGTATTTTTTGGGACTGGGGCGTGACAGATTGACTGCTAGCACTTTCAGTGCATTATACCGATTAGCCCATACATGCTATGTTTAGGGTCTAATTGCATGTTATTCATGTAGTTAGTGCATTTTTTTTTGTTTACTTGTCTATTTTCCAATTATCAATTATTATTTATGTATTGCATTACATTGTGATTGGCTTGGGATTTGTGTTACTTTGCTCCATCCTGATTGGATAACCGTGGCAGGTGAGGATGATGATGAGATGTACCCTAGCTATTACGGTCCCGCTGAGGACGCAGTAGTAGAGGCTGAGCAGGATGTGGAGACTCCATCTGAGACTTAGGCTATTTTAGTTTTATTTGTGGACTTGTATGTGTTGTGATAATGTTGTGTTGTTGAGGATTGTAGTTGCCTTTATCAGTCACCGGATTTGTTCCCAGATATTTATTTTAAAAGGACATGTAATAATGAAATAATGAAAACTGTAGTGATTGTTAGTGTAAAGGAACGTTAGTAATGCTGTGATGAGAATGAATTGATAAATATAAATTGATGAAACTAAGGTTTAGAATAGCTCACTATCGTTGTATCCATAGCGTAGGCTGGACGTGTCTGACTCGTATCCGATTATTCGGGAGCGAGACATGACACTAAACCCAAAGGAGGCTACAATATTCAACCATCGAGGCCCATACAAAATAAAAACAGAAAGAGAAAAATGCGATTAGTCAGACGAGCCGCGAGACTCACAAAGCACAGTCGTAACATCAAGGAGCGAACGTATGCCCGCTCGATAAAAGTGGCAGTGCATTCTATCCCTACATTCCAACGCCTCCCTCTCCTCTGAGTTAGGGGCAACAAGGCAAAATTTGGAGTGGACTCTAGAGGCCTTGCAAAGGCCTCCAAAGTTAACCCCAGCGCGGACAGAAAGTTCTCAGCAGCAGACAACTCGTCCTCGTCTCGTGTTTTCCCTGCAGGAAGAGATGCCACGACAGTCGGAGGAGACCCGATGGCTCGTCCCTCACAAGACTCACCGATATCAGGCCCTCAGGTACCCGAACATTAAGACGGAGCAGAGCGTCGAAGAAGTAAGGCGGGTGGCCAGGGCTCCCAACTAGAACCATTATGGGATGACATGGGAAAGTTTCACAAAGAAACCCCGGCAATGACATATATATATAGACGAGAACGACGGTTTGCATGACCAAAACGATTCAGAAAAAATATCGAATGGTGAACCTAGAGGGATGCGATCGACATTTGAATTTTCGAAAAGGTTGATCCGCACACAAAAGGTGGTTGGAAATTCGCTTAAGGATCGAGCCAAATCCTGTATTAAATAGAGATTTGACAGCCTGGAAGCACTCATCTATGCGGTCCAACGTCCATGCGACCAAAGTACTTTTCCTCCATGCTTCTTATTCAAATTATTTCAAACTTGTTAGTTTGAAAACTTTGAAGGGGGTCATCTAGAAGCATGGAAAATATGCACCCATCCGACCAACAATCATGCGTCCCAAAGTAAAGTGCAGAAGAGATCAAGTCGCAGAGTCACCCTGCGGTCAAATAAGACATCCATGCATCCCAAACAGCAGAAGCAGCTTTGGCCGCATATGGACCTGACACGTTATCCTAGCAACAGAAACGTCTCTAATATAGAATCCTGACAAAAAAAAAAATTTTGGATGCCTCAAAAGACGTGAACAAACTAAACGACAGAAGTCTCACGTCAGCACAGAACTTCACTCTCGACGGATGTGCAGCGCCACGTGTACAACACAACTGGCCCCATGCATCCCAGACTTCATGCGGTCCCATACGTCTCTGGTCCCATGTATTCCAGACTCCATGCGGTCCCATGCGTCTATGGCCCCATGCGTCCCCGACTCCATGCGGCCCCATACTTCTATGGTCCCATGCGTCATATTCGTCCATGGCCCCATGCGTCCCAGGCTCCATGTGTTCCATGCGTCTCTGGCCCCATGCATCTCTGGTCCCATGCGTCCCAGACTCCATGTGTCTCATACGTTTCTGGCCACATGTGTTTCAGACTCCAAGAAGACCAAATCTTGTTGTTACGACAAGAGTGATTCTCTCCAACCAAGTGCGGACTATGTGTCAAGCTGACCAAGTCACGCCCACTAAGGACGAGAACCGTCCAGATCTTCAGCAATGGAAATTCTCAACAAGCACTCACGTGGCAACTTGGCCTGCTCACGGTTACTATTGCACCCTATTCGAGGCACACGTGGCACCCTATAGCATCAATACGGTCCAACATATGCGCGTCAAAGGATGACTATATATATACCCGGGTGGCATGTTCGCAGACACACACAGAGACGGAAGGACACAAAAACAGGACAGACATGGAGGGGTCGTTCAACACAGAGAGAGCGTACCGAGACGAGCAAAGAGAAAACATAAGCTTCCTCACCCTGCATCAGATCGTCCACGGAGTAAATGAGCCTCCACAGCGCTCTTTGTCCATCGTCACACCCCAGATCAAAATATTGTACTTAGACAGTTCTGTTTAGGATTTTTTGTACTCTTTTTTTCGTTCCTTAAATACAAAGTTTACAAGAACTCATTTAATGACGAATAAGACTTGATTGCTATTTGATTATGTGTTTAATATTACTCTTGTTGTTTAATATTACTCTTGTTTAAAATAATTTTAAGAGTCCGATAAATCCGATGGACCCGACCCAACCCAACCCGATCCTCCGAGCTTGGTCTTGGACTACATATGTCGAACCCGAGTTCGGATCGGACTTGGGCTCGGACTAGACTTATAATTCATCGAGTTGGACTCAGATTGAGCTCTAGTCCGACTCAACCCGTCCGAGTTGCTCCCGTAGTGTTAACAACCCTATAAGTTGTTGACAATGGCCTGTCAGTTGAGAATTACGATCAGAGAAAAAGGAAAGGGGACGGTGGGGTTGATGATTGAGATCCCTCGTCCTCTAGTCTTTACAACAGTGCTATTGATGATGTTCTTCTAGACTCCTTAGATGATTGCATTGACTCCCAATGCAAGTGTTAGTGGTGATGGATCCTCTCTATGGTCCCTACTGAAATCCTTAACACTGACACTGCATGTGCATTTAGGCATATCACTCCCTAATTATCCCACTTAGGCCTTCCTTTCTTTCTTTCTCCATCAGATTCATCATCAGATCCATGCATGCCATTTGAGTTAATATAGGGCTGGCACCGGAAGCAAATCAGCTGTCCTAAATATTCTGTCTCATATTTCTGTCATATTTTTACTACATACATGTGAATTCCAACCGATATTAAAAAAAAAAAAAAAAAAAAAAAAAAAGAGAAAGAGAGAGAGAGAAGGAACATAAATATAGAACATAATATTGGACAGCAGATTTGCTCTCGACTGACACCTCGAAACATCGATCGGAAACCAATAGTGACGCAACGCGTGTCCCGGCTAGGACTGGTAGCATAGCACATCAGATTAGAGTCGCGTCAGTGTGTCAAGTAGTGGGAGGGAGGTTGCTTTGTAGGGATGACCGACCCCTAACAACCGACCATCTTCCCCCCTTATTCAGTAGTCAGTCTGAAGACTCCAAACCATCAAGAGTTTCTTAATTTAGACCAGTTGGTAAGCTGCTCAATAACTAGAAATTTTCCATCAAAGTCCCAAACAAATGGGGTTTGGAAAGAAAACCGGAGTTCGGTAGAATTAGGCCGCCACACTAGTCCACACAAGGATACTGTAGTGTGTTTGAAGTTTGTACATTTATAGGTCCAAAATAGTACCTAAGCTCCCACCTTTAATTTTTGTGAAGAAAAACTCCATTTCCTTGAATATTTTTCTTAATTTTTAAAAGTAACACCTGTCTATGTAGACAGCCACAAGGATGGTGGGATTGGAACGATGAGCAATATATCAATGGAGAAATCTGGTTATATATCAATCCGCTCTGACAAAAGTACTTGAAGCAACAAATTACTGCAAGTTGCAAAAGGAGGTTTGAAAGTTGGGTACGTATTCTGAATCATCATTTCCCACTGAAAGAGAGAGGGAACGTCGTTGTTAGTGAAAGCTAGCTTGTCTGTCCCCTATGGGGAGTTTTGTCAAATTCAAACATCATCAAGAGAAAGAGACTGCATCTTTGGGGGATGACAATCTCCTCATTCCCGGACAGGATCCCGGACTTTTGGGGCTTCAAATATCATGCCCATCGATTCTCTTCTCAGTTGTCTCCAATTCTTTGTAACCATTTTGCTGCATGCTCCACTAAAGTCACAAGCAAAGTCGATCCTGATATTGTAACTTAAAATCACCAAAGGATAAGGAACCAGAAATTCGAGCTTGAGTGAACTGAGCTTTTGTGTGTGCATGTCAAAAAAATTTAGCTCAAGTGATTAGAATGAGATATTTCTCTGGAGGTTTTTAGTTCGAGCAACAGGAGAAGCGTATTAATTCTCTTGTGAGGGAATTATTCGAAAAGGGTACAGTGAGTCCGGAGGAGGGACCTTTGGGTCGGAATATGGCAGGAATATAGCCTTCGGACTGGATTCGTAGACCATGGAACCGAAATTGTTTGTAGGTCTTCGGACTGAGTTGTAGGTCTTCGGAACAGAATAACCTAGAGCCCATCCCAGCCTCCTATGTAGGTCCGCCATAGCTGTTCTACACTCGAGCAAAAGTAAACTCTCGAGCGCTAGATATATTTGTTAGAAATATTGTCTTTTACTTAAAAAATTCAGAATACAAAAATAAAATTAAACAATGTTACCGGCCTCTGGGGAAGTCGTGCACGAAGCACTGCCCTAAGAGTTTATTCGGGATCTGTGTGCAGACGTTCCCGAAGCTCCTAGTGGTAAAATCCCCGCACTACCGGTATCTCGTCGCCGCACACGACTTGGAGAGAATGACCAGAAGTTAGCTCTGCCCAGAGCTTGGAGACGATGAAGATCGAACAGAACAGAATTTTTTTTTTTTTTTTGACAGAGGTTTAGTAAAGAATTTTTCCTGATACGATTTACAAAGAACACAGAAGTATATATAAGCTGATAGGAAAACGGTCTGAATTAATTTCTGATTAATTCAGCCGTTACAAAATGGAATTAAATGGGTGAACCTGGACACACAAAAATAACGTTTCAAACAATCCGTAACTGACGAAATTGATTTCTAACGTTCAGAAATTAAGATAAAAAATTAAGAGGAGCAAAAAGTATTTTAGGGTCCCAGCCCGAACCCGAAGAGGAAATCGGATCGGCATTCGGCGCCCGCAGATGTGGGCGCGTACCCGCACCCGTTACGCGCGCCGAACCGAACCGAGCCGAGCCGGGCCGAGCGGCGGCGGCGGCGCGCGCGCGCGCGTGTGGCCCAAGGGGTTCCCCACACAACAACTTAATAGAGCAAATGAGAGAAAGTAATATATGTACACAAGAGGGCTTCGGTGCATCCGATGTGGGACTAAAGAAAGAAAGAGGAATTGAACTTTTGCAAAAGAACAAAGCAAAAAACCAACAATCCCCCCCCCCCAAAAGGTCAAGTTCCAAAACAGAGATAAGAGTGAAGTAAATAGAGAGAGAGAGAGCATCTGGGCAGTAAAATACTATGCATAGATGAGATGGACTACAGCCTTGAATCTCACGTAGTGACTATTACCTTAATCTGAAGAAGTGCTTGATGGACTATGCCTTGAATCAGACTTCTTTGAACCAGATTTAGAAAATAGCACACATAGTACGCTAGAGGTCCTTGGTCTATCGGGTGGCGCTTTTAAATGGCCATGCGCACTATCCACATTCATGAGAGTTGTTTGGGATCGCCCTGTCCCATAGTCGCGGCCTTCACGACCTCTCATATAGGTAAGTCCTTAATGGTTGGTGATATGAATCAACCTAGCATTACAGCTTGGACCTATTAAGAGTTTAAACTCATCCTTACCATATCACACAGGAACACTGTCACCATAGGGATGGGGAGTCATTGTACACATGTACAGCCGCTTGGGCTTTATTTTAATGAGACTTTTAATCTCGAGTCAGTGTTCCATAAAGTCACCTAAGTTCAGCTTGTTTCTACCCATTGAACCGGCTTCTTGGGATCTCCAGTCAGACTCGGTTGGGTTGCCACTGCTGGTGACTAACTTATGGGCTTAACCCCATCCCCCTCGAGGATTCTAGGATCAAAGTCCTAGACAGACCCTTCGTCAAGTGATCTGCAAGGTTCTTTTCTGACTTTATATAGTCAAGAACCACATATTTGCCTAGTAGGCTCTTTATTGACTTGAAGCGCAGCTGCAGGTGCCTGTTCATCTTAGCATTCACAGAATCATGCTTTAGTAGTTCAATAACAGATTTATTATCACAATTTATAGAAATTGCAGGAACAGGACTAAGAGAAACAGGTATATGCATAATAAGATTTTTAAGCCATTCAGCTTCTGTGCAAGTTGTATCTAAAGCTATCATTTCAGAGTCCATTGTACTCCTAGCTATGATAGTTTGCTTACAAGAGCTCCAGGAGATCGCAGCTCCTCCTAGAGTAAATACATATCCAGTAGTGGATTTTATATCATGTGAGTCGGTTACCCAGTTTGCATCTGAGTAACCTTCTATGATATCAGGGTGCCTAGTAAAATAAAGTTTGTAATCTAGGGTGCCCTTGAGATATCTAAATACCCTATCCAAGGCAGTCCAATGTGACTGATTTGGGTTACTGGTATATCTGCTTAGTCTCCCAATAGCAAATAATATCAGGTCTTGTCCTGTTTGTTACATACATAAGGGAGCCTATCATCTGTGAATATTTATGTTGTTCCAAAGGTGATCCTTCATTCTTTTTCAGTATAATACTGCTGTCATAAGGAGTAAGGACAGGTTTCTTATCAAATAACTCAAATCTTTTTAGCATTTTTTCAATTGAATGTGCTAAAGATAGAGTATAACCCTCTTTGCCTTTGGTCACTTGCATTCCTAAAATTAGGTTGGCTTCTCCTAGGTCTTTCATATCAAACTGGCTAGATAAATAGTCCTTTGTAATATTTATCAATTCCAGTGATGATCCTAGGATAAGGATGTCATCTACATACAAGCATAAAATGACACAACTATTACATGTACCTTTAGAGTATATACATTTGTCATACTCATTTGACAAGAAACCATATTCACAAATTACTTTGTCAAATTTATTGTGCCATTGTTTGGGAGCTTGTTTCAAGCCATAGAGGGATTTTACTAGTCTGCAAACTTTCTTTTCTTGTCCTTTAGCTATGAAACCTTCAGGTTGGTCCATATAAAGTTCTTCCTCTAGATCTCCATTCAAAAATGCTGTCTTTACATCCATTTGATGGATTAGCATATCATGAATGGATGCTAAGGCCAAGAGAGTTCTAATGGATGTGATCCTAGCTACAGGAGAGTTGGTATCAAAATAATCTAACCCTTTCTTCTGGGTAAAATCCTTAGCAACTAATCTAGCTTTGTATTTCTCTATAGTACCATCGGCTCTGAGTTTCTTCTTGAAAATCCACTTACAACCTATTGGTTTGTTGCCTAAAGGTAGATCGATCAGAAACCAAGTGTTATTCTCCATGATGGAGTTTGTGGTGGCCCATGCAGGTCTTGATTAAATCGTTTCGATTATTTTTTAATACCGAGCGAGCCTGTAATCTGGATTAACAGTATTAGTATCTCAATCCACAACTGATTTGAAAATTCTTTAGTATTTGATTATCGCCCTTGGACTTCATAATTATACTCTTTTATTTTCCTCGACATCCTTAATATTGTTTATCATCTCTCCATATTTCAGAGGGATGAATGTTCGTGCATGGTGTTTCCTCCAAAAGCAGATCCTTGTCAAGGCGGAAGAAGACATGTTAGATATAAATTTTTGAGAAGATGGTTACCCTTAGTAGGATAGGTAGATAGGTTATTCCTATATGCTGAGCTAGTATAGATTGTTAGCATGAGAATTGAATATAGTATTAGAGGCCTAGAACTAATAAAACCTTACCCTTGCTTAAGGTAGCCGTAATTTGGAAGTATTAGAAGTTAGCAAGATGTTTAGAATACTTTATGGAATACATAGCTATATGCTAGGGATCAAATGTGGCTCATGATGGTGATACAAGAAATTATATTATGACCTTAAGAAATTGGAACCTTACGTAACATGCCATAGTGGTTAAAGCTCTAGTTGTCTTGTGACTTTTAGTATCAAAAATAGATCTTATGACCCCTTAAATTATTGATGACTATAGGTCTGGACTAAATAGATATGTAGATTGCTAGACCTAATGTTTGAGTAATTAGATAACTCAAGTACTAAAGTATAGCTTTCAAAATCAAATTAGATGTATTTGATTAACTGGGTTGTTAGTGTTAATTGAACAAGTGAGTACCACCCATTGACAAGCTAGTATCTGTGATAGAGAAAATAGGTTGAAGGATGAGAGTTTTATGTTATAGTCTTGAGTTAGATATAGTGAATTGCCTATAATAGATGATAAGCTATAACAAGATGGTAACCATATAGTTTGGATGAAGGGTATACATGGAATGAACAAGGAGAAAATCTCAGGTTCAAGGTGAAGAAGGTAGAATGGTAACAAGAAGAGTCACGAGAAGTACATGATCTTGAGCATTTTAAATTAAGAGAAAGATCTAGGAAGGACTAAAGATTTATCACTCGGTAGTTGCCTAGAAGATCTATACTACGAAGCGGAAAGTACTGGGTCATGATTGACGAAGCTTATAATTGAAAACAAGATTAACATACAAAAAGGATATGAAGGTGAGTAGGAAACAAATGATAAGGGAAAGATATTATGGTCGCATAATCCAAAGAGAAAGGATTGTGGTATGGACTTCAAGAATAATAATTTTAGCATTTATGAATTATAATACTTTTAGAATTTTGAGAATTTAGTGTGAGTAAAAATTGTTGATCAGTCTCGAAGTGATACGAATTTTAAGGAATTAAACACAGGTTCAGAATCCCATACTGACTTGTTGGTCATTCTATAGAGGATTATCACAAGACCCTTAGATTATAGATTTACATATGGTAGAAAAGTGTAAATGGAAGATAGAAGTCTTATATGAATGATAGCTGAATATTGTAGATTTACACATAAACTTATTAGGGTCAAGGATTTAGATTTTTGACTAATAGGGTATGAGCTTGCTGGACCTATCCTCAGTAGTAGGTGATGAGAACCTATTTTCAATTTACCATAGCCGATGGAATTTTGGATTTTAGAAATCTTATTCTTTTTATTGTATTGATTATATTTTTATCTAGGGTATTTAGAATGATTGAATAGATATTTATTACATAATTTCTATATATATATATTTTTGTACTACGTATTTGAATAGGGGCTTATGTCGTATTTTATTATATGTATTTCTCTTAGAAATCGTTGAGTTGAGATTCTAGACTATGTATGACTGACTGACTAGATTAGACTTATTGATGCTAAGAGCAATTATAAGAAGTTAGGTTAGAGTATTTTATTGGGGATACTATAGGTTGATGACGTTGTACCAAGGAAAGAATAAAAATATAATAACAGTCTTAGCTGTAGAATAAAGGATTTAGATACTACATAGGTAGCCTTGAATATTTTGTGCTTGTAAGATTTTACTGCCTAACCCATGCACTCCTTTAAGAGTTAAGATATGGCATTATTTTTCTTGTAAATATTAAAAGATTCAAACTGAGTTTGTGTTGCGGCATCCTTGTGAAACCTGGGCCTATAGGTGGTGAATTTTTCTAGATGACGATTAGCATGATAACAATAATGAGATAGTACATGGTGGTAAAAATATATTTTGAGGACCAAGAGCCTTAGACGATTAAATTGTATGTATATGAAAGTTTAAGGTTTTTAGAATGGGTATGAGTAAGTACCAAGATATATTTATATATTTAGAAATATGATGAGTTGTGGTTGGAGAGAGAGATTTTGAATTTCGAGGACGAAATTTTTCTAAGGTGGATAGATTGTAAACCCCCAGAGATTTATATATTTTAATTTAATATAATATTTAAAATTAATATTTTATTATTAATTTGGATTAAGTAAACAAAAGTATTCCTTAAAAATATTTTCCGTAACTTTAATTTTTAGGAGCACAACATTAGCCATTATCTCCAAACAAATTTTATATGCATGATCTAGACGAGCCCACCTTAATTTATGATTATCATATCCCACTCAAACATATCTCCTTGTGCTCTATTTTTAATGTAAAATATTCGGGTCAAAAACTTAATTTCTAGCACCTACAGTGTAACTGTTGACCATTCCGATTTAAATTGAAGATCCAATTTCGACCAATTCTTTCGACATAATGCATGATCATGATGTATACTAGGTCTAAGACACACATGATACATGTATCCCACTCTATTGAACCTTTATGTGCTACCTACCCTCAATAGTCACAAATGACCAATTTTCTAGTGAATCGGACCAACCTAGTCAAACTAAACCGCAACGACCCGAACCTGACCCAACTAGAAGTAGTTGGACTTAACCTAGGTTGACTAAGCTAGGTTTGACCATCCATATTAAACATCATTTCAGTTTTGGACAGTCATGGGTTTACTAAATCATTAGAATGGAATGTGAAAGGAAAGGGGTTATAACTTGTGACATTTTCTTACCCCATTGGTAACTCCAAACCCTTCCTCTCCCCACTAGGCTGTCCATAACCCCCCTCTCTTCACCTCCCCCATTAGAACCACCTGAAGAAAACTTCTTCATAACTCTCTTCCTCACATTTTCTATTCACAAACCATCTCCAAATTCCTTCTCTATCTCCCTCTACACCTTCATCCATCCAACCCTACCCAGGCTGAATCTTAATTCAGCAATACCCCCACCAATCCGGCCCTATCTCCCTCCACAATAAGTATCTTTCTCTCAAATTTTGTATACTTTTTCCTCTCCCTGTCCTTATCACTTTCTCTTCACAAACCTTCCATCAAAATTCATTCTAAGTTTCTCAAAAATAGCCCTTCATCAGAGGTGTCCAGGCTGAATCCGAATTCAGTGTATCCTCTTCTCAGGCCACTCCACCACCTCCATAGCCTCCAAACAACCACTACAGCATCCAAATGTCCTTCTCCTACCTCTACTTAACAAGTTTCATTTATAACTAATTACCTAAATCATCCTACAACTCTCCCAAACACCCCTTTCAAAACGAAGACACCCTGCTGAATCCGCAAGCAATAGCACCACTTAAATACCTTATTGCCACCAATTCCAGCACTAAAACCCCTTCAAAAATCACCCTATCTTCATCTATATCTCTCCTAATCTCTCTAATCCTCAAAGTACTTGGATAAATATTTTGAAGCCCCGGACAGTAGCTACGAGTCGAAGTGTCCAAATCTGGACAGATTTGTGCAAGCAGTGCACAACCCTCTTTTGCCTTCTCATTTCACTTTGGTAAGAGCTCCAACTCCTCCTACTCAACCCTTTCTACATGTAATTCATATCCTTATTAAATTTTACTAACTTTTTATTCATATTTTTATGATATTATACCAAGAATATTTATTACTTCGCATGTCTAGACTTGAATGTTATTTATGCACTTGTTGTCCTATTCACTTTGCCATGATCTAAAACCCAAGCAACCACTTGCAAAATATAATTTTTACTCTAATTATCACTAAATTTTAGAATGTATAAATTTTGTTTAGGGTGTTATATATAAATAAATGCATGGTTGAGACATAATTAAATATTGTGCAACTAGTAGTGCATTTTGCCTAGGTTTTGTGATAGCTAGTTTTATTGTTTATAAACACTATGTTGGAATGTAGAAGATGTCATGCTAAGGTTGTTCACTAGTTATAGTAGTGCTTGCACACATGTTTCATGACAAATACAAGAAAGAAATGAGGTATATGCCATGATCTTATTATAAATTCAGATTTGACTTGTCTATGTATACTTGATATTTTGTAGTAGAACGAGAGTTGTATATATTTGGATGAACGGATATACTTGAGAAATATAGTATGTGATTGTTTGTGATGACCCTAACTTGACCTATTGTTAATGCTCATGTGCATATTTTAATAGACAAAACTAACCCTAAGTTGGTTAACATAGTTTGACACTTAGTGAATACCAAGGTTGATGATATGTTGTATATGGAAATCTAGTGTGAGAACACCTAGTACCTATATGAACCTTCGTTATAACCATGTTTATGAGGCTTGATGATGTTATGTGACTAGTAGGCTTGGTGTTTACACACTTTTTTGGTCCTTGACTAGTGAACCTTAGCCAACCTACTTTGTTAGAACCCCAAATTATTTTAGACTCTAAATAATTGATGGCATTGTATAAGTGGTATCCTTGATTAAATTAGACCCTAATTGACTAATGATTAATCACGTAGAGTAGTTGTACTCTTGTGCATGCTTAGTGAACCATGTCATAGTAACTAATTTTATGATATTATATATTTAGGCTCTTGGGATCGCACGAGCGTGAATTCGAGAGCAAGTTCTTTGTATTATCAACTTGGAGTTCCAGGCAAGTGTACCTTGCCAACTTGCAGTTCTGTTATTTATTACTTTGACTTAATTATAAAATTGTTGTACATGCTTAAACCTAGGGCCGTGTGACTTACTTAGCGTCCGATTAGTAGTCGGGTGCCAACCCCGTACGCGGAGTTGGGTACGTCATCTAGAAATGGACATTCGTGACCCTTTACATTCTAGTACTTATTTTCATCAAGTACATTATAACTCAGGACACTTGACACCATACATATGACAGAATCTTTCTGAGATATTCATGGTGATTCTGTGTAGGATGTAGGATTGACATAGATATTTATATTTACTTGATTATATAGATAGTGACCATTTTAATACAGCTTATACGTATTCGAGTCGGACCGGAGTCTGGTCGAATGCGTAGCTGGCATGTTACGTATTCCTAGTCCTACTTATTTTGGGACTGGGGCGTGACAGAGTTGTATTCACTGTTAATGGCTTCTTTTCAGAAGGGAGCATCAGGAGATGACATTGCTTCTTCATAAGTTGAGGGATCACCCTCTATCAAAAAAATGAAGAATCATTCTCCTAAATTTTTCTCAATCCTATTCCTTTTACTCCGTCTTGGTTCTAAGCCTTGTTCAGAAAGAGAGCTAGGTATTTGGACATGAGAACTAGTAGAGGGTATGGAGGAAGAGATTGAACTTCTATCCTTAAAGGGAAATATGTTTTCAAAGTAAACTGCATCTCTTGCTTCTATAATGGTATTGTTAGAGATTTCATTTACTTCTGAGTGAGTCACTAGAAATCTATTGGCATAGCTGTCTAAGGCATATCCTATGAAAACAGCGTCTACAGTCTTGGGACCAATCTTCCTCTTTTTAGGTTCGGGAAATCCGACTTTAGCAAGGCATCCCCAAACTCTAAGGTAATTAGTCCTAGGTGCTCTACCTTTCCACAGCTCATAGGGAGTCTTATCTTTTGTCTTACTAGGAATTTTATTTAGAATGTAACAGGCAGTTAAAAGGGCTTCTCCCCACAAGTTATCAGGAGCACCAGAGCTGAGAAGCATGGCATTCACCATATCTAACAGAGTGCGGTTCTTGCGTTCAGCAACTCCGTTAGACTGAGGTGAATATGGAGCAGTTACCTCATGAATTATTCCATGTTCTTCACAGAAGTTAGTCATTTCGTTTGAGGTATATTCTCCACCACGATCAGATCTAAGGATCTTAATCTTCCTTTCTAATTGATTCTCAGCTTCAGATTTGTAGATCTTAAATCTATCTAGAACTTCATCTTTGGTTTTGAGAAGGTAGATATAACAATACTTTGAATAATCATCTATAAATGTAACAAAGTATTTTCTACCGCCTCTAGTCAAAATCATATTTGAGTCACATACATCACTGTGGATAAGTTCTAGAATGTCAGAATTTCTTTCTATAGATTTGAATGGTAATCTAGTGTGTTTGGCTTGAACACAGATCTCACATTTGTGTTTGTCATCTATTGGAGTCTTGGGAATAAGGTCTAAAGTCATCATTCTTTTAATAGAACCTAGGTTCACATGACCTAGTCTGCCATGCCAAACATTTAAAGATTCTATATTGGAGACTATGAGAGAACAATCAGACATTTTATTCATTGTACTTAAAATGAAAAGACCGTCTTTTACAAAGCATTTTCCTATAAAAGAGTCATGCTTAGAAAAAACTACTTTATTAGCCTCCATTACAATTTTGTATCCTGAGGCTACAAGAAGGGATCCACTAACTAGGTTTCTCCTGACAGACGGCACATGAAGAACATCATGAAGAGTTAAGATTTTTTCTGATGTCATATTCAGGTTAACTTTTCCTCTTCCAATTATTTGTGCCGTTGAGCCATCTCCTAGGGTCACACCTCCTCCACTTAATTCCTGATAGTTTGAAAAACAGGAGCGATCAAACGAAACGTGAACATTAGCTCCAGAATCCAACCACCAATCATCAGAATGGTAAGAGAGGTTAATAAGGGGTTGAAAGCTTATAGACCTAAAGGAACTTGAAGAACCTTTGTGAAGCATGTTCGCTTCTGGTGATGAAGGTTTTGGTGGTTAGACTGAAAGTTTTTCTTCTTCTTGAAGAAATTCTTCTTGGGTTTATAAGGAAAATTAGACTTGGGTTTTCCTTGGCCTTCTACAAGGTTTACCTTAGCTTTAGATTCAGTCTTAGGCTTAGACCTCAATCTAATTTGTTCTTCGGTTCTAATTTCTTTAGGACTTGATTGTAGGTAAGAACTCCTTGTGTATGAATAAGATCCTTAGAAATATCAGACCAAGAGGGAGGTAGCTTGTAGGTGGTCTTTGCTAATCAGTCTGTAAATATATAAATTATTTAATAACAATGTCTAGGATAATAGTTTAGGTGGTCTTTGCTAATCAATCTTAAAATCTTTAGTTTTTCAAGTGTTGATCAACTCAGGTTAGCTGTAGGGGCCGGTTCCCAGCTAGCGGTGGTCCGAAGACTCTTAAATACCGTGTCGCTTAGGGTTATTTACACCCGGTTGACAGAAGGACCCTTTCGGCTTGTGCCCGAGTTTGTCTCTACTTTGAAACTTTAGATTCAAGATTTTATTTGCAATTTCCTTTTACTAAACTATTTTTCTTTTGGTCCTAGATTGCTTTCAAAAATACTAAGTGAATATGTGATCAAAATTGCAATTGACAAATAGACAAAATAGCAATTGCAATTGACAAATTATTTTCCTTTGTGAAGCAAATCAACAGCAAGTATTTGAAGAAAACAATAGTAACTATTTCAACAAATTAATTCTTTAGAACTTTTAACTATCAATTCTTTAGAATAAATCAATTATAACAAATAGTGAGAAGCAAATTGTATTAGCTATCAATTAGAAGCAAATAGTGAGAAGCTAATAGTGAAAAACAATTCTAAAAAATCAATTTTATTCACTGTCAATTGGTGTTTGAAATCAATTCTAAGAAATCAATTCTAATTGACAATTCTAAGCAAACAGTAACTATTAGTAAATAAACTTTTATTAACTATTAGTTCTTTAGAAATTTCAAAAATACTAAGTACTGTTGATTTTATATATCAACTAAACAAATTATAACAATAACTATTTAAATATAAATCAACTAAGCAAATTATAAATATAAATCAACTTGTATATTTGCTATCAATTACAGTAACTATTTTTACACAGTGAGTATTAAAGCACAGTATATATATATTGATTTTTTAACAGTATGTTTAAAGCACACTATTTTATTCACTGTGGGTATTTATTTATTTATCTTATAACAGTAGCAAATCTTAAGTATTATCTTCTAACAGTATGTTTAAGCAATTCTAACAAATTTCGGGATTCTAACAATTGCTACAGTATTTTGCTTCAGGAATTCTAACAAATTTCGGGATTCTAACAATTGCTACAGTATTTTTAATCAATTCTAAATAAATTACTACACTATATTTAAGCAATTCTAACAAATTTGTTACAGTATTTTTAGAAATCAATTGTAACAAATAACAAATTGCTAACAAATCGAATAAACTCTTAGATTGTTAGAAATATTGCCTTTTACTTACTTAAAAAATTCAGAATACAAAAATAAAATTAAACAATGTTACCGGCCTCTGGGGAAGTCGTGCACGAAGCACTGTCCTAAGAGTTTATTCGGGATCTGTGTGCAGACGTTCCCGAAGCTCCTAGTGGTAAAACCCCCGCACTACCGGTATCTCGTCGCCACACACGACTTGGAGAGAATGACCAGAAGTTAGCTCGGCCCAGAGCTTGGAGACGATGAAGATCGAACAGAACAGAATTTTTTTTTTTTTTGACAGAGGTTTAGTAAAGAATTTTTCCTGATACGATTTACAAAGAACACAAAAGTATATATAAGCTGATAGGAAAACGGTCTGAATTAATTTCTGATTAATTCAGCCGTTACAAAATGGAACTAAATGGGTGAACCTGGACACACAAAAATAACGTTTCAAACAATCCGTAACTGACGAAATTGATTTCTAACGTTCAGAAATTAAGATAAAAAATTAAGAGGAGCAAAAAGTATTTTAGGGTCCCAGCCCGAAGAAAAAATCGGATCGACATTCGGCGCCCGCAAATGTGGGCGCGTACCCGCACCCGTTACGCGCGCCGAGCCAAGCCGGGCCAGGCGGCGGCAGCGCGCGCGTGTGGCCCAAGGGGTTCCCCACACAACAACTTAATAGAGCAAATGAGAGAAAATAATATATGTACACAAGAGGACTTTGGTGTATCCGATGTGGGACTAAAGAAAGAAAGATGAATTGAACTTTTGCAAAAGAACAAAGCAAAAAACCAACTATATTCCTTGTTGGATGGATAAAATGATCTTTGAGACAGTAAAACATGGAAAAGCAGGCAAACAAAATTTGTTCTAGAGGTCATGCATATCAGTAACAGTTTCACAGACGGAGTAGGTCAAGCTAATTAGGCTAGCTAAGGTTCATGAGTCGTCGACATGATCGTAGTGTTTTTATTTTTATTTTTACCTTTATTATTATATGACTCCTTCATATAAAGAGGATTGACAATTGGGACAAGTAGTCAGTGCATGGCCTACTTTCCAAGTGTCCCTAATTACCTTAACAATGGAAATTGCCTCATTTCCATCACTTACGCTTTCGGTTTAATGTACCTAACAAGGTTAATTAGTTAGGGTGAGTCTCGGGCAGGGACAGTCCTGGCCCATGACAGATTGGACGACGGTCCATGGCCCAAAGACTAAAGTAATACCAACGTAGACGTATCTCACCAGGATGTACTATGTGTCGCCCTTAACTTAAAGAGTAATGTACTAAGGAGGTTAATTAGTTAGGGTGAGACTCGGGCAGGAACGGCCCTGGCCCATGATAGATTGGACGACGGTCCATGGTCCAAAGACTAAAGTAACACCAACGTAGACGTATCTCACCAGAATGTACTATGTGTCACCCTTAACTTAAAGAGTAATGCACTAAGGAGGTTAGTGAGACTCGGACAGGAACGGCCATAGACAAATTGGACGACGGTCCATGGCCCAAAAACTAAAGTAACACAAACATAGACGTATCTCATCAGGATGTAATATGTGCCACTCTTAACTTAAAGAGTAATGCATTAATGCTAGTTGTATCTCCAAATTATTCTTCCAAATCATTCATGAAGTTGCATGCATGCATGGCTAGCTCTACTACTGTGACTGGCTTCTCTGTGCGCAACTCCGTCCATATTTCAAGCAGTACTTTAAGGCATTGGCAGCGTGCATGCTCGATCGAAATACGTAATATTCTCAAGAATGGAAGAAATTGTTCAGTGAGCCGGACTCACCACAGACGGCAGTGGTAAGTCTTGATTCTCCTTCAATAGTATATTGATATACTACTTGTGACAATATATTATTGGAAAAAAATTTAGACTCTCCACGTGTTGAGCGGCTTGAGCCGCCATGAGTTGTAATTGGGATTAAACACACGAGATTTTAAGAACACTGAGTGGAAGTGAGTTTGAAGTCAGTGGTAATTTAGAGAAAAGAAATTGAAGTTGATAATTAAAGGAAGATGGGTAAGAGAAGCTTAATATTAAACAGATTTTATTTCTGGAACTCATAGGAATTTGGGGAGTTAGAGAATATAATAGGCTCAAAGATACTTACTATTAGTAAAAGAAAATTCCTACAGAAAAAAAGGTGTACGTGAAAGAAGAATATCCTCCAATGGTATAAAAGGATTCTCCCAACTTATTCCAGATTTTTCAGATTAATGATTTGTGTGGTTCATATTAGGGATGGCAACGGAACGGATTAGGGCCGGAAACCATATCCTCAATTTCCGTCTCGGAATAATATTTGAATTTTTATCTCCGTTCCCATCTCCATTCGGATTTAATTTTTTATCTCCATCTCCGTCCCCTTTAAACAATATACTTTCCGCCTCCGTCCTGTTAACACTTTAGTTCGGATTTTTCCATCTCCGTCTCATGTCATGTTAACAATTTTTTTTTATGTACATTATAAGCATTAAAAATTATTTTTATCCAAATAAATTATATACAAAACATGTTAATAAAATCTGAACGTTTACAATTATATACAAAATAACAAAGAACGAATGTTAACGCCACAAAATATCTAAACAATAAAATCCGAACGTCTACAATTTTATACAAAACAATAAAATCCTAACGTCTACAATTATCTAAAAATTATATACAAGACATATTAAAAAAATATACTATTAGATAGAGAAAATGATACAATACAACAACAACAAAATCTAACTAAAACATACAATTAATAAATAAACGTTTACAATACAAAACAAGAACGAATGTTAACGCCACAAAATATATTACAAATAGAGGTCTACATTTTCATATAAAAAAATATATGAGTATGAGTAATCGGAGTCGAAAATTTATCGGGACGGAGAGTACTATATCCATACCCGGTTCCGAAACCAACTGGAGAATTCTGTTAATCCCCATCCCCGTTCCCGTCCCTATTTTTAAATTTTCAAACCCGTTCCTCGTCGGAGAAATAATTCGGGTTCCCGTCGGATTCGGAAGAAATTGCCATCCTAGTTGAAATGTAGCCACCACGAAGGAAATAAATCCAACCAATGGGCCACACTAATCGTGAGCAGGCACACTACATAGAACTAAATATTTGTACCAGGCCCAAGCCCACCACACGAGTGAAAAAGAAATTTCCTTAAAATGTGGGAAAAAAAAATTAAGTAACAGTAATTCTATTAAATATTGCAGTACCAAAAGCCACATGAGAGGATGAGCCGGGTTCATCATACATCTTCATTGTCCTCGTAGAGATGAGAGCTGAATGCATGGAGCGGCAGTCTAGAACAATTTTTTTTATTCTCACGCCATCAAGTGAAGGACAATAAAAGTGCATGATGAACCTGGCTCGCATGAGAGCTCAACATGCATGTCCATGTGTATTAAATCATTGTTGAGTACAAGGATGATCGGTCCATAGTTTTTGAACATCCTGGCACATTTCTCAAATCATGACCATATTTATTAAATATATAATAAATAATCCCACTATTAAGTATATTTATTTTTGACATAATTTTTTTCAACTAAGATAAAAAAAAATGAAAATCATATGAATGAAGATTACATGAATATTGTACTTATTAAAATATAAAATATATAATATTTACAAAATCTTTTTCGGATATTTAGACTTTGGGTTCGAATGAGTTATAGAAAATTTACTATACCGATAATAATTTTATATTAATTAAGTATAACTATAGAAGTTTAAACAAATTTGAAATTCCGATACATATCGCCAACTGAGTTGGCGAAAATTAGGAGTGCTCGATTTTTGCCAACCCGGTTGACGAAAATCCAACAAAAATCGACGTGGAATCCGATGTGTAAAATTTTGGACGAAAATTGATGGATTTTCGCCAACCGAGTTGGCAAAATTTTGGTTGTCCAAATTTTCGCCAACTAAGTTGGCGAAAATGTTATGGGTTTTTTTATTTTTTATTTTTTTTTATGTTTAGGGTTTGATTTGGTTTGTTTTTTTGTGTTGGTTTGATTTTTGTTGGTTTTTTGTTGTTGATTTTTTTTGTTATTTTTTTGTTGGTTTATTTTCTGGGTATGTTCATATTGTAACGTTCATATTGTAATGTTCATATTTTTACAACGGCTATTTTTTTCTCATATCTATAAATTTATTTCATTTCTTCTGCTAGCTCACTCACTGTATTTAGAAGCTCATTATCCCTCTTGTCATGGATCAAAGTCTAACAATATTATGTTCGATTGGAGGTGTGCTAAATGGGTTAGTTTATGAAGGAGGTTTAATAGAAAAAAAATTAATTGATCAAAATATTTCGTTTGTTAGTTTACGTAATCAAATTGTTGAGCAATGTTATATTGATTATGAATTTATATTAGTTCATGTTTATTTAACTAATTATATAAAGTTAGTTAGTGAACAAGCATGAAAATTTATTCTAGAAGTTAATGTACAAGCAACGTACATTAATATTTATGTAACTTCACCACCACCTAGAAATAATATTGTAAGTAGTATACATGCTTCTAATCAAGTTAATACTGCTTCTAGTTCTTCTCATCAAGTTATTTCATTTACTGAATAAGAACATATAGTAGATGATGGTAATAACGACGATGAAAACAGTGATGATTTAATTGAAAATTTAGATGATAAATTTGATGGCAATGTTGATAGTGTTAGCATTCTGAATTAATCATTGGAAGAAAGTTTGATAATCGTTCTGAATTTAGATGTTTTATTAGTGATATAGCAATTGCACATAATTTTACTTATCATGCTACTTTAAACAATGCTAGTGGGATTGTATATAAATGTAACGATTCAAGTTGTAATTGGAGAGTATACGCTAAAGCAAGTGGTAAAGGTGAATATTTTGTTATTACTACGCTAGAAAATGTACATTCTTATTTAGGGGGGACTTACAACAGGTTCTCATCCATTAGCTACTACTGTATGGGTTAAAAATAAGATTATTGATAAAATTCGAAATAATCAGTCGTATAGTCCATCGCATATTGTAAATGATATATATAAAGAACACGAAATACATATTAAATATTGTAAAGCTTGAAAAGCTAGGAAACTTGCTTTATCCGAAATAAATGGTAGTTATATTGATGCATATAGTAGTCTTGAATAGTATGATTTTAGAATTATTGAGACAAATCCAGGTAGCGAATGTTTTATACAGACTACAGAAGACAATAGATTTAAAAGAATTTTTATTTGTTTTAAGGCATGCATTAATAAATTTTTAAAGGGATGTTTACCTGTGATTAGTACTGATGCTACTTTTCTTTCCTCTAGATATCAAGGTATTTTATTTATTGCTTTTGCTCATGATCCAAATTATCAATTATATCCAATTGCTTATGTTGTTGCTGAGAGTGAAAATACTGATTCTTGGAGTTGGTTTTTAAACGGTTTGAGAACATATTTTAAAAAATATTTTGATGCATGTAATACAGAAGACATCTTTTTAAACGGTTTGAGAACCGTAGGTTGCACCATTACAAATTATGAGCATATAATTTCTTATAATTTTTGAAGTAAATTTTGTTAAACTTTTGGAATAACTTACCATCATCAATAGAGGACATCATTTGAGACAAATGTCCCACCTTATGTGTCTCAAATCTAGAATTTTACCCAGGAATCAATCTACGTGCTCTGGTAGTTGCATTGCCTTTACCACGATTGAAACATGGTGGCTCATCAGGAATGTGTTGTATCATCCAGAACTGTCGCATAACACGACCAGCTGGATGATACATGATGTTATCGTGAAATATTATAAAAATCTATGTAGACTCAATCCAAAGGCTGTTGTTTGTTACTCAAGAGGATTCTGCCCAAACCGGTACGGTAAAAAAATAAACTATTTCATGTCAAAAATTTATAAGATAATAAACATATTGACTATATGAAATAAAAAAATATATATAAGAGACTATAAAAATTTTACCTCGTTAAACCTTAGTGAATCAAATTGGCCCCGATATACTACGATATCCTTGTGAGCACATCGAGTTGGATCAGCTGCAGCTGTCATCCAGCGTAAAGCTGATGGGGAGACACCATCTTCGGTATCAATACGGGAGACTGGCCTACCGATACTGAAGTGCTCGTAGGACCAAACCTAGAAAAAATATATCATGTAGGTGTACATATTTCTTTAGTAAATAAATTATATAAAAAATTTATACCTGTAATAATGTCATACATCCATTCAAATTTTTCTGTCTTGAGTTTGGAAACAAAATTCCGTTGATTAGACCTAGTAAGTAGGCCCTGATGCAAGCAGTAACCTGAATATATAATAAAAAAAGGATATCAGTTAAACTAAATAAATATATATATATTACATAAATAATAACATTAAATGTTATACTTGCCAATACGATCCACTAAGATTTCTTCCTCACCAATACGATCTAGGTGCATAAAGTTGTGACGGAGCCATGAAAGTGTCACGAAACTTTTATCATATATGGTAGGCGGCTCCACGCCTAAGTACTTCCTAATCACAGTTTTGGCACAAAATGATTCATTATTTTCAAATATTATAGGTTCACCCGTATTAGGTAATCCTAAGATATTTGCTACATCTACTAACAAAATGGTCATTTCTCTGAACGGTAACTGAAATGTATTTCTTCCGAGCCACCACCACTCAACTAAACTGAAGATCAAGTCTCTTTCTTGACATAGAAAATATATCTGATCAATATAATCAAAACAAAATACGTTCACCATACCATGTTGTTCTTCAGTCAACATCCAGTACCCAACGTTGTCCTCATAAAGCCATGCGATATGTTCTCATGCTCAAAACGTATCAGGATAATCGTATTGTTATATATGAGATATATAAACGATGTTACTATTAGACATGTAAAAATAAATAAATTATATTGACTAAAATAATTTAATTTTAATATACCTGTCTAGAAAATAGTAGACTAGAAATGTGCGAGTCACGTAGCTGGATAATCATATATGTGGTAGGCCCTCCCGGAATACGTCTATCATTTTGGGTACCCATCTGCAATATTTAATACTTAGTGTTAAAATATGTAATCAAATATTTAGTGTTAGCATGGCTACTATCATGAGGATTACAATTATAATAGTTAAAATAGTAATCGTTACTAAAATGACATGATTACAATTATAAATAAAAATATTACAAATCTTTCTTCTCGTTCTCCTTCTCTTCTTTGCTTACTTCCTCCTTCTCTTCTCTGCTTATTCTTCTTCTTGACTTCCTACATCATTTCTTCCTCCCTCCCTCTCCTTATACTAAGAACACACCAACACCGACCAACCATATTAAACCAACCACCGTATTAAACCAACTATCCACATTTGTAGACGCCCAAATTTTTAAAATTTTAAAATACGAGTTTTTGGATTTTTTTGGTAATTTTTAATTAATTATAATTAATGCTCTTCAGGGATTAATATTTTTGTGAATTAAATTAAATACTAAAATATTGTAAAAATTATATTTTTGAGTGTGTAAGTAATAATAGGATGTTGTAAAAATTTTCTGGAATTTATTGGACTCAAAAACTATTTTAAATAGCTAAAAAGTATTTTTTTTTAAATAAACCAGACCGAACCAAACTTGAACCAAACCAAACCAACTTAAACTGAACCCAACCGAACAAACCCAACCATATTGGATTCGGATTCTAACCCGACCCGTACCCGACCCGACCCGACCCGCTACCCATAGCTATAGTAACTGAAAAAAATTAAAATTTACCCAACCGTTTAGTGACCCCGCTGCCGACCGTTACTCCCCGCCGTCGGCCGACCCTTCGGTTCATCTCCCCAACCGCCGGCGACTCTCCGGTTCACCTCCCCAACCGCCGCCGCCCTCGCCCTATATAAACCCCTCCAGTGCCGAACCCCCACCACCATCACAACCACCGCCATCACCCTCTCCGACTCCGGCTCTGACGAACCCGACAACTTCGGTGTAGCGCCCCGTTCTCCGGGTGCGGAGAGCACGGCTAAGAAATACAAGATGGTATCGTTCGATCGAGATAGATTGAAACAAGAACTCGTCCTCGTTATGGATTTGCTTCTTCGGAATCGATTCCCATATTCAGTGGAACGTGCCCCCGGGATCGACTTAGCGACAGAGTCAGGAGGGACCTCTCCGCTGCTATCTTTTATTGCCTCGGATTTCGATGTCGCTTGTTGCTTTTGTGCTTTGAGTTGGTTTTGGGATTTGCTTGTTTTCCTTGAACGGTTTCGATGGATTTCATTGTTTTCGTTCATTGAACTGCACTTCAATTTCGAGATTGGAAAGAGAGGAAGAAGTATTGATCAAGCTGTTCGTGCATGCAGGTGAACAAGCAGTAGGCGGCTTACGAGCGGAGTCGTGAAGCGCCTCTTTCCTTCTCCCTTCCATCCATCAAAGTGAGTGGATACCATCCCGATTAGCTAGCCCTGCTTCCAAGTCTTCACACCAAAAATTCTTGCATTCTTGTTGCCCCGATCAGACGATACCAAGTAATAATAAAAGATACCAAGATAAAAAGAGAATAGACTTGGATAATACTGCTTGTCAATCAAACTTGTGAACGGTTACTTACTTGCATGCTTGTTCGTTCGAAATATTCATCACATGAATCGATTTTAGTTAGAATATATCTTCTACTATAAATTGTGCTATCTATGAATCATATCTTGTATGCGCATAATCGTTTGTGGAGGCTATGCAAAATGAATCATGCATTACTCGTGTTGCCTCAACTGCGTGAAGTGATAATTTAACTAAATATCGTGTGTTCGATCATGGACAACTTGTGCACAAGGGTATAAGTTTTGCGGACGGTCGCTGGGGCACTGGCACCGATCCGATCCAGACAGAACTTCGTGTGTAGTCAAATCGTGTGCGGACTGGATAGCTTGCAACGCATCGTGTATTTATCGTGTGGCCATCGTGTTTTCTCGTTGCATGTCATCCTTGTCCTTGACTAGTCCATTATGGCAATCAAGCCAGTGATCCTCGTGTATATTTAAACCTGTTGCAAACTAACTTGTGTCTTCGTGTCACTACCCAATTCTAGAAAATAGGGTATATTTTTTTTTATTTGATAAATAGTGTATTGTATTTAATTATTTATATTTATATTTAATTAGTGCTTGTTTTATTTTTATTTTGATTGTTTTAGGGTTTTGGCTAGCCTGGACCCATGTCAGACCCTAGTGGACCCATGTCCGACCCAGCCCACACCCTTGTGAGAATTATTTTGGGGCTTAGAATTATTATTTTATTTTTAGGAGGTTAGTTGGAGAGTTTTGGAACTAGTTTGAGTGCATTTGGAGACCCGGAACCCAAAACCGAGTGAATAGGGGCGTTTTGGGAATTTGGAAAGTTGTAAATCCCTTTAATAGCATGTGGCCGGCCCCTACCTACCCCCCCACACCCGATCACAGCCATAGCAGCCCCCTCCTCTTCATTTACTTCTTCTTCTTCACTTCTTCTTCTTCTCCACTTCTTCTTTCTTCTTCCTTCTTCTCCAAGTAAGTTTTCTTCCACTTTTCTTCTTCTTTCTTCCATTCCTTCTTCTCTAAGTTAACCCTAACCCTAGATCTTTCCCTAACCTAGGTGGGTAGAGCCTAGATTTTGTGTTGGAGCTTGGATTGGGAGCTTGGAAGCTTGGATTGGAGGATTTGGAGAGATTTGGAGATTTTGGCTTGGGATTCCAACTCCCAAGAGGTAAACCCTAAATTTCCTCTTGTAATTACTCTTTTATAGTGTAATTAATATTTTAGAACCTTCCTAGACCCGTAGGCTACCCGTGGGAGGAAGTTGGAACTAGTTGGGTAGTGTTTAGAGACTTTAACACTAGGTTTTGTGTCAATTTCGGGTGAAATCCGAATTTGGCCCAATTTTGGGTGATGCCCTAGGTTAGATGGACCTAGGTAGACGTTGTCGGGAGTCGTGAGGGTGAGTGCGTGTCTCCGTTTGGACACGGGAAGCCGCGTCGCGGAGAAACGGGCGTTTCGGGCGAAATTGGGGCTTTTCGTCGTCGCCGATTCTAAGTGCGTGTGCGTTTCCGCCACGGGCCTAGAATCGACGCGGGAGCGCATTTTCTAGGATCTAGGCATCGTGTAGAGCGCGTGGGTAAATTTTGGGCCGATTCCGAGTTCGTTTGGTGTGCGTTTCAGGAGGTTTTCCGAGCCGCGCACCACGTGTTCGTCGAAATGACCGAACGGCCATTTCGACTTGGTTTCCTCGTTTCGGGCTTGTGCGCGCGTTGGGTTAGTATCGGGGAGTGTGTGCTAGAGTTTTCGAGTTATATTTTTTTATATTTATAGGCGTTGGTGAGTGTCGGGGTCGTTGGGCGTGCGTAGGTGGGGCGTTGTGAGCGTTGTGTGCGTTGTGTTGTGTGTTGTGTTTATTTATATATATATGTATATATATATTTGTGTGTGTGTTTTTTTTTATATATATATTTATATATATATGTGTGGTTATGTGTAGGTGAGTGTGTGAGTGAGTGCTTGTGTGAGTGTGTAGGTGAGTGTGTGTGAGTGAGGATATATAGATATTAGTATATATGTTAGTGTGTGTGTGTGTGTAGATGTATAGATATATATATTAGTGTATATATATATATATAGATATATGTGAGTATATATGTGAGTATGTGTGTTTATATATATATAGAGATATGTGTTTGTGTATATGTGTGTGTAGATATATGTTAGTGTGTGTTGGTATATAGATATTAGTACATATGTTTGAGTGTGTGTGTGTATATATAGATATATTAGTGTGTATATATATATAGATATATATATATATGTGTATATATAGGAGTGTGTGTGTGTGTATGAGAGAAGAGAGGGGGGGGGCAGATTCTGGAGCAGCAGCAGCAGCTTCAGCTGCAGTAGCTGCAGCAGCAGCTTCAGCTGCAGTAGCTGCAGCAGCAGCAGCAAAGCTGCAGTAGCAGCAGCTAGCAGCAGCATAGCAGCCACAGCAGCAGTTTGCAGCAGCAGCAGCATGGGCAGTAGCAGCTAGCAAGAGCAGTGTGCGAGGGAGAGAGAGAGGGGTATGCTTATAAATAAATAGATAGATAGATAGATTAGTAGTTTGATAGGTAACTAGATAGCTAAATAGATATATAGTTACCTAGATAAATAGGTAGATAGTAAGATATCTAGATAGGTATTAGTATATAGATAGATAAATAGAATAGATGCCTAGATAGTTAGATATAAATACCTATAGTTAGATATAGATAGCTATATAGATAAATACATATAGTTAGATAGATAGTTAGATAGATGGTTAAATATATAGATAGACCTATATATAGATACATATATCTAGATAGTTAGTTAACATAGATGGATAATAGATGGATAATTAGATAGATAGATAGATAGATATTGATAGATAGATAGCTAGGTATTTAGATAGGTAGATAGATACTAGATAGGTAGATAACTAGATTCCTAGATATACCTATCTAAGAGATATAAATATCTATATGCCTAAGTTATATACATATATAGGTGTATAGGTAAGATAATGGGTAATCGGGTAAATGTGTGTGGATAAATATATACATAGGTACATATATGCTTAGATATATATAAATATGATAGATATATATATTATCTAGCCTAGATTAATAACTAGGTATATATTCAATAGCTAGATAGCTAGTTAGAGGGGTTTTAGAGCGAAACCTCAATATCTTGAGATACCAAGGTATTTCAATACCTTAAGATAACTAAGGTATTGGGTTTCGAGCGGGGTTTTTGAGCAATAGCCTAGGATTTGTCTTGGAATGATTTTTATATGTTTATATATATATAATTACGTGTGCTAGCGTAGGTTTTAGCGGGTTTAGGCGGGGTGCGTAGCCTAGGTTGAGGTATCGGATACCGAGGGTATCCCGGTATCTCAAGGAGGCGAGTTTGTGAGTTTTCTAGCTAAATGACCTCGGTTTGACCTAGAATTTCAGGAGCACCCTAGTTTGACCCAGACTTGACCGTAGTTGACTCGGTTGACCGCCAAAGTCAACTTTTGACCTAGTTTTGACCTAGAGTTGACTTTTTGGACCCAGAGTTGACTTTTTCACCCAGATTTCACCGGTTTGACCCGTTTGACCTAGAACGACCCTAGAAACCTATTCTTAGTTATTTTATATCTGTTTAACTCATTAGAACCCTGTTTAACCTTGCTTTTCGCATTAGGTCCTTGCGACACCAGTTCGGATCGCCAGTTGCTCAGGACGTCAGGCGAGTACATTCTCTGATAGTTTTCATTATCTGATATTTATTATGATTCAGCTTCTAGTATAGTATCATCTGATTATTCTGGCACCACACGGGACACTGATTGATATTTCTGGATTCATTTACTTGCGACACGTACATTTCATGTTTCTGGCCTCTATTCTGGAATCACTACTGGCATCACCTACAGGCATCACTACAGGCATCATTCATGTACAGGCTGGACTCATCTTGATTTGCGTGTCGGGTCTTGGATCCACTTGTATTAGTCGGGGCGGGGGAAATACTCGAGTAGACATGTAAACATTCCTATCTGGCATCATCAGGAATCACTCCCTCTGGTCTAATCTGGAATGATAGCAGCCGCGCACCCAGTGCGCGGTGAGCCGTACTTACCCCTAGCCGTTTACATGTCGAAACAAGTATTTCAAAGACACCGAGTTCATTCTTTATAGTCTGGACTCTCATGCATTTCTTGACTTGCCTCACTTACATGTTTCTGGACTTGACTCACTACATGTTTTTCATGCTGGACTCACTACACGTTCATGTGCACAGACTTACTCTTAGTGTAGATTTCTTGTATCTTGCAGTTATTACTATCTTATTTCTGATATTCCTGCATCTTTACCTTTATGCACCAGTGATACATGTTTATTTCCTGTTTCATACTTACTTCTTTCTTCTTGCTACTTGCTATAACTGTTTTATAGTTTTTATCATTTAAATGGAACTGCTGTTAGAGATGTACTTGCTCCAGTCCTGACTGGACATATTTTTCCAGAGTATCCGGAGGATTGGTGTCCGACTTTCTATGGACCTGAGCCTGTCGATGGTGCAGACAGGGACCCTCTAGTTTAGAGGTGATTTCCGGGTTGGTAGCCGGGATCACTAGGATCTTGTTGTTGTTTTTATTAGCTTTAGCACCGGATTTGTCTCCGGTTTTGGATTGAGACCTTGTTTGTATATTATTTTGGATATTGTTGTATTATTATTTGATGTTGTGGTTGTTGTAGTAGTTGGAGGTGGTTAGACTTTTTAGTTGTTAGACTCTCTGTGTTATCTTATCGTGCTTAGATTCGTGATTGAGTATATTGTGATTATCATTTGATATTGCTCCTCCGTTTGGAGTTGAGATCTTGGCAGATTATATATATTGTTTGTGTGGTTGCCCTCCTTTTGGAGAGGTCATGCCCGATTTTTGTGTGAGATTATTATTTAGTTAGTTGACCTAGACAGCGTTCTACCGCCGATGCTGCGGCGTAGGCTGGACGTACCCACGACTCATGCCCGATTTTCGGGTGCGGGTCGTGACACGTTTTTGGTGGTGGCCCATGCAGGTCTCGATTCGCAATTAGTGCGATGTCGTGGTGGTACAACAACTTAGTTGTACTGCCGCGAGCCTGCTGTAGGATCTAGGATCTAGGATGAGAGTGTACTCAATCACGACTAGGAACAATTCCAATCTAATTATTCTGAAATTGCTTCTTTTGAAATATTACTGTCCTTCCTTGATGATATCGTATCTTGCGCCGTATTGACTTCTTTTGATCTGTGTTCAGGATGCCTCCGAAGACACGATCCCATCGTACCGTTCCAGCAGTTGCCTCGGAAAGGTCTGCTACCTCTCGTCCAGCTCGTATTCAGGCAGCTGCTACCGCTCCACTCACCACTCCTGCGGTTGAGGGAGCCTCTGTTTCTCTCGGGGATCCTTCTCCACTTATCGATCCGAGGACTACCCCAGTCGTTCCGGTGGTTCCTCCACCACTTCCTGCTCCAGTAGATGCCGCGCAGTTGTTTGCGTTCTTCAGGGAGATGATGGACGCGCAGCACCGTCAGGTGGATGTGATGAGGCTGGGCATTGAGAACGCCCACCAGGTGGCCATGACGGCAGTGGATAGGGTGGCACAGGTTCAGCCACAGGCAGATCAGATTCAGCACCCGAGGCAGGGCAGTATCATTGACTTTCAGAGGATGCGGCCCAAGGAGTTCCGTGGTACAGAAGGGATCCTGTACGCGGATGACTGGATAGAGCAGATTGAGGGGATCTTCAGGCTAGCGCAGATTCCAGACAGCATGCAGATAGAGGCGGCGGGCAGTCAGATGTTCGACCTCGCTTTGACGTGGTATCGCACAGATACGAGGATCGCAGCGCCAGGGCTTACTTGGGAGGCTTTCAAGAGGCTTTTTAAGGAAAAGTTCTTCCCAGATGTGGCGCTCAGTGCTTTGGAGAGCCAGTTTGAGGCACTCGTCCAAGGGAGCATGACAGTGGACGAGTACGCAGCGGAGTTCTGCCGTCTGGGCAGATTTGTAGATGGCTTGAGTGAGGCAGCCAAGGCGAGGAAGTTTCGCAAGGGCTTGGTTATGGCGGTCAAGTCTTTGACCAGGAGCGACCGCGAGGCGACTTTTGAGCAGATAGTAGGAGATGCTCAGAGAGCAGAGGATGACTTGGAGCTCAAGTCCAAGAGAGGCAGGGATGATTCAGGCAGTGCCAGTGGTAGTGCGGGACCAGCTAAGCGTCCCTATGTGCAGAAGGCAGCGCAACAGGGTCAGGATCAGAGGGTGCCCACTTGTGCCTACTGCAGGAAGGCAGGACACACCTGGGATGTTTGTAGGAGGAGGCTGAAGGTGTGTTTGTTCTGTGGATCCGCTGCTCACCAGATGAGAGGTTGCCCCACTGCACCTCTATTGGGTGGAGCACAGGATCAGAGAGTTGGAGCTAGGCCATCTGTGGCACAGCATCAGGCCCCGCACCAGCAGAGGGATACACCCCAGCAGGGCAGGGCTTATGCGTTGACGGTCGAGGAGGCCGATGCTACGGATGACGGGTTAGCAGGTCTGTCTCTTGTTTCTTCTTCCTGTCATTTCCATTCCTGTGGTGTGCTTCATTAGTACCTGTTAGATTTTTCTTTGTGCTGTGGTAGATAGTGTAGTGACCCTGATTGAGACTGTGATAACACGACCAGTAGGACCCTGATCTTGTGTGTTGTTTAGGTAGAATTTCTTGACTGTGATTGTTGGGGGTTTGACCTAGAGGAGTGTGATTGACTTTAAATTTCGAGGACGAAATTATTTTAAGGAGGGTAGACTTGTCACTACCCAATTCTAGAAAATAGGGTATATTTTTTTTTATTTGATAAATAGTGTATTGTATTTAATTATTTATATTTATATTTAATTAGTGCTTGTTTTATTTTTATTTTGATTGTTTTAGGGTTTTGGCTAGCCTGGACCCATGTCAGACCCTAGTGGACCCATGTCCGACCCAGCCCACACCCTTGTGAGAATTATTTTGGGGCTTAGAATTATTATTTTATTTTTAGGAGGTTAGTTGGAGAGTTTTGGAACTAGTTTGAGTGCATTTGGAGACCCGGAACCCAAAACCGAGTGAATAGGGGCGTTTTGGGAATTTGGAAAGTTGTAAATCCCTTTAATAGCATGTGGCCGGCCCCTACCTACCCCCCCACACCCGATCACAGCCATAGCAGCCCCCTCCTCTTCATTTACTTCTTCTTCTTCACTTCTTCTTCTTCTCCACTTCTTCTTTCTTCTTCCTTCTTCTCCAAGTAAGTTTTCTTCCACTTTTCTTCTTCTTTCTTCCATTCCTTCTTCTCTAAGTTAACCCTAACCCTAGATCTTTCCCTAACCTAGGTGGGTAGAGCCTAGATTTTGTGTTGGAGCTTGGATTGGGAGCTTGGAAGCTTGGATTGGAGGATTTGGAGAGATTTGGAGATTTTGGCTTGGGATTCCAACTCCCAAGAGGTAAACCCTAAATTTCCTCTTGTAATTACTCTTTTATAGTGTAATTAATATTTTAGAACCTTCCTAGACCCGTAGGCTACCCGTGGGAGGAAGTTGGAACTAGTTGGGTAGTGTTTAGAGACTTTAACACTAGGTTTTGTGTCAATTTCGGGTGAAATCCGAATTTGGCCCAATTTTGGGTGATGCCCTAGGTTAGATGGACCTAGGTAGACGTTGTCGGGAGTCGTGAGGGTGAGTGCGTGTCTCCGTTTGGACACGGGAAGCCGCGTCGCGGAGAAACGGGCGTTTCGGGCGAAATTGGGGCTTTTCGTCGTCGCCGATTCTAAGTGCGTGTGCGTTTCCGCCACGGGCCTAGAATCGACGCGGGAGCGCATTTTCTAGGATCTAGGCATCGTGTAGAGCGCGTGGGTAAATTTTGGGCCGATTCCGAGTTCGTTTGGTGTGCGTTTCAGGAGGTTTTCCGAGCCGCGCACCACGTGTTCGTCGAAATGACCGAACGGCCATTTCGACTTGGTTTCCTCGTTTCGGGCTTGTGCGCGCGTTGGGTTAGTATCGGGGAGTGTGTGCTAGAGTTTTCGAGTTATATTTTTTTATATTTATAGGCGTTGGTGAGTGTCGGGGTCGTTGGGCGTGCGTAGGTGGGGCGTTGTGAGCGTTGTGTGCGTTGTGTTGTGTGTTGTGTTTATTTATATATATATGTATATATATATTTGTGTGTGTGTTTTTTTTTATATATATATTTATATATATATGTGTGGTTATGTGTAGGTGAGTGTGTGAGTGAGTGCTTGTGTGAGTGTGTAGGTGAGTGTGTGTGAGTGAGGATATATAGATATTAGTATATATGTTAGTGTGTGTGTGTGTGTAGATGTATAGATATATATATTAGTGTATATATATATATATAGATATATGTGAGTATATATGTGAGTATGTGTGTTTATATATATATAGAGATATGTGTTTGTGTATATGTGTGTGTAGATATATGTTAGTGTGTGTTGGTATATAGATATTAGTACATATGTTTGAGTGTGTGTGTGTATATATAGATATATTAGTGTGTATATATATATAGATATATATATATATGTGTATATATAGGAGTGTGTGTGTGTGTATGAGAGAAGAGAGGGGGGGGCAGATTCTGGAGCAGCAGCAGCAGCTTCAGCTGCAGTAGCTGCAGCAGCAGCTTCAGCTGCAGTAGCTGCAGCAGCAGCAGCAAAGCTGCAGTAGCAGCAGCTAGCAGCAGCATAGCAGCCACAGCAGCAGTTTGCAGCAGCAGCAGCATGGGCAGTAGCAGCTAGCAAGAGCAGTGTGCGAGGGAGAGAGAGAGGGGTATGCTTATAAATAAATAGATAGATAGATAGATTAGTAGTTTGATAGGTAACTAGATAGCTAAATAGATATATAGTTACCTAGATAAATAGGTAGATAGTAAGATATCTAGATAGGTATTAGTATATAGATAGATAAATAGAATAGATGCCTAGATAGTTAGATATAAATACCTATAGTTAGATATAGATAGCTATATAGATAAATACATATAGTTAGATAGATAGTTAGATAGATGGTTAAATATATAGATAGACCTATATATAGATACATATATCTAGATAGTTAGTTAACATAGATGGATAATAGATGGATAATTAGATAGATAGATAGATAGATATTGATAGATAGATAGCTAGGTATTTAGATAGGTAGATAGATACTAGATAGGTAGATAACTAGATTCCTAGATATACCTATCTAAGAGATATAAATATCTATATGCCTAAGTTATATACATATATAGGTGTATAGGTAAGATAATGGGTAATCGGGTAAATGTGTGTGGATAAATATATACATAGGTACATATATGCTTAGATATATATAAATATGATAGATATATATATTATCTAGCCTAGATTAATAACTAGGTATATATTCAATAGCTAGATAGCTAGTTAGAGGGGTTTTAGAGCGAAACCTCAATATCTTGAGATACCAAGGTATTTCAATACCTTAAGATAACTAAGGTATTGGGTTTCGAGCGGGGTTTTTGAGCAATAGCCTAGGATTTGTCTTGGAATGATTTTTATATGTTTATATATATATAATTACGTGTGCTAGCGTAGGTTTTAGCGGGTTTAGGCGGGGTGCGTAGCCTAGGTTGAGGTATCGGATACCGAGGGTATCCCGGTATCTCAAGGAGGCGAGTTTGTGAGTTTTCTAGCTAAATGACCTCGGTTTGACCTAGAATTTCAGGAGCACCCTAGTTTGACCCAGACTTGACCGTAGTTGACTCGGTTGACCGCCAAAGTCAACTTTTGACCTAGTTTTGACCTAGAGTTGACTTTTTGGACCCAGAGTTGACTTTTTTACCCAGATTTCACCGGTTTGACCCGTTTGACCTAGAACGACCCTAGAAACCTATTCTTAGTTATTTTATATCTGTTTAACTCATTAGAACCCTGTTTAACCTTGCTTTTCGCATTAGGTCCTTGCGACACCAGTTCGGATCGCCAGTTGCTCAGGACGTCAGGCGAGTACATTCTCTGATAGTTTTCATTATCTGATATTTATTATGATTCAGCTTCTAGTATAGTATCATCTGATTATTCTGGCACCACACGGGACACTGATTGATATTTCTGGATTCATTTACTTGCGACACGTACATTTCATGTTTCTGGCCTCTATTCTGGAATCACTACTGGCATCACCTACAGGCATCACTACAGGCATCATTTATGTACAGGCTGGACTCATCTTGATTTGCGTGTCGGGTCTTGGATCCACTTGTATTAGTCGGGGCGGGGGAAATACTCGAGTAGACATGTAAACATTCCTATCTGGCATCATCAGGAATCACTCCCTCTGGTCTAATCTGGAATGATAGCAGCCGCGCACCCAGTGCGCGGTGAGCCGTACTTACCCCTAGCCGTTTACATGTCGAAACAAGTATTTCAAAGACACCGAGTTCATTCTTTATAGTCTGGACTCTCATGCATTTCTTGACTTGCCTCACTTACATGTTTCTGGACTTGACTCACTACATGTTTTTCATGCTGGACTCACTACACGTTCATGTGCACAGACTTACTCTTAGTGTAGATTTCTTGTATCTTGCAGTTATTACTATCTTATTTCTGATATTCCTGCATCTTTACCTTTATGCACCAGTGATACATGTTTATTTCCTGTTTCATACTTACTTCTTTCTTCTTGCTACTTGCTATAACTGTTTTATAGTTTTTATCATTTAAATGGAACTGCTGTTAGAGATGTACTTGCTCCAGTCCTGACTGGACATATTTTTCCAGAGTATCCGGAGGATTGGTGTCCGACTTTCTATGGACCTGAGCCTGTCGATGGTGCAGACAGGGACCCTCTAGTTTAGAGGTGATTTCCGGGTTGGTAGCCGGGATCACTAGGATCTTGTTGTTGTTTTTATTAGCTTTAGCACCGGATTTGTCTCCGGTTTTGGATTGAGACCTTGTTTGTATATTATTTTGGATATTGTTGTATTATTATTTGATGTTGTGGTTGTTGTAGTAGTTGGAGGTGGTTAGACTTTTTAGTTGTTAGACTCTCTGTGTTATCTTATCGTGCTTAGATTCGTGATTGAGTATATTGTGATTATCATTTGATATTGCTCCTCCGTTTGGAGTTGAGATCTTGGCAGATTATATATATTGTTTGTGTGGTTGCCCTCCTTTTGGAGAGGTCATGCCCGATTTTTGTGTGAGATTATTATTTAGTTAGTTGACCTAGACAGCGTTCTACCGCCGATGCTGCGGCGTAGGCTGGACGTACCCACGACTCATGCCCGATTTTCGGGTGCGGGTCGTGACACTTCGTGGCAGGGAAGGCATGGTAAGTATTGTGCAGGTAGTTCAGACGGACAGGTAAAATCCATCGAACGGTGGCAAGTTCATTTCAGTAAATTATATATGCTGCTTACTTGTAAATGAACTAAGGCAAGATAGAAACCCACAAAATATGCATGCTTCATCAAAACAACGTGTTGATTGGTATAGTTGGGTTTAGCTCGCCTTCACCAGTATGTTTCGACATACTGACCCTCATTGAAACAGGTTCCCCGCACTAAGGCGAACCGAGCGAGGAGCCGAAGTCATCTTTCCCGATCCAGTCCAGCTGTAGGCGCATCCTGGTCGCGCCGTATTTTAAAGTACTTAAAGAAAGGAGCTTGCAACTTTATATACAATGCAGCTTCGTGGCAAGGCCGTCCTCCAGCCCGGAGGTCTTTATATATTTTGAAGTTTAGTAAAGGGATGTAATGTACATGACTGCTATCTCATTTTGAGTCAACACTTTTGTAAGCCCGTGCGGCAAATTAGCTAACTCCTTCAAGAGTTTGTAATAGATGTTCATTATCAATAAAGAGAACTTTTCCATATTTTAAATCTGTGTTTCAATTTATCTGCGTACTCTGAATATGTGCTCGTTATGCAAAATATTAAAGCCTTGTGCGGGCGCAACCCCAGGCCCGCACGGCGGTCACGATTCGAGGGACGCCCCAACGATTCTACGAAATTGGGTCATGACATAATGGTATTAGAGCACAGATTCAAGTTTCTTAGACTCTCGCACTAGAAAAGTTCCTTTAACGATCAAATTCCTGTGCGAACTCTTGAACTCGCTAGGCCAAAATAAGATACATTCATGCAATAAGTCCATAATACATTATGATTCTAATGTAATTTACCTTCTTTTGGAGGAATGGAACCAGCACAATCTGTAGCGCTAGCACCGGACGAAACGCAAGGCCAAGAAAGTAGTTCGGGCACTTCGGGAAGCTCTCGGAGCCAACGGGGCATATCTCAAGTCGATCCGCTTGAGCGGGTGATGCAAATGTTAGAAGCACAACGACAAAGAGATGATGCTCGCCAAGCCAAGTTTGAAAGCAATCTAGAGACCCGATTCTCAGTCCAACAGAAGCAGGTGGATGCCCTGCAACAGATTGTTCAGACTTTGGCTTCCAACTATTCCACGACAACAGCAGCGACTCCGGTGGAACAACCCATGCTTGAAGTAGAGACGCCACAAATTCCAAGGCCGAGGGAAGTGACTGCCTTCGACTTTGGCCACTCCAAGAAAGTCTGCAACACCCCATTCAACGGGACTGAGGAACCAATTGTGGCTCTAGATTGGTTGGCCGAACTTGAAGACCACTTCGCTCTGTTAGTGGTTCCCAAAGAGAAGCGTGTCGCCTGTGCGCAACTACAGCTCTGCCTCAACGCGCATGATTGGTGGGACGTGCATCGGCGATTTCTCCAATTTGACCATGGAGAGGAGGCGATCTCGTGGACAACTTTTCATACCGCGTTTAAAGATGAGTTTATACCCCCCCCCAGTACAACGTCAGATGGAGAATGAGTTCGTGCAACTGAGGCAGGGCAGTATGACAGTTAAACAATATTCCGCCGAATTCAACCGACTCTCCAAATTCGCTAGGGCCTATTTACCTGATGCAACGAGTCGAGCTAGAAGGTTTGAAGGCGGTTTGCGCCCTACCATCCATGTGCATGTGGTTGTTCATCAGTAAGGGACCATGCGGGAAGTCATGAATTATGTCCTATCTCTTGAACCGCAGTATCCTCATGTTTCTACCGGCGCTGTGCATACCTACAATCATAAATGACAAGGCAACGATAGAGGAAACACCGCTGCAAAGCGCCAAAACAACGGTGGTCAGCAGAGGGAAAACCCCAACCAAGTATGTCAGTATTGCAACAAACGTGGGCACGCCTTCAATCAATGTCGTAAGAGACTTGGATTATGCCTCGCTTGTGGCGATTCAGGCCATGCCATTAGTTCTTGTCCGAACCTTCCTGAACATCGCCCGCAATAAAATAATCCCTAACGGTAGGTTCTATTCTTAAGTTTCGAGGACGAAATTTCCAATTAGTTGGGTAGGATGTAGCGTCCCGTTCTCCCGGTACGGAGAGCGCGGCTAAGAAATACAAGATGGTATCGTTCGATCGGGATAGATTGAAACAAGAACTCGTCCTCGTTATGGATTTGCTTCTTCGGAATCGATTCCCATATTCAGTGGACCGTGCCCCCGGGATCGACTTAGCGGTAGAGTCAGGAGGGACCTCTCCGCTACTGTCTTTTATTGCCTCGGATTTCGATGTCGCTTGTTGCTTTTGTGCTTTGAGTTGGTTTTGGGATTTGCTTATTTTTCTTGAACGGTTTCGATGGATTTCATTATTTTCGTTCATTTAACTGCACTTCAATTCCGAGATTGGAAAGAGAGAAAGAAGTATTGATCAAGCTGTTCGTGCAATGCAGGTGAACGAGCAGTAAGCGGCTTACGAGCGGAGTCGTGAAGTGCCTCTTTCCTTCTCCCTTCCAACCATCTAAGTGAGTAGCTACCATCCCGATTAGCTAGCCATGCTTCCAAGTCTTCACACCAAAAACTCTTGCATTCTTGTTGCCCCGATCAGACGATACCAAGTAATAATAAAAGATAACAAGATAAAAAGAGAATAGACTTAGATAATACTGCTTGTCAATCAAACTTGTGAATGGTTACTTACTTGCATGCTTGTTCGTTCGGAATATTTATCACATGCATCGATTTTAGTTAGAATGTATCTTCTGCTATATATTGTGCTATCTATGAATCATATCTTGTATGCGCATAATCGTTTGTGGAGGCTATGCAAAATGAATCATGCACTACTCGTGTTGCCTCAACTGCATAAAGTGATAATTTAACTAAACATCGTGTGTTCGATCATGGACAACTTGTACACAAGGGTATAAGTTCTGCGGACGGTCGCTAGGGCACTGGCACCGATCCGATCCGGACAGAACTTCGTGTGTAGTCAAATCGTGTGCGGACTGGATAGCTTGCAACGCATCATGTGTTTATCGTGTGGCCATCGTGTTTTCTCGTTGCATGCCATCCTTGTCCTTGACTAGTCCATTATGGCAATCAAGCCAGTGATCCTCGTGTATATTTAAACCTGTTGCAAACTAACTTGTGTCTTCATGGCAGGGAAGGCATGGTAAGTATTGTGCAGGTAGTTCAGACGGACAGGTAAAATCTATCGAACGGTGGCAAGTTCATTTCAGTAAATTATATATGCTGCTTACTTGTAAATGAACTAAGGCAAGATAGAAACCCATAAAATATGCATGCTTCATTAAAATAACGTGTTAATTGGTATAGTTGGGTTTAGCTCGCCTTCACCAGTATGTTTCGATATACTGACCCTCGTTGAAACAGGTTCCTTGCACTAAGGCGAACCGAGCGAGGAGCCGAAGTCGTCTTTCCCGATCCAGTCCAGCTGTAGGCGCATCCTGATCGCGCCGTATTTTAAAGTACTTGAAGAAAGGAGCTTACAACTTTATATACAATGTAGCTTCGTGGCAATGCCGTCCTCCAGCCCGGAGGTCTCTATACATTTTGAAGTTTAGTAAAGGGATGTAATATACATGACTGCTATCTCATTTTGAGTCAACACTTTTGTAAGTCCGTGCGGCAAATTAGCTAACTCGTTCAAGAGTTTGTAATAGATGTTCATTATCAATAAAGAGAACTTTTCCATATTTCAAATCTGTGTTTTAATTTATCTGTGTACTCTAAATATGTGCTCGTTATGCAAAACATTAAAGCCTTGTGCGGGCGCAACCCCAGGCCCGCACGGCGGTCACGATTCGGGGGACGCCCCAACGATTCTACGAAATCGGGTCGTGACATAATGGTATCAGAGCACAGATTCAAGTTCCTTAGACTCTCTTACTGGAAAAGTTCCTTTAACGATCAAATTCCTGTGTGAACTCTTGAACTCGCTAGGCCAAAATGAGATACATTCATGCAATAAGTCCATAATACATTATGATTCTAATGTAATTTACCTTCTTTTGGAGGAATGGCACCAGCGTAATCTGCAGCACTAGCACCAGACGAAACGCAAGGCCAAGAAAGTAGTTCGGGCACTTCGGGAAGCTCTCGGAGCCAACGGGGCATATCTCAAGTCGATCCGCTTGAGCGGGTGATGCAAATGTTAGAAGCACAACGACAAAGAGATGATGCTCGCCAAGCCAAGTTCGAAAGCAATCTAGAGACCCGATTCTCAGTCCAAGAGAATCAGGTGGATGCCCTGCAACAGATTGTTCAGACTTTGGCTTCCAACCATTTTGCGGCAACAGCAGCGACTCCGATGGAACAACCCGTGCTTGAAGTAGAGACGCCACAAATTCCAAGGCCAAGGAAAGTGACTGCCTTCGACTTTGGCCACTTCAAGAAAGTCTACAACACCCCATTCAACGGGACTAAGGAACCAATTGTGGCTCTAGATTGGTTGGCCGAACTTGAAGATCACTTCGTTCTGTTAGTGGTTCCCGAAGAGAAGTACGTCGTCTGCGCGCAACTACAGCTCCGCCTCAGCGCGCACGATTGGTGGGACGTGCATCGGCGATCTCTCCAATTTGACCATGGAGAGGAGGCGATCTCGTGGACGACTTTTTGTGCCGCGTTTGAAGATGAGTTTATACCACCCCCCCCAGTATAACGTCAGATGGAGAATGAGTTCGTGCAACTGAGGCAGGGCAGTATGACAGTTAAACAATATTCCGCCGAATTCAACCGACTCTCCAAATTTGCTAGGGCCTATTTACCTGATGCAGCGAGTAGAGCTAGAAGGTTTGAAGGCGGTTTGCGCCCTGCCATCCATGTGCATATGGTCGTTCATCAGTACGGGACCATGCGGGAAGTCATGAATCATGCCCTATCTCTTGAACCGCAGTATCCTCACTTTTCTACCGGCGCTGTGCATACCTACAATCACAAATGCCAAGGCAACGATAGAGGAAACACCGCTGCAAAGCGCCAAAACAACGGTGGTCAGCAGAGGGCAAATCCCAACCAAGTATGTCAGTATTGCAACAAACGTGGGCACGCCTTCAATCAATGTCGTAAGAGACTTGGATTATGCCTTGCTTGTGGCGATTCAGGCCATGCCTTTAGTTCTTGTCCGAACCTTCCTGAACATCGCCCGCAACAAAATAATCCCTAACGGTAGGTTCTATTCTTAGAGGTCATGATTTTGCGTGTTATGGACATGAGACGTGAGGTTACATTGGGTGGAGAGAGTCTTACCATACTAAAGGCAGATTATGTTTTATATATATATATATATATATATATATATATATATATATATATATATTACATTATTGGTGGTGCCTTAGTATATGACTAGAGCTTTGGCACACGTACTGGCCCTTCGAGATATTACATGCTGCTATGGGTTTCCCCGACACAGAGCCTATAGTAGTTTC